>JAPXFQ010001402.1:0-640501 GCA_028564705.1 Apricaphanius iberus | reverse complement strand
ATTTTAGATGGATATTTTTAATTCAATTCAGTTTATTTATATAGCGCCATTTCACAACAGATGTCATCTCAAGGCACTTTACAAGAAAAGTTATTACAATAGAATGTTTAATCTAGGAATTAGATTAGACACACTGAGCAAGCATGAATCGACAGTGGAGATGAAAAACTCCCTTTTAACAGGAAGAAACCTCCAGCAGAACCAGGCTCAGCATAATCGGTCATCTGGCGAGACCGTCTGGGGTTTGGAGAAGGCAGCAGAGACACAGAAAGAGCAACAGTGATGCAGAAGCAGAAGTTGGTAGCGGGATGTGGAGAATGTCCGTCCGTTTTATTTTATGTTCATTTAAAGAGATAGGAAAAGATTGAGGCTGTGTTTTTTGCAGTGAGGTGGTAGGGCACACAATCAGTATGTTTACATGCAGAAAGAGAAATTTGAGTCATTGCCTTACCGTGTGTCCAGACCAAACGCGATAGGAGAGCTTCAGGTTTACATGTAAAATCAATAGAGGAGCGGGATGAAGCGCGACTTGGGGTCCCGCGACACTTCAGAAGCAGATTTGAGGTCGCGAAAAAGCTTTTCTGCCTGATTCTTGCGACCAATTCGCGCTACAGATGCGATGAAAAATTTGCTCTGCTTTTTATGTGGTGCATTTTGTGCAGTCGCGCTCATGGCGTCTATCGCTCGAGTTGGAAAAATCTGAACTCCAGCGTCAAATCGCGCTGCGACAACCAATCAGGGGACAGAGTGTCAGTGATTCTGTGACTGTCATGGAGTCACAGCCTCAGCAGGACATGGAGGAAATACTGATAAACACCGTGGCATATCACCCCGAGCTACATGTCACAAGCAGTTTTCAATACAGAGACAGAAATAAAAAAATAAACTATTTAGACAGGAATGCTCTTAAGAGGTTCGTGGGTGGCTCTTAAAAGAGCCGTTGTTGCTGTAAAAGCACCTCGGCCTAGAAGTGAGCCTTGAAACATTCTCCTCAGCTGGATTCCTGGTTGCGGATCCCGTACCACGTCCCACGCTGCTCAAATATTATAAACTTATAGAAGCCGCAGAGAGATGGACAGCTGCTCAGAAATGTAGTTGGTGTTTCGGCAGGTGAAGCTAGGACCTTCACGGCACAAACTGGGCGAGCAGGTCACGTTCTCCAGGCAGCGAGGAGCCGGTGTTTATGAGAGGCTCGATGCTGTTTATGGATCCCTCCGCCGTAGCTAGAGTGTATCCGTAGCTTACCAAACCCCCAGTTCAGCGGTCCCAGCTCTACCGGAGGCCAGGCCGAACACTCTGTCCTCTGTCAGCTCGGTTCATAATCTACAGCCAGCTGCACTATAGCCCCAGCTCCGCTGAAGCCCGGGCCGAACATGCTGTCCTCAGTCAGCTCGGTCCATAATCCACCGCCAGCTGCATTGTAGCCCCAGGCTAGCTCCGCTGAAGCCCGGGCCCAACACGCAGTACTCCGCCAGCTGCACCGTAGCCCCAGCTCCGCTGAAGCCTGGGCCGAACACGCTGTCCTCCGTCAGCTCGGGCGATAATCCCCCGCAGATGCACTCTGGCAACAGCTCCGCTGAAGGCCAGGTCACGCATGAAAATACCATATTTGAAGCGCGACCAGTTTGCGTTGTACACGCTTCAAGGTGCGAATGTGCACGCGAACAGCTCCTATCGCGTTCAGTGTGGACACAGCGTTAGGCCCTGTCCCTAAACCCGCACTTGCACCTTGTACACTTCTATTGCGTGTTACCGTTGAGGGAACAAGTGCGTAGGGTGTCCAGATTGTACAAAACAGCAAACAAATGGTTCCAGCTGCTTCTCTGACAAATATATTTTCAAGTGTATTTTTGTCAGTTTGTTCTTAACATTGCCTGGGACGATAACCAGGAACCAGAGTCTAGTTTGAAGATTGCTAGAGATTAAAGATTAATTAATATATTAGCTTTGTTTTCATCTGAGCGATGTTTCATTACAACATCCACTGCAGTGTGTTAACAGATTTTGAAAATCGTATCTTCTTTCAATTAAAAGTTGAAAGCCGTAAGCTACATGTTTTATATTGTTTTTGAAATGACTGTTTAAACCATCTTCAGGCTGCTGGCAATGAAGAATCATTCAAATCTAAATCGTCACACAAACAAGGGTGGACTGGCAATCTGTCCAGGGTGTAACCCGCCTGTCGCCCGTTGACAGCTGCAGATAGGCACCAGCCCTCCCCCGCGATAGTATAGATATAGAAGATGGATGGATAATGATCCTGTAACGCTGCGGATTAGCTGCACGCTCTAAAAAAACATGCATAAATTAAATTTCACAGCCTCGACCTGAAGTGTCATTAACGTGGCCGGGTTTTGGGTCAAAAGATCCAGCCTAAATTTATATGTTGGCCATTATTTAAATATGTGAGCAGAGCTTCCGGCGTTTCAAAACTATCATTTTTAAATATTGATGGGGGCATGGCCGCGACAGCCCTGGCTATGGATGCCTTCAAATATTGAATAGTTTATCGTTGTGTACATGATAAATTACAGTAATTAGCTGTTGGTTATATCTGTTGAAAAATAGTGTTTACTAACAACGTTGTGTGTTTTTAGCAAATCATAAAAAATATAAAAATTCTAAATAATTAAAGAAACTTTTCCTCTACATTTTAAATAAAATGGTGTTTGGGTACTTATTAATGGTGAAAAGAGCATCTCCCGGCATTCCAGTGTCTATTAATTTAACACAGCAGGTACTACAAATACACATATTACAATAAACATTCTTTTTAATAATCAAAAGGCTTTGTTTATAGCCAATATTTTCTGAAAATAAATATAATATAGTCTATTTGATTGAAATCCAATATTTTTTATAACTTTGGACTTTATGCTATAGAATTTGCTAGATATTTTTTAAATCTTATTTATATTTTGTATTTATCAAACTCGTGTAACATTCCACAAAATGTTACACAAAACCAAATAAAGCAGCAGACTTCCACCTTATATGAATACTGCTAATATCAGTCTTTTACTAAAACCAGGTAAAGACCCAGTGCTTCCTACCTGCTATCTTCCCATATCTCTTATTAACGTTGACCTCAAAATAATCTGTAAAGCTCATTCAAAAAGACTAGAAAAATTAACTCCTCTGATTGTACACCCTGACCAAACTGGTTTCATAAAAGGTAGACAGTCCTCCACAAACTCACGTAGATTAATCGATCTAATAGATTTTTTTTATTGTAAAAACAAAAACTGACATTGTATCTTTGGATGCAGAAAAAAGCTTTTGATAGAGTTAATTGGAAATTTTTATTTGCCACTTTATAGGGGTGTGAGGAAAAATCGATTCACGTCTGAATCTCGATTCCTATTTAACAAGATTCAGAATCGATCCGAAATGTTTGAGATTCGATTCTCAAAAAATATGTTTTCTGAACCTTTTTACATTTTCGCTTCACATAGTGTTTGTCATGCAACGGCCACCGTCACATTGACAGGTCTGATGCGCCGTTGGCTAGCTAGCGCTAGACGAAAGAGCAATCCAGCCCGCCCCGTCTTTGCTGAAGGTAAATGTTTGGGCCCTCTAAAAGGTCTTCTCCATGCTAATGACGCCCTTGGCTAAAGTTTTTTTTATTTTATTTTTATAAATCTGCAAGTATATAACAGCGATCTTTCTTTATAAGCTACACCTAAACATCCAGCAGAGCTGTGCACCTGTGGCGCTTTCAAGGAAGTCCGAAATATATGCTGAGTTCAATAACGTTAGGACTTTTATAATTTCTAACAAAAACAACGAAAATAATAACATAAGCCATAAATTTCTGTTTAATGATGGTTGATAAGCAACATTTGGTGCATACTAAATATTTTCTACTACGCACCAAAGAACAAACAAAATCATATTGTTATTTTTTTTTCTTCTTAAAATATATCAGCATTTTTTTTCAAGACTAGAAATTTTGTTTAAAAGGTCTTGGATGTCCAGTTGCAATTTCATGTCTTGTTACTTTTGAACCAGTTCCCTTCTCTCAACATAGATTGTAAAATCCATTTTGTGTTGATGCCCTATTACATTCATGGCTCACTTCATCACAGACACTTGGCAGATCAACTTGTGTGTATTACAAACACAAATAATGAAAGAAAGAGTATTGATTAAGAAAAAAAAATTTGGTTTGAATCGAGAATCGCTTCTGAATCGAAAATCGTTTCTGAAACGATCGTCACCCCAAGAATCAGATTCGAATTGAATCGTGAGATGTTGTAAGATTCCCATCCCTACCACTTTACATACATCTGGTTTTGGGAATTCTTTTATAAACTGGTTAAAAATGTTATACAACTCCCCTGCAGCCTGTATTCGGACTAAAAACCAAACTTCCTCTAGATTATACCTTCAGAGGGGTACCAGACAGAGATGTCCACTTTCTCCCTCACTATTTGCTATTTTTTTTTAACCACTATCAGCAGCAATCAGGCAAACCAAAAAGATTAAAGGCATGAAATGCAATAATATAAAACATAAAATTAGCCTTTATGCAGATGATGTATTACTTTTTCTCCAGCACTCTGTATAATTGAGTTGTTAAACTGTTACTCAAAAGTTTCAGATTACTCTATAAACTGGGCAAAATCTACAATTCTTCCAATTAATTATTCTGTCCAAACCCCCAAAAATACTCCACTTTAGTCAGGCAATATTACATATTTAGGTATACATATTTCCACAAAACTGGCAGACTTCACAAAACTAAATCACGCCCCACTTTTAAAAAAAGTGGAAGATGACCTCGCCAGGTGGAAATCCCTTCCCATATCATTGATAGGAAGAGTTGCATGTATTAAAATTATGATTTTACCCAGAATTAATTACCTATTTTCAATGATTCGAAACAAACCACCACCTGACTGGTTCAGGTCTCTAGACTCTTCTGTCTCTAAATCTTTCTGGAAAGATACACTCCCGCCCATCAGCGTGAAAACACTTCAAAAGACAAAAGATTAAGGAGGTCTAGAAGTACCAAACTTCAATCACTACTTTTTAGCCAAGAGGTTACAATACGTTTTGAAATGGGTAAAATATAGCAACCTAGATGAGTCCTGGATAGATGTAAAACAGACACTATGCAGCAAAATAAATTTATCAAACCTACCATTTATTAGCTCAAATATAAAAAAACCCCAGTAATGCTTTAAAAGTATTAATATCAGCTCCTCTCTTACAGTGTGGTGGGAATTTCTTAAAATGACAGAATCCTCAATAATCCCATGCAGTTTTACGCCCATTTCGAATAATCCTGATATCGTACAAAAAAAAATAAATTATGATTGATTTTCCAGGCTGGAAGTGTACAGGAATTAAATACCTGGAACACATTTTCTCCCTTTTCTTTCTCTCATAATTTTCCGTCTCAGTGTTCGTAACAGGAAAACAAAAAAGCCAACAGTTATTTCTAATAAAGAGCAATACAGTGTACGCTGTAATGCTCTGCTTGTGAAAGTAAAACTGTTGGGCTGTTACTCTGTGATCAAATGTCAATTCTGATTCAATTCCTTGCTGTCCCAATCGTGCAGGTATTCACACATTTGTTCATTACGCATTTGAACCCTTGTCTGCACTTCTCCCAAGTGAACTTCGTTGAGGACCGTAGGGAGCAGTGTTGGTATTGGGACACGGCATTAGTCTGACTGAAATCAGACTTTTAAAATGCATTTATACACCTTAGTACAGCTGGAGTCGAACCGAACTGGAGTTTCAGAAGGTCGGCTACGCTACCTGGATCATGCGAATTAATCAGACTACTTCAGGAAACATACCAATTTCGACTCAGAAGGTTTCTGGGTAAACCTTTCATCAATGAAGAACAGAATAAGGTACATTTTTTATGCATGTACTGAAACTATCAACTAAAAAGCTGTGACATATTCAGAAGAGCAATTACACCTTATTGGCTCATTGTTTTAAAAGGGGAAGGGTCTGCTGAGGTTACAAACCTAGTTCTAGGTCTTCCAACCTCAGACACAGAGAGTTTTTTTCAGTTTTTGGAACACCTCCACTCTGTGTGCAACACTGTCCTCAATCATGACTGTAAAAATAGCAGAAATTGAGCCACAGCACTTCAAAGCATTAAAGTCTTTTTAGATAAGCACAACACTAAGCAAACTGAAATTCATACACTGCAGTGAAATGCACTCAAAACGCACACACAAACAACCACATGCATTCATGATTTTATTAGACTAAATGGTTTTGAATCTCAAACATCAGAGGCAAAAAATGATAAAATGGGCAGTCTATTTTAAACAATCAAGGTATGCAGAGCTATAATTTCATGCCTGTTCCTGCTGCAAGAAAGAGTGGAAATCTTTACTGACAAAGGGTGAATCACAATAAGCAGACTCCTATGTTCTCCTGTTTGTTTGTTTTTCTGAATATTTTAAAAATATATATACAGTTACTTAAAGGAGAATTTCATTAGCATAATGAACAGCAGAGGCAAAAATTGGGTGTTTTGTGGTTAAAATGCCCATAATTCATCAAATTTGCAAACAATATTAAGTTTATATGTGTTTAATCTCATACATATATTTTTAACACTATCTGCAAACTATACAGCAGATATTTTTGCAATGATATTTCATATAAACAAAGCACATTGTGACTATTGCTTCAGTGCTCACATAAAGCGCCTGTGTTATTTTCGAAAGGTTTGGTTAGGTCTTTTCAGTTTAAGTCATTTTTGGAAGAAAAACCCAACTGTAGTTACAATAGCTGACAACTTTATTGAACAGAGTGAAAGTATACAACAAGATGAGAAATACAACATACAGTTACAAGAACAAACAGCGAGGGGGGTTGATGAAACAAATACATGCAAAGATTCACACATATCGATTGTTGTAAGATCATTTTTGTTAGAAGTGTGATATTATTTTATGTATAAATCAACCTCTTCAGTCCTTACTGAATTGTAATTGTTGAGAGGCAAGGTCCACATTTCTGGTCTCCGATTGGCTAACCTGGTTGATTTATTACTAACATTGTTTACTCTAGTCAGGATTGCATATTATCATTACTTCTCTTTATTTTTGTCACCATCCATTATTATTTGCTTATTACGTTATGTTTTTATCATGTAAAGTACTTTAAACAGCTTTTTAAATTAAATTAACTCTTTTTTTTTACGTGTCCTGTCTAGCAGTTTTCTTGGTGTCTGAGTACCAAGTACAAGCCCAACAGATTTACAAAAACAAATACTCTTTGCTATAATACTCCGCTTGATATATATGTATGAGAAATCTTTATTCGTGATCACTGTGGGTTTAATTTCTTGAAGTTATGGATACGAAATTGAGATAAGAAGGAAGAAAGGAAGAAGATGAAGAAGAGAAACATGACCCGTAGAAGTGTGAACTGACGATACAAGATAGGGAGGTAGATAAATAACACAAGAAAACATCCCAGTACTCCACCTCTGTTGCAGAGAAGTGGTAAAACAATACAAACATAATCCACCAATAGAACAGAACAACATTAACATTCCGGATCTAGTAATACAAACTAAGAATTACACATTCACTACACACAAGTATGGATTAATGAACAAGACACTAATGTTTCTGGTAAGCTCCTTGTAAAAACTAACTAATGACGATAACCTCAGCTCAAGATATGTCCGTACTCACCAATGTTCCCACACCTATGTGTGTGTGCGAGCATGCAGGTGTGGATAAGGTTTCCCCATGGAAGTGATTGATAGCTGGTGTAAGGAACCGTCAATCAGTCCTACAGGAATCGATGCAGATATGAAGGAGGTAGAAGATGCATACGTCTAGAGTCCCACAGAGCACAGGAGCCACAGGCGGACCAGCGCAGGGCTGATCACCCATCAAGAGAGGAACAGATGGATGCCCCCGGGGAACACCCACCAGCCGCAATGCTGGGGCCCAGAACCGGACCCGGAGGCCACAGGGATCAGGGGCGCCCCGCCCCCAAGCAGGGCCCAGACCCGGGATCAGCCGACAGGGGTTCCCCGGCACCCCGATAAGAGGTGCCCAAGTCAATCCAAGAAGGACGTCGGCCTGAAACAGCGGTCACCTGACACACCGGCCCACCCAGGACCAGCCAGGCATGCACCAGGACCAAGCCGGGCCGCATCCGGGCCCCCAGCCCAAGGCATCGAGAACCACCAGTGAGCAGGGGCATCCGTCACCGACAGGGAGTGACGGAACAGAAAAAGATGCACCAGGACAGAGGGCAGCCAAACACCCAACCTGACAAGTAGACATAGACATACAGAGACAATCATACATAGCCTCCTTCTAATGCGCACATATTCTCACCAACACAGGACAGCCGAAAAAGGACGCTGTACCCTCATTCATTAGCACCATAAATACTCTATACTCCCAGGCCCAGACGCCCCAATGGCGCAACCTGCCTCTGCATCCGGTAAACAAACCCCTTTCCCACCAGGACGGGGACAAGCAGACTGCCAAGGCCCCCAGCCCAGGTCCCCGACCAGACAGCCTGATATTCCACCTGGACTACAACACCTGATGGTCCAACGAACAGGGGTGTGGAAAGACCCTCAGCCCCTCTCCCCCCCCGCTCGATTGTGGTGTTGTTGCGTGTCGTTCTAATGTCCACTTAAAACAGAATGGTGGGTAATGGTAATGCTGTCGGGCACCCCCATCTCCCAACCTGGGCCCTCAGTGTCAAGATGCAGTTAAGCAGTGGGCACCGTCACCTCGTGCCTCCAGCGCCGAGGCGCATCCACCACCAGGTCCCTACATGTGCGTGTGTCATGTAAATGTTGCAAGTGTAAGTGTCTCAGTAAAATTGGGACCCAGGCCGCCACCAGGTAGCGATGACAGAAACTCCATCACGCACCCAAGTGACGTACCCACATCCCAAGGCCCTTGTGAATAGTAGAATCAAGGAGCAGGTTAACAGAGGCATTCGAGGATGGGGAGGAAGTTACTGGGGTGACACTATGCCATCCGCAGGGAGCCAGCTCCCCTGCTGACTCCAATAGGCACCGCTGTTCAGCACGATCCACCAGGGGTGGGAGACCCCAGCACGTCAAGTCAGGGCCCACGGCAGCGGCACCACCAAGCCCCATGGGGGCCCAGGCCATCCGCCCGCCCCCATCCCAGGTGAGACCTTAATCCATCCCAACATTCAGACTACTAACAAAACACAGGACACTAGACACCCAGGCTGAGTTTAGCCCACCCTCCCCCATACACCCTTCCCCCATCCAAGCGCACCCCGTTAGGGAGATGGTAAATGTCTCCCCGCCAACAAGAGAGGCCGCACCAGCGCGCCAAGGGCCCCCGCGCTGAGGCAGGAACCCAGTGCACCACCAACTTGGATACCGGATACTGGACATTCCGCGACGGGCCCGCGAGCAGACCGAAGCCCCAGGCGGCCGACCCCCCAGGCCGACATCCACCAGCCTTGCTACTATCGCCCAATGGCCGTGAGGCAACCGAACCCAGTACCTCCATCCACCAGCCCACACCCCACCACCCGGCCACCCCACCGCGGAGGCCGACCGACACCGGTCAAAGGGCCCAACCCCAGCACCCTGCAGAGTGCTTGGACCAGGACCCAGGAGCCAGGTCCATGGCCAATATGGCTAAACGGGCCCAGAGACGCCGTTCACCCGCCGGCACCCGGATGCGCAGGTACAGCAAGGGGGCATCGAGGAGCCAGCGACAAGAACCAGACCAGTGCGATGGAAAAGGCAGCAGCGCCCGGCCGACCACAGCGACCCCCCCCCAACCGGCCAGACCCACCCCAGAGCAGCACAGCACCAGGCCAGTAACCAGTGTCCACCAGCGCAACCCCCTAATGCGCCGCATGCACCCAAAGCAGGGCCAAAATCAAGTGCCCCGCGCCACTAGGTGATGGAGCTGATCAAGGGAGACCAGAAAGATAGATCAGATGTGGACGCAGAAGCCATTTCTAGACCAATGTAATCCAGAAGGAGATCTCTATATTGATTAATATTCAGAGTTTTTTTATTATTCCATTTCAAGAGGATATTTTTCTTAGCAATGCATAAGGCAATGTGAACTAATTGCATAGACTTTGT
Source organism: Apricaphanius iberus (assembly GCA_028564705.1). Taxonomy (NCBI): domain Eukaryota; kingdom Metazoa; phylum Chordata; class Actinopteri; order Cyprinodontiformes; family Aphaniidae; genus Apricaphanius; species Apricaphanius iberus. The sequence continues at coordinate 630,405 of JAPXFQ010001402.1, read as the reverse complement.
ATCCATTATAACTTCATCTAAATTTCCCAGCAAGCACACTGTGGGAGAAGGTGTGATATTACATTTCAGAGACTTTGATAGGTCTTTACATATCTGGTACCAATATTTCTTGACAGGTGGGCAGAACCAAAGAGCATTAATATAATTGTCTGGTAGATTGCTTGCACATTGTAAACAGGTATTAGACGGCGTAAAACCAATCTTGAGTTTTATATTGTCTTAATCATAGATTAGGATTTTTAAGAAATTTTAAGGTTTTTAAAGAAAATCTGAGAACAGAGCTTTTGATTCCAGTTTGGAAAATTGATCATGAATTTTTTTTTGTAAGATGTCCGGGTTATTCCAAATGGGTGTATGTATGCATGGGACTAGTAAGGTCATTTTAAGAAATTCCCACAAAGCTGTCAGAGAGGAGCTGACACTGATACTTTTAAAACATTAATTTTCTTTTATATTTGAGCTAATAAATGGTAGATCTGAAAGTTTTATCTCATTACATAGTGTCTGTTCAACATCTGCCCAGGACTCATCGAGAGAACTGTGTTTTAACCATCTTGATATGTATTGGAGCCTGTTGGCTAAGAAATAATGATGAAAGTTTGGTAGGTCTAGACCTCCTTTATCTTTGGACTTCTGCAGTGTTTTTAAGCTAATACGTGGGGGTTTATCTTGCCAAAGAAATTTAGAGACAGAAGAGTCCAGAGATCTAAACCAATCAGGTGATGGTTTGCTTCAGATCATTGAGACTAAATACTAGGCAAAACCACCAGAGTCTGGGCAAAACCATCATTTTTATTGTAGCTACTCTTTCAATAAGTAATATGGTAAGGGATTGCCGTCTAGCCAGATCATCTTCCACTTTTTTTAAAAGTGGGACACAGTTTAGCTTTGATAAGTCTGCCAGTCTTGGTGAGATATGGATACCTAAATATGTAATATTTCTTGACCGGGGTTACACATAAACAGGACCCTGGAAAGAACAGTTGATTGGAAGGACTGTAGATTTTAACCAATTTATGGAATAGTCTGAAACTCTTGAATAAGATTTTGTCAAATCGGATACCTGAGAAAGAGAGGTTTGTGAATGCTGAGAAAAAGTAGTACATCATCTGCATACAGACTAATTTTATGTTCTATTTTGTTCCATTGTATACCTTTAGTATTATCATTTTTGCTTGATTGCTGCTGCTAATGGTTCAATAAAAATGGCAATGAGGGAGGGAGAAAGTGGACATCCCTGCCTGATACCTCTCTGAAGAAAAAAACCTTGATGATGTTTGATTATTAGTCTTAATACATGCTGTTAGGGATCTATATAATATTTTGAACCAGTTTATAAAATAATTACTGAACCCGAATTTATGTAAGGTTGCAAAAAAAAATTCCAATTAACTATCAAATGCTTTTTCTGCATCTAAAGATAATATATTGGTTTGGATGTTTTTACAGTAGGAATACTCTATTAAATATATTAATCTACTTGAATTTGTGGAGGAGAGCCTCCCTTTTATAAAACCTGTTTGATCAGGATGGATCATATAATGTGTTATTTTCTCTATTCTTTTTGCAAGAGCTTTGCAAATTATTTTAAGATAAACATTGATGAAAGAAATGGGACGATAACTGTTAGGAAATATAGGGTCTATTCCTGGTTTTAATAAACGATTGATGTAGGCAGAGTTCATGTTTGGCGGTAGTAGATCATTTTCCATTGTTTCCTGTAACATTTTGTAAAATGTTGGTGCCAGAATATTCCAGAATTCCTTATAGAACTCTACTGGAAATCCATCTGGGCCTGGAGCTTTATTATTAGGTGTCATGCTGCACAATCCCCTCAGCTCCTCACACTCCTCCATTATTATCTACACCTGGCTCCTGATGGTTGGTGGTGCACTGGGTTCCTGCTTCCTGGCTTCACGCGCCTCCGATCCTCTCTCCGGCTGTCTTCGCTCCTCTTCCGGGTGCTTCGCTGGGGACTACCCCTGTTGGAATCAGCCGCCCATCTGTGGCTGCGACATCGGCGTCTGCCAGCCTAAGACGGGGTCCCCTCTACGTCAGCGAGGATGAACTTTTCGAGTTTTTTCATGGTGACAAGTTCAACTACCTCTGCTCCAGAGGGCATCCAGCTCCTCACCGCAATCGGCGACAAAGACGCCGCAAAGCTGCGCCGGAGTATCCTCCCTCGGTCTGGTCAGACTGGGAGGACACTGAGGAGAGTATTTGGAGCAGCAGACCTCACTCATCGGCTCTCGGCTCGTGTACTGCGCACCCGGAACCGGTCAAAGCAGGCATGAGCGGCCATCTCAGCCACACAGCCGAAGGCAAGAGGCTCCGCCACCAGCTCGCCGCAGACGGCTGCGCCAACGAGGAAGAGCGGTTTCCGGGTCCGCTGGACCTCCAGGTCCTCAGGAGAGAATCTTTGGGCAATCCGCCCGACTCCCGTCCCGCCAGGGGACATCCGCCAGTCTGTCGTCCAGCCAGAGGACACCATTCGGGCCATTCAACCCAACCTCCAGGGGCATACCTACAGACACTCAGGCCCTCCTGCCGTAGGCCCCCCTCCATCCACCCTGGAAGGGTGCTTCTCGTTTTGTTTTTTTCTCTTTCCACGACGTCTGGAATCCGCCTTTAAAGGGGGGGGGGGGGGGGTCCTGTCATGCTGCACAATCCCCTCAGCTCCTCTCACTCTCGAGTATTATCGACACCTGTGTTGTCCTGAATCTCCAGGGCTCTGCCCCTGATTACTCATTGTCTCCACCTGTTCCTCCTTGTTCTCCCCTTATTTAAGATCCAGCGAGAGCTCCAGTCCTTGCTGGATCATTGTCGAACCCATATGTATCGTCTTGCCTTATGTTTGCTGCACTCAATCAACATCACCTACCTTTGAACTCTGCTTCTGCGCCTTGGTCCTTCGTCCTCCATGCCGCACCAGCGTGACATTAGGCATGGATTAGAGGGCCTCCTGGAGTTCAGCCACTGTTAGCGGTGAATCCAGGGCCTTTGCTTGACTGTCTGAAAGTTTAGGAAGAGTTATTTTATCCAGAAATTGTTCAATTTCATTATTTGATGGGTTTATCTCTGATATGTATAAAGTATCATAAAATTCTTTGAACGTGTTGTTCATTCTTTCAGGATTATATACTATATTCCCAAGTTGGCCTTTGATTGCAGATAAAGTTGTTTTTTCTTTATTTATCTTTAACTGATTAGCTAAGAAGCTAGCTGATTTATTACTATTTTCAAAGTTTTCTATCCGAAGTCTTTGGATTAAGAACTGCGTCCGTTTATTAATAATTTCATTTAATTCTAATTTTGGTTTATGTATTTTGCTTAAGATATCTTTATCCAGGGAAGCTTCTAATGATTTGATAGTTTATTCTAATTATTGAATATGTTTGTTTTCTGTTCTCTTTATATTTGATGAGAATGAAATTATTTTACCTCTAATCACAGCTTTCCCTGCCTCCCCGAGAATGGATGGCGACGTACCAGGGAGGTCATTAAATTCCAAGTATGAAGCCCATTCTTTTTCAATATATACTGTATATTTAATCAATTCTCTATCCTTTAGTAATGATGTATTAAATCTAAAATTTTTGTATTGAAGGTTTGCTTTTCTATTTGCTACATTTAAAGAAACAGGAGCGTGATTGCTGATAACTATAGGATGTATCTCAGTGTCTGAAATGTCATTCAACAGTGAGCTGCTGACTAAGAAATTGTCCAATCTAGAATAAGAATACTGGAGATTTGAGAAAAAAGTGTATTTTCTGTTGTTGGGATGAAGCGATCGCCATGCATCACAAAGTCCAAAATCGCTCATGTACTGTTTAACTATATCTATGAATTGCCAGGTACGCTGAGTTCCTGTTGTACTGAGGCTGTCTATTTCTTCATTTAAACCAAAGTTGAAGTCGCCCCCGAGACCAAGTGAGCAATCCATGTGATTAGCCAAAACCGAGAAAAAGGTATGAAAGAATGAGGGGTCATCAACATTTGGAACATACGCACTAACTACTGTATACATACGTTGTCTAGAGTTATAGCATGAAGAAAATACATTAGGATACTCCGGTGTTTTTAAATCATTAGCAGCTGAGCTTGATTTATGAGTCTCCTGTAGTAAGACGACATCTTCCTTCAATCTTTTAAGATGGTTGAAAATCTTAATCGTTTTATCTCTGGAGCCAGATCCGTGAATATTCCACGTTAGAAATTTGACAGGATTCATACAGCTAAGATAAACATTAGACATTTACTATCGCCAAGGATGAAGACTTGGTGTGTCCATGGAGTTGTCTGATTGAAAATCCAGAAGGAGGATAAATAGAGGGAAATAAGATACCATTACAGGTGTGTAAAGAATGAGAGTATGATGGAAAAATATAAATATGCTATGACAAAAGTCTGTGTGTGTGAAAGAAAAAGGAAGAAAAGTGATGAAGACATTTGGTGACACAAATGTGAAAAAAAAAATAAGAAAGCAGTCAACCTAGTACACGGCCTTACCCCCGCCGACATTTACAAACATAAACACCCTGCTGAGCTGTGCTTTCCTAAAACTACAGTTGTCTGATAAAACAACTTCTATCTAGACTCTAATACGACTACTAAAGTTTAGGAGTAACCTGAAGGTTCCTGAACAGCTGACCTTTCAATGTTTGATTTTCTGTAACGAGAGAAGCTATCTGTTGTTGGCTGAATTCCAGAGACAGAAGAGCAGCATAGGTTGGATTTATTTTTGATGGTAAGATGCTGGCGGTAAGGGCGGGGAAGGCTGAAGACCTGCCGCCGCACGGAGCTCAAAGAGCGGGGTGTCTGCGGTGCCAGAGAGCTGGAGTCAGCTGATGGAGCTAGAAGGCTTTAGAGTCAGTGTCTCAGAAGTAATTTCTTCAATAACCATTCAGAAGTATTTTTTTCTGAATTCTCTGAGTATCAGGTTCTCACACAGAAACATTGGGGAGTTGAATAATCAGAAGAAAAATATTTTGATTAAATTTTAAATTAAATCAAAAATACTTTATTAATCCCATGAGTGGAAATTCAGTAGTTTACAGTACAACCTGTCCACAGATCCAGGTCACTGAAGAGCAGTGCTCCCATCTGTATTATTATTATTAACACCGACAGAGTAATTGCAACCTTTATGGTGTACATTTTTTTATCATAACTTGAATTATTTATCTGAATTGACCACAGTGTTCACCATATAAACTCTGCATGAGTGCTGATTTCAACTATGATAGTGTTAAATCTGCATTTTAAATTTGCTGTGCAGGAGACTCCCCTCCTACAGGAGCAGATTCTGGTTCAAACATGTTTGGTTGAACTCATTTCTTTCTTGTATGGTTTAATTCCCTTTTTTGTGTGTATGGTTGAACTACTGCAGCAGCCATGTCCATAACTTTCACACATAGTGGTAACAGTCATTATGTGAGTGGTGGGCATGAGCAAAGATTGTAGAAGCGTTGGGCCTGGCCAAGTTAACAGCAGCTCATTAATATGTAATGATCAGCAGAAAACAGCACAAACTGCAAGGGGCTGAAACAGAGAGAAATACAGGTAGGTAACTATTGTTTTCTACAAGTTATTTCCAGGAAACAACTTCAGAAACAGGTTTTCTGGAACTCTTAGACCTATTTTAAATTGTGGGAAAATAGGCATAATATGTCTCCTTTAAGAAACTGGACCTGTTAAAGAAAAGTTGATTACTGATTAGGCAGATATACATGTCTTTTTTTTTGTCTCTATCTTCTGCACTTGTTGTAGCTCCCTCTGTGACCGCTGGCAGCTGCAAGGGCGCTGATTATGATGTATGGAATCCGTATAGAATCCTCTTCTTCCAAAATACAAATATTGATTCCCTCTTTGAAATGGCAATTACTTCAATACCTGACAATTTCTCCCAATCAAACACATATAAGCCAATTTCTTTAGGTGGAGCAGGCCCCTCCTCCTGTGGCTTATCTCACCGATTGTGAGAATAGTCAGTACCTGCTATCACCCTCTTTATGTAGGTTCTTGTTTATCTTTGGGAACCTCCTGCAGTATGCGAGAAGGATCAGGAGCAGGAGCACACTTTAACCAGGAGCCAGGCCGTGAGTGATGCACGGAGAAGGAGGTCATCACAGATTCCAGCTGTTGATGTTCTCCATGGGGGTCAGGACCAGGATGCGGAGAGACCTGAGGTTCTCTACCAGCACAGGGACCAGGAATAACTTTGCCTCCCTGTCTTGTGTCGTCGGTTCGCCCCTCTGTTGGTCTGGTTTCTTTTCTTCACCTTCTTCCTTTCTCCCTTCTTGTCTCAGTTTAATGTCCATGACGTCAGGAAATTGAACCCACAGTAATCACTAATAAAGATTTTTCATACATATACATCAAGTGGCGTACTACAGCGAAGCTGTAATACTCTGCTTGGGAAAGTAAAACTGTTGGGCTTGTACTTGGTACTCAGACACCAATTCTGAGTAGCATACTGCTAGACAGGACACGTTAAAAATAAATAAATAAATAAATAAACACAGTCTGCTGCAATTTATCAGTTCCTGGTTTAAACAAAGCCTGGTATTTATGGATGTTGTAAAAGCCTGGTACTAATGTAAGATTCTTTTTACTTCAGCAGCAAATGGGGAGGAACCAGAAAAGGAAGATTATTTATGTTTCCTTAATCTTTTCTGGCCCCCTGCCCTGTCCCCTACCATTGACATGTGGTTGTCTAAAGTCCAGTTTATAACACTCCAACACCAAGTTTCCACCTAGATGCAGACGTTTAGATGGATATGTTTTTCATTTATCGTTCTCTTTTGATTTTTTTGTTTGTTCCTTCTGAGAGCTCCTCGTAGCTGGTTTGTTCTTTGTTTTATCGTTGGTTCCTCATTATTCCTCATTATTAGTCTCCCTGTCTCCCCAAAGTTCCCCTGCCATCAGACCTCTGTGCGGGTTCCCCAGGCTCCCTCGCTGCCTTCTACCAACAAACGGACAATGACTTCCTCCAAGTTATTCCCTGGGTGGGTGCCACTTCTTAGACTGCCATCCAGAACCTTGCAGTCACACCTAGCTCACCGCTGTCTACCCCGGAGACACCTCCATCTTCCGCCAAACCTGCCAAATAAAGAAAGAACGCATCAAGGACTCACCACTCTCTCACTTTGTCAATCGCATCTGCACAGGACCCACTCACCTCTCCAAGTTCACCTTCCCATGGAAAAACGTAAGCACATCATCTCCTTCCTTCTGAGAAAGCATATCCAATATCCTGCAACTCAATACTCACCTTACTTACCTACTGCAGTTGTCGCCACTCCCTGCAGTTTCCAATCGCTGGCTCCCCAGAAGCAGCGCTTCTGCTGAAAGAAAATTACCTAATTTTAACTGTATTTTGTCTCTTACCAGGGGTTCTTTGCGACAGAGTCTCCCTGAGAAACCATGACAAAGAGTCTTATGATTCCAACTATGGATGCCAATCAAGGATACAATCATACCTGGAGACACAACGAGCACTTTTGCCAACAAAACTCCACCAAGTGAGATTTTTGGTCAAAAACTGCATGCTAGACCATCATCACCACACCATTGCTGGCCAAGTGGTGGTTGTTTAGTTGGTTTAAGACCTGTACTGTATGACTTTCCATAGTTGATGGAACCATAAACATTACCTACAACCAGTGTATACTTAAGTAAATCACTTTGTAATTTTAGGCTAAGACACACTTTATTTTTAGTGAATTTGACACAATTCAAAGCACACACGCAATTCCACTAATGGATGGCTTATTTATTTATTTTTATAAATTAAGGTTTTGGAGTGAACTGCATGATAGCTAGACTTGAACTGAAGTGAATTTTAAAATTCTCATAAAAAGGAGTGGGGCAAATGATCCCCATAGTAAAATAAGTCTAACTTGCTAGTTAATGCAAATTTGTTCTGCTGAGGTTAGTAGTATCACTAAGTACACTTAGTGAATATATTTGTTTTCACTTTAGTAAATGCAATCAAGAAATATAAATTATTTTTTGTATTTGCAGTTATGTCTGACATTAAAACTTGTTTAAATTATCTGAAATATTGTAATATGACAGAAGAAATCAATAAGGGAAAAAATGTGTTTTAGGGTAATTTTGTACAGGAAGGAGACACGGCTAAAGTAAAACCATTGCCCATGGCAAATCAACTTTATTTGTACGACAGGGCAATCAAAGTGCTTTGAGTGATTATCAGATTTAATAAAACCATGGAAAAGCATAAAATACAATATTAAAGACACATAATGTATGCCATTGTAGCTATTATTAATCAGTTAATCAAAGCCAACTCTTAATAGATAGGTTTTAAGGTTTGATTTAATGAAATTTAGTATTTCACCAGCTTTGAAGTAGTCTGGAATTTTGCTCCAGATAAGGGGAGCATGGAAACTGAAACCTGTTTCTCCATGTTTAGTTTATATTAGTAGACTAGAGTTGGAAGACCTGAATGGTCTGGTTGTTGGTCTAGTGACAAGTCTTAGTAAACTTTGTTGCTAAGCCATTCAATGATTTACATAATAGTGTAAGTATTTAACTCTACTCACTGAACTACAGGGAGCCAGTGTAAGGACTTTAGAAGTGGAGTGATGTGCCCACTTTGACTTTTTAGGCAGACTTTTGAGAACACTGTTGTAGTAATCAGTCAAACTAAAGATAAAAAATAAGGTTTTGGAGGTCCTGTTGGAAAAATTTATTCTGTAATCCCAGTAATGTTCTTCGGGTGATAACCCCTTGATGCCCTTTATGTAACCTGCAGGTTCAGGTCTGAGTCCATTACTAGACCTAGATTTTTTGCCCGATCAGTAGTTTCAAGCTGTATTAACCGAAGCTGTGTGCTTTATTCATTTTTATTCAGAAATAGCAGTTTCTCAAAAGCTTTAGGTTTTAGGGAATTTTGACACCATCTCACCAGCCAAACACCTTTTCACAATCTAAATAAGATGGCTGTGTGCACATAAACACAAGTGTGAGTTTATATAAAAAGGGGTACAGTAATTTTTGCTTTTCCCAATATTCCAGGGGCCTTTCCGGCCTGCTAATATTTTTCTCTTTATTCTCATGCAAATCATGGTAATGCGTTAGCATGAATGAGGTGCTGTTATTGTACACCAACTCCTAGGAACACAATAAACACTTCACCTTTAAATAAAATAAACTGTAAAAAATATACAGTTCTTAATAAGCAAATCTTACTTGTCTGACATAATGATAGATTGAGGTTACTTTAATATGAGTTATTAGATTAAAATGTTCAGACACAAGGGAATTCTTCCTGTTCGTATCTGGCTCCATTATCTCTCTCTTTCCACTCTGCTAAATCTTCAAACTATCTGTGTCTATACTCACAAAACTTTTTCCAAACTATATAAACACTGACCAAACCCTCCTATCAAAACTATTAAAACTCTGTCCAAACTCCAAACTGACTGCCTATTTCCTACATGAGACTGGGTGGTTTATATTGTTGTCAAACCACTCAGCAAACGCCTAACCACTTTCTGAAACAGTCACATAGTACAGCTAGGCAGCGAGATTTCAGATGTCATCGTTTTCGGCTCCTCTCCTAAATGAAGCAGGCCTCGAGATGCGCTTTGTGGAAAAAAAAAACTCCACTGCTTGACGCACACTTCGTAACATCACTACCTGTCTGAGACCCATCATTGTTCCAAGCTCCGTTTATGTAACCATCCTTCACGGTTGGTCCAGAACAGACAGCTAAAGGATCCAAGCCGAACTCACCAAGATCGAGCTCCTCTGGATTTCCTCCAGGTCAGCCTCCTCCGTTTCACCTGAAACACAGAATCGTAGGTACTCACCTGAGCCATTGACTGCAGCTCCAACAATACAACTGGAGAATCTGTCAAACAACAGAAACACGGATCAGTCTCACCATTAAACATCTACGGAATCTGAACTACCACCATCACTACTCATCCCCAGTCAACCTCAACAAGCAGCCTCTTACTTACCTTCGCAAGCTTCCACCACCGGACGACCAAGTAAGCTCATCTCTTTCCATAATCTCACTTACCGGATCACAAACACTTCTCCAATCACTGCTCTCGTCCTGCAATTTACTAACTATTCTAAAACATGTTTCCTGCTATCTGGAGTTGTGCCTGAATTAGAGCAACACACACAAGTTCTAAACATCATAATAGTTTTTTAAATATTTTCTCTTGTGAGGATATTTCAATTACCTGTTACTTTGGTGCTGTTACAGCTGATTTTGTCCTCTGCGGGACAATAACGGATTATTCTATTCTATTCTATTTCATTTACTTACGATCATGGAGGAAGTAGCTTCTCTGACACAAAAATCTTTGTATCTATCATCTTTCTATTACAACAAACATCAGGCGTATACTTCGACTGCAAAGTAGAGCTACTACTTGCTGGTTGAATAATTATCCTAAAAACCCTACCATCAGAGCAGCATTAGCCTGTCACATTTGGTGAACATTATAAAACATGGATAAAAGGGATCTTGTCACTCACGGGTGATTACATGGTTTCAGGATTGTACGAGTGACATTTCTGAAAGGATTCTGTCTCTGCACCGCCTTCCCTGAGAGCATTTGCTGGTGCGCTACACACTATTTACTCTATTTTAATCCAGCCCATGTCGACTGAGTTGCTTTTTCCACATAATGCAGATATAGAAGCCGTTGGGATCTCTGAGATAGGTGATCCACACAGGGAACCATTTTTCTGCTGTTAGGAGGTCAGCTTTTGAAATGCATGGGAAACTAATGAATGCTTTGGAGTAAGTTTGAGTGAATGTTTATGTGTGGCACAGCTTTGTGTGTGTGTCTGCATGCATTATTGACTGTTTAGGGCTTCATCCTCTGGATAGCTGCTTTTGTGGGTGGACAGGCAGGGAGTTGCTGAGTTGTGTGTTCCTGAAACCCAAATGCTGTTTCAAGTCATTACTTACCCAAACTCCACAGCAGATACATTGCCCCTCCTTCAGACAACCTATTCTTCTGTTCCTTGCTACTTCTTTGTTTTTAATTTTTTCGTTGGTCCTTCTCTTTTCTCAGTTTTTTTTCCACTTTCCACACTGCTTCCCAACAAGCTCTGCTCTCTTTATCCCCTGACCCCCTCCCACACCCTCTTCACCACCACATGCAGATGTTGGATCAGACAGGACAACATGACTCACTGGAAATATCTGAAGTCTCCATTTCTTGGCCATGTGATATTGGTGCTGTGTGAGTAACCTAAAACTACTATTGGAAACATGAAACACTGATGCAGACTAAACAGTGATTGTATGAGAGGTCAACCATTCGCAGGAGGGCATGAGAGCTTTCGTATGACATCCAGTATGTTTTAATTTTTTGTGTAAAATGCTTAAGTTTAGAAGTATGATTACACTGTGATTACTTAGACTTTGTGGGCAAATAATAAGTGCATCATATTCATCAGTATTTCCAAATGTATGATCAGGCTTTTATGATAAACACAGCAATAGAAAACAGAGATTCTGGTGCTAATAAATGTTTGTCAGAAACATAAAATGCTCAAATCTAGATGTGTTGTTTCCAAAAAAAGGTATAGCTTCAAATTTTAGAAATGGCCCTACTATGCAGTATCTTTCTTTCTTTTTTTTTTTAAGTTTCCTGTCTTGGGCAATTCAGGCACACTGTATAGAGAAACTGGTTGTCTACTTGTTCCAATTTAAATTTGATCTACAAAAATGATATCTTCAGACAGTTTTTAAATTCATGATTGAATTTATTTAATCAAGATATTAACCCATTCAACTATGCAGTTGCAATTCTCCTTTGATTTCCCAGGACCAGCTGGGTGGAACACATTCACAGGTGATACACTTCATAAATGCTCATGGTAGCAAGACACGCCTGTGAGCCTGCTGAGCCTGTGGAAAAAACAGGTCCATTAAGTTTCATGCTGGTTACGGTGGAAAGCAGCTTGTAGCTCTGGAAAGTCTCAACAGCCCCAGGCAGACAGACATAAGGACAATCACATGGACAGCATATAGAGGCTCAGGTGACCAGATCCCCACCCAGCACTTGTGGGACAATGTGAAATTCTAATGCATCAAGATAAAAGTGTAAAATATGTTTTGAAATGACCGATTATTTATTTGGGTGTTTTTGCTCTAAATTTACGTAACACACTCAAAAATGTGTGAACATACATGTATACAGAGATTTTATTCATGCTCTGCTTCCTGATCCAGCTCCTTCTTTTTTGAATTTATGAAGATACCACATTTTCACTTCTTGTATTGATATTAATATGAATGATGGCGAAATTGCTTTATTCAGTTAGAAATATGTATGAGTTTATGTATTTATGTTTACATCAGTATTTCTACCTCTTTGTATTACAGTCCTGTTTTTATTTTGGCGTGATACCCGAAGATCATCACTGGCCCCCCATTTAGCCCTCTTTAAACATCCCAGATACAATCCTGTTCAGCAGTTATGTAAACTAGTGACGTCCCGAGATCGGGATGATATTTTCATATTTTTCAGTGATCGGGTTATCAAGTTGTGCTGATTTTTACGAAAGTACCTCCTAGTTATAATCATAGTAATTACGAAATAATTCAAGTCACAGTGTAAGGACCTGGCCAAGCGCTCTGCCAATCCTCTCACCTTCACCTCTGATTGCAAATATGCAGCACCTGTGCACACTGCTCCACCTTACCCTTTAAAATGCCTCCAAGCTCCACTCACTTTTTCATTTCACGTGTGAAAAACAGAGTGGCGTTGAACCTGTAGATAATAGCTATTTCAACCGCACAAACAAGCTGTTCTGCCGAACAACGAGGTTGTTAATCCCCTCAATGTCAAGATCCAGACCTGAAAGACGGAAGAAACGCTCAAACGCAAGTTCAAACTCTCGCGATTTCAACAGTGACGTCATCGCACGGACACGCTCTACATTATAAACTTTACAACGGATGTAAGTTCCAAACCGTCCTTGTTGAAAAGAAAACTAAATAAATGAAAACTCAGACTTACCTAAAAATCTTTTAAAGGAAAAGCAAAACTTGCCTTCAGTGGACTGCCAGCTGAAGAGATCCTCCCGTCACGCAGTTGATCCACTAAAACGTGAGTTCTAAAATGAAACTGAGAATCTGGTTTTGGTTATGTGATAAGATGAATATAAAAATTAAAAGGGGAAAAACTTTTGTGTTTTAGTGAGACTGTTTGTGTCAAACTGCTCATAACTTTGATTTGCTAAAAGACACCCTGTCAAGTAAGTTTATTTGTTTAATTATTTTGTGTGTATGTATATATATATATATATATATATATATATATATATATATGAAAAAATGAATATATTGTAAACACTGTTTTTTGTATTTGTTTTTATTTTTTGTGTGTCTGTTCATTAAACACCCTGACTCTACAACTTCCTCCTTATATGAATGAAGATGAATAAATAAACTGGACCTGTGGAAAACTTCAAACCCTGATCGTTTACTCTGCACTATTGATTGAACTAATACTTCATTGTCATGCAAATTTAATCAGCATAAGGGCATATGTCCATTAATGTATGTCCTTGTGTAACGGGTATTGTTCATATTATTCAATTTGTAAACAATAGAATTCTCCGAAAATACTAAATCCTATATGTCAGGAGGGAGACCTGACTGGCGCCCTAAACAATATTCAACCAAATCAATAAAGCAAAAACCAGAAACCCTTACAACCGTATAGGGGTGCAAACCAAACATGTCTTTTAAGTTGTTGTTTTCACTTGGTTCAACCAGTGGCGGCTGGCCAATAGACAATAGGCACCACCCCACAATTCACAACTTGCCATATTACCTTGAAAAAAACGTGGGAAATTTATATAATAACAAAAAAAAATTCAAAATATTTGTCTGATTTGTTTCAGATGTGTAACATAAATATTTCATAGTTTATGGGGAGTTGAGTTGTTACACTCATCAGCATTATCTGATTGAGGATGTATTTCCAAGATCTCTGCGCCCCAAGGCACCCTTAGACTCGTTATAAGTTGTATATGTGTGCAGTAGCTCCTCTTCAATATAAGAAATAAGACAATTTGGGGCGCAGGAGAGGTGCACCCTAAAGGGGCGGAGATTACATATTGTCACCCTCCCGTTGTGGGGCTGAAATCAAACGAATAGATTTCTGTCATACAGCACAGCTGATGGACAGGTCAAACTGCGGGAGTTGGAGATGAACAAAAAGAGATGCAAAATGCAGTAAGAGAAAAAGGATAATTCAGTTATATCACTAAAAACAATGCCGTTTGGGAGAAAAACATAGGAGAAACTTGATGTAAAATAGCTCCGACCTGATCATTCAAATATCAGACCATTCAGCAGTAAAATGAGTAGAAAGTGCTATATTTATATTGAATTATGTATGTTGGGTCACTGTAGAGCTTGGCTACATTTCATAGAAATGTATCGCTGCTTTAGAAATGCACATACTTCAGTTAAAGTGATGTTTTCAGACTTAAATTAGTGCTAATCATTAGCGGACGTAGCTGTATAGACACCTCTACTTCACAAATAGAGCATGTATTCCTATTGTTTAGATTGATGAATTGGAAGGGTTGTCTGCTGAGTGTTTACAATTTGGAAGAAGGTAAATTGTGACATTTGATTACTAAGTCTATGTTACATTTGATTTATTTGATATTTAACACAGCAGCTGATATCCAAATGTTAAGTTTATTCATTTTTTTTTATTATTTCTACCTTACCTTGTATTTGTTCTTATTTTTCATATGCGATCACACATATCTCCCTCCTCACATTTATATCACCCAAACCTGTATCAGCAGCTCTGTGGAAACAATAAAGAGAAGAAATATAATGGCCTTTTCTCCACCACATCTTCTCATACTCTGAATGGCTTTAAGTGGAGCTCTGGCAGGTTCTCCCAGTGTGAAGTGATCCCAGTCTCAACCAGTACCTATAGACAACTCAGTGTTTCTTCCACCACACTAGCAGTCTGTTCTAGCAAAACTGTTGAAGCCTCTGACTGAAATCATTCTGTTGTTGTAGGATAGTCCTATTAAGAGGACACTAACGGTTGTCCGATATGATTAAGAAACAGTCAGTGTTACACCCAAAAGTGTGAATGTGATTGTGAGGTTAAAAAATATTTATCTCTTCTTTATTTCATGAAAAATGAGCTACAGCAAGTAGATTCGTCACTGTACTCTAAAACTTTTAGTTTTGTAGTCATATTTAGAAATGGTAATTACTCATAATCACAGCTACCCTGTAATTAACTAGGTAAAAAATGTAATCGTTTGACAAAACTAATTGCTAGCCTTCATTGTAATAGCCTCCCCTGGAGAAAATTCCACCAGTCGCCACTGGGTTAAAATACACAAAAAGGGGCATCAAAAGACTGGTTTTCATGATGGCCCAGTGGTTTCAGATGTTGCCTTGCAAACCTGATGCTTGAGCACTAGTCCCCCCCCCCCCCAGCGTAGAATTGAAAAATTGACAGGTAAAATTACATTATGACCATATTTTTTGGACCCTGTCCAAAATACTGGACCAAAAACATATCTAGCACAATCTCTGATTCATAGCTTAAACAGACGTTAACAAAATTGTTGGTACCCTTCATTAAATCAAAGAAAAACTCATAATGGTCACAGAAATAACTTTAATCTGACAAAAGTAATAAATAAAAATTATATAAATGTTGACCAATGAAAGTCAGACATTGCTTTTCATCCATGCTTCAACAGAATTATTTAAAAAATAAATGCATGAAACAGGCCTGGACAAAAATCATGGTACCCACAACTTAATATTTGGTTGCACAATCTTTTGAGGCAATCACTGCAATCAAATGATTCCTGTAACTGTCAATGAGACTTCTGCACCTCTCAGCAGGTATTTTGGCCCACTCCTCATGAGCAAACTGTTCTAGTTGTTTCCGGTTTGAAGGGCGCCTTTTCCAGACAGCATGTTTCAGCTCCTTCCAAAGATGCTCAATAGGATTGAGATCAGGGCTCATAGAAGGCCAGTGTTTTCCTCTTAGCCCTTCTTGGGTGTTTTTAGCTGTGTGTTTTGGGTCATTTTCCTGTTGTAAGACCCGTTACCTGCGACTGAGGTCATGCTTTCTGACACTGGCCAGCACATTTTTCTCTAGAATCCCCTGATAGTCTTGAGATTTCATTGTACCCTGCACAGATTCAAGACACCCTGTCAGATGCAGCAAATCAGCCCCAGAACATAACCGAGCCTCCCCCATATTTCACAGTAGGGACCGTGTTCTTTTCTAGATATGCTTCATTTTTCTGTCTGTGAACATAGAGCTGCTGTGCCTTGGCAAAAAGTTACATTTTTGTCTCATCTGTCCACAGGACATTATCCCAGAAGCTTTGTGGCTCGTCAGCATGTAGTTTGGCATACTCCAGTCTGGTTTTTTTTTAATGATTTGTCCTCTGGCTCAAACAGCGAAGGATGTTCCGATCTGACACTGATGTTCCTTGAGCATAAAGTTCAGCTTGGATCTATTTTGAAGTCTTTCTAGGCTCTTTTGTTACCATTTGGATTATCCGTCTCTTTGATCTGTCATCAATTTTTCTCCTGCAGCCACGTCCAGGGAGGTTGGCTACAGTCCCATGGATCGTACATTACTGAATGACGTGCAGCTGTAGTGACAGAAACATCTAGCTGCTTGGAGATGGTCTTATAGCCTTTACAGTTAACATGGTTGTCTATGATTTTCTTTCTCATCTCCTGAGACCACTCTTTCCTTTGCTTCCTCTGGTTTATATTGAGTGTGGTACACACCACGTCACCAAACAACACAGTGAGTACCTGGAGTCCTATATATAGGCCCACTGAGTGAATACAGGATTGTAGACACCTAGGATGCTGATTAGTGAACATACCTTGGATTAACATGTCCCTTTGGTCACATTATTTTCATTCTTTTCTAGGGGTACCATCATTTTTGTCCAGGCCTGTTTCATGCATTTATTTTTTTAAATAATTCTGTTGAAGCATGGATGAAAAGCAATGTCTGACTTTCATTGGTCAACATTTATATAATTTTTATTTATTATTACTTTAGTCAGATTAAAGTTATTTCTGTGACCATTATGAGTTTTTCTTTGATTTAATGAAGGGTACCAACAATTTTGTCCACGTCTGTACATCCAAGTCCTGACCAGATTGTTTGGACCCTGTCCAAAATGATGGACAAAAACATATCTAGAGTAACCTCTGATTGATAGCCTACATATCCAAGTCCTGATCAAGATATAACATCCGATTCCAATCGAGTCTGCAACCACATGATCTGGCCCGATTTCCGATCAAATGATGGGATCGGGACATCCCTAGCTTTCAATGGACAATTTTTATTTTTTATTCTGTTTTCTCTTCTCTTCATTGGTTCCCTGCTTAAATTGAGAATAGTTTAAGATCCTCCATATGTATAAAACCCTTAATTATCAAACTCGATTATATAGCAGAGATCTGATAGTTTCATATGTTCCTAACAGAGCACTTCGCTCTCAGACTGCAGATTTACTGGTAGTTCCCAGGATTTCTAAAAGTAGAATTGTAGGGCAGATCTTTTAGTTATCAGGCTCCTCTCCTGCGGAACCAGGTCGCAGTTTTAGTCCATGAGGCACACATCCTGTCTACTTTTAAGAACAGGCTAAAAGTCTTCCTTTCTGATAAAGCTTATAGTTAGAATGGCTTAGGTTAGCCTGAGCTATCTCTGCATTTATTCTGCCGTAGGCTTAGACTGTTAGCGGAAAGACTGACCACTTTTCTTCACTCTTCTCCTTTTCTCTTCTACTAATCTCCAGATGTATTATTTGCTGTTATTTCGGCTGTAAACCTTGTTTTTTCTCAGTGTTTTTCTGTCCATAGAAGCTACACCTGGTCTGTTATGCTGACCAAGTACAATACCCTCTTGGAGGGGAGCATTGGTTCAGATGATGCTCCTAGTGACTGAGCATCTTCCATGTCCTGTTATCAACTTTTTGGTGTCTTTAATATAGAAAGTACTTCTATATCAGTCCCTTTTGTTATTTCTGTCTCTCTGCTCTGTCTTCTTAAACCCCCAGACGGTTGTGGCAGATGGCCGCTCGTACGGATGCAGGTTCTGCTGGAGGTTTCTTCTTGTTTAAGGACAGTTTTTTTTCTCTCAACTTGTTCAGGATTAGGAATTGTTGAGAAGATTGCTTTGTTCGGAAAGTTTGCGTCAGTGGGCCCAACCCCATGTTACTGACTTAAAGCAGTCTGCTAGGATTCCTTAAATAGAAAACTTTTTTAACTGATTTGATTGTCTGTATGATTGTATTGAATTGCTATTCTTGTAAAGTGACTTGAGATTACATCTGTTGTGAGTTGGCGCTATATAAATAAATTGAATTGAATAGAATTATGTCAGTTTTGTCCAAGTGTCTGACATGTTTCCACAAATACCGCAATGCAAACTGAGACACCGTAAGGCATTGCTATTAACTATTAACAGTGTCTCAATTAATGGGATGTTTGAAAAATGGTAAAAATGCAGGACTACCTTTTGGTCATCAGCTAAGAACAGGAGCAACAGCCCCCAGGCCAATGAGGCATAAGGTAGGAGTACAGCTCTGAGCTTCCCAGCCCCGTAACACCCCAGGAATCAGCCTGGGGCCAGGACATACCCTTGGTATTAAACTTCAATGCCAAGGATTAGAGAACCCCACAGAACCTCCAAAATACCAGACAGGCACCAACCAGTGGAACTAAAAAGGACCAATGTAGGGGGAACATATTACCACCCCACCAGCTGAGTAGATCCCTGGGAGGCCTAGGATGCCTCACAGAGCCCGGCTCATTCCAGGGGAGCCAAAGCACAATCCAGCTTTTCATTTTCTGTACTTACTGAATTTTGTTAGCTTTAAAATATTGTGGTGGATCTTTTTCTTCTGGGTGGATCATCTACACTATCGGTCCTCCTAATTGTCAATGATCCTGAGAGTCTGCATACACATGTTTATCTGTAGTGTAAGCTATTATTCATTCATTGACAAACATTTCTCACCCGGTTGTTTGAAAATGGCTTAGAGTCGCAAGAGAAAAAGGGTTTGAGGTTTATTAGAAGAAGAGAATGAGCTCAGAAGAGAAAAACGACACCAGAATGTTTTTTACATTCTTTCAACGATGGCGTGAGCTGATAGCTCAAGTTGGGCTCCCTACTCATTCCTCCTTCACCAAGTTTCGACTCGATAAGTAGGCAAAAGTTTGGGTTACTTGATTTCTTTTTTGTGATGTATGGAATTGATTGGATTTCACAATGGTCCCTAATCGAAACTAACGCCTTCAGGAGTGAGCCTTTGGCGGCGTTGTAGCCGCTCCTTAAGCGCAGTTCTCTGGGAGACATTGGAGGGAGTCTCCGCTTTGATGAAACAAATGTGTCCTATATCCAAATAACTTCACCTTGCTAAGTTTCGCATGTTATTTGGAGATATTCCACCCAGGTGTGCTCCATTACACCGCGAATACACGGAACGAGCACGAGGCGCCCACTAAACATCGCTGCAGTCCTGTGGAAGCCAAGGTGCCCAACATCCAGCAGATCCTGGACAACGAGAGATCTCCTGCCCAGCAGCCTGCACACCATCCACCCACAACGCTCATCATAGGAGATTATGTCATCCGGTACATTCGAATGAGAGGAGATGTCACCGTTTGTTTTCCTGGAGCTACAGTAAAGGACATTTCTGGAGATTCTGGACTCCATCCAACGTCACCCACCCGTGAGTAAAAAAAAATACTTCATGCTGGCACCGATGAGATTTGCAAACAACAGTCTGAGCTCTTAAAGCAGGATTTTATTCATCTTTTTAATCTTTTAAAAGACAAACCTCTATCTGTTTTTGTTTCTGGCCCCACTCTGAGGGCAGAGGGATAAGTCGTTTCAGCAGGCTTCCATCTCTAAACACCTGGCTTTCCTCTGCCACCGTGATGCACAATATTGGTTTTATAGACAATTTTAACATTTTCTGGGGCAGGGGTCAATTGTTTTGGGGCAGATGGACTACATTTAAACAGACAAGGCACACCCTCGCCAACCCCTCTCCACCACACCGGCCCCAACTGCTCCTGCCCATCAACCACATCCTGATGTCCAGCTGGTCCCTGTTCCTATAAACTAAATCCTGATTTTAACATGAACTCACATACTGTATCAGACTTGGACCTTGCCCCACTTCATTCATACATGTTATTGTCAGAAGAGAGCGAACAAATAATCATAAACTGAAAAACTGCAACCCAAATAATCTTCAACGATTACTAAAAATCCTACCTACAGAAAATCATACAGTCACTCCATCTCCAACCACTATTAAATTGCTCTTTTAAATGTTTGGCCTTTGCTGCATAAAACGTTTATAATAAATGATTTGATTTTAGACAATAATCTTCATTATTTATTTTTAACGGAGACGTGACTGAGTGCCGATGCCCTTGCTGTATTTACAGAGGGCTCTCCACCTAATTTTAACTTTTCTTATTCAACGAGGAGTAGCCAGAGGGGAGGCAGAAATGCTTTTATAAATTCATCAACTCTTTCCGCCAAACCTGTTTCATTTGATAATTCTACCACCTTTGAATGCGCTGCCTCTGTTTTTAACACTCCTCAGATTTTATGTTGTCACAGTTTATAGGCCACCGAAAAGGAATGCAGTTTTTAATTCAAATGTTTATCAATTTTACACAACGCCTAAGAAAGGATCATTTTAGCTGGTGATTTAATCTACATATAGATAACCTTTTAGATCCTTTATCAGCAGAAATGCTTTTACCATATGAACCCTCGTGGTCTCTGCGGTCCTCTGGCAGCCATCTCCTTATCACCCCCAAAGTCAGGACACGGACTCATGGTAAGGCGTTCTTCAATTATTATGGCCCTCACCTCTGGAACAGGCTGCCATAGGACCTCTGGGCCGCAGAGTATGTTCATGTTTTTAAGGGCAGGCTCAAGACTTACCTTTTTAGCCTAGCTTTTAACTAATTATTATTTATTAATATCTGTTTAATTTGATTGAATTTTTAGTTCAGTTTTTAACTGACTATTATTGATTATTTATCTGCTTTACAATTTTATCTGATCATATCTTATCATTGTCTTATATTTTAATTTGGGATACTATCAGTCTTAACATCTTATCAGTATTTTAATACTTGATTTCATTTTCTACCGTTTATTTTACTATTTTAACGTCTTATTTTAATTTTCCTTCCATTGTTTCCTCTGTGGGAGCCCTTTGCATCAGGGGTGATGGTCGGCTGTGGCTGCCTGGGTGCTCTCAAGGCCGTTGCCGGGATCGAGGTGGGGGTTCCAGCCCTCCCTCCTCTGGGCGCCCTGGGTCAGTGCTGTGACTGCTGCTGCTGGCCTGCTGCTGCCAATCCAGTTGGCTTCCATCATGGGGTTTCTTGGCTCATCTGTACTCAGCCCCTTGTTGCTTTTGTTTACTGTTGCTTTTACTGTATGTGTGTGTGGGAGATGGGTTGGATTGGGTTGGGGGGGGCTATAGTTGTGATGATGATTTTATTTTGGGTTTGGGAAGGGTGGTGTTTGTGGGTTCATTTTAACCTATAAAGCACTTTGAGAAGCTTTTGTAGTTGGAAAAGCGCTTTATGAATAAAGTTTGATTTGATTTGACTGCTAGCAAAGGAAGGTACCACCTCCTTTCCTTCTTCAAAATAAGAGTATAAATAACAGGTGTCTTTCTTAAAGCGGACTGGGATAAAAAACAAACCAAAACAGCTTTACCTTGCTGTTGTTGAAAATTGACAGCTTGGGGTGTCAAATGACGCATACCAAAAAGTCTGTGCAAATTTGTAACGGCCACAGAGAAACTATTCAGTCTGAGCAAAGCTATGATGACACATCATAGAAGTTCAAGCCCAGTAAGACAAACCCATTTCAGTGTTCATGTCCCAACCCATTTTAACATCGGCAAAGTATAAATGGATGCATTTCCACTGTCAGATCTTCAGGGTCAATTGATCGGAACCTTAGCATGTACCCACTTCATCAGGCTGGAACAACAGGGCCTTTTTCAAGGCCATTCCAGGAACCAATGGAGTATGTACTTGGAATGGCCCCTTGTTGCTTTTGTGTACTGTTGCTTTTACTGGATGTGTGTGTGGGAGATGGGTTGGATTGAGTTGGGGGGGCTTTAGTTGTAATGATGATTTTATTATGGGTTTGGGAAGGGTGGTGATTGTGGGGTCATTTTAACCTATACTTTGAGAAGCTTTTGTAGTTGGAAAAGCGATTTATAAATAAACTTTGATTTGATTTGACTACTAGCAAAGGAAGGTACCACATCCTTTCCATCTTCAAAATAAGAGTATAAATAGCAGTATACAAGGTGTATTTCTTAAAGGGGAGTGGGATAAAAAAACAAACCAAAACAGATTTACATTGCTGTTGTTGAAAATTGGCAGCTTGGGGTGTCAAATGACCCATACCAAAAAGTCTGTGCAAATTTGTAACGGCCACAGAGAAACGATTCAGTCTGAGCAAAGCTATGATGACACATCATAGAAGCTCAAGCCCAGTAAGACAAACCCGTTTAAATGTTCATGTCCCAACCCATTTTAACATTGGCAAAGTATAAATGGATGCATTTCCACTGTCGGATCTCCAGGGTAAATTGATCGGAACCTTAGCATGTCTCCACTTCATCGGGCCGGACAAACGGGGCCATTTTCAAGGCCATTCCAGGAACCAATGGAGTATGTACTTGAAATAGCTGGATCGAGTCAGATCAAACAGAAACATAGCAACAAGCCCTACTTTTTCCATGTAAGCCTGTTATTTCGGCTGCTCTGAGAACCTTTTTTGAGAGGGACGTTTATGTATAGAGACACAGCGGATAAGAGAAGTAGGTCACCAGATTACCCTGTCATAAAAAGATTTGGTTAAATTACCCTAAAGTTCCGATAGTGGATACACGCCTAATGTAGGAGCCGATAATGCACCACCTCATTGTGTGCCAAAAGTAGGAAAATGCTTGCCTGAGCTACTGATAATATAGCAGCATATTAGAGCTATTGGGTAAACTGGTCAATCATCATGCACCTTATTTAATATTCACTTCTTGGTCGAGAGGGCAGGGAAAGGCTGTTAAGCTTTTAATTGTAGGGCTTTATTATGGGATTGTATTTGTCCATTTTTTAGGGCACCTGGACCATTTTCATTCTCAACAAAGTTTCATACGATGTATAGATCCTCAAACAATGGTCAAAAAATGTTCTGAACAGTTCTCAAAATATTGTTCCATTTAAAGTTTTCAAAGCACTTTAACCTGGAGCCACATTCATCCACTGAAGCATAAATTCATTATGTGATACGCAGATCAGCATGGAACATGGGAGTAAACGCTCTGCCCAGGGAAACTAAACCCACAACTTTCTAATTTTAAAACAACTATTCCACTCAAGAAGCTACAAGAACACTGTATTAAATTGAAGAGTTGGTAAATAAATGTGTCCCTATCTGTATTTACTCACCCGCATAATTTTAGTTTCTGCTAACATTTTCTAAAGATTATTTTAAAACGATCTAAAAGCAATGGTAAGATATCTTTTGTAGCTGTTTCAATTGAGAATATGTAATGGCAAAAAAGACGTACCATGTGTTTAACCCTAGAACTTTTTTTTTTTTTATTGAACATCATTCACATTACAAAGTAAGAGAATACATAAGAACGAAAACTCAGTAGGCAAACTAATAACCTATATAAATTACAAATGGAAAAAAGTCTAAGCAGCAGGAACCACAGGATTTATACATACAACAAAACAAGAACACAGGCTTATAAAACAAAAATAAAAGACAGAGGACCAAAAAAAAAAAAAAAAACAGGCATTAGTTCAAAAGATCTTCTAGAAAACTAAGAAGTTTTACAGCATGAGTATTATTTACATTTTTTAGGGATTTGCAAAACAAAATAAAATCATTTTTGAAAAACAGAACATTTGGATTCACTTTCATAAAACGGCACTTGTGAATAAAAAATTTCCCTAAAATTATCAAATTGCTAACAACAAATTGAATCTGTTTATTTTTATTTAAACAACCAAACTGAATAGTTCTATAAGTGAAAGAGGGGATGTCATAACTCTTTTTGGATAAAAGCCAATTGTATAATTCTGACCAAAAGGTACTTACCAAGTTGCAGTCATAGAAAAGGTGATTCTGAGTTTCAATATCATCATTACATAAAGGACATAAATTATCTTGTATGTTAAATCTGATATGCAAGAATTCCTTACATGGATATATATTATTAATCGTTTTAAAGTGGATTTCCTTCATTTTGGGGAGAAGGGGATAAGAAAGAAAACCTGTTCTTATGAATTTGGTATCTATGTTTGAGAGAATCGGACAAAGAATTTTCCTTCTGACAGGAATGGGGAAAAGCTTGTCTGACAAGACTCTTCTTAGGAAGGAATTATTACATTTAGGGTCTGTAAAACACAAGCCATCTATGAATAAATTAGGGAGTTTAGGAGTAATTGATCCATGTAGGATACTTTGACTGATCATCTGACTAATAGCTGGAGAAACAGCCTTTATAACTCTAGAAAATTCCGTTAAGGAACAGTCTAGATTATATTTAATATTAAAATCATTATGCTCCATGAACCTACCATTATTGTCCATCAACTGAACTATAGCCCAAACCCCTTTGTCCATCCAACTTTTATAATATATAGATTTTCGTTTATATAGAACAAATCTGTTATTCCATATAGAGGAGGAATGTGGGCTAAAGTTATGTGAGTATATCATTTTCCAGTAGAGCAAAACTTGTTTATGATAGTTAGAAAGTTTGATGGGTAATTTAAGAGGATCAAAATCACATTTTAACAGAAAATCTATACCTCCAATCTTTTCAAAAAGAAATGTAGGAATACTGAACCAGAATGAATTTTTCTTAATTAAAATTTTTTTTAGCCATTGTAATTTAATAACCCCATTCATTACATTAAAATCAATAACATTCAAACCCCCTTCATCCACAGGTTTTACTAGATCATTTTTTCTAATCACATGTTTATTATTCCAAATAAAGTCATATTGTATTTTATTTATTTTCTTAATAAATTGTTCAGGGATATCTATTGAAAATGCAGGATAGATTAATCTAGAAATACTCTCCATTTTTGTTAGAAGAATTCTTCCAAAAATTGATATATTTCTTTGGAGCCAACTACTTAGAATCTTTTGATTTTTATCAATTATCGGTTGAATATTGTTATCAACTCTCTCTTTAAAGTTTTTATTAATCTTCATGCACAAATACTTAATTTCATTTTTAATAGGGATACTGCAAATATGAGAATCATCAATATCATGAATAGTTAAGATTTCACATTTGTTAGTGTTCAATCTTAAACCTGAGGCTTGTGAGAACAGAGACAGCACCTTCATGGCATTAGGAATTTCCTTCGTACTATTTAACATTAATGCAGTGTCATCTGCTAGCTGAATTATTTTAAGTGAATGTCCTGCCACTGTTAACGGTTTAATTGATTGCTCATTATGAATTAGTAAAGTTAGCATTTCTGTTGCTATAATAAAGAGCAGTGGACTAATAGGATCACCTTGTCTAATTCCTCTATTAACTGGAAATCTGGTTGTCGTTCCCGATGAAAGAAGAACAGCACTCGATAAATCTTTATATAAGAAAGTAATAATATCGATGAATTTTTTACCAAAACCAAAGTGTTGAAGTGACTTTATAAATAACTGATGTTCGAGACTATCAAAGGCTTTGAAAAAATCTAAAAATAGTATAGCACCATCATCTTCTATTAAATTTCCATAATCTAACAAATCAAGTATCAGCCGAATGTTGTTATGAATAAGCCTATTTGGAAGAAAACCAGATCGAGATTCACTAATGAAATCATTAATGCCACTTTTGAGTCTGTTAGCCAGTGCATGAGTGAATAATTTATAATCCACATTCAATAACGTAATAGGTCTTAAATTATCAATGATAGATTTATCTTTGTTGGGTTTAGGAATCAATATTATTATTCCTTGTTTCATCGTGGTTAGCAGTGAATTATTCCGTATACATTCTTCTAAAACTTCAAATAGAAGTTCTCTGATATCCTTCCAGAAACATTTATAAAAATTTGTGGTTAGACCATCCTGGCCAGGAGATTTGCCAAGTGCCATTTTCTGAATAACCTTATCGAGTTCAGAAATATTCAAATTCATATCACATTCTTTTTTAAATTCTAGGTTAATCTTGGGGATAAACTTTTCAGTATAGTTGAACTGTTTTAAATCTAATTCTTTGAAGTGAGAAGAGTGTAATTGACGATAAAACTTATATATACTGATTGAAATTTCTTTTTGATCTTCAATTACCCTACCATTAATATTTAGTGAATTTATCGCATTTTTTTGTCTGTCTATTTTTCTCCAATTTACTGAAGTATGAGCTATTCTTCTCTCCATCTTCTATCCATTTTGCTCTTGAGCGAATGAAGGATCCTTGAGCCTTTTTTAAATAAAGCTCATCTAGTTTTGATTGTAGTTTTAAAAATTCTTCTCTATTACTATCTGAAAGAGTACAAACACCACAAATCTTATTCAAATCTCTTAACAATTGTCTTTCTGTTTCTTTATTTTTTTCCCTCTTTCTTTACTATAACTGATAGAAAAATTTTTAACTTCGTATTTGAAGTATTCCCATCTCTTTCCTGCAGAGTCAAGATAAAGATTTTCTTTGACAGAGAATAAAAGTTTCTTAATCATTGTACAGTATACTTCATCATTCAAAAATAACGCATTAAACTTCCAGTACCTATTTCTATTTATATTTACTGTTTTAGGGGTTAAGTTAATAGAAACAACACAGTGATCCGTAACAGGGGCAGCCGATATTTGAGCATGAGAAATAAGGTCTAAAATCTTTTGAGATACTAGCCATAAATCAATTCTTGATTTATTACTGCCATTTGTACGTATCCATGAAAATAGTCTAATATGCGGGTTAATAAGTCTCCAAGCATCTGACAGAGAGTTGTTTAAACAAAAACTACTTAATATTGGATTATATGAATGTGTAGAGAATTTAGTGGTAAATCTATCCATCCATTCAACAGGTACGCAGTTAAAGTCACCCCCAAACAAAATATTATCTGTTGGATATTTAAGTTTATATTCTCCAATAATTTTTGTAATTTCGTTTAAGATTATTTTGTTTTCTGTTACCAAATTATATCCCTAAATGTTACAAACAATCCAAAAAACCCCATCAAAATTCAAAATAGCAATAATCCAATGTCCCTTTGAGTCTGATTTATATTCAATAATCTTACCCGGACAGTTATTTAAACAAATCATCACACCTGCAGATTTGTTGGATCCATGACTAAAGAGAACAGTGTCCCCCCATTGATTCTTCCAAAATGACTTGTCTTCTTCATTTGAATGAGTCTCTTGAAGAAAAATAACTTGTGCTTTTTGTTCCTTACAAAATAAAAATAATGCCTTTCTTTTTGTAATGTCTTTAAGTCCTCTTGTGTTTAAAGAAATAAAGGATAATCTTGAACTTATAAAAATAGAAGACAACAAAAAAGCTAAATTAGATACAACAGGAATGTAAAGATTCACCAAAGCCTAGCTAAGTGAAGAAAGGTAGAACTGACCCTCTAAACATCATTACAACTCACTCAGAAAGCCACCGCTGCCCTCTTCAGGGGAAAATCTGGGTGTTTTCTATAAATGCGAACGGTCCTCTGAAGTACGCCCTCTTGTTCTTCTCTCGTGCCTCCTTAATCTTCGGCCACAACAACCTCCTCGCTTCTCTGTCTTCTTGAATCAAATCTTCCGCAAATCTTAAACCGTTTTTCTTGCAAACTTCACAGTTTTTCGAAAGCTTCCAGATGAGGTCTCTGCACTCTCTCTTCACAAACTGGATAATCACTTGCCTTGTGTGGAGAGTATCTTTTTTCCCAATACGATGAACAGTGTCCACCATATCCTGGAAATTCCACAGGACCCCAGGAGCAATTTTGGACAGAATATCAGTTACGATGCTTTTGATGTCTTCATTATCTTTTTCTCCGATTCCCTTAAGTCGCAGTGTCCACCTCCTCTTATATCTCTCTTGTTCCTTATACTTTTCTTTTATTGCAAGCAACTCGTCTTGAAGTTTTACCAGTTGACTTTCAAGCATTTCTGTTTTCTTCTTATTCAGAGAGACTTCTTCTTTTAGCTCCGATAACATGCTATGCTGTTCCTCCATCCTGGCAGCAAACCCTTCCATTTTATTTTGTTGAATATCAAATCTTTCAGACAGATTGGTTACCGCATTCAGAATCATTATCAGAGTACAGTCCTCAACTTCTGCTGGATTTTCCTCTTCCGCCTTATTTTTCTTCTTAGTCTGCAGCTGAAGCTTGCTAGGAGTAGTTGGTGGAGCAGCACGTTTGCTTCCACTCACGAACTTCTCACTCGACATTTCCACACAGTAAGCGTGATCCGTTAAACTCATAAATGAAGAAGACGACTTCACTACTCAATCTACAAAGTTTTAGCAAACTAAGTGAGAGTAAAAAGGGCTATTAACTTTGCAATTTCGAGGGAAATAGTAAGAGCTCCTAGCCGGACATGCTGCTCAGAGCGCCATCTTGCCGGAAGTGTTTAACCCTAGAACTGCTAGGTTCTGTGAGTGACTGAGTTTTTATTGTGCAGAGTGAGGCATTGGTTTTAGAGAAGATCTTCGCTGGACAGTATGAACAGGCTGATTGGCAACACCTGGTGCTCATGAGACCTCCAGGTCTTCTTAAGGAGCTTTCAGACTAGGGCTGGGCAAAACTATTATTTTAGTAATCGATTAATCTAGCGATTATTTTTTCGATGCATCGATTAATCTAATGATTAATTTTTCAATTCGATTTTGATTCAATTTGATTATCGATTATTTGATTTATTATTGATTTATTATTAATTAATTAATGTATTTCCATTAAATAAACAAATTTCTTCATTTAAACATAATTTAATTGTTAAAAAAAATTCCAAAAAATAAAGTTGTAGTATTAGTACAATCTTATGTTAGAGGTTGCATTTAACAAGAAGTTAAATGTTGTGCAAAGAAATCATATAAATAAAGGAGAGAAAATACCACCAAAAATATAAACAAACAAACTTAACATTCACTTTATGCAAAAAAAAGTGCAGAGAAAAAATATTTTTCTGCTGTTTCTGACATAAGATTTGCAACAGGCGCTGTTCAATACAATAAAATTCTGCAAATTCTTTTCAGTTTTTTCTTTTCTTCACTTTTTTAGATGGCAACTTTTAACTTTTGAATCCGATAAACTGGAGAAGCATGAAGTAAAAAAATAGTATTCCAACAGGATGATGCATTATTAAACGTGACGATCAAGAGTTTGTTGTCGGTTTACTTTTGCAAGCACTTAAACAATGTTGTATTAATGTCCAAGACTGCTATGTTTAGCGGGTAGGTAGTGCATTACCTTTGTTAACAAACATGTTTACCGCAACCAAATAACACTCTCTCACATTTTCGGCTTTTGCTCATAATCAGTCTGTGCGCATTCCGACTCATTCTGCCAACACGGGTCACAAATAAAAACCAAACAAACAAATTGCAGTAACATACACCAGACACAGCTGTGTATGAGTATAAGCCCTCTTCGTGGGGGTGTTTGGGTGATTTATAGGGTAAAATACATAGCGTTAGTAAAAAAGTTGAAAACTTACGGTGTTTAATCATTTGTTGGAACTGCTCCTGGATGCCGCTGTTTGAGGTGCTGGTGCATAGCCGTCATGTTTTCATAAGCTGTTTCCATTTTGCAAAGCCGGCAGACGAAAAAATAGCTTCCTTTTATTTTTTGAAATAGTTCCATGCCTTTGAATTGCGAGCTCGGATGGAGGCATTTAAGTCAACTGACTCACTCATGCTGACACTACTTTGTCCCGCCGTGTTTGTTTTGAAAGCCATGACGCATCAATGTATTTTACGTGTCGACGTAATCGATTACGTCGACGCGTCGTCCCAGCCCTATTTCAGATGCTCATTTAATGTATGGTTGTTGACCTACCCGGAATCCTCCAGTGTTGAGCCAGTCTCCCAAGTTCTCCTATGATCATCCTTGAGCCCTGAGTTCATCTACCGCAGTAAGGACCTTCAGTTCACGCTTCGCCCTGGATGTCAGTCTGCCTGCTAACCAGAAAAAAGAACTCACTCAGTGACAGTACCTCTGGATCCATCTACCAGCACAGTCGCTCCCTCCCAGAACTTAGCACCATCCTCAAGCTTCAGCAAACACTTTCAAACTTAGTTATTTATGATAATCAACATTGCACTTCAACCTACCAGAATCTAAGATCTCCTCCCAACCTGCAGATCTCGGTTCCTCCCAGAGTCTTCGTTTCCCTGCCTGACAATTTATTGTTTCAAATAAGTTCTTTCTCAAATTTTACTCTCTGAGTCTGCATATGGGTAAGAAGGATTCCTGAAATCATGACAAGAACATACTTAGCATTGACTATTACTCTGAAAGCCAGTTAAAGCAGTTTATCTTTAAACTGTTGAAACATCTATCTGTATAACGACTTCACAGAGTCACAGCAACTGTTACTTCCACTCTTAAACAAATTGGACATCTGGCTTTTATGACTGTGGCGTAATGGGGAAGCCCAGGATAATATACGATGGCCAGTAGTAGAAAGAAATGTCAGTGTAACATAATACCATAAAATTAATTCTTCCCATTTGGTCATACTACAAACAGACAGTCAAAAAATCCGGAATCGTTGTACTGGGACGGTCAGGTGACAGGGATTATATTTATGTGTGTTTGTATGTATATAACTATAATGGGTTTGCATCTGTTGAGGTTTTAAAGTGTGTGTGCTTGGTTTATATGTGTTGCTGGACCTTTCCATGTGGCGACTTAACCCCTGGGGCTAATCCCTAGTCTTGGCAATGATGAAGTATGATACATAACACAAACTGATACACATATAGGTGCCAAAAAAGCGATAGGGTGTTCTTATAGAATTGGCAGTATTTTTAGCTCATACCAACAAAGAAAGCTTTTCAGTCTGGGCCCTCCCTCTTTCCTCCTCCCTCAGTCTCCTTTCAATATTTTCTTTTCTCTCCCTCTATTCATTATCCCAGCCTTACTCTTTCTTCACGTCATGTTCATTTTCTTTAACTCCCTTCCTATCCTTCCAGACCTCCACCGTCCATCCCTTGGGACCCATTCGTCCAAGTCTGCCTTAATAACGCCTGCGCCTCCCCAGTAATCCCAGAAGTCACAACTTTCAGTCTTCTAGTCTCACTTCGTGATCAGCTTGGATGAGCCGCTCTGGTTAAGCAAACAGTAAACGGACAGCTGGCGATCAGGTTTTTATGGCCTTATTTGGATCCCGCCGTCTGTTTTTCTTCCTGCCAAAGCTGTCTTTTGAGGATTCAGATTATTTTCAGACAGATTTGCTCATGATTGTTGCTACAGTGCTCTTGAAATGCTTTCAATAACTTGGATGTTTTACTGTTTTTGTCACTCTTACAAAAAATCATGATGAAAAAATTTTTTTTAATAAAAAAGCTGCAAAAACTCTTTACAGTCAAGGCAAAATAACGATTTCTACAAAACAAATGACAATTGAATAAAAATATGAACTATGAAATGAGTGACTGCGTAATTATTTATACCCTGTAAAAGTGTGTGACCTGATTCAACAAAGGTCTACCTAATTGGTTCTAGTAGTCTCACAATGAGCGTACTGGAGATATATTGATTGCAGAGAGTGTAGTATAAAGACAATTGTGTGGTACATTTACTGGTTAATCAGTATTCCTGGCTACCATTCCAACATGAAAAAAAAGAAAACTTCAAGAAACTTTGAGAATTTGTTACTAAAAGTATAAATCAGGGAATAGATACAAAATAATATCTACCGTGCACATATTCTTGGAGTTCACTTAAATCCATTATCAAGAAAAGGAAGCAATTTATATGCTCCTATTGAAAGAAAATTCCAGATGATAACAAAGCCGCTGAAACACTGAGTTCCTTTAAATCAAAGCTAAAAATCAGTTTAGTGCTGCATGTTTCAATGTTGTTTTATGTCTTTGATGTTTTCTTTCTTTCAACAAAATGTTGTCTTTCTTTTTCTTCAA
The DNA here is from genome assembly GCA_028564705.1 of Apricaphanius iberus. Taxonomy (NCBI): domain Eukaryota; kingdom Metazoa; phylum Chordata; class Actinopteri; order Cyprinodontiformes; family Aphaniidae; genus Apricaphanius; species Apricaphanius iberus. Next base: position 598,185 of record JAPXFQ010001402.1, on the reverse strand, counting down.
ATCACCCAAAGCACATTGGATTGCTTTGTTGTTGAACGTGTGCTATGCAAATAAAGTTACCCTGCCTCATGGATGGTTCTTGACAGGAGCCAACAGGGGCCAGTGCCCCTGTGAAACTGGTCCTGACCTCTCTTTTGGCCCCTATACTGAAGAGATATTACAAAATTCATTATATGTGCTGCCATATAAGCCATGACTTAGTCTGTTGTTTCATATTTTCACAGTTTAGTTTAAAAATTAATCAAAAATTAAGGGGTTGCCATTTTATCTTCCCATTATCTTCCATTATGATCACAGTTTTCATCTACTAGATCAGAGATCTGCAACCTGCAGCTGCAAGGAACTTCATCTCTGTGGCTCATGAGAGATTGCTGTGACGTCATTGAGACAATGCAGGCAACTATCCCCTGTTGCTACATGTTTGATCAGGAGCAGTGAATGTTGCAAGTCAATGACTTGATGCAATCTGCTGGGTTTCTTTATATGGGAAACTTTTAAACTGATGGGAATAATGAATTGAATTATTATTTGAAATAGGTATATGACTGAATTTAAATTACTTTTCTTTTAAAGTGTCTTGAGAAGACTTGTGTTGTGAATTGGGGCTATTCAAATGATCTCAATTGTTAAATTAATTGAACATAATGCAATTAACAAAAATATAAATGCAACATTTGGTTTTGCTCCTATTTTTAATGAGTTGAACTCAAGGATTGGAAACATTTTCCCATTGCTCTCAAATATTGTTAACAAATCTGTCTAATTCTGTGGTAGTGAGCACTTTTCCTCTGCAAAGATAATCCATTCCACCTGAAAAGGTGTGGAATATTAAGGTACTGATTAGACATCATTATTATTGCACTGGTGTGCCTAAGACTCGCCACTATAAAATGGCACTCTGAAATATGTAGTTTGATCACACAGCACAATGCCACAGATGTCAGAACTTTTGAGGGATCATGTAATTGGCATGCTGATTGAATCAATGTTTACCAGAGCTGTTGCCCGTGAAATTAATGTTTCTTTCCTGTCTCCAAAGGCGTTTCAGAGAATTTGGCAGTACATCCAACTGGCTTCACAACCGCAGACCACAAGTAACCATACAAGTCCCCTGCAAGGACCACTACATTCAGCATGTTCACCTCCATGATCATCTGAGACCAGCTACCTGGACAGCTGCTCCAGAATTGATTTGCATAACCTAACCTAACAAATTTTCGCAGACTTTCAGAAACCATCTCAGGAAAGCTCATCTGCATGCTCATAGTTCTACTCTAGACAGGTAGTTTGTCGTAGTAACCAAGCTCCCTCCGTCGAATGTTCTCATTCAATGGTGACTGGCAAATTGGAGAGATGTTCATAGATGAATCTTTGTTTTCGCTGTTCAGGGCAGATGGAAGACACGGTGTGTGGCATAGTATGGGTAAGCAGTTTGCTGATATCAACATTTTAGTTTGAGTGGCCCATTGTGGCGGTGGGGTTATGGTATGGGCAAGCGTATGTTATGCACAACAAGCACAGGTGCATTTTATTGATGGCATTTTGAATATACGGAGATACCATGATAAGATCCTGAAGCTCATTGTTGTGCCATTCATCCACGGCCATTAACTCATGTTGCAGCATGATGATGCACAGCCCCATATTTCAAAAATCTTTACACAATTCCTGGAAGCGGAAAACCTCCCAGTTCTTGCATGGGCCAGCATACTCACCTGATATGTTACCCATTGAGCGTGTTTGGAATGCTCTTGGTCAATGTATATGACACCATGTTCCAGTTCCTGTCAATATTCGGCAACTTTGCAAAGCCATTGAAGAGAAGTGGACCAAAATTCCACAGGCCAAAATCACCAACCTGATCAATTCTATTTGACAGAGATGTCTTAGGCAAATGGTGCCCTCCAGACTTCACCAGTAAAGAGTTTCCTTTTATTCCGGCCAGTCTACGGCACACCTGTGCCATATGCCTGCTTTCTAATCAGTACCTTGATATGCCACACATGTATTATTATCCTGCCTAATGAAAAGTGTTCACAAAAAGATTTAGACAAATTTGTGAACAATATTTGAGAGTAGTGGGTCTTTTGTTTGCTGTGGTTGAAGTCTGCCTGTACAGTACAGGACACAACCTCACATCAACTCAATGCAATCTGCTGGGATTCCTTAAATATAAAAACTTTAACTGGTTGGAATGTTTGTGTAATTGTATTGAAATGACTTTTTTTGTAAAGTGCCTTGAGATGAAAAATGCTCTGAATTGGCGCTACATAAATAAACTGAATTGAATTAAATCTTTCTGTTATTAATTTTATTTAATTGATTTTATAGTTCTGTGGTTTCTGACACAAGCTAAACACTCAAACAGACTTTTTATTACCGCATGACGATGTTCACACAGAAATGTATCATATTTTTAACACACAGTTAGATGAATGTGGATGTACACATAGTGCACGAGCAAACAGACAGTGTGTGAGTCAAAGAGACACAATATACAGATCGCTTATAAAAACAGTCGCTCTCACCCAGACTCTCTTTTAAGATAAGACCGGATCAGATAACGGTGGCCAAATCACAGCTCACTGAGTCTCAACCAGGCTTAGCTGCCTGTAAGGACTGTGTGCTCATTTCAAAGAGATCATATGTGTGAGTAGAAACTTGACCAAGTTTGTGGCCCTCTCTTTCTCCCTTCATCTGACTGTGTTTCAAAGAGAAAGCTGAGAGGTGTCCCTTCACAGGGGAAGAGCTGAAATAAAACCAATCCTGAACAGCAGTGTACTTTAGCAGGCTTACATAGTGTTTTGGATAACGCTTCGATGATCATATCTTGGCTGCATGAAAAGGGCATTATTTATGAATCTGCTTAGTCCTCTAAAGGAGACGTATTATGTCTGTTTTTCTACTATTTAAAATAGGTCTATGAGGTCTAGAAAACATGTTTCTGAAGTTGTTTGCTGGAAATAGCTTGTAGGAAACGATTGTTACCAACCTCTATTACCCTCTGTTTCAGCCCCTGTCAGATTGTGCTTTTCTGCTGCTCATTACATATTACATGAGCTGCTGTTAACTTGGCTACACCCAAAGCTTCTAGAATATTTGCTCACGCCCCACTCATTGACTCTTACCACTACGTTTGAAAGTTATGGGCATGACTGCAGTAGTTCAACCATAGCAAAAAAAGGAAAGAAGAAAAAAAAGTTCCACCATACACCAGAATCTGCTCCCGTAGGAGGGGAGTCTCTTGAACAACCCAAGACTCAGAGAACTCAGCAAAATAATTCTGAATGGTTATTGAACAAATTATTTTAAAGTGTAACTGAACCCCATGAAAAAACATTATCCCACCCCCAGGCTACATTTGTAAAATTCTACCAAAGTGGGCAGGGCCAGGAGGCACGGAGGGGGAATGGCCAAGTGTGGAGCATTAGCGGGGAGACAGGAAGAGTTGGGGCTCGGGGGGATGTCGCAGTCATAGCTGAACCAACTCGAACTGAGATGCCGTGGGGCCACTGAGCTCCATAAAGCCTGTCTTTACCAGAGAAATCATGATGTCTCTTCTCCGCCGTCCATCAGAAGTACAGCGAGGCTTTATTGAGCTCAGCGGCCCCACGTTATATCAGCTTTGAGCCATTGACTGGTGTTGCCTGAAGCTATAGCAGCTGCAAAAATGTGGTGAACCTGAAAGATTGTATTGGTAAAGAGCCATTTATGCAGTTTATAAGCAAGAAAAAGTTGTTTTGGGGTTTAGTTACTCTTTAAGTTACCTTACACCTGGCACACTTATATCTTCCCCCAAATGGTCTGATCTCTTCTTGTGACTGAAGCCTCCAGCTCTCTAGCACTGCGGAGGCCCCGCTCTTTGAGCTCTTTTTTAGGCTGTACGTCTCCCGTCTTCTCTCCGCTCTTTGAGCTGCACGTTCTCAGTCTTCCCTGGAGTTGGAGTACCTACGTTCGGGCAGCTTGTCTCCTGTCTTCCGCCCAAGGCTCCGTGCAGCTGCACATCCTCAGTCTTCCCTACCCTTAGCATCTTACCATCAACAATAAATTTAACCCATGGCCATTTTTCTGTCTTCTTCAACTGGGAACCAATTAAGTGTTTTTAGCTCTTCTGACCAGCCAAAAACTGAGCATTTTTTGTGTGGTTTTTCAAGATGGTGTTTCCTAATCTGAACCAGTGCTTTCCAATCGGTAACTGCTTTTTACTGCTGTACCTGGTGGGTGGAGACAGTGCCCTGAGGGGGTGTATATATTCCAATATTCTGGATTGTGACTTAGAAAGCCGGCCTCATTGTGTACAGCTCATTCAGACACTGAAGGCAGGAAGAATAAAAAAAAAACCATCTCACTCAAAACAGCATGGATGTTTTTTTTTCCAACTTTGTATGCGTGTAGTATATGTAGCTGAGATGCATAATAAAACCCCAAATCCCAGGAATTTTTTTTTTTCATAATATATCTTTTAAAAGCCAATCATAGCACCAGATTTCATAGCTCCTTCATAAAATGTTTTGCTACAAAGAACTTGTCCCCTAGGCAGTTTAGCAAAAAATTCCCCCCAAAAAAACAAACAATTGTGCTACAGAGCATTTGACAACTGGTCAAAGAAAATTCCACCTGTTCAGGTAGAATCATACCACAAGAAGCAAGACTATGACTACTACAGTATGGCAGTACAAACGAATGAGGGAAATTCTTAGTGACAAACAGAAAAGTTACAAAACAATAATTTTTAAATCCTTCTTCTACAGAGGCCATCACTTTCGCCAGGTCAAGCGCATGGGGAGCCCACCCAAGACGGATTACAATGCCTTTGTAAATTATGTTGCAACCATGCCAAACATTCACCTAAGACAGGGGTGTCCATCTCCAGTCTTGCCAGTTTTAGGTGTGTCTCTGCTCCAACACAGCTGATTTGAATATTCCAACTACCTTCTCAGCATGGCAAAGTTCTGCAGAGGCCTGCTAGCACCCCCCGCCCCCGAGCTGACTACTTTCATATTATTGCTGGCTAGTCTGTGTCTATGTGAATATGGCTAATAGGTTATTTGATAGGTTCATATTTACATTAATTTGAAGATATGTTCATAGATGGATATTGTGGTATCATACAGACATAAGCAGCCATGACTCTGTATCAACAGGTGTTTATGTGGCAACTGCACATCGTTAACCCCATGGGAGAATGTGTGCTGTAGGGAGACGCCAAAGGTATAATTGCATAAAATAAAACCACACATAAAACAATTAAATGTTTTCCTCCAAAATTTGAGCTGACATTAATTTCCCTATTTGTGGTAGGTAATGCACAGATGTCAGCAGGTGGGTATAAACACCTGTATTACAGAGCACCCAGGTTTTGAGGCAGTTGCCCTCAACCCATACGTGCTGCCAGCTCTTTGGTGAGATGCCAGAGACATTGGTGCAAAGGACAGTTTTTGTCAGGATAATTGATTTAAAATTATGTGATTGACAACTCATAAAACTAACATAAAATTGCAGTAATTACAGGCACCTTCCATACCGTATCTGGTCAGGTTGTGTTGGGGCTACCAAGGCTAGCACATCCGCGTTGTGATCCCGTCCTGTGCTGTGACCCGCATCAGGCAGGAGTTCCCTGAGGATTCCTGCCCTGGATTGTCATGGCCAATAAACAATATAAACACAATTGCCATTCTGAAAATTTTTATTGCTTGTCTTGTCATAAAAATCGAGACACATGTCATTGCTGGCTTAAAGCAATAGTTTACAAACCACAAATTCTTATTCGACCCTTGTATAGCTAGATAGCTGAAGCTAAGCCACAGAATGGGTTCTATTATCTCAGTAGCATTTCTACATTTCATGGAAAACCAAAACTTCAAAAAAATATACAAAATACATATATTTAGCATTTTAACCATGATTGTACGGGTAAAAAATTAAAAAATAAACAATTGAGCAGTTTTTTGGTTTTTGTTGACGTTTGCCTTGAAGTTTAATGTGCAATGTCCACAATCCACAGAAATTCATCCCAAAACATACCAGTTGATAACAAAAACAATGAAAAAAAACAGTATTGGGTGTTAATGGACTCATCAGTTGGATGATGAATTGGTTGATTTTATAAAGCTGTACTTTATCTGTGGCATTAGTCCTATCAATATGCTAGCCACACGAATCATAGTGTTGTTAAATACATACCGTGGAATAAAATTAAAAGTTTATGTACAGGCTTATGAGGGAGGGATGCATAAGCAGCATTCTACCTGATCGATACTTTGTGAGTTAGGAGCATTGTCTAGAAATAACTGGCATTTATATTAATTCTACCCATCAATAGCCTAATGCATATAATGTGTCTAAAAAAGTTTCAGGTGACATCACAGGATGGTAAAGGCCTATAATAACAATAATACTTTTTTTTTTTTAAAGTGCCTTTCAGGACACTCAAGGTCGCTTTAGAATAGAATATATAAAAACAAACAAGCAAATAATAAAATATAAATAAAACATAACACAGATACAAGTAAAACGGGACAGTGTGGGTTTCACAGTGAGTGGATATTTCAAACAGGTGAATTTTGAGTGTGGATTTAAATTCTGTGAGCGAGTTAATGTGCCTATAATATTGTATAGAATTGAAATTATTTTGAGAAAATGTTTGGTCTTGTACCGAGATCATGTACTCAGTGACTGATATTAATTATCATTTTTGTAATTCATAAACGTTGTTTTTAGATAAGACTTGTGAAAGTGTAATGCAGTTAATAGGAAAAACTGGCTCCTGCCCCACTGGATCCTGTGACATCATCACATTCTAGATCCTAAAAACAACCAATTCCTGACAAATCGTTTTATTCAGACATTACTTACATATTTATATTCACAATATACACTTATATACATTCTGCAGTGACGGTGGTGCAGAGTAGAGCGGGTCGTCTTGTGAACGAAGAATTGGAAGTGGTCCATCTCGTCTTTTCTCACACTGGTTCATTGTTAGCCACGTATGTTGACTCATGTCTGCTGTCTGAAATGATTTTAGTTGTTATTGGCATCCAGGCATGTCAGAAAGAAAGCTATAATATAACAATGATTATCTTGCATAGTGTTCAGTGAATAAACATACGAGCAATAGAATGTGCTACATTATAACACTATTACTCAAGCAAAATAAGGTACTGACCACATAAATATATTATGGATAGTCTTGCTGTATATTATCTTCAGGTGTGTGTAGTTCACCTTATGTGGTCTTGAAAAATCGTGACCTATGCCTGCTCACTGCCTCCTTTTTGTCTGGCCTTTTGTACTGGGCACAGAGTGGTTCAGGGACAGGGATTTTGTCTGAGTGCTCTTGATACGGCACTGCATCCTGCACCACACACTCAAACAGCAGAGCCATCAGCTTGTCAATGTAGACTGGGGAAAAAATACAAGATAATTATTATTACAATACTCATCCATATATATATATACATTTCAGCACTTTGATCAACTTTTGTTGTTGTAAAGTGCTTTACAAATAAAAATTAATTGATTGATTGATATATGTCAAGCTTGTTTTATGACATACATGTGGTGGATTTGGTCTTCAGAGCTCTCACTGTATAGTCGCCATGTCTGTACTTTGGATACATTATGCAGTACCTCAGCTCACCGGTAGCAGTTCTGGCATGTGTGCGTCTTGCGTTCTCATTGTAGTGCATTGCTGAGATTTGTAACCTAGACCAATCAAAACAAACAGAAGACAACATTGACATTTCAGTTTCAAAGAAATACATAATGAGGCAATAAAAAGAAATACTTTGAGAAGGTTTCGGTATTCATTACCTGGCCATCATTTCTTTGAAGGAAAAGCCCAGAGAACCGTTGTTCAGATGGAAGCTGGGGTCAGACGCAGATACCTCACACCTTTTCCTTTTCAGAGGTGTGGAGGTCGCCCGGGGATTTTCAGGAAGTTGGATTTCCATGAAGGTCCCGGTATCACATGAAACGCTGACGCTCTTATGTGGAGTCTACACCTGCAGGCCTGTTTAAAAGAATAAAGAAAAAACACATTCATAACACATCATATTAATAGCACTAAAAAATAGTTACAGTAGCATCTAATAGCAAGTCCAAAGCAAAATGAAACTCTTGTAAAATTCAAATAGTGTATTATACAGACAATGTTATAAAAGACAAATCACCTCCGCCTGCTAGGTTTCAAATTGTCCTGGACACACACATGTCTGCTGATGATTGGATCATTCTGACAGGTCATTTCTCTGGTTGCTTTAGCCTGAAAACATAAGTGATAATAACAAATCATTTTAAGGAAGGAAATACTTTTATTTGTATAGTGGTATAGTAAAACTAATTTCTGCCGTGAAGATTATTTTGTTTTATATTGTAGTAGGTCGGGGTTGAAAACTTTTACACTCTACTACTTTTGCTGGATTAACTCTGTCTTCAATCAGGAACTGCTATTTGCTGATTTTTAGAGGACCCGGCGTTCCTCAGCGGGACCTTGTAGAAATGCACCCAGAGACAGAGAGAAAGCAGACCAAGACAATAGAATTCTGTTTTCAATGCGCACCTGAATTAAGCTGGAGCCAAAGCAGTATATCTGCAATGACTGGCCTCCTTACCAGGGCAGCACGTTTTTATTTCCAGCACAACAACACAGAATCACAGTGAACACACCCAGTATTTTTTCACAGTTTAGACTCAGTGACCTGTCTTTCCACATACACATGAATGGTCAGCAGAAGAATCATAGTTTTTTCCATACCTTTTGCTTCCCCGAGAACTTGAACAGTTCATTTGTGAGTTATATTTCTCATTATCCCAGCACAGCGTTCGTAACTCCCTTTTCACTCCCTGTTTCTGCTTCGAAACCAAGTTTAATAGACTCAGCTTTGTTCTTCTAGATAACCCATCTGCCAGGCCAACTACAGACACTGAGTTTTCCCACGATCACAGATCCACACAATTCTACTTGAGTATATGACCCTTACATATGTATATGTTCTTACTACTTCACTACACACAAAAATGTTTACCCAAATATATGTAGAGCAGGTTATACAAAAATGCATATGAAAATATGAAACTACATATGAAAATGTCTACCCAAATATGTGTAAAGCATATAAAAGTATTAATATTCTTCAATTCCCTCTTTTCATTCGTTCTAACACGAATGAACTACTTTCTCCGAATGTCTCCTCCAGCGTTATCTAATATTTAAAATCTCTGTAACTCATTTGAGAATGTACAAAAAGTACCCTTCAAAAACTTTCAATTTAGTTACCTTAAAACATGAACCCTTGCGTATGACACAGTTAAAAACGTAACTTCAAAAGTCAAACTCGAGATTAAAAATTAAAAATGTAAATAGCAAATACACTTGTAACCTTAAAATTATTATAAGAAAAAATGTAAATCCCTCAATTGTTGATATACCCTTATTTGACCCATTCTAAGTCCCTTATTTTAACTTACTCCATTAACTGGTAGCTGTAGCAATCCCCAAAAATGCCCGAGCTGTCAGCTGCCGCACCTCTGAGACCAGAGGAGACTGTGTGCTCCTCACCTGTTGCTGAACCTGGGGGCATAAGCTTGTGAACATCCAAAAAAATAACAGTTGTTTTTTTTTGTGTCCGGTGTTCTAATGAGTCTTGATGGCCATAATAAAATAAAATTCTGACTTGCTTTTCATTTAACTGTTCCATTACAATTTATCCTAGCCTAAATTTATTACATCCCTGTGGATGAAAATTAAAATAAAGATATTATTTAGGTATCTGCCTGTTACAGGTGTGTATTAATAAGAATATATCCTTTGGATTCCTTAGGTGTTGAATTTGCTATTAAAAAATGCTTCTCCCAACTCACCAGCCAGAAAACTTATGTCATAGGCCTAGTTCTTCCTTCCACCAAACTTTCAAATTGTTCCTGGTAAATGGTGGGGTTTTACTTGGAGATAATTCTAGGGATGGCATGGGGGTCAGAGTTCAAGCAACCAGGGCCACCATTCGATCAGAAAAACAGAAGCCTTTGCAGTTAGTCCAGCAGCAATGGTATTGTATCAGCAGCCTTTGACCGTAAACCGTCTATGTTTCACCATCCAGGTGAGTTCACACATTTTTCTTTGAAATGTTCTCTTTTTTTTTAAGGTGCCCCCTTTTTCGCCCCGGAGAACAATTTGTATCCATCAGTCATTCACTGGTTCTCCCCCCTGTCCTTGGGAGGGCAGGAGCACAAGGTGGATGATTGTGACGGACTTTTGCTGGTTAGGCGCCGGTTGTGCCGTTTTTTTTTTTTCTTTCTATGGCAGTGTGGAGCACTCCTGGTACTATTATCATCTCCCACGCACCCATTCCCATCTCATCTCTCCAGGAACACTGACCACACTTCAACAATGTTATCTGAAGGATAGGCCCTGTTGACGGGTTGGGAGAGAGAGAGAGACGCTCCTGTCAGCTGCTAAATCCGGTGGATCACTTTTATTTAAACTTTTTCTTTTCATATTCATTAATCTCCTTGCTCAAATGCTAAAATTAATTTTTCGATTTTTATTTAACTAGTTAATTTTCGTAAATCCTGCACCATAATTTATTCAGTATTAGTTAAATAAAAAATATGCTAATTTATAAGTTTGCTCTCCCCAACAGGAATGGCCTATGTGGCATTTATCCTGTTATGTCTGCTAAAATCGTTGTCCTAATTATTCCATTGCTTATAACAACTATAATCCATTGCTTTTAATTAATACTTCCTGCATTATTTAATCTAATTTCTATCTTAGTCTCTGCTCTTCCTCCTGCTCTCTATCTTTTCTAGACACTTACTCTTTCTCTCTATAACTTTCCTGTCACTCCTACAGAAACAGGAATGCAGCATCTCCCCTCTTCTCCCTGGACGGTCTCTCTCTCACAATGCTTATTCTGAAACCACATCTGAGTCATTATCATTTTATATTTTATCAATGCAATGTATTTCTTTATTTTGTCAATTTAATAAATGTCTTGTTCATCTTATGAGTAAATAATTATAAAGATGGGCCACCGCAATATTTTATCAACATGTTTTAAGTTCTTTTTTCAGCGATTTAACCATTATGTATTTATTCCAACAAAAGATCTGTTTGCTTTAAAATCTGTCCTTTATCAATACAGCTTGTATTTTTATTCTTAGTTAGCCAATTTAATCTACATCTCAAAACCCACTATATTTTTGACACCATCTAAATTTATGCACCGTCCTCATATTTTCGTTCCGGTGGACGTTCGATAATGATCACGTTAACTGGAATTAAAATAACTTCCCATTTGTCTTCGCTGTTTCCCTCAGAAATGTCCTGAGAGACAGATCTCGGCTGTTCCTTGTCTGCGTGCGCAGATGAGGAAAGAGTGTCTATTTTTTTATCCTGATCACTTTTGTTCGGGCAGGCGCTAGCTTTAGACACATCCAGCCCTCCCGAGCTTCGGAATTCTTCTACGTTATTTTTAATAAGATCACAGATCTGATCATTGGTGAGAATTTTCGGTTTCTTTTCAGCGGGTTCAGACGCATCGTTCTGAGCAGCGTCCTTTAAAGTTACTTTAGTATCCATTGAAAAAACCTTCCTTTTACTTAAAACAATAAAAGCAGCAATAAATCTAGATAGTTAAATATGCAAAGAATGCAAATACTTGAATTAACTATAAAAACTTTTCTTTTTAATTTAAAATTCTTCTTTTAAATCTAAAACTAAAACTTACCTATTTAGACTCGCTTATGAGTAACTGTTTTTACTTGTTTGTTTTTAATTGTCACACGAATTACTGTCTTAATTTACTTTAAATGCTTTATTGTGTTAAAAACTGAGCTTTGTTCAGCAAGATCAGTTATTGAACTAAACCTGTGTTTTTTAGTCATTTGTCCCTGCATTGTTGTATTTTTCGTGATTATTTTCTAATTGTAACTGCTCATATGTAAAGTATCTTGAATTGCCCTGTGTTGAAAGTGTGCTATACAAATAAAATTGCCTTGCCTTGCCTTCTTTTTAATTAAGACTGATTTAAATGTTATCAAGTATTTATCTGAATAGTATTTCTTAATCCCATCTTTATGACTTCTATTTGTTTTTATAAAATATAAAATCCGAATTAAACATCTGTATCAAAATCCAAATTTGTTTAAATTTAACAAGGTAGTTGTTTGTGTAATTATTTAATCTCTTTATTATCCTCAATAAACTTTCTAAACCTGATTCCAAAAAAAGTATTTCAACATAAATTCAGTTAAAGTTATTGAGAGAAAATACACACTTAGATTCATACACTTGTATGCTCCCCTTTTTTTAAACTGCCGTTACCAAGAGTAAATGCCCCAAGCCAAAAAATAAAAAGACAGAAAAATTTAAGGAAGCAAAAGACCTTGAACAGTTCATTTGTGAGTTATGTTTCTCATTAGACCAGCACAGCGTTCGTAACTCCCTTTTCACTCCCTGTTTCTGCTTCGAAACCAAGTTTAATAGACTCAGCTTTGTTCTCCTAGATAACCCACCTGCCAGGCCAACCACAGACACTGAGTTTTCCCACGATCACAGATCCTCAAAATTCTACTTGAGTATATGACCCTTACATATGTATATGTTCTTACTACATCACTACACACAAAAATGTTTACCCAAATATATGCAGAGCAAATTATTCAAAAATGCATATGAAAATATGAAACTACATATGAAAATGTCTACCCAAATATGTCTAAAGCATATAAAATATTATTATTTTTCCTAAAGTAGATGATGATCCCAGAACTGGCTTGAAGCTTGGGTGCCAAGACAAGTGTCTATTGTAGATCTATTAAACAGGTTTTCTGCTAAATATTATGGTACATGACATGTGGAGTATTGAGGTAATATGTTTTCATGTTTTAGGATTTTCTTGGATTTTTACTGTTTGTATTTACCTGTTTTTGGCTTTGCTTTTGTGTTCAGTTTCACACTGCATTGAGCAGTGACTGCAAAAGACACAGGATAAAATACTAATCCTGACGTTATAGTATTCTTACTTTTAATATGTTGAAAACTTAGCTACATAGCTTCAGGAGATGGTACTTTAGCCTACTGTAACAACGGAGACTATAGAGTTGAAAGTTTTATTTTAATAACATTGTTCAACACAGCTATGTGGACGTGAAAAAAACGAACGCCACTCACACTCATGTCCTGGAGATCGCATTATCTTACGACACAAGCTAACAGACTGAACAACAAAACCGTGAGCAGACTGCGCTAAACTCAGCATTCCAGTGCTGACTCGTTCCGCGGACCCGTGCAGTTCCCGCGCGGGGCAGGGGGATGTTGAAGCCGGTCTGGAGGCGCAGTCAGCGCCCACAGCCCTGGAGCTGTAACAGGTCTGTTTTGGCGCTAAAAAAGCCCCTTTGGTGCATACAACAGTCATTGTTATTAGAGCTGTTGTGAGCACGGCACCGGGTCTCCAACACAGAGCCCCTACAAATATGTTTTATTAGATATGCGCGATTTACATGGATGACCTTTTTCAATATCAACGCAGCGTTTTCTGCCAAAAGGTGACTAGCTACAGCTCTTGAACAAATGTTTCTAACACTGCAGCTACAAAGATTGCTATTATAAGCGCCAAAGCATCATTATTAGTTGTTTAAATCATTATTTTGCTCACTCACCTCAGATTGGCGCCTGAAATCTCCGGGTTCCCTGGGCAGCACTGCCTGTAACTCCTTCCTTAGTTGTGGAAGATCAAGGGTGGGGACAGCCTCGCACTTCAAAAGGAGCTTCTTAGCACAACCCAGCTCAAACCCCATCAAGTTGGCGAAGGAATCACGGGTAAAATGTTTTTTTTGCAAACTCCCGCATAAGGCGGGAGCTCGCAGCTTTCCCCCAGGTCAATTATGCGTAACCACTGGCGCCTAAAGTCTAATTGCTGTGGAAAGTAATGTAACCCTAAAGTACTATGAAAGCCCACAACACTACACATTCTCCCCATCCTAACATACAAGACTACAACAACACTACACGCTAATATTACACACAATAACAGGAACAAAAACTAATGCTAACACCTAGTCTATACTAAAAGTACTCCGTTAATATAAAGTAACACACAATGACTAAATTAAACTAAACTAACCACACTAATAAACTACCGGACTAAAGTAACTACACTAGAAACGCTACACTAAAGAACTAACTAATTACTCTGCTAATAACTTGCTACACTGAAATCGATGTAAAACGCTCACTTACTATTCCAACTCCAACTCGCTACCGGGCGTGTGCGAGCCTGGACTGCTTTTATACCCCAAGCGGCAGAGCGACGGACGTCACAGAGCACAAAGTCACATCACACAGCCGCCAGAGCAAATGGAGAGAACAGGAATGAAATTCAAATGTAGTGCAACCCAAATGTACAGATGGCGCCACACAGACGGTTTTAGGCTCAAAAGTGAGATATTATCTAATTTGCACTCATATGTCAAAAAAGGGACCAAGACATGTAGAGAGCACTATAATAAACATATTTATGCAGTTTATAAGCTACAAAAAAGTTGATTTGGTGCTTAGTTGTCCTTTAAAAATATATATTTTTTTGTTTGATATGGCTTGGTCCCATTTTAATGTACACCTGCTCCCAGCTCCGCCTCCGGCTGCTTCTCACTCTGTGTTATTTACCTAGAAACATTGTTTGCTCTCTATGTAGGGTTTGATACTGTAAATTATTGCTATATTATTCAAATAGAGTGCAGACATAAATGTAGGCTATGCTACCTAGAGTAGATATTCATGTTAAAACAATGTCAATGCTAAAACATTGTCACTTGTGATTGTGATTAATGTGCTTCTTACAGGAAGTCTTTTGTCACATGACTTGACTGATGTCTTATAATTGAAGCACCTGTTGGTCATTTTATGTGTAAGCCCTGAAGAAGAGCGTTTGTGCGGTCGAAACACATTGGCATGTCCCTCTAGATTTAATAAAATACTTTTATTTACCAAAGTTCCTCGGTTCCACTCCTCCTTTTTTCAGTTAAAGAAAATATGTATTTTAGTTTAGTGGCGCTCATACCCCATTAAGACATGAGTGCTGGGGTTGAGTCACGTGACTACGTACAGTCGTGTGATTGTGGGAAATGCAGAAAAGAGTGGAAATCGAACCTTGAATTAAAAGATTGGCTGAAGTCATGCAATAGCAAGAGCTATAACACATGGACATTATGTGATTTAGACCTCCGCCGGACATTGAATGTAGAAGGGACACCATGGGGGTGGGGGGGTAGTTATCGTTCATTTATTATTATTGAGGTGAACTGCACAATATATTGCATTATCGATTTGAGGCCACATCACCCAGGTCTAGTGTGTACTCTCTCTACAGTTATGACTGTTACTGTGATTAGTGTAGTGCTTGGAGGTTTCTTTACTGCATTTGGATTGTGGATGATAAAATTGTATTATTATGAATGATAATCAACCGGTATTTGGAAGTCCTGCAAGGTTAGGCAAGCTTCTTTTCAAATCAGAAAAGAGCTACTGACGTCTGGTAGCAGCTAGCAAAGAATATCAAAACAGTTGACAGTAAAACAAAGCACACCAGATAGAGATAGAATGGAGATGCAACAGGTGCATCCGATGTTCTAACAAAGATCTTCTATGAAGGAAGATGCCTCACTCATTGTTTTCTATCAAATCAAACTTTATTTATAAAGCGCTTTTCAAACAAAGAAAGTTACTCAAAGTGCTTTACAGATTTAAAATAACCCCACAACCCCCCCCCTTCAAAAATAAAATCATCAGTGCAAATACAACCCCCTCCCAACCCAACCCATCAGCCATACTCACTCTCACACACACTTAGAAGCTACAAAAAGCGGAATGAGTACAGATGAGCTAGGAAATGCCATCATGGGAGCCATCTGCATAAGCAGCAGCAGATCAACAGCAGCAGCCAAGGCTCCGACCCAGGGCACCCAGAGGAGGGAGGGATGGTACCCCCACCTCCACCCAAGCGCTACCTGGGGGGCACCCAGGCAGCCACAGCCGACCACCGCCCCCG
The DNA here is from genome assembly GCA_028564705.1 of Apricaphanius iberus. NCBI lineage: Eukaryota > Metazoa > Chordata > Actinopteri > Cyprinodontiformes > Aphaniidae > Apricaphanius > Apricaphanius iberus. The sequence goes on along the minus strand of JAPXFQ010001402.1, from coordinate 582,133 downwards.
ATGCAGGGGGCCCCCAGAGAGGAGACACTGGCAAGAAAGATTAAAATACATTAAAATATAAAGTTAATAAAATATAAAGTATATAAAGTATAAAACAATAAGTGTAAAACAAATAATAAAAATGCAAAGCAGATGAATAAATAAACAGTTAAAAGCTGAACTAAAAATTAAATCAGGTAAAACATGCTGAGCGATTAAAAATATATTAATAAATAATAATTAGTTAAAGGCTAAGCTAAAAAGGTGAGTCTTGAGCCTGCTCTTAAAAACATTAACGTTCTCTGCGGCCCTGAGGTCCTCTGGCAGCCTGTTCCAGAGGTGAGGGCCATAATAATGGAAAGACGCCTCACCATGAGTCTGTGTCCTGACTTTGGGGATGACAAGGAGACGGCTGCCAGAGGAGCGCAGAGACCGCGGGGGTTCATACGGTAAAAGCATTTCTGACAGATATGAAGGCCCAGGACCATTAAGACACTTAAAGACCATTAAAAGAACCTTAAAATCGATCCTAAAACATACGGGGAGCCAATGCAGTGATTCTAAGACCGGTGTAATGTGCTCCCGCCTCCTAGTCTTCATCAGGACACGAGCTGCTGAATTCTGTAAAAGCTGTAAACCTGAGGTAGTCTTTTTGGGAAGACCAGAAAGCAGGGCATTACAATAATAAATTCTACTGGTGAATAAAGCATGCATTAGCGTCTCCGTATTGGCCCGAGAGAGAATGGGGCGGACTCTGGCAATGTTCTTTAGGTGATAAAAACCTATTTTGGTGATGTTTTTAATGTGAGGGATAAAAGTCAGCTCAGAGTCAAAAATCACACCCAGTTTCTTCACTTGTAAAGAAGAATTAAAAGACAATGATTGTAGTTTTGGTAAAAGTTTTTCTCTCTGAGCCTCAGGACCGTTAACTAAAACCTCAGTTTTGTCCTGGTTGAGCTGGAGAAAGTTTTCTGCCATCCAGGATTTAATGCCTAAAATGCAGTTAAAAAGTGCATCCATTAGCCGTGTGTCATCAGGAGACATGGAGATGTACAACTGTGCATCATCAGCATAACTGTGAAAGTTAACTCCATGTCTCCTGATAACACTGCCAATAGGGAGCATATATAGGTTAAAAAGCACTGGGCCTAAAACTGAACCCTGGGGAACACCACAAGTGATCTTATGGACCTTAGAGGAACAGGTATCTAAACTTACCGTAAAAGTCCTGTCTGTGAGGTAGGATGTGAACCATTTATGAACAGCACCAGAGAGGCCGATCTGTTTTAAACGAGTTAAAAGAATAGTGTGGTCTACTGTATCAAAGGCAGCGCTTAGATCCAGAAGAACCAACACTGTCACCTTTTTAGCATCATAGTTTAATCTAAAATCATTTAAAATATTTAAAAGCGCCGTCTCTGTGCTGTGGTTCATCCTAAAACCAGACTGAAATTTCTCTAGGACATTATGAGCATTAATAAAATCATTAAGTTGAATAAAAACAAGTTTTTCTAAAACTTTGCTTAAAAATGGTAAGTTAGATACTGGTCGGTAGTTGTTTAAATCATTAAAATCTAAATTGCTCTTCTTCAGCAGGGGCCTCACTACAGCCGCTTTAAAGGCAGCAGGAAAAACCCCCGTCTGAAGGGAGCAATTCATAAAGTTTAAAATCTCATCTTTAAAAGAACCATAAAATTGCTTAAAAAACCTGGTGGGAATCGGGTCCAAAGCGCTTGTGGTGGGCCTCACTGAGGAGAAAACTTTATCAAGGGTCCCAGCTTCTACCAGGACAAAACTGTCCAGTGTTTGCTCTGGTGAAGGCAGACACTCTGATTTGTCTAAAACCATGTTTGTTTGAGAGGATAAAATATTACATCTGATGGTGTCTACCTTCCCTCTGAAGTGGTCTGCATACTCCTCACAGAGAGTGTTTGAGGGGGTTTTCTGAAAAGTATTAGAATTATGATGTAAAATGTTGTCAATGGTGGAAAACAGAATTTTGGGATTATTTTTATGTTCTGAGATGATTCTGGAGAAGTATGTATTTCTGGAATTTCTTAAAGCGTTATTATATAATCTGAGATATTCTATGTATATCTGATGATTTATTGTGATTTTATTTTTCCTCCATTTCCTTTCTGCCACCCTGCAGCTCCTCTATAATTTTCTAATAGCTGCATTTCTCCACAGTACTGTACGTTTTGAATGAGGGTTTATAACTTTAATTGGAGCCAGCAGGTTGAGAGCAGATTTAAGCCTACTGTTAAAATCATTAACGATAAAATCACAGGGGGCAGGTAAAGGTATAGGAGGAAATTTTTTAAAAACTTCAAGAAAACCTGCAGCCACTTCAGGGGTTAGATGACGCTTCCTGACAGTTCTCACAGAGGTCTCTGATTGGATAAAACTGGTGATATTAAAAAACACACAGTAGTGGTCAGAGACAGCCAAGTCAACAACAGAGGACACACTAGTGGACAGGCCATACGTGATGACCAGGTCCAGGTTGTGTCCTCTGTTGTGAGTCGGCTGCATGACATTTTGGCTAAAATCCATATAATTTAAAATATTTTAAAAAATCTGTTGATAAAGGATCTAAAAGGTTATCTATATGTAGATTAAAATCACCAGCTAAAATTATCTTCTCATAAGAGTTGTGTAAAATTGATAAAAACTCTGAAAATTCTGGAATAAAAAGTGCATTCCTTTTAGGAGGCCTATAAACTGTGACACATAAAATCTGAGGAGTGCTAAAAACAGAGGCAGTGTATTCAAACGTGGTAAAATTATTAAATAAAACAGGTTTGGCGGAAAGAGTTGATGAACTAATAAAAGCAGTTCCGCCTCCCCTCTGGCTACTCCTCGTTGAATAAGAAAAGTTATAATTAGGTGGAGAGGCCTCTGTAAGAACAGCAGGGGCATCTGCACACAGCCATGTCTCTGTTAAAAATAAACACTCAAGGTTATTATCTAAAATCAAGTCATTTATTATAAAAGTTTTATTCAGCAGAGAGCGAACATTTAAAAGAGCCATATTAATAGTGGTTGGTGATGGAGTGACTGTATGACTTACTGTAGGTGGGATTTTTAGTAACTGTTTATGATTATTTGGGTTGCATTTTCTTAGTTTATGATTATTTCTTCGCTCTCTGCTGACAATAAAAGGTATGAATGAAGTAGGGTAAGGTCCAAGTCCGATATGTGAGTTACTGTTAAAATCAGGATTGAGTTCATAGGAACAAGGACCAGCTGCACATCAGGATGTTGTGGATGGGGCAGAGAGGACAGGAGCAGCTGGAGCCGGTGCAGGGGACAGGGGTGGGCGAGGGTATGCCAGGCTTAATGCCAGCATGCGGGTACCTTGTCTGTTAAGATGTAGTCCATCTGCCCCAAATAATTGACTCCTACCCCAAAAAATGTTAAAATTGTCTATAAAACCAATGTTGTGCATCACGGTAACAGAGGAAAGCCAAGTGTTGAGAGAGAGTAACCTGCTGAAGCGATTTATTCCTCTGCTGATGGTGGGAGTGGGGCCAGAAATAAAAACAGATAGGGGCTTGTCTTTTAAAAGATTAAAAAGATGAATAAAATCCTGCTTTAAAAGCTCAGACTGCTGTTTACGGATGTCATTGGTTCCAGCATGAATTTTAACTTTACTCACAGTAGGGAAACGTTGGATGGAGTCCAGAATCTGTTCAGATATATCCTTTACTGTAGCTCCAGGAAAACAAAGGGTGACAGCTCCTCTCATCCTAACATGCCGGATAATAGAATCTCCAATGATGAGAGTGCTGGGTGGATGGTGTGCTGGCTGCTGGGCAGAAGACCTCTCGTTATCCAGGACCTGCTGGATGTTGGGCAGCTTGGCTTCCACAGGACTGCAGCGGTGTTTAGAGGGCGCTGAGGGCTCGTTCCGTGGATTCGGGGTGTAGTGAAGCACTCCTCGGCGGTTCCCGGCTGTAGTCCTGGGTCTGGCGCGACGTTGGTGGATACCGGAGTCTGACTGCTGCTCTGGCTGCTGGGAGGGGATGGGCGGCGGTCCTGCGGAGCTGCTGGTCTTCGGCGCGGTCGGAGGGACGGTCAGAGGAGGGAAGTCGTCCTCCAGGGCACCGAAGCGGTTCGACAGAGGAAGGCCATGTGGAGGAGAATGGTGAAAGCCGCTCCGGGCGCCCCCACTGCGACCAGGCCCGACCGTCGACCACGCACCCTGGGGCACCGGAGTGGAGCTGAGGGGGGCTTTTGGCTTAGCCCCCTGCTGGATCCAGGACTCCTCCTCTGCCGTAGATGTTGTACCTCCACCGGAGTTCGTCTGTCCGAGTCCGCCTGGGGACCCAGCGATGGATTCCCCCTGCGCAGCTTCACCGGGCTGGCAGGGGATTGTGTCGGGATTGTGGTGGCAGCAGCGAAAGTTCGGCCAAAGATGATGTCCACGTCGCGCTCGTGGTCCTGGATCAGGTGTAAATTGGTGATCCTCTGCTCCAGTTCCTGGATTTTCTTGGTTAGCCTGGCACAACCATCACACCCGGAGCTGCAGGTGAGTGGAGGCATGGCGGAAGAAACAGCGGTCCGTGCTCTGATTAAAAACGCGTCCGATAAAAGATATGTCGCTAAAAGTTTAAAACGGTTAAAACTAGTCAAAAGAAATTATTAAAAAACGAAAAACAAACAGTTAAAAAATAATTTAAAACTAATTAAAACCGTGTTAACGAGCCGGAGTTAGCAGGAGGCAGCAGGACGCCGACGCATGCGCACCGACTGTCCAAACTCTGACATCTATGACATCTGTCCGTGATATGTGGTTCAAAACGATGAGTTGGACACTAACTACTTTTCTGAGTAGAAAAGCGTTTACTGGAATAGCCCCCTCAAAGCTATTCCGCTGGCACCAGGTATAAGCAAGGCAGATCTAAACACAGGGTGTTAATGTGTTCGAATTGCCCAGTCAATTTCAGATCCAAATCCAGCTCCAACAAAAGGATCTGTGACATCCTTTCAACAGATGCTTGGTTTATTTTACATAGATGAATAAGCAGACAATTATTTCTCTAATTGTGAAAATCTTTCAGCAATAGCTCAGAGAAGGTGCAGCAGTACATGTGTTTTTTTTTCTGTATTATTAACGCTATGTTTTCTCCTGAAATGTTTGATAAAAATGTTAATACAGGTCCACTTCCTCACGAAAAAAAATATTGAGAAATAAAAATAAGTATGGTATGCTAGGTTTTTTTTTTATCTCACTGTTGTGGGAAATGAGTAAAGGTCAGTGGAAGCTGATGTTCTACTTTCAAGCCTTCAGCTGATGTCATGAATTTCAATTCCTACCTGACTTCCTTTCACTGTCCTGGAGCCAGAATAGGAGCACTGTAGTAGAACTGCTGCATCATATCAATGTGAGTAGTCCGTTGAATCCCGTTGAATATGGAAGGGATTCCATATCTTATTTGACTTTTCAGAGGGCAGGGATTCCCCAGGAAGGACAGTAGGATGGATATGGAATGCAAAATAGTCTTCAAATATTGTTCAATATAAATATTGCTATATTTTGAATATATAAAAGTAATACCACTAAATATTTCAAAAAAGAGAATCCTTATTTTTTGAAAAATACTGCCATTAGTTATAATATTTGATGGAGATCATCACTGTTAGTCTTCTCTATTCTCTGAACCAAAAACAAAAAAAAGCAAAAAATCGTTTATTTATTTAATTGAACTTAAAAGGTCAAAATAATATATGCGTAGAGCAGGGCAGGTGGAAATTCATTTTCAGCCCTGGAATGTCATGCCTCAGACTGGCCCACTTTGTATCACAACCCATCTTTCCGGCCAGAACTATTCTAATGTACTCGTAGTGATTAAAGTTAACTGATACTATGAACTGATTCTTAAAATGTGAAAATGGCAATAATTTCACATTATTATTAGTTTTTGCTTAAAATTTTTGTTTTGAAGTTATTTTATTGATATTATATTTTTTATTTGATTCCCCATCTGTTATAACAAGCAAAGAAGAAAATAAAACTTGTCTTCCAATTCACTGTAATTTTTGTGAGGTAAGAGTATGAAAATTAGTATGTGGTATCCCTAATTAAAATCATGTAAATACAGCCTCGCGTGTTAAAAGCTAAAACAGCAAAGTGTTCTGTAAAGCCTAGATTTAGATGTTTTACTTTTTGTTTTTCAAAAAAAATAAAATCCAATTCATTATAAATTAGAGTTAATTGCTTCAAAAGGTGGATTTCCATATCAAATGCCCTAAAGCTTTGGAGAATATTATTTGTATTGTGGTAGGTGCAGCAGGTGAGTTTAGTGAAACTGAGGTGTGAAAGGGAACAACAGTCTAGTCAGGGATTGATTACAGACGTAGCAGCTTAAAATATAGATTTTGATATTGTTAATATATGTGTTGTAAATAATATATATCTAAATGGTAAAACATGCAGGCTAAATGTGTATTTATTTCATTCTATTCTGATTTAAATCTGGACTGTGTATTTATAGTCTCACTTTCAAAGAAAGTCACAATGTCATTTGGGCATTGAAAGTGTTTTTTTTATTGGAACTAATGGATCCTTGTTAATACACGTTGTTTGTGTACTGACAAGATAAATCCCTTCATCACTACAGGTCTTTGCTCTGCTTTGGACATGAACTAACATTTAAATTTGATCATAATTCTCAGCACAGATATCAGAATTTTACAAAGCCTTTGATTTTTTTGACATCAGTTTTATTATTGTTTTGCTGAATCAGCCAGCATTGCAGAACACTTTTCAAAGCAGGTCTACACCACGCTCTTCATTTTATTAGTACTAATTTATAATATTAACTCAAGTAATCCTGCTCCACCCTAAACATGTTCTCCCTTTTTGTTTGATGCTGGATTTTCTCTCTAACCTTTAGGTAAATAACTGTGAAACTTTGTCTTGTAGCTTCCTGTCGCATCATATAATTAAAATGACATATATTAGTTGCTACAACGTCACACAATTCATCAACTTGATAAACTACCTGGAATGGTGGTTTGCAAGGAAAGTTCAACATGGAGTCTTAGCCATTTCATTGTTCTCGTTAGATGTCACAAAATACCAGCTTGTTTTGGAGTGCATTTTTAAGTAATGAGCAAAAAATGGTGTCTGTTTAAGCCTTTGCTTGGCGATCATAGCCCTGTCCGCGCCCCCATTGCTATTTCACCTTTCAAACACCAGAGCTCTGAAGTGAAATGTCAAGGTGCTACGAAAAAATAAAAAAAGAGCTGCCAGCTGTTGGTCACATATGGCAATCTGTTTCGGTAAAAACTCTGTATCCTTGATATCCACAAAAGTGTATGCCAAATAGTATGCAACTACATGGAACTACTTAAACATTTTCCCCTAAAAGTTTTAATTTTTGCCAAAATAATTCAAAAATACAGTTTCTAGCACATCTGTTTTGCTTAGTTGCCTAGTAGCCACTCCGCACCTGATACAGAGTCCTCATATGCAGAGTGAGATACTTCAAGTCATTATTAATTATATTTTTTTAATTATGGTAATAATTTGATAGATATGGTTTACAGCTAATGACAACCAACAAAAAAGAAAGAAAATAATGGACAACCCTGAGCATCATCATCACAAGACTGCTATGCGACAGCAGTTTCTTCAGTCAGAGGGTTATTTAGAGCTGCTATAACACAGAAGTAAATCCTTTTTCCTATAGCTGTCAGAATCTACAAAATCTCTTTAAAGAAAACTGTTTAATATGAGTTAAAATCCTCTGGGGTTAATAAAGTATTTTTGAATTCAATTGAACTGAATCAGAACTGTCGTGAAGAATCTAATGTTTGGAATTTGAAATCCTACTGCTTTATTAAAGTATTCAGTTACACTGCCTTGTGTTAACTAATAATAATTTCATTTTACAGTTTCATTTCCTGAGATGAGATCTAAGCACTCACAGAAGCTAACCCAAGAGGCTTCAACACAAACAAAGCACTAAGCAGAGCAAAACCCAATGACCAGATACCAGTTCCCACTGCCTTCTGTCCAAATCACACCCATCCATATCCCAGCATGTATCAGCCTACTTGCAGTCACATATTGCAATATTACAAATTTGCAAAACACCCATCACTGTATGAGCATCAGAAACTGCCTGTGGGGAAATATGTAGTTTAGCACAAAAAGCAATAATCAAGTTAGGAAATGATTTGGGACAACCAAGCACATAACAACAGCAAACTCACACCAGCTGATTCACACATAAATACACGCACAAACCCAATCTAAAAACACTTCCTCGGGGAAAGTTTTAGAATACACACACACACACACACACACTGTTGTATGAAAACACGTACACATTGAAACATGTAAAATCTTCATTTATTCATTATATGACTCCACAAAACACATTAATTATTTTCAGGCGAGCTAATTAAAATTAGCAATCATCAGGAAAATATAATAGGAAATTTGTTTTTGCTTTTGTAATGATTAGTTCAGATCTTCAATTAATGTAATCGAAGTTGCAGGGAAATGCTTTGGTTAATTCAGGAGGAAGAGAGAAAACAAGCTCAGATCAGAAAAATAATTTAGGGGCTAAGAAGGGAGGGAGCCCATGGCTTTAAACTTTGGTAATGTAACTTTATTTTTGCATACATTTCAATATAACTTTGTTATAGAAACTGAAGTCAAAAGACTTCCTATTCTTTCCTATTTGAAATTTTCCAGAGACTATTTGATATTGAACATTCTGTCAATAAATATTATTTTATTATACTTACTACCTGTCTGGTTTTCTGAATTTCGATGTTGCCATCTGAGTCCAAAGATCTTACGAACATGACAATGCTCAGTTTTTTTTTATTGTATTGGGTAATGAAGCGTTTTAAAACCAGTAAAAGGAGCCCACCCATATGTAATCCCATTATCTTGAACAGCCTGTGTGCTGCAAAAACTATTCAGGGGCCGAATTTGTCGTGCTTATACGCGGATGCGACATAAATCTACACTTCTTGCGCATTCTCAATTTAACATGAAGGAAGAGAATGAAACCGGACTTCAGACGCGGTCAATTAAACACTATTACTTACTTCGTCGCTAGACATATTGCTTGTTGTCGTGAAGCTGGCGATGTGCGCAATGTGCTTTGGACTGAAAGTATGCTAGACTAAAAAAAAATGTTCAATGTACTTAATATAGTTATGTTAACAATTTCCACATAACTGTGTTGTGTTAAAACTGATTTAATACCGACTTCCGGTTGGTAGGTTGATGGAGTAGACGCACGCTGTGAGAGCTCCGGCTAATTTCTCGATTTTCATCCTTCCAACCCTCTACAACGCTACGCAAACAAAGCCATTGCTTTAATTTTCATCCACTAATTGACCAGGTGTATTTTATTTTTAGGATGTCTATCAAAAACACCAAGTCGGCCAGAAAAGAAGATGTTAGCTTAAAATTGGAAGCTATCACCACGCTACTCGAGCAACACCATGAGGCATTAGCTACAGAGTTTAAAACCTTTTTCAACCTATTGGACTCGAAGTTGGACCAAACACGCCTCACGGTGGAGGACCATGGCCAGCGCATCTCATCTCTAGAGCTGGCTTCAGACGACCTGAGCCAGCGGGTAAAGGATCTTGAAGATACCTGCGCCACCCTCGGTGAAGATAATGCTAAGCTCAAGGCTAAAGTTACTGACCTGGAGGGTCAGAGCAGGCGCCAGAACATACGCATCCTGGGGTTACCGGAATCGACTGAGAGCGGGTCTCCCACAAAATTCTTTTCGGACTTGCTGTGTGAGGTGTTTGGGAAGGAGATACTACCAACTCCGGGAGAAATCGACAGGGTGCATCGCTCCTTGGCAGCTAAACCGGCCCCGGGGCAACGACCGCGGCCGGTCATTCTCCGTCTGCACCGATTTCAGACCAAGGAGCTCCTCATCAGGGAGGCTCGCCGACGAGGGAAATTTGAATTCAAAGGGAAGCCTCTCCATGTCCTGGAGGACTACAGCGCTGAAGTAATCAACCAGCGGGCAGAATACAGGAACGTCATGGGTGAACTTTTTAACTGCGGATTGAAACCTGCCCTGCTTTACCCCGCGAGGCTCCGTCTCACCTTGCCCAGCGGAGCCAGAAAATGGATTGGATGGGTGGATAAAGCAAAAAGATACATCAGCAGTCTTCCCCGGCCTACTGATCCCATATAAATAACTACATTATTACTATCCAGCCGCCAGAGACATGAGGTAACACTGGTTATAGCTGCCATTTGCATCCTCCTCAGGCCTGGTAATATAACAGGTGCTTGTGGATTATACTTTTTATAGTTGTGTCGGTTCACTCCACTTAAGTGAATTTCTATTTTACAGTTATATTTGTTTGTATGCGATGCTAACAAAAGAAGGGAGGTAGGGAAGGTAGAGGGAAAGAAAAAAAAAGCAATAAAAAAAAAGAGCACAGCTTTGTTTGAAAGGATGATATATATATATTATTTTTTTTCGCGCTTTTTTTTTTCTGTGTATATATATTGCTTAATCTTTGGTCCACTATTTCTGCAGTTAATAAGTGCACATCTCTGGATATTTAAGTTGGGATTTGTTTGGCGTTTCAAACTATCAATATTGTGTTTGAGGTGTTCGGACTTAGTTTACATATTACAGCGAAGTTGGAATAGGTTGTCAGACAGGAAGAATAGTGTTTGTAAAATGTTAGTTGGGAAGAGATTGCTGCTTTACTTTTTAGCAGCTATCTTCATTAGGGGGTTTGGGGTGGGGAGGGTCTCTGTCACTGCCAGTAACACTATATTATTTCTTTTGTCTCTTATTAGTCATTTTTGCCCTGTGTTTAGCTGCCTTGGTTATACCCTGCTACTGTCATTCGGACTTCTCTGCATACATTACAGTCATCATATGCCTGCATGGACAGATACTTACACTTTTTGAGCTGGAATGTTAAACGTTTAAACCATCCCATTAAGAGAAAAAAGGTCCTTTCACATCTTAAACAACTTAAAACAGAGATCGCTTTTCTGCAGGAAACGCATGTTCGTTGCTCAGATAATGAACGTCTTTTAACTGGCTGGAGGGGACAGCATTTCCACTCTTCTTTTCAGGCCAGGGCTAGGGGAGTCTCAATACTCATTAGTCACAATATTTCTTTTGAGCCTCTCAAGGTGATTTCTGACAAGTTTGGTATGGGTTGTGATATGTTATTGTCTCTGGGAAACTGTTCAACACACTAGTTGTGTTTTTAATATATATGCTCCAAACTCAGACGATGCCAGTTTTTTTAAACTGTTATTTTCAATTTCAATTCAATTCATTTTATTTATATAGCGCCGGTTCACAACAGATGTCATCTCAAGGCACTTTACAAGAAGAGTTATTACAATACAATGTTTAATGTAGATATTAGAGAACCACAGAAGATTGCGTCGTGTAATTCTCAGCAATCCCTCACACTGAGCAAGCACGAAGCGACAGTGGAAAGGAAAAACTCTCTTTTAACAGGAAGAAACCTCCGGCAGAACCAGGCTCAGCACAAGCGGTCATCTTCCGAGACCGTCTGTGGTTTGGAGAGTACAGAACAGAGACACAGAACAGAGACACAGAAAGAGCAACTGAACTGATGCAGAAGTTTGTTGCAGGATGTGGAGAACTTTCCGTCACTGCAATGCCATCTAAGTCAGGGTCGTCAAGCAGTGCGGGTCAGGAGCACCTACTATAAGAAGAGACTAAGGGAAAGCAGGTTAGTGCTTGAACTGACAGCACATCATGCAGTTGGGGAGAAATAGGAGAGAAAGTAGGAACAGACCCTAATAATGTCCTCCAACAGCCTAGCCTTTTCACTACTGCCGGACCTTAACAAGTATGCCCTTATGCTTGGAGGTGATTTTAATTGTTGGCTAGATCCGGTCCTGGATCGCTCCTCTAACACCACCAGCACAATAAGTAAATTCGCATCTCTTATTCGAGAGTTTCCTATCGGACTACGGTGTCTGTAACGTGTGGCGTACTCTCCATCCAAATGATAGGGACTATTCATTTTTCTCCCACGTCCATCATACTTATTGCAGAATCAATTATTTTTTCATCGATTACCAACTTATGTCTTCGGTCCAGTCCTGTACCTACCAGGGCATCATCATTTCAGATCACGCCCCCATTGTCCTGAGTTTATCCCTCCCTGGCATCCCACAGAGCTGTTGATGCTGGCGGTTCAACTGAACCTTTCTGTCGGATGATGAATTTGTGAAATTCATAGAGAAAGAGATTGCCTTTTTTCTTGCAACAAATACTTCTCCTGAGACATCTAACCTGATTGTTTGGGATGCCCTCAAAGCTTATCTTCAGGTCAGGTTATATCATACACTGCACAATTTAAACGAAAATCCCCTAAGGAACGCGTCAACTTAACCAACAAAATTAAAGAGATTGATCAACAGTATAGCCAAACTCAAAATCCAGATGTTTTTAAAGAACGACTGGAACTTAAAACTAAATTTGACCTACTCACAACTCATTCAGTCGAATGTATGCTTTTGAAAAACAAGGCGCAGTTCTACATACACGGTAACAAACAGGATAAGTTACTGGCCAACCAACTTCGAGGCTCTAGAGCAAAACAAAGTATTCTTGAGATCCGACTGCTAAGTGGCAGCACAACTTTGGACCATTTACAAATTAATGACATATTCAAGGACTTCTACTCCCAACTCTACTCCTCAGAGTCCCAAATTGACCAAGAAAGGATTACTGATTTTCTAGTCAATCTTGATATCCCTGCACTGTCCCCTGATTTTAGGAAGACACTCGATGAACCGATATCTAATTCAAAAATCACAACAGCCATATCTTCATTGCGGTCAGGAAAATGCCCCGGACCTGACAGGTTTCCGGCAGAATTCTTTAAAAAATTTTCATGACTGCTCTCCCCACAGCTGTGCCTAATCCTGTCTGACTCTTTTAGGTTAAGCTCTCTCCCTCAATCCTTTTTTTAGGCTTGTATCACCCTCACTGCTAAAAAAGGAAAAACCCAACTGACTGTGCTTCGTACAGCCCCATCTCTCTCTTAAATACTGATGCCAAAATCTTAGCCAAGGTTCTGGCCCGTAGGTTAGAGAAAGTCCTTCCTACAATTATCTCCAAAGACCAAACGGGCTTTATTAAAAACAGGCACTGATACTCTAACATACACCGGCTATTTGACATTTTATATACTTCTCCCGATGCAGTCCCTGACTGTGTTGTTTCACCTTGATGCCAAAAAGGCCTTTGACTGCATTGAGTTCAATTTTCTACTTGCAATGCTTGATGAATTCGGTTTTGGTCCAAACTTCTCCTCATGGGTAAAACTACTATACTCCTGCCCTAGTGCATTTATTCGCACCAACTCTCAACTGTCAAAATAATTCTCTTTACACAGAGGAACTCAACAGGGGTGTCCACTGAGCCCCATGCTTTTCGATTTAGCTATTGAGCCACTCGCTGTAGACCTCCGAAGCCTTAAGGACATAACTGGTATCTGGAGAGGCACCAGAGAATATAAAGTTTCAGTTTATGCCAACGACCTTTTGTTGTTTCTTTCAAATCCCACTACCTCACTGACCTCAGCTCTGTCGCAGCTTGGTCAGTTTGGAAAGCTGTCAGGCTACAAAGAGGACACCATTATTCTGAAAATCAGTATTCGCATACTGGAGTTGGAGCTCGACATCATAGACAAACTCAGGCACACGGAAGACATCTGGCCATGGCTCACATCTAAGGGATGAGGATGAGGAGCTGGAAGATGAGAGAATATCAGTGTCCACAGATGAAAAGGAAGCAGTCTCATCCAGAATGGGCTCCACTGAAGACAGGCATGGGCTAGTTGGAGACAAAGCACTTGGGAGGTAAACCACTTTGAAGGTAGCTTTGTTTTGAATGTCTGATGTGGACTTCAGGTTTATGAACTCATCAAAGTCAATGTCCTTGTATTGCAGTCTGAAGTCTCCTGACACCTTACATTGTCTTGTTATCTCACGTTTTAGTTCATCAACAGAATCTGGTATTCCTGAAGGCAGGCTTATCTTGGAAGAGTCATTTTGTCCAAGGATAACGCGAAGCACTGCCGATGTAGCAATACTTCTGGACAGGTTATGCTGAAGAAAACCAGGAGAAAATTATTAAAACCATATGTAATAGAAGTCAGAGCAGAAAGCATTCATTCACGAACAGAATGACTATCATGAGGATTAAAAGGATAGGGATAGTGTAAACAAAGTGTCCCTCAGAATGAAGCACAAGTCAGACACTTGCTTCTAAATTAGTTATAAACTGTTTATTATAAATCTTGATTTTAAATAAATTTACAAAGTCGTCAACATTATTTTATGATAGTGTAGTATCATACTGTCATTGTCGCGTTCATTATGGCTCAAATAACCTCCTCCTGAAGCTACAAAAAGCATTTTTCTACTTCTGACACATTGGGTGGCACTCATGTTTCTGTGTAAAAATAGCTGTCCATGAAGAGTATCATTTAACTAAGGATCGACCGATACATATTTTTTTAAGGCCAGATTTTCTTGAGCCAATATGTAGAGCTGATACTGGTTTTGACACCCTAAATTTACATCATAGAAATGACACAATGATAAATAACTTTATTTTTTGATCTAAATTAACAAATACTAGAAGCAATTAGTCATGTTTTTATATTGAAAAAAAAAATAGATTGTGCTTTTGAAATATCAAGTTTGACAAACCATATATCTGCAGTAATTAAAGAACAGTTCAAATTTAACTTAGGTGGGTCCATAAACTTCCTGTTCAGATGTTTCAAATTATAGCAAAAATATCTGTACTGTGTTTAATCATGATCAATAATTAAAGGCAGAATCATTAAATGTGTGACAGAAAATTTTATAATGCTGGGATATTAGAAAGGTTCAATCCTCTTACTCAGCTCTTAGGCAGCTGTTCTTACTCTAAGGTACAAACAAGAACCAATTGTATGTAAACATCTCATCTTGACTTACAGACGTGGACAAAATTGTTGGTACCCTTCATTAAATCAAAGAAAAACTCATAATGGTCACAGAAATAACTTTAATCTGACAAAAGTAATAATAAATAAAAATTATATAAATGTTGACCAATGAAAGTCAGACATTGCTTTTCATCCATGCTTCAACGAATTATTTAAAAAATAAATGCATGAAACAGGCCTGGACAAAAATGATGGTACCCACAACTTAATATTTGGTTGCACAACCTTTTGAGGCAATCACTGCAATCAAATGATTCCTGTAACTGTCAATGAGACTTCTGCACCTCTCAGCAGGTATTTTGGCCCACTCCTCATGAGCAAACTGTTCTAGTTGTTTCCGGTTTGAAGGGCGCCTTTTCCAGACAGCACGTTTCAGCTCCTTCCAAAGATGCTCAATAGGATTGAGATCAGGGCTCATAGAAGGCCAGTGTTTTCCTCTTAGCCCTTCTTTGGTGTTTTTAGCTGTGTGTTTTGGGTCATTTTCCTGTTGTAAGACCCGTGACCTGCGACTGAGACCATGCTTTCTGACACTGGCCAGCACATTTCTCTCTAGAATCCCCTGATAGTCTTGAGATTTCATTGTACCCTGCACAGATTCAAGACACTCTGTGTCAGATGCAGCAAATCAGCCCCAGAACATAACCGAGCCTCCCCGATGTTTCACAGTAGGCACCGTGTTCTTTTCTAGATATGCTTCATTTTTCCGTCTGTGAAAATAGAGCTGATGTGCCTTGGCAAAAAGTGAAATTTTTGTCTCATCTGTCCGCATGACATTCTCCCAGAAGCTTTTTATGTTCCGATCTGACACTGATGTTCCTTGAGCATAAAGTTCAGCTTGGATCTATTTTTGAAGACTTTCTAGGCTCTTTTGTTACCATTTGGATTATCCGTCTCTTTGATCTGTCATCAATTTCCCTCCTGCAGGCACGTCCAGGGAGGTTGGCTACAGTCCCATGGATCGTACATTACTGAATGACATGTGCAGCTGTAGTCACAGAAACATCTAGCTGCTTGGAGATGGTCTTATAGCCTTTACAGTTAACATGCTTGTCTATGATTTTCTTTCTCATCTCCTGAGACCACTCTTTCCTTTGCTTCCTCTGGTTTATATTGAGTGTGGTACACACCACGTCACCAAACAACACAGTGACTACCTGGAGTCCTATATATAGGCCCACTGAGTGATTACAGGATTGTAGACACCTAGGATGCTGATTAGTGGACATACCTTGGATTAACATGTCCCTTTGGTCACATTATTTTCATTCTTTTCTAGGGGTACCATCATTTTTGTCCAGGCCTGTTTCATGCATTTATTTTTTAAATAATTCTGTTGAAGCATGGATGAAAAGCAATGTCTGACTTTCATTGGTCAACATTTATATAATTTTTATTTATTATTACTTTTGTCAGATTAAAGTTATTTCTGTGAACATTATGAGTTTTTTTTTTTATTTAATGAAGGGTACCAACAATTTTGTCCACGTCTGTATGACAAATCTTGTTATTATCTGGTGTTACACTTATGACAGATCCTGTGAATGTCTCAGCATTATACATAGTGTCCCTTATTGTTATCTATCTCCTGATTGTTTACTGCTGATGGCTGAAGTGAAACATCCGCATCCTGTGTTTACCCATGTTGTTCTGTGATTGGTCTTGTGGTTATCCTATCATAACTGTATGATGTAATGATCGGACAGAAGCTGATTCTTAGGGTGTGGCTGACGGTATATAAACTCATACATTTGTCTGAAGCTGGGGGGTTCTCACTATATACCCTCCCGTGCACGTAAAATAAACTATGTACGAATATGGCTGACACTTTTTTTTTATTCTCTCATCCAAGGCTTCTCCGACACCCAGATTTCTATGACAAAATGATTGTGAAATTTTGAGGAAAAAGTATCTGTCAGTATGGATTTACTTGGTATTGGGTTGATACCCAAATTTGGAGTATCGCTAGCCTTAACACCACTGATAAGTGAATAGCCGCTGTTCTCTCATTGCCACAGCGGGGATGTTGAGACCATCAGATGAGCTGCCAGCGACACAAACGACACATTCTATGAAATACTGTAACTCTTTGACCATTTATGCTGAAGATGTGATTCCAATGGATTCCAAAGTGCAGATTTGCGCTGATATACATCCAGGTGTGTGCAAGGGCACTGCTGCCTTTAGCGTAATGTCCCGTATTATCAGCACAGAGCTGCGATTCTCAGTTTTCAGAATCCATTCGAAATACATCGAGAGCATGAACGGTTACGGTATTTCAAAGAATGTGTTGCTGGCAACACATCCAGTCTTAAGGGGTTAAAAATGCTTTTAAGTTTAAAACTTCCTGTTGTTTTGAAGTTGATGCAGCTGTTCTTTACTGGTGGGGGAGGGGCAATGAATGGTCTGCAGTGCACTGCAGCTTCTCCAATTACACAGAGCTGCCAGCGGATGCCCGTCTGTAAATATCCATCTATATCTGCGAACGTACCCCTGATATCTGCCGATGCCAATACCAGTAAAAAAGCAAATATCGGCCAGAAATAGCGGCCGGCTGATGCAGGGCTTTCCACATAGACACAGACTAGCCAGCATAATATGAAAGTAGTCAGCTTGAGGGGGGTGGACCATTAAAATAAAAAAAATTGATTTGAACAATGAATGTCCCTTTTAGGATGAATACAGTAATCAGAATCTTAATACTACTCTGAAGCACTTAAACTGACCATTTTTCTTCTTTAAGAAGCCTTCCAGAGTCTACTGATTGCATTTTCTTTTTGGTGGCATCTTTCTCACACCTCTGGGCAGGAAGAAACCATGAACAGGAGAAGATTACTCAGACTTCTTCTTCTTATTATTATTATTATTGCTACTACTACTATTATGTGTGCCTGCATAAGAAGCAGGGTATATTATATTCTCAGACATTTGGTCAAATATAATATTACTTTACTGCTACAATTATCACTATATTATTGTCATCATTATTATACAACATATAAAGTAGCAATGAAAACTGATTTGTACAGATTAAATAAAAAATAGGCCATACAAGCTGGACTAGATCAGGGGGATACCCTGATGTGACACAGAAGTGGGCTCTGTCTCTCTGTGAAAATTCAAGCTTTCTTCCATGTAAGTGTTGAAGTTCTTTGTTTCTTAGGGTAAATGCACCTGATTTTACTTCTTTGACTTGAGTTTCTTGGCGCTGAGCCGTGCAAAATCTACAAAAATACTGGCCAGAGAAACTTTCGACAAAGCCCGCTATTCCATGTGCTGTAAAGTTGTCTGCTATCACACTCTGAAGTGTCCCCTTCACGAATGTTCCCAGATTTGAGACAAAACAACACCCTGTTGCTCTAGGGTAATAAGATCTTGGAGTAGTGGCGCAAAAATTCTGTGGTAGCCAAATATCTTTACATCATCAGATTTACATAGGAGAGCCAAGTATATTGAGGCCAAAGAGGAATAGCTGCCAGGGGGCAAATTTCCCCGAACACAATAGACAGCACACAGTTTGTGTTTTCCGTGATGTACCAAGGGGGTTGCAAACTTCAAACTATTATTCTTAAAGTGCTGGCTATCTTCAAATAATCTGTAATGTTGCTGGTCACTCACTCTCTGTTGGAGCCTTCTTTTTCTATAACCTTGCTAAGCACATCCTTTTGATTAAGTAGCTGCTGTAAAACTTTTAGCAAAGGAACATACTGAAAATTTTTATTAGCCTTGGCATCAAGTACAAACTCAACTGGATCAACAATATTAAAATAATTTTTATAATATTGCTTCCGCTTAAATGCAATCGCTAATGGCCCTTCCTTTCCTAAAGCTTTTGTCAAAGGGTTAGATGAAGAAAGTGTGCACTTTAACTCTTTGATGAGTTATTGTTCAACCTGCAAGTTACGGTTACTGAAAAAGTCAGTAAGAATTTTGTTAGCCGCAGGCACCAGGGCTGAACTAACTAAATAATGTAACTCACTTAACAGTTCATCAACAGCTGAGGCTGGTACATGGAAACAATTCCCCAACTTCAATAAAACAGATACCAATTTCTGTTCTATAACTTTTGGCATATCCTCAGGTTCTGGAATCAGTGCATCATCTTCAAGTTCACCATCGTCAATTGACTCATTAGTATCTGACAGACATGCACCTCCAAAATAACAATTTAATGAAACTGCTGTGGCATTTTTCACTATTCCAGCTTTTAAATCATTCACTGTATATGTCCTATGCTTTCTGTTCTTGTGGGTTTGATATGTTCCATAAATATTTGTTTGAAAATTACAATTCTAAAAGATGCAACAGATGGTTTCATGTTTTTTTAGATGGCTATTAACATGAGTTAAACATTCTTTCAATGAAGCAATGTGGCTATTTGAACAATGGTGCCAGCTGAATGTTGTGCAATCTATTGATCTTTGAGAGGTCTGATCAAAATGTGATCTACACAGGTGACTTCGAAGTGCATTCCAAGTTTTAAATGTATGCATGGGCAATTTGAATATGTGCATGGATAAGGGTGTTTGCGGCCAAAGGGGCCATGTTTTAACCTATAGTGCTTCAATAACTGATATCTTCCTGTTTCTTCTGCAGCACAATCTTTACACTTCCACATTCATAATACTGGAAATGTAACACAACCAAACAAAAAATGACTGTCCCATATACATTATTAGATTTGTACATCTGAGGATACTTAAAGATTAGTTTAGATGTATTACTTAACTGTACTTACCACTATTTTAGAGCCACAAATAAATGCAGACTGCCCAGTCCTCAAGCGCAGAAATGTATGGTAGACCTGTAAAATATAAGTACAGCTCATTTCATATATAATCAGATTTGTGATAAGCAAACAGTTACAACTTGAACATATTTAGTGCAAGCAGGTTTTACAGTTGGGATAGCACTGAGACATGAAAGTGATATATCATTCAACACAAACTCTGGATGTAGTAAAGAAAAAAATATTTACTTTACATAAAAATGGTTATTAATTAGTAATATTATTTAGGTTTTCATTGACTTTCCAGAACTGGCATCTTCCAGGACTGTCAGGTAAATAATCCACAATTGTTTATTAAATATTATCAATGATACAGAACAGCCTTTTGTATTCATAAACGTATACAAGCAGATATAAATGTTCTTTATGTATTAATGCTCTAAAATATTTGGGAAAATGTTGCATAATTAATCATGTTTTAAAAACACAGGCAGTACAATCAGCCCCTTGTGCTCCCTGCCTGGCTAATTCAAAAAACCTATCATATCCCTGGATGCTAAGAGTGACAGGCAAACAGACAATCATGTATAGTTGAGTAGTGCCATAACAGCTGTAGTAAATACATTAGCATCAAAGAAGCAGCATGATAACTGGTAGACTGTTATGGTGCGTCTGCCCCAATTCAATTCAATTCAGTTTATTTATATAGTGCCATTTCACAACAGATGTCATCTCAAGGCACTTTACAAAAAGAGTTATTACAATACAATGTTTAGTGTAGAAATTACAGAACCACAGAAGATTGCGTCGTGGAATTCTCAGCAATCCCTCATACTGAGCAAGCATGCAGCGACAGTGGGAAGGAAAAACTCCCTTTTAACAGGAAGAAACCTCCGGCAGAACCAGGCTCAGCACAAGCGGTTATCTGCTGCGACCGTCTGTGGCTTGGAGAATACATAACAGAGACACAGAAAGAGCAATAGAACTGATGCACAAGTTTGTTGCAGGACGTGGAGAATTTTCCGTCACTGCAATGCCATCTTAGTCAGGGTCGTCAAGCAGGGCTAATCCGGAGCACCTACTATAATAGAAAACAGGTTAGTGCTTGAATTGACAGCACATCATGCAGTTGGGGAGAAGTAGGAGAGAAAGTAGGAACAGACCCTAATAATGTCCTCCAACAGCCTAGCCCAATGCTGAAGCAGGTAGCAACAATTTAAAAATAATTTAAAACGTCCTTTGTATCAGGCTATCTGTTCACGCTAGGAATAAACAACTGTCCAAAAGTCCGTTTTCGGTCATAACATACAGCAATATTTTTTTTTACATATTCTCAAAACTCTGTTTTCCTCAAAAAAGGTACTGTAGCATATTTTATCACACAATGTGGTCCGTAATATACTTGTACTATTGCACACAAATATTTACTTATACTTTCAAATGCTGAATCAGCACTGTATGGAGCTACCTCACTCTTGGTCGATCATTCACTCACTCTGCTGCTAGAATAAAGAAGGGGGAAAAAAAGTCTCAATTTGCTTAACATTAGCTTCTGGCCTATAACTAAAATACAACTTAATGACACTGCTTTACAACCAAGCTGTTTAGAAGACTTTCTATCCCCGACTTGTAGAGCTACACACCAAGAACCAGGTTTAAAAAAAACTTAACCAAAAAAAAAAAGCTGTCTTTAATCTGTGCGCACGGTTTACTAAACTCTGCAGAGTTTGATATAGCCTACTGTGTTCTCGGTTTAGCAAGCCGTGATTACTAAATTCAAATTCTAATGCAGATATCAGTTGATCAATGACAGTTGTGTCTGAAAACTGTGGAAACAGTACAGATCTATACTCAATATGGCTGAATCGGACATGGCTGACATTGATAATTGTATGACTGTATTAGTATTTCAACTAGATTTGGTAACTCAACTCTGCCAGATCATTTTTATCACTCTTGTGGTAAAATCTGGCCGTTGGTATATTTTTTCTCATTTATATCGGCTACGCCTTGACCCTCTCTGCTCAGTAATTCCTGCTAACGAGAGCTCCCGTTCATTCATGCCTTCTCCCCTGCCAGTCTGCCCTACCACTGACCCACCAATTGTCATCAGCGAAGACACACGCCTGGACATCACCATTTGCATCTTTTCAATAAACGGTCTGCTTTTCGATCCACTCACACATAAGAAACATCCCCACAGATTTCTATCGGCTTTTTATTTTGCACACCTGGCACTTGCAGGGCTAACCACTAACACTTTCAAAAAAGGCTGCCTTAGCCTGCTACCTGCCACGGCAGTCACAAGTTTAATTTCTTCAATCCGGCCCCCTGCTCCTTTAAGGGAAGTTTTATTTCTTTGTTTGTTTAAACGTCTTTGTTGGTTTACAAGTTTTTAAAATTTTGCTTCAACTATGTTTTTGTTTGTTTAAACTGCTTTTTTTGACTGAATAATGACACAAAACAAAATCCATTAGGGATAACCCAATACAAACATTCTTTTTTCCATTCTCCGAGACCTCGGTTTGTCCCGGTGATGTCATTGATTTGTGCCGTGACCCGCTTCCTCATAAGCGCGTTGAATCCTGCGGCACAATATGGTGCAAGTCCGCATTTGTAGTAAGATAGTGAGTTAGTGAGTTATCGAAGTAGTCAATCAGTCAGATAGTTAATTGAACATCCTACTTGTTGTAGCCTTCTGAAGTGAGCTCTAGGCTATATTCTCTCTTACACTTGGGAGTTGGTTAAAAGTCTGAGTGTTTGTTTCTATGCATTCACCCGTAATGATGCACTCCTTTTTGGTGTGGGCACTTTATTCTGCAGTCACAAAATCACTAAGTCAAAAATCACACCACCAATGCAACTCCCTTTTACAGATGGAGCCTGCAAGAAAAAGTCTTCTCCTGTGTGGGAAGATTTTGAGTTGATCGCTCATAATAAAGCCATGTGAAAGATAGTTTTTCAAAGACTGAAGAAATACTGTCCAAGAAAAGGAACCGGCTCAACCCCAAGACATTGGAAAAACTGTTGTTTTTAAATAAAAACGAGTAAAACCAACCGCGAGTTTGTGTGATACTTTTATTGCAATTAAAGATATATATATATATATATATATATATATATATATATATATATATATATATGCGTGTGTGTCTGTCTTAGTATATGGATTTGTGGGTTGACAGTATTTGGCATATCCTGCAATACATTTATTTATACAGCAGATGGCAGTATTTTGAACGAATTAAGTGATGCCTCGAGTAGTGAGCCATTTAGTGAAGCAATGTGTTGGAAAGCCCCATAGCTTCATGGGGCTTCATTTTTCCCATCACTTATTACATATCGCATTGTGATGTCACCCAGGAAGGAGTCACTGGAGAGAGAAGTAGTGTTGCACTCCTTGCATCCCTTACAACACAAAACCACAAGGGGGCAGCTTTATTAACAGCTTCTCAACAACAATGGAACCACAAACACGCAAGTCTTTCTGGTGCACCTCCGTCAGAGAACTTCCAACATAGACATGAAATCACTTCCCATAATTCCTTGCAGCACACAACTGTCTCCCAGCGTATCCTGCTCTGCTTAACTACGCTACATAGCCCAACCGAAGGGGTTAGTCATCACCAACAACCCCAACCTCTGGAACAAAGTCTCTCAGATGAGCGGATTGGTGTCACTGCTGGGTCAGGCGTCCGGTGTTTGGGTGCATGGACGGAGTCTGACTGGGTCCGTCCTCCTCTTCACCAGCAGCCACTGGGGTGCGGGATTGGTATGGGGCAAGCCGGTCCTGATGCAGCACCACCAAGTGCCCCCCGAGGGACATGTGCACCCGATACACCACATCGGACAAGCGAGCCACCACTCCCGCTGGTCCCTGCCAGTGGCTGCGAAGCTTGGGGGGACACCCCTTTCTTCCGCTCTAGGCAGTAGACCCACACCTTGTCTCCAGGCAGAAAGGGCTGACCACGACACTGACTGTTGTATGCTCTCTTCTGCTGAACTCGAGCACCACCCGTAGCCGCTCCCTGAGTCTCTGAAGGGGATGCAGAGTCTGGGAGATGCCAAAGTGGCCGGCTCCCACCGAGCCGTGCACACTCTGAAGGACCTGTGCATGAAGACCTGGTGGCACCAACAGCTGCAGAAAGTTGGTGCCACTGCCCGGTGCCTGCCATCTCCGGTAGAGCAGACCATCCCAAACCTCGAAGTTGCCCCACTGTGAGTAGTAGGCCTTCACCTTGGGGCCCCGAGATGACACAGCGGGCCACTCAGGACGCTGACCCGCCTCCAACCACTCCCTGACCGATGCCAGGGCTTGATCCGCCTCCTGGAGCTGCTTCAGATGCTCCGATGTCAAAGGCAGGCTCCCTTCACCAGTGGTTTCCTGGACAACAGCAACTGTTGGGCTCACTTGATCCTCTCGGTCCTCCTGTCGTTGGCAGTAGCGACAATCAGCAACTGCACAGGGTGGCCGGGAGAGGGCATCACATTGCGCTGCTGTTGACCAGGTTGATGCTGGATCTCAAAATCATAGGCCTGGAGAATTTCCAACCACCGGGCCACTTGCACCTCTGGCTGCTTGAAGTTCAGGAGCCAGGTCAACGCGGCATGGTCAGTACACAGCAAGAATCGGCTGCCCTGGAGGCCACTGCCACTCCTCTGTAGTTTCCTGCTGTTAGGGTTCCCCTTGCCTTTGGAGTTGGTGCGGGGCAGTCTCTGGCTACATGGCCTAGTTCATCACACCAATAGCAGCGGTCTTCCCGAGCACTTCGGCATCTCCCTGACGTAGCGGGCTGAACTTGGAAGACCTCCTCCATCTCCTCCTGCTCCCCAATGCTGGCTTGTCGGGCATGCTATGGTAAGCTGTAAGCTCTTGCTAGAATGGAGCGTCTGATGAGTATCCTTTCTGCCTGCTCTGCTTCTTGGGGGGCTTCCAAGAGGGAATGGGGTCTGGCAAGCGGAATATGTTGTCGCAGGCATTCCGATGTGAGGCCTTGAAGGAAGGCATGAGGGCTAGTTTGTCACGTGCAGCCGTTAGGAACTGGGGGTAGCCCCATTGGGCATTGAACCTCACATTGGAGGTGAACGTGCCCAGCCTCTCGTTCTCTTTGCGGCAGTGGATGGTCAACTCCTCTCTGCTCTCCTCTGCACCCAGACGTCTGCCAAACCTCCTCTCCAATGCTCTCATCAGGGCTTCAACATCCTGTTCATCTCCCGGAGCTTGGTCAAGTAGCACTTGCAGGGCTGCTCCCTCCAAGGCCAGCGCCAGATGTGTGGCAGTCTCATCATCATTCCAGTCGCTGTGCCTTGCCGCCAGCCGGACCTGGGCGAGGAAGGGTTCTAGGGCTGTGGTGCCATTGTACTTGGGTAGCTTGGCATGTGTTTTCATCACTGTAGTAGGTCGTTGCGGGGAAGGTGTCAGATCTGCTTCGGCTAACCCACCAGCGTTAAGCTTGGTTTATGCTTGACGCATGTACATTCTGCGCGGAAATAAGATGTGCGGAAACGGCCATGACGCCTTCTAGTAGCATTTATACTTTTTGCGGCTTGTCCCTGCTGAGAACCAATATTCCTGAAGACTGTAGAGGGCGGCGGAGGGCTGTACAGCATGCATACAACACTACACCATAGTAGAACTAGTAATCACTTTTTACAAGATGGCGACAACGGTGATATTAAACAAAGCAGAACTTTTATGCTGTTTACTTAAGAAAAAAGACGAAAAAGGAGATTGTACACTCGTGCATTAAAACACAGTTGATCACAGTGATTTCTATTTGCCGAATCATAAAGATGTCTGTTTTTACAAACGTTAGGCAATATGAGCTCTTGCCAATCTGCCATGTTTTTCCGTGCAGGATGGTCCGCGTTGTTACAAAATTTCGTAGGTGCCCGGTGCGGAATTTTGGTTCTCCGCGGTGGCCGCGAGGAGAGGCGTGGTTGCTGAAATTATTTAATTTGGTCCGCACGGTTCCTCGTGGATACGTCAAGCACAAATCAAGCTTTTGACCTTGACTGCTGCAGATTTATCCCGTCGTAGTTTGACAATGGTGTGGCTGGCTGCAGGTTGATCCCTTCCACCACCAGAGGTCAATGTGGTCTCGGTGAACTGTTCTCATCTAAAAAACATCTCTCCACAGTAGTCTTCCATCTGGCTTGAGTGGGACTGCCCAACAGTCTGTAATTTTCCAGGACCTGCATCTCCACCTCTTTGATTTCAACTTAAACTCCTTACATCCTTTACACCACTCAACCACAAGAGGAAAGCCTTAATCAGAACTTTGCAACAGCAAGAGAACTACAAACAGGCATCTCTTTCTAATGCACCTCCCTTTCTATCACGGTGCACAGACAAAAATCAACAAACACCGACGATAACATTACTCAAAGGACAACTAAAGAACCTGGCCACATTTGAACCGAAACCATAACATAAAACCAGAAAACTTCCAACATAAACATGAAATCACTAACCATAATCCCTTGCAGCACACAACTGTTGCCCAGAGTAGCCTGCTCTGCTTAACCACACCACAGTAGTTTTGTTAATACAGTCTTCTTCTCAACTAGTTGTGTCTTCCAAATTCTTCTTCTTTAATCACTGCCTCAATAACAAATAACATATTTACTGAAAGGTGTGGTAAGCTTCCATTACAAAGATGTCTGTCATGGAAATCTGGGTGTCTGAGAGACCTAATAACATTGTCTATTGTAATTCTGTTTTGGAAAGTTGTTCATGAACTGCTTCAAAACCATCACGAGTGTAGTTGTAATTTTTGGACATTATAATAGATGTAATTGGTTGCATGAACATTTTTATTAATATCACCGGGAAAATTGATGATTCCCATCAGAAATATAAACTGGGTCAGATTCTTCAATGAACTATTGATCTTTTAGCTCTGTGATAATTAGTTTCCTGGTCTTTAGTGTCAAAATCAGTAAACATAGTAACAGGCATAATTAAGTTTACAAGAGTACATAAACCTGCAGTAAAAGGTATTAACAGAACTTTCATTTTACCTTTTTTTCCTTTAGTAAAACCGGTGAAATTATTTAAGGCCACATCAAAATTGAAGTAAGGAGAAGCAATTATTTTATCTGTTACAGAAAAAGGATTTTCCCAAAAGGAGCAGTTGTGTGTTGCATTGGTTAACAGAGAACTAAGACAGGTATGATAAAGTTCAGAAGGAGTTGGCATAATTCTTGACAGTGGACGTTGACCTAAAGAAACAACACTGTTCCCACCAACAGTTTGTTGTACCATAAGCAGCCAGTTATTAGTGTCTTTTCCGAAAGTCCCGTAGTCGTTTAGTAAGTTCATCAGTAGTTGTGACGCTCTCGGATTGAGATCGTAGATCTGTCTCAGGAATAAAAGTAGTATTCCTTTGTTTCTAAGAAAGTGTAAGGTCACAAATTTTTAATCAGTTCCACTGAAGATGCATTCAGTATGGCATTGTCCAGGCATTGTCCAGGAATCCGTAAACAGGTCTGATGTTGGCTTTGATGAGAACAACTTTGAGGATCAAGGATTTTTTTGTAGGTGTCATTTGTGGCAGGGGTCGAAGGTGATCCTTCTCAGGGACATATCATAACATCAGTTCCTTGTTTTTCCTCACACAAGGAGCGAGAGATGGTTTGGTTCCATGGCAGATGAGCTCGTAGTGTGGCAGCTACGTGTGGCAGTAGGGAGACGGGTTCCCTAACTTTTTCGATCATTGGGTGGGTGTCGTCAGAGGAGGAACCTTTTTGCAGTGCGAGGTGTAGACCCAGGTGGCGCGTTCAGGAAATTTCACCTCTGTTTGGGTAGTCAGCAGGATCCTCTGCCTGGCAGGGAAGGGTTACTCTTAACCTGAGAATGAATGTCTGACAAAGGTTTGGTAAAAAAACAACTTTCAGGTCAGGTGTCTTCATTCAGTCAGGTGTCGTCATTTCTACATCATGAAGAATAAGATTAAAAAGAGAAAAAAATGGGGCAGTATGTAGAAAGTGCACTGATTTTCAGATAGAGAAAAAAATAAAATAAATAAAAATAGAGTACAGCCATGTTGCAGGCTAGAGAAAGGCTGCAGGTCGGGGGAACATTATTTAAATCTGTTTTACAGGTATAAAACAGGTAACATAATACAGATGATCCTATTACAAAAAACATATTGTTGTAAGTATCAGCTAAGCTTTCAGTTGCACAATAAATAGGATTTTTCATCCTTAACATTCAATGAGTAGCTGTATATAAAGTTTATTTGTCCTTAGTGTGGAAATGAAAAAAAAGTCTGTGTGTGTCAAAAGTCTGTGTGTGTGACAGTTTGTGTAGTGTGTGTGTGCGTGACCTCGTTTACAGGGGCTGCTAGGAACTGCTGCTTCACTTCCTCCCATCACCCCACCTAAATCTGGACGAGTCCAAGGTGGAACTTGTCTCTGTCACGGCCTTTTCCTCACCCACTGCCTCTCCTGGAGCTGTAAAGTCTTGTCTTGGACAGGAGCAGACGCCCTGCAACTGTAGGGGTGTAGACTGAGCAGTGCTGGCTAAGGTGGGGAACAAGTCATTTTCCTCTTTGGGGGGATTTTAGTCTCTGGTTTCTGCTGTCATAGATCTTGTAGAGCAGGAGGCATTCCAGCTGGCGGGTTGGGGGGGCTTGGTGTTGGGATTTTGGGGCGGTATATTGTCCATGGTGTGGTTGACTTGCAGAAGAGGTGAGGTTCAGGGTTTCAGTTTGGCAGCAGCCCTCCAAGCGCTCTGCAAAAGAGGAAGATAAGTAGAGGTTTTTTTAGTTTGTTTTTTTATCAGTCTTTGTCCTTTAAGAGTCTTTTTTATTCTTTTCCATCTTTTGCTTTCTGAGCAAAGAGTGTGTTTCTCATATCTTTGCATTAAAAAAAATGTATATATATATATGTATATATATATAAATTCCTTTCAACATCAGATGCTGTATTCTTTCTAATATAACAAAGTTTTCTTTCCATAAAATTTGCTTTTTCTTTTCTAGAATGTTTCTAAGTTTCTTCAATTGAGTCTGACTACGAGACCCACCTTAAGGAAATACATGTTTCATATTCACGGGATAGATAATTACAAATCTTACCGTTACAAATTATGTTACATTATGTTTATTTTTTTTATTTTTTGGTTTTTTTACATGATTCATAAAACAAATTCAGGTTCCCTTGGGATAAAACCACATTCACTCCAATATTTTAAATAATCACATACATCATTACCATATTTCTTTTTCATTTGACACATAAGAATACATTTAGGGAAATTGGAAGAACCTTTTTCTATAACATTACCCATTTTAATAAATATAATGTGCTAAGGAAACTGGATAGAACTTCAAAAGTAATTCTTCCGTTCACTGACTGTAGCTGAAAAGCTGACAGCTCAAATCTTTCTTGTCCTTTATAAAATAACTCAAAATTTGATAGGCCCGATCTGGTCTTGCTCAAAAAGTTCACGATACTACTTCATTAATTGATTTCACAATTAATATTTCATAATTCGGTCTTGCCTAAAAAGGCTCACAATATCTATTGATTGATCTTGCTTAGAATAAGCGCACAACCCTTAATCGGTCTTACTTCAAAAGCTCTTAGGGATTAATCTTGCTTCTAGAAAGCTCAGAGTCAAAACATTAGCTGGTCTTGGTAAATTATTTAATTCATTGTATCTATTTATTTTCAATAAATAAAATAAACAAAAATATTTATCTCACAGTCTGGACTTAAGGATTTAAACCTATCTTGTCTTCAGGTGAATTGTCGGCCGGCAGACGCAGGAAAAGGTTCTCCCAATTATAATGAAAACAGCCGACCACAAATAGGAAAATATAATTTCCTCTTTTACTATAATTACTATAATTATTTTTTTGTCCTTAGTTATAGACATGACTTCATTATAGTCCAATATTTTACGTAAAGTATGAAATTAATTTAGCTCACCAGGCTTTGTCCCTCAGACAATTTTAGGTATGGTCCTCGTTGCAGTCGATCAGAACACTGGACTGAGTCTCCCTTCTCTTGAATGCTTAAGCGAGATCCGGAGATGGGTGCAGAAAAACACCCAGGCTTCCCCTCAGCCAGTGTCCGATGGACATGCTCGAGGCCTGTTCAAAACTGTCATGAAAATCTGGGTGTCTGAGAGGCCTTGGATGAGAGAATGAAACAAAAGTGTCAGCCATATTCGTACATAGTTTATTTTATGTGCACGGAGGGTCTCATGATGAGAACCCCGGAGTTTCAGCACAAATGTATGAGTTTATATAGAACTATAACCTTTCTTATATAGAACTTATATAGAACTATATAACTTATATAGAACTATATAGAATATAAACAGACTTTTACCTTCTGAATAATAAAAGTTTAAACCCTATGCAGAATTACACCACAATTCCCTCTTTCAATCTTTTTTAAAAATATATTGATATCTCCTCTGTACTCTCCTTCAAGGTAAGTGTTTAGAACTTAAGATCAAAACCTGTAAAGCATTTTGAGAATGCAAGAAATCAAATCCAAGAAATTTCATAAATTCACCCTCTTTTGCATTATACAAAAAAATTATTTTAACAATTCCCAAAAACTAATTCAAAAACCCAAAAATGTATAAGAATGTCTTACATGTGAAGAGATAATTAAATCTGACTTGAAACATGTTGATACTCGTGGAAGAAGCTTAAAAAATCCATGAACAAATACATTCTTACTATGTAATATTCTAAAATAAATCAAACTTAAAGTGTTATGAAACCTGTGAAATAGAAAGTATTAAGAACCCTTTCTTTCAGAAACCCTATTAGGCAATATCAACAATTCTGCACTTGTGAATAAAATAGTTAATCAAATAGTTAAACAACCTGTAAAATGCAAAAAATTATTAATAAATGTTCAGTCTTTATATTTGTATTCTGTTCCTCTTTCTTCACTCTCATTTTATCCCCCTCCATGGCTCCTGGCAGCTGGAGAGCGATGTACAGAGCTGATCAGTGTGGAGGGCTCCTATTTTTAGTGTTCCAGTTTTACTCCCATATATGCAGATAACCACTCTCTGAAATGCCAATTACTTCATTAATTGAGCATTTCCCCCAATATACACAAATGCACAGACAGGCCCCGCTTCCCATAGCTTAGCCCACCGATGTGGGCTGGTCAAAACCTGCTGTGAAGCTGATTGGTAAGTTGTGATCTTCTTCTGTAGATCCCACTTTTGAGATAGCAATTTCAAATTGCCCATCTCATTCATTGGCACATAGATCACACTGGATGAGTAATATTACCACCCAAACAACCTTCTGGGTGAGCTAGGCCCCGTCGCCTGTGGCCCCAGCTTCAGATTCAGCTTGGTCAAAACCTTCTCGACCCTCTCCAGGCAGACTCCTGCTGATCCTGGACCAGGTTCGTCGTTGGCGTGGAGCTGCACTTTGGACCCTTTCAGCAGCTGCAGTCAGCTGTGACCAGAGGAGATTGTGTGCTCCTCACGTGCTGCTGAATCCTGGAGATAATCCTGGGGGCATAAGCTTGTAAACATCTAAAAAAGACAGTTTTTTGATCCGGTCTTGTGAT
Organism: Apricaphanius iberus; assembly: GCA_028564705.1. Taxonomy (NCBI): domain Eukaryota; kingdom Metazoa; phylum Chordata; class Actinopteri; order Cyprinodontiformes; family Aphaniidae; genus Apricaphanius; species Apricaphanius iberus. The sequence goes on along the minus strand of JAPXFQ010001402.1, from coordinate 550,854 downwards.
CACTCCTTTTCAATCTAATCCAACTGTATTGTGCCGAGAAATTATTATACCAATCTAATTAAAAATAATCCCTGGGGAAAGAGCAAGTCCATATTATTTTTATACAACACCGTTGTTTTTCCTAAAAACTAAACCAAAAACACCTCCCTCATTAATGGATTTAAAAGCAAGAGCAGGCTCAAGAGTTTACTTTTTGTCTACAGTTCAACTGATTACTATCCATTTGCTTGTTCACCCAAATTGATTCTTACATTTACTTATTTTATTTATCCAGTTTAAGACACTTATGTCTGTTCCATTACAATATATCCTTTCTTAAATTCAGTACATCCCTGTGGATGAAAACGTAAAAATAAGAAAAAAAATTTTTTTTCTCTCTCACCAGCCAGCAACCCCCTGCTATCGGCCCAATTTTTCCTTCCAAATTTTGTTCCCGGTAAATGGTGGTATTTTACCTGGAGATAATCCTGGGGAAGACATGGGGTTATCAAAGTTCGTAGAACCTCGGCCACCTTCGATCAGACAAACAGAAACTCTTGTGGTTAATTCAGCAACAGTGACATTGAATCAGTCTTTGATCATCACTTCTTCAGCAGAAACAGTCCATCTCACGCCAGCCAAGTGAATTCACACATATTGTCCTTGAAAGTTCAGCTCAGCATGAGGAAACGTGCTCTTTTGAGGTTGGCCTCCAGTTCACCCCTGAAAATATACAGTCACCTGTGCCCCCCTGTGTGGGAGCAGAGCACAAGAGAGACAAACTTCTGCGCTGGTCTATAGATGTTTCTTTCTGTGGCAGTTACGGCGGGCGCCTGGCACTATCCGTCATCAGCCCACGCACCCCCACCCATCTTATCTCCCCAGGATCATAAATTCCATCTCAAGAATGTTTATCTGAGGGGTTCCCTGTTGCAGGATGAGAAAAAGAGAAAAAATATATAATTAGAGTAAGAAAAAAACAGACAGAGAGTCGGTCCTCTCAGCTTATTCAAATCAAGTTTCATTTAAACTTTTTATTTTCATATTCATTAGTCTCCTTCCTCGAATGCTGAATTTAAATATCTTCCACACTCAGACTGCCTATGTGGGCTCTATTTTAATTTTACTTCAATCAGTTATACTAGTAATAATTTCTTCAGTATTAATTCTGGTAAAAATATACCAATCAACAGGTTTGCTCTCTCCACCAGGAATAATAATTAATCCTTATACGTCTAATTAAACTGTTGTTCTAATTCTTCCCCTGCTTATTTTAATTAATGCTTCCTTCATTTTTTCATCCAATTTATATTCTATATTTTATCAATGCAATGCCTTTCTCTATTTTTTCAATTTGATAAATGTCTCTTCCATCTCATGTGTAAATTAAACATTTATAAAGATTGAGCATTGCAATATCTCATCAACACACTTAGTTCTTAGAAAAATAAAATTAAATCAAAAAAGAAACAAACAAAAAAGCTGGATTTTTCTGTTAGATATTGCTAAAGCACCACTAAAACATTGCAATAACAAAAATAAAGTCAATAACCATCTGCAAAGATCCAGTCTCCAAACTCCCCATCACTTAGTGTACTGGATCTCTATCAAGCTGGCTCAGACAAAAATTATCAAAATTAAAACATCAAATGTTTAAAACAAAACCAGAGAACAGCACTGACCGATAACACAACATAGTTTACAAAAACAGTCTTCAGTTTGCTATACTTCAAATTCTATCCATAGTTCTAAAGAAAAATCCAAGATTTAAATCACTGACAAAACAGCTTCCCTATAAATATTGCCAAACCTAAAGTACTTTTTTTTTCTTTAACACAATCCAATATAAATTCAAAGTACTTTTGCTTATATGATTCCTCTTTAAACAAACCCAAATATGCTCACTTGCCCAAATATTCTTGATTGTAAATAATGAAAACATTTCATACTTCAAAAACATCCGTCCTATTCTGTGAAGGGAATTGAACATAGTCAAAGTGATTTTTGCAAGTAAAACTCCTCTTAAATTTTTTAGGATACATAGTAGTCTAATTCCCCTTAGCAATAAAACAAAACAAAAAAATTCAATAAAGGAGGTTCAAGAGATGAGATTTCTCTAAACAAAAACTAGTCGCATTAAAATAAAAAATAAAAAATAAAAACCAGCATTTTTTCAGTATCCCTCCTTTCCTCTCAGGCTTCTTTTTTTTTTCTTTTCTCCAATGATAAACACCAAATTAAATTGAAGCTTCTAGAGATGTCAAATACATTACCACTGAATCATGTTTTCTTTAATCCAGCTTCCCAAATTAACATTTTTCCAAAGTTCTAATTAATAAACAGACCGCAGTTCAGAAATCTGGGTCATAATCCAAGTCGAACCAAATATATAAATTTTGAGAGAGAAAGAGGAAAAAAAATAAATAAATAAGAAAAAAGAAAATAAAATAAAAAATCTAAATAAATTGTCAGTTACAGAGTCCCCACTAATCAAATGATATATTATGCCATTATTCTAAGATCAGAACTGTTCCAAAATGTTTTAGGACCTGTAAATTTACTCTCAGCATCAAATAAATTAGCTAACAATCAATAAAGAACATCTGAAAGATTAATCTTAAATTTTAAAACTAAAACCGATTCTTATTTGTCAAAACAAAATGTGCATTCAAATATATGGTAAAAATTATTTCAATGTAGCTGGTCCAATCACATTTTGCCTCTACACGATCAGAATAAATGAATTTAGAATTTAGTTCTTACTTCCAAATTAAACCATCATTTCGATCACCGTGATATTCATTACTTTCAATCCTTAGACCAATTCAAATTTATCCCCAGCCTGTGTAAAAACAAACTGATTACTTAAAGATGACTCTGTGTTTTAATGTTTTCTTTTTTTTCAAACTCAAACATTCAAATCCCACTAGTTTATAAACTATCACTATGATAAGTGTTGTTTTGCATGGTAAAAACATTTAATTTGTAACGGAATTGAAATGTACTGGGTTACTTCTTGAGCCCCAGTTGAAATTTGATAACTCCAATAAGCCTTGAGTGTCCACAAAATCATTAAGAATGTTCAATTGTTTAAATAATTTAACATCAGTCTCCTTTAGATCATTTATTCAGAGACCAAGCTATATTTCTAAAGTCTATAGAGCCATCAGAAATAAGCCAAACATAATTTTAGCATAAATGATACTTATTTAAATCACAGAAAGAATTCATTCCCTGTATCATTCAACACGGTGCTTAAAAAAATAATTTAGACCAGTTTGTTGCTTTTCAATTAACACCGTTTGCTTTTCGTTAAATTCTTATAATTACTGCTTATAGCTTTATCTTTATTTAGGCCAACTTAATCAAATCCTGCTTAGATCAATCCAAAAAGCAAAAAATCTACCTACTCAAAAATTCAAAAAATGCAACTTTTATTTTGACTAAACACTCTCCTCTTTTTAATTTTAAAGATGAAATCAAAAATTAAAACTTCACCAAGTCAGAATCAACTCATGAGTAACTGTTCTCAGCCATTTGCGTTTAATTATAACATGCATAATTGCTCCCCTCATGTAATCAATCGAGCCTTCTCAGGCTAAAGCAGTTAACCAAATACAGCATGTACTTCTTAATCTTTAATCTCCGTACCGTAACAGTTCAGTTAAACATGAAACACCTTAAATTGCCCTTCGTAGAAAATGTGCTAAAACATTGCCGAAAAAGAGTTGCAACCAAAAGTTATCTGACCAGTTATCTTGAGGCCGTTTTACCTCTTACTCAACCAGAAAAAGTTAACAAAAATCCAAATAATTTTAAGTCTTAACAAGGCAATCGTCTGCAGGAGTCTGTAATCACTTTCTATCCAAAATCAACTTTTAGCTTGCAACACATAGAACATGCAGTTAGTTTCAACCACAAACACATTGTCACACAAAAGCCACCACCGCTAACTTAGCATAGCAGCCTTCTCCACGTGCTACCGTTAGCTTTCTTTGTGAAACGAAACATTATACAGTACAAAACGTACGGCGAAAACACTCAAGAACATCGCAACACACACTTTAGAAGATGACTTACCGCAATACCAGGACTTAATCCGCACATTTTATACCACGTCACCAAACTTTAATTCGGCATGAACAAAAAATCTCCTGTTCTTCCCACGCGGACTGAAACATATGTTCCCAATTTCAGCCGTCCCACACAGCAAACACCGAACTCTACAACGTCCATTACAGCCCAAAACCATTAAGAGAAAAAACACAAAATTATAAGCGGTGACTTTTAGACCGTATTAATTATTTTCTCGCGGAGGTTTACACCGATCTGTTATAAGTTCCGTAGTCCGCTTTGAGAAATTTCCTGGCGCCGGCCTCCAGAAAACCACTCAAAAGACTCGAACAGATGGCAGAAAACCGCCTACTACCACTAATTTATTTATCAAAACATAAAGTCAAAGCTGTCGTATGTTAGCCATGCTATTAAGCAAAAACTCACACAGAATTAGCTCCGCCATAGCACCTAGCTTAGGGCGGCCACCCTGATGGCCTGTCGTAAATGTTCACAACTCATTCTTATAGATTTTTAATTACAGTTATCCATCATATTTAGTTAGATATTCATTTATCTATTTTAATTTATTTATTATACTCGAGTTCATTATTTATACAATAACATTTTAACACAAAACACAACATCACCAGCACGTCTCGCAAAGCGCCTGCGTACAAAAACATCTCACACACACACATACAGACACAATTTTTGTACAAGCAGAAATCAAAACACTAACCTCATCGGAGCTCACCAAAAAACAATGCCGGACCATTTTCACAATTCCCGTTCGTGGTGCTCAGCCACGCGTCTGGACGTAAACGCAGCCCCTCTCCCAGGTAATCCGATAGACTTAACAGAGGGCGACCCAGGCCCTTCTGTAATCTTTTTTCGATTGCCAGCCTGGGAGCTCCCAAATAGCGTCCTATTCTGGGCAGGGTGGCCAACCCGTCGAGTTCCGATCCGCACCGTGGGTCTGAGTTTGAGTCGTTGAAGATATCGGTCCATCTGCTCCACTGTCCGCTCCGGAGAACAAGCAGCCCGCACCGGGCGCGCAGAGTAAGAAACTCCATCTCCCAGCATGCACCGGTGTTTCTCTACGGAGCGAAAAGAAGGACTCAATCCTGCTCAGAAACAGGGAAACAGACAGCCGATCAGGTCTCAACACTCCGGGCAAGCAATAGTCAATCTGCTCAAAACAAAAAAACATATTTAACTTGCATGACAACATTACCCAATGTTAGATTAACCAATCAATAGAATTAAAAAACTACGCAACTCTGCGCAAATTGTCAATAGAGCAAATACATGTCCGTTAATTAACTTAAAAAATATAACTGGAGCCTGGTCCAAAACCCTGCACACAGTCGAGGTCACCATTTGTTGAATTAAATAATTATCATAAGTAATTCAATGCATGTTCAAGCAGAGACAAAATGGAGCCAATTTCCAGTTTAACATTTATTTTGAACAGATTAACAAATTGCAGTTTTACAGAGGAATTTGCCTCCGTCGTTCCCCTGTGGTCCAGATTTAAAGAAATCTGAACAATTAATTGATCTTCATTTCACAGCTTTATAGACAACCGGGCCTCTAGGCGTTTCTAATCTCTCCAATCAGAACATTTTCATACAGTGTCTTAGCCCTTATTGGCTGTCAGAAAATTGTACAGTCATATGGGTGAGACGTCTTTTCTTAAAAGCTCCTTCTGAGTTTTATGGTTTTATGGCAACACACTAAAATTTTTTACAGCTTGCAATAAAACTCACCCCAGAGTTTTATGACTTAAAAGCTTACCTCCATAAACAATAGTGACAGACATATATTTTACAACCATGCAAACTATATAAACAGACTTTTACCTTCTGAATAATAAAAGTTTAAACCCTATGCAGAATTACACCACAATAGTTTAACTGGACAGTCAGCATATAGTTAACAAAAAGGGACACTTTGTATAATGCTGAGAAAGACATTCACATGATCTGTCATAAGTGTGACACCAGATAATAAAAAGATTTGTCATAAGTCAAGATGAGATGTTTACATACAATTGGTTCTCGTTTGTACCTTAGAATAAGAACAGCTGTCTAAAGGCTGAGTAAGACAATTAAACCTTTCTTAATGTCGCAGCGTAATAACATTTTCTGTCACAATGTCAAACTGGTCCAGCTCTACACCCTCAGCAGGGTCCTGGAGGGTGCGTGGGAGTTCGCCAAACAGGTCTACATGTGCTCCTTGGACTTGGAGAAGGCGTTCGACCATGTCCCTCGGGGTGTCCTGTGGGGGGTACTCCGGGAGTATGGGGTACCAGGCCCTTTGATACGGGCTGTTAGGTCCCTGTATGAACGGTGTCAGAGTCTGGTTCGCATTGCCGGCAGTAAGTCGGACTCGTTTCCAGTGAGGGTTGGATTCCGCCAAGGTTGCCCTTTGTCACCGGTTCTGTTCATAACGTTTATGGACAGGATTTCTAGGCGCAGCCAGGGCGTAGAGGGGATCAGTTTTGATGACCTCAGGATCGGGTCTCTGCTTTTCACAGATGATGTGGTTTTATTGGCTTCATCTGAACGTGCTCTGCAGCTCTCGTTGGAGCGGTTCTCAGCCGAGTGTGAAGCGGCTGGGATGAGGATCAGCACCTCCAAATCCGAGACCATGGTCTTGAGCCGGAAAAGGGTAGAGTTCCTTCTCCGGGTCGGGGATGAGGTCCTTCCTCAAGTGGAGGAGTTTAGGTATCTGGGGGTCTTGTTAACGAATGAGGGAAAAATGGAGCGTTAGATCGATGGATGGATTGGTAAGGCGTCTGCAGTTATGCGGGCGCTGTACCGGTCTGTCGTGGTGCAGAGAGAGCTGAGCCGAAAGGCAAAGCTCTCAATTTACTGGTCGATCTACATTCCTACCCTCATCTATGGTCACGAATGCTGGGTGGTGACCAAAAGAACGAGATGATGGATACAGGCGGCCGAAATGAGTTTCCTCCGTAGTGTGGCTGGGCTCTCCCTTAGGGATAGGGTGAGAAGCTCGGTCATCCGGAGGGGGCTCAAAGTAGAGCCGCTGCTCCTCCACATCGAGAGGAGCCAGTTGAGGTGGCTCGGGCATCTGGTCAGGATGCCTCCTGGACGCCTCCCTTGTGAGGTGTTTTGGGCACGTCCCACCGGGAGGAGACCCAGGGGAAGACCCAGGACTCGCTGGAGGGATTATGTCTCCCAGCTGGCCTGGGAACGCCTCGGGATTCCTCCCGAGGAGCTGTCCCAAGTAGCCGGGGAGAGGGAGGTCTGGGTCTCTTTGCTTAGGCTACTGCCCCCGCGACCCGACCCCAGATAAGCGGAAGATGATGGATGAATGGATGGATGGTCACAATGTCAATTATGACATGACATTTTAAGAGAAAAAAAAATGTGTAGAGAAATACAATCAAGCGCTTTGTGACCAAAAGACTTCACAATATTCTGTGATAACTTTACATGATATAATGATTCATTTTGTTATCACAGATATTTTCTTCCTCAGCTATATTTGTTGCCTGATTTCCCTGTCCTTATTCCCACTTGCCACCTGTGAATGTTGAGTGGTAAATTATATGCAATCAAAGATAGACTACGGAAAGTACTCAATAAGAGACTTAATTTCTGAAATTAGGGGATAGACAACTCAAATGAAGAAGTAGATTAGCTGATAATCAATTAGCAGACCACCTCCCTGCCCATGGGTTAAACAGCTTTTGGTGTAATGCATTAGAACTGCAAAAAAGAGAAGATTGAATGATAAAAAAAGGACCTAACAACCTAACCTTGCTGTGGTCACAGCCAGACTACAATTTTGGCAAGGCAAATCTTTTTCTCTCTTTAATGTTTGTCTTTTTATTTTCTAACTGGAATTCTTCGTTGGCTTTTGTTTTGTTGTTTCTGTTTCATTTATTGCTTTAGCTTTATTTCCCCTTACTGCTATTTAATATCTTTTTTTTACAACAACTTTTATCTGAATTACCTTTGTTTGTTCAGGGCTTAGTTGGGTGTAAATCCCCTTGCCTCAGTTTCATTTTGTCCAGCTTCTTTCAAGGATATCTATCCAACATGGTCAGACAGCTTAATAACAGCCAGGGCTTTCAGTTTGAACAACTTAGAGCTGGGAAATATATTATGTAGGGTGATTTATGAAAATAACTTTATCTAACAGTCTCATAAATGAGGTGTCATGGTGGTTCGTTGTGTTCCTGAACCTTGTACAATTGCTGACCAGTGTTGAAATAAAATTTTTTTTTACTAATTGGTTTGCTGATATCTCATCAGATTAATTCCATGCTTCCAAAGCATATCCAATGACTATGAAAGTAGTCATGGTTCTCCATTAACTGGCAGATCTGCATATTGTGCACAATACTCCTAGCTCTAAAATAACAACCAAAGTATTTTACATTACTTTATTAGCTCTCTAAAGCAGATGATTTCTAGACTTTTTTGTTGTCCATCATTTTGAATGACAGGGTTAAAAGAATACATTTATAATATAATGTAGCCATCAATTTTTAAATGGTAACTGTAATGAATTTATATAGCACTTTTATAATCATACATACCACTCAAAGGGCTTTACCACATTCACACTCACACATGTGCACACCTGTATATACCCATACAGACCTCAGTAGGCAATTTAGGGCTAGGTCCATTGCCTAGGGGCACATCTACATGTAACAAGAGGAAGCTACAATTGAACATATGACCCTCTGATTCGACACAGCTACTCTAAATACGGAGCCATAGTCACCACATGATTTTCACATGATAATAAAGACATATCGAAAAGTATTTTTTTTTTCTTCATTTTAATTATATTAAATCCAAATAAGCTGAACAAAGAATCCACATTGTTCCATGACACAGATGAGTCCATGTTACTTTTTTTCCAAAGTGATAAAAACCACTGATTGCGGCCCCATTAAGAACATATAAACAATCAAATTAAACGACTGCAGTCAAATTATGGAAAATTCACATACTGTAGCCTACATGCATAGTCTCAAACTTCCTCCTGCCCCAATCCACATGGATCTGAATTGCACATCCTTTTGTGAGCAATCAAATGTTTAAATTGAGATTACTGCTGAGGCTGTGTCATGAGATTTTTGACTTTTGCATAGGAAAGATTACTTCTTATGGGGGGTTTGTTGTTGTTAATTTGGATGAATCTGCCCTGTGCTGCCACACAGGTGACTGGCATAACAAGCGCCCCTTCAGTCAGCAAGTTTTGAAATTAGGAAATTGTATGTTGTTAGGATGATATCTTCTTAAAATGAAACAGAAAATAAATGTTGGCAATGAAAATAAAAATTGCCATTGAAATATATAATTGCAACTGAAAATCTTAATTTTATAATCTGAAATAAATGTAGTGAAAATTTCTGTTTTGAAAGTAAATAATTCAAAATGAAAAAGTTTTCAATCAGACTCAAAATATATACATTCAAAATTATTAACTCACAATCTAGTTTTCACACTTTCATCTTTTGTTTTTCATTGCCAATCATTTTTTTCTATACCAATCTTTATTCAGTGCTGCTGCTATTCAGCTTCAATTAACTAATACTCATTTCACATTGTACATTCACATAAGGGGCGGGGGGCTTCAGAGCCACATGTACTAGTTTGCAGCTGTCAGTGATTTGGGCCATTTTATTACCCGTTCTATAACCCAACAAATAAAGGTCACTTGTAGTTCTTTTATATATGTTTAATTATAAAATGTTCACGTATTACAGCAAAATCCACTACTATAACTTTCTGTGATTTTTATTTTGATATAACTTTTAAATAAATAACACTCTTAAAAATGTTGGGTTAAAAACAACCCAACTTGGGTAGTTTCCCAACCCAGTGCTGGTAAAATATTGGACAGAACACACGCTTTAACCCAACAATTTGGGTTGGTTCCATTAACCCAACCATTGGGTTGTTTATATAACCCAATTTAGAGTTCACATTAACTACACTGCTGGGTTATTTAAACCCAGCAAGTTGGGTTGCTGATTTTTAATTATTACTTAATATTACAACATGTTATTTATTATTATTATTATTATTATTATTATTATTATTAATTATGATTGTTTTCTGGATTAAATATATTCTCACACCAATAATTTAACAAATATTTATTAAAATTCTAAATTTATATACAGAAAAAAAATATACAGAATACACAAAAATATAAACATACAAAATTAATATAAATATAACAATATAAAAAGCTTACCATTTAGCTTATAACATTTTTAGAATCTGGAACTACTTCTTATATTCATAAAAAATGTTAACATTAGTTTACCATTTAACCTAACATTAACATTTTTAGATCTGGAACAACTTCTGAACATTGAACTGGCATGTCACGTCTAAACTGATGACAATGTATGGTGGTGGTGGGATCCAGGCCAGTCTATGGGCAAGAAAGCAACTTTGCAGGAAGTTCACTGCTGGGGAAACAGTTCCCTCAAGTCCAGACACCACTTGCTGGAAAAATTTCCAAGTAGGCTTACACTCCTTTGGGTAGTACACATAAAAAGCTCTTAAAACATGTGTCCACAACTGCAAGAGCCATCTCACTTTCAATTGCCTTGCCTGATAAGATAGTAAAGGCTTGGGAGCGCAGCATTCCATCAGCAATGAATTTCAGTCCCTCTCCTATTTTGGGGTGGTGATGTTGGGAAGATCCAGGTACCCAAAGCTTTCTTCATCAATAGCCTCATCTGAAAGACAGAACATAAAATATCACTACAGTGACCATTCAGACAAAAAACTCTTTAAGGTTTGTGTGTTCCTCATTGTTCACGACTTGCAGTCGATGTCATAATGTAAACCAAACCTGCTATGAAGACCATCACATGCTGAAACACCCGTGTACCTATGTACCCTTGGTTTAATAAAACAAGTTTTATTAAACTGTGCATACGGATTTGAGCATCATGCTCGATCTTTTAGAGCTTTAAACTAAAAAAAGGCATAATTCCTTTAACTTGTAAATAAGACGACTAAGCTATAAACTTACTAATGATCTGGGGCCGTATTCACAAAGACTCTTATCTTACCGCTAGGTGTTACTCCTAACTCGCGTTAAGAGGTCTTACGTAGGAGTTGTCGTCTAAAACGTATTTACAAACGCACTAAGAGCTACTTTTACGTAGGACAAATCCCTAGACGTAAGATAAGAGTGACGTCCCGTTGCTATGGAAAACGTCATTTCCTATGTATGAGTAAATAGACGGACGGCTTTGTGATTGGTTCTTGAATGACACGTGTGAAACCAGGAAACGGAAAAATTCAATTTCGATAAAAGCGTGATTATGAACAGCGCAAATAGCAGAAATAATGCACGATGACATATTTGTGTCGGCCACGAGACTGACACTTCATACAACACACAATAGCTTACTTACAGAGAGGGTAAAGTCTAAAAATGAAAAAACGTGAAAGGCATCATATTATGTGACAGATTGCTGTGCTAACTGGGATAAGCTCCAGACACACCCACCCCCCCACGCGACCCTGAATTGGATGAAACCGGTATAGATAGTGGATGGGTGAATGCATCATATTAAGGGACTGATTGCAAGTAGGCTGTAAACAATTGTGAAGATGAGCACATCAGCCACATCTTAAATACCCCCACTACCATGAAAAGCACCTCGTGAACTGAAAATGAGTGGCGAGAAAAGAACAAGGAAACCTAACTGGTCGCAGGACCAATTATTACTACTGGCACAGTTGGTACTGGAGAAGAGGACGGTCCTCCAAGGGCAATTCGGAGCCGGGATTACGGGATTCTTGAATGGCAGAAGACTGTGAGAAGAGATGGTATTCTCTAAAGTCCCAGTGTCAGCTCGAGATCGCCGCTTACAAGAAGGATGCTGCTGCAACAGGTAGGCAATGTCCGTCATATAGGCATCCCTACATATGTTGCATAAATTGGAAGACGTGCACGTTTTCTTCTTTGTGCAGGAGGAACAACACGTGGCCGTGTATCTCACAAAACGGAGATATGTTTCTACGATTTAGCCTGTCACCCACACGTAACCGGAAATTTTCTGCACCAAAAATGAATCTTTTGAAAAACTCCGGCCAAAGTGGAGATTTGCGTTTTCTCCGTTTTCAGTATCTGAGTGTGGACATTACTTGTGCAAACTGTGTGTACTGTAAAAAAATAAATAAAATGCATTTATGCCCTCAGAGCTGTGTTGGTATCATCCATTGTTAAAGCACGTTTTGTTTGTTGGCTTTTATAAGCTCGATCACTGCTACGTACTGAAGATAGAGGAAAGAAAGTTATTCTTAGCGGATAGGATTTGGGTAACTACTGCCCCGTTCTGCTTTGTCACGTCTATGAATGTGGATGGAGATTTTTTTTTTTTCAACGTGCGGAGGAAAATCTTTGTTTAAAAAAAACCCCGGCTACTTTTGGACATTGTCGGTATTGTTTGGTCAATTCAGAATCATCCAGTGTCCAACACATTGCGTCTGGCTGCAGCCATTTTGGCAGTCTTTCTGAATAGGTTTTGGGGAGTTAGGTGTCCTCTTGACTTCTTTTAAGGACTCCTAGACTTAGGAGCTACTGTTAGGCCTAAAAGTGGTTGTGAATTACTTTTATCTTAAGAAACTAGGAGTCCTAAATTTAGGAGTGACACACCCACATTTTTTAGGAGTTACTCCTAAATTCGGCAGTTAGGACCTACTTTTAGCCCTAAGATTCTTTGTGAATACAGCCCCAGGTTTGTTTCAACTCCATGCACAACAAATGCAATATTTGTTTATGTTCAGCTCTGAAGACAAACCGATGGCAAAATCTGTGGTAATTGTCCAAAAACCATACATTGATGGCTGGGCTGCAACAACGAATCGATAACAGTCAATGATAAAAAAGCGTTGGCAAAGAATTTCGTCATCGATTCGTTTGTCTAGCGTGATTACTCTAATTTGGTTGCCAGTCGCGCAACTCCCCCCCCCCCCCCCCCAGTAACCTTTAAAAGTCAACGGGAGCAACTCGTTGTGACGGTTGTAGGGTGCAGTTGAGCATTGCATTAGCAGGTAGACCTATGCCAATAATAACTTCCAAAGGTTGGAGTACTTTATCTTAAATGATGCAAAGACCTTGGTTAATCAGTAATCTGTTGAATGCGAGTTTTCATTGAATGTAAATTGATCTCTACAAAAAATGCTTCAGGATTGGCACATACAGAAACTGTATAAGATAGAATACCCGTCAGTTCGGATAGTGACTATATGAAAATTACACAGGTGGATGCACTGTTAAAAAAATCCACATAAATTTTTTTTAATTGGTGGGGACAAAAAAGTAAATTTATAAAGGCTGAGACATGTCCCCGGCTAAAATGACTCAAATGTCTATTCGTTTCTGCAGCATCCCAAATCCGTGCGCAGTTTAAGCAGAGGTTACGGATTCTTACACCTGAAAATTTCTGCACCTGAATCTAGCTGGGCTCCGTGGTCCAGAGGTGGACTTCTTTCCCCCACAGAAGAATATACAGAGCTGTGGGTTTGAGAGGTGCTGCTGATGCTGCCACAGGGAAAAAAATATTCTCACCTACTATGACGTGATAAATCAAGTCAATTCTTATCTTTGATTTTAATCACCTTAATTTGAGCTTAATATTTTTTATGTCAACAATCATTTTGTTTTTAGAAATTTTCTGTCAGTTTTGAAAGGGTAAAGGTGTGCCCGGATTCCCTGCAGCCAGCATACACAAACCTGTTATTATAAGAAAAATATTCCCCCCTTTGCTTTTTTCACATATCACACCCTGCAAATGGCAACATCGTACACCATTATGAATAGTTAGCCTTTCATGTCAAAAACATTTTGTATTTAGTCATAGGCCTACATTGTTCAAAAGCATATTGTAAACTTTATGGACTCAGGCTCCACAAGCACGTAGAATCATTATTTTTTCAGGTCCATCAATTTGACAGATAGACATAAAGTTAGCAATTGCATTGGTGTCCACTGATCCCCATTAATTTCCTTTTTACAGAGCATAAAGCAGGCACATAGTGATGACAATGTGTACTATAAGACAGTACCCATAAAATCAAGATATGTAGATGACTTATAAATTAGCTTACCTCTAAAGCTTTTTATTAGTCCCGGAAGCTGCCAGTCGATCAGTTTTGAGGTCACCAAATCGTCCATCATCAATCATTGCTTTTACCAAACTGAAATATCAACACAGAGAGAGTCTATTAAGAACAGACAAACGGGGATATTTTATTGTCTATGAACCTGAAACTTTAAAACAGATTTAAGACCAAATCTATCATAAAATGCGATTACACTAAATATAGTCCAGCCTGGCCGGACACACGACCCGACAGCCCATGACTGATTTTCCCCAAAAGCCTCACATCACTTTCCACCGCACTAACAGGAGACTTTTCCCAGATTTAATTGCTTTTTTTAGGACGGTTTATTCGTGCCATCCATGGTATTGTTTCAATCATTGCTGTGGGCTTTTAAACCGCCAGCCACTAAACTACGGTCACCTCTGGGTGAACCGGTTAGAACAACCGCGTTCCCAAAAGACGCCCCATGCTGCTTTTTTTCGGGCCGAAGGGCTAGCAGCTAGCTAATGGTAGGCTAATGGCTTACAGGTACCGAAGACAGTAGATAAATACCCAACTATTTAGCAGGACAGACTTTACCTAGAATAGGCAGTGAGCACCTAGCCACCAGTAAGCTAACAGCTCCCAGGTACCGAAGACAGTAGCCAAGTAGCAGAGGTTAAGGTGGAATCCACAGGGAGTAACGGTCATGGTAGCTCATTAGCTAACTGGCTAGGCGCTCTAACAATCCTTCAACAAACGCAACACTGCTTCACGAAATAAAAATCTGAACAAATACTTGGAGCTTTATATTTAACTAATTTTTTGTCTTATTTTGATCATTCGCTAAACTATTTTGTACTCATGGAGTTTCAAAAGAGCCATTAAAATAAATTGACTTACTTCTCATGTCAAGTCTCCTCCGGTCTCAGTCTTGAAGGTCTGAGGGTGTCAGGGTGAGGTGTTGAATCAGTTTCAGATGTGACGTCGCAACACTGAACCCAATTTGTTGGGTATTCCAAAATAACCCAACAAAACTTTATAGAAGTTTTTAACCCAACAGCTAATAACTTAGCACCCAACAGAAATAACCCCCCAAATTGGGTTGTCAGAATACCCAATTATATTAAAATAACCCAATTATATGACCCAACAGGCCCAACCCAGCATTTGGGTTAAAAAAATAACCCAGCATTTTGACGGGAGTACCGTTTGTTTCCTTTGTTTGGGTTTAAATACACAAAAAGGAGTTTCCAAAGCCTGATTGTTACGGTAGCCTAGTGGTTTCAGAGATTCCCTTATGTCATGGGTTGAACTCTTATTGGGACCTATAAGTTTCGGGCTTGGAATGATTAATTCTTCTTCAAGCAGCTGTCCTGATCCTCCAGTAGGCTGTTAGTCTGCAGGCTGTACAAACTTTTACCTTTATGAGCTCCATCAGCAGTATCTTCAGCTCATAGACATTCTCCAAGCCGCAATAACTCTTTAACACGCTGCCAACTCCTGGCTTGCGAGATACATTGAATACGGTGTCCAGGTTTTTATATATATATATATATATATATATATATATATATATATATTGTACAGACCATAAGTTTGGACACACCTTCTCATTCTCATTCATGCGTTTTCTTTATTTTCATGACTTGACATTGTAGATTCTCACTGAAGGCATCAAAACTATGAATGAAAACATATGGAATTATGTAGTACTTGTGAAATTATGAAATAACCTTGCCTCCAAAGTCAACGGACCTGAACCCAATTGAGATGATTTAGGGTGAGCTGAACCGCAGAGTGAAGGCAAAAGGGCCAACAAGTACTAAGCATCTCTGGGAACACCTTCAAGACTTTTGGAAAAGCATTTTGGGTGACTACCTCTTGAAGCTCAAGAGAATGCAAAGCAGTAATCAGAGCAAAGGGTGGCTACTTTGAGGAATCTAAAATATAACACACGTATTCAGTTATTTCACCCATTTTGTTCAAGTAAATACAGTAATTCCATACATCATGTGTTCATTCATAGTTTTGATGCCGTTAATTGAGAATCTACAATATAGTCATGAAAATAAAGAAAACGCATTGAATGAGAAGGTGTGTCCAAACCTTTGGTCTGTACTATATATATATATATATATATATATATATATATATATATATAAACACACCAGAGACTAATTGGTGAACATGGAACAGGGACAGAGGGGGAAGGGGGGTGGGAGGCGGTTGTTGAGAGTGACTGCTGCCTATCTCCAGCCGTAAATGGCCGAGAGGCGGGGTACACCCTGGACAGGTCGCCAATCTATCGCAGAGTTTATGATTTATGTTGCTTAAAAAACAGACAAACCGTGGTGAAAACACCACCTCATTAGTGAAGGCAATAAGATCCAAGTATCAGAGCAATAACACTTAAAGGGTGAGACAGAAAAGAAGGAAAAAACATAGAGGAACAACAAATAAAGATATTAACATTGACTAGAACTTAATTGATAGAATGGTCCTAAAGTGAAAGATAAAGTAAAACCAAACAGAGGAAAATTATTAACAAAAGATCAAAAACCTAAACAAAACTACAAACATCTAATGGATCCTAACCGCTACTGTTATTTATTTAAATATTAATTGTGGGCTGAAAAAAAAAGATGTTGATGCTCACTGACAGAGGAGACCAAAAAATTTATTTCGACCATCTGGGATGAAAAAGACCTCAGCAACCTGCACGCTGAGAGCTGGAAATCGCTGTCCTAACTGAAAAGAGCTTGACAGAGTTTGGACCCAAAACAAGACCACAATTCAGAAAGTTCAGTTAAGGGGTTTTATTTACAAGGTCTAGAAAATGTGCACTCCGGAGTCGGGAAGCTTCAGAGCGGGCACGGCCAGGTCATGTACCCAAGGGCAGCTGCTCAGGAGTCTTCAGCTGAGTAAAGCTTTGGGAGCAGGGGAGGAGGAATGTTCAAAATGACCAGGAATGGTCCAATGCAGAATCGAAAAATAACTTAACTTCACAGGGGAGGAGTTCAAAGGTCCGTGATCCAAAATTCAGTAGTCCAAGACAGTCCAGGTCTAATCTCCAGAGAGGCAGTGTAAATCCTTGGATAGGGCAGAGGCAGAGGTCAGATGACAACAGGGGGGTCAGGTACACAATGAGGCAGTCGGACATGAACGCTTGATAGCTGTGACAGGTAGTGGCAACAGACAATCTCGCACTGAGTTGCTGCAGGGCAGGAGCTTAAATAGGGAGCAGCCCAGGTGGGACCAATCTCAGCCAATTAGCAGGCTGGTGAGCAGGAGAAAAACACGACACACAGTGCCAAGCATGACATTACCCCTTCCTCAAGGGGCGGCTCTTGACGCCCCACGGGGCTGATCAGGATGCTGACTATGAAAATCCCGGATGAGGGACTTGTCCACAATGAAGCGAGATGGAACCCAAGACCTCTCCTCTGGCCCATAGCCCATCCAGTCCACCAGGTACTGTACCCCACGTCCCCAACGCCTGGAACGCAGAAGTCGCCGAACCGTGAAGACCGGGCCACCAGCAAGGAATCGGGCGGGCGGAGGGGGTTTGGAAGGAGGGTTTAAGCTAGAGGAGACCGCTGGCTTAACCTTGGACACATGGAAAGTTGGATGAACTCTCATGGAATGGGGAAGCTTTAACCGAACAGCCACTGGATTTATAATCTTGGAAACAGGAAACGGCCCCACGAAACGGGGTGCCAACTTACGGTTCTCCACCTTGAGGGGGAGGTCCTTAGTCGAAAGCCACACCCTCTGTCCAACGACGTATCTGGGGGCCATTGATCGGCGCCTGTTGGCACAGCGTGAGTAGACGGCCGATGTCTTACAAAGCGCAGCTCTGGCCTTACGCCACACTCTCAGGCATCGACGGACCGCAACATGAGCTGCAGGGACAGAGGCTGACTTTTCTTGGTTAGAAAACACAGGGGGGTGAAAACCATAGACAACATGGAATGGAGATAAACCTGTGGCAAAAGATGGCAAACCGTTCATGGCATATTCTACCCAGGGTAGGTTCTTGGCCCAGGAGGTAGGATTGTCACAACATAAGGCACGAAGTTTTGATTCAACCTCCTGGTTCATCCTTTCCGTCTGCCCATCTGACTGTGGGTGAAAACCAGAAGAGATGCTGATGTTGATGCCCAGCTGTGAGCAGAATTCTCTCCAGAATCTGGAAATGAACTGTGGTCCACGGTCTGAGACAATGTCTCGAGGGAAACCATGCAGCCGGAAGACTTCTTGAGCCATGATGTCAGCCAACTTAGCTGCAGTAGGCATCTTGACCAAAGGAACCAGATGCACCATCTTTGAAAAACGGTCAACGATTGTCAATAGGACAGTCTTACCCTCAGAGGGAGGAAGGCCTGTAACGAAATCCATGGATATGTGTGACCATGGCCGATGCGGAATGGACAGAGGAAGCAGAAGACCAGCAGGGGGTCGTCGGGATGGCTTAGTTCTGGCACACAGAGAGCAGGCTGACACAAATTCTCTGGTGTCCTTTCGGAGGGTTGGCCACCAGAACCTGGACTGTACAACAGCAGTGGTCTTAGTGATACCTGGATGGCAAAATAGTTTGGAGTTGTGGCAGAAACTAAGCACTTTGGAGATGAGGAATTCAGGAACAAAGAGGCGATCCTTAGGACACAGAATCGGTGGAGGAGAGTCTCGATGACTTCTAGTGACCAGTCTTTCAAGGGCTGTCCTAGTGACTGAAAGGCGAACAGATTTAGGCAGGATATACTCCGTAGACTCGGTGGGTTGGATAACGGTCTCACCCTCGAAAACCCTGGACAGGGCGTCAGGTTTGATGTTCTTGTGACCTGGACGAAAAGACAAAGTAAAGTTGAAACGGTTGAAAAACAGAGCCCACCTGGCCTGGCGGGGGTTGAGTCGCTTGGCAGTCTTCAAGTACTCAAGATTCTTATGGTCAGTCCATACCACAAATTGATGGCTGGCCCCTTCCAGCCAATGTCGCCACTCCTCCAATGCTAATCTGATAGCCAACAGTTCTCTGTCGCCTACATCATAGTTCCTCTCTGAGGGGGATAGCTTATGGGACAGAAAGGCACATGGGTGAAGCCTTCCGTCCACTGCAGAGCGTTGAGAAAGGATGGCGCCAATACCTGTACTAGAGGCATCCACCTCTACAACAAAGGGCCTTGATGGATCTGGTAGGCGCAGAACAGGTGCAGACGTAAAACATGACTTGAGCGCCTCAAACGCCCCTTGGGCCTCTTTGGTCCAAAAGAACCCAACCTTGGATGACGTTAACTGATGTAAAGGGGCTGCGACAGAGCTGAAGTTATGGATAAATCGGCGGTAGAAATTGGCAAAACCAAGGAACCGTTGTAGTTCCTTGGTGCTGGTGGGTCTAGGCCAATTGGTGACTGCAGAGACTTTCTGCGGATCCATCTTTATCTCCCCTGGTGAGACAACAAAACCCAGAAATGAAACTGACTCTTTATGAAACTCGCACTTCTCCGCCTTAACAAAGAGTTGATTCTGGAGCAGTCTGAGTAGCACCTGACGTACATGAGAAATATGACTTTGGAGATCCTTTGAAAAAATTAGTATGTCATCTAAGTATATAAACACAAACTTGTTAATCATATCCCTTAGCACATCATTGACTAGAGTCTGGAACACTGCTGGAGCATTGGTCAACCCAAAAGGCATGACGAGATATTCATAGTGACCAGAGGGTGTGTTAAAGGCAGTCTTCCACTCATCCCCTTCCCTGATACGCACTAAATGATAGGCGTTCCTGAGATCGAGCTTAGTGAAGATGGTACTCCCTTGTAGAAGCTCGAACGCAGAGGACATTAGGGGAAGTGGGTAGCGGTTCTTAACCGTGATGTTATTAAGGCCTCTATAATCAATACATGGCCGGAGGGAGCCATCCTTTTTCCCAACAAAAAAAAATCCAGCTCCGGCAGGGGAAGTGGATCTCCTAATGAGTCCGGCCTTAAGAGCCTCTGAGATGTAGCTATTCATGGCCTCCTTCTCAGGACCTGACAGGGAAAATAACCTACCCCGGGGAGGTGTAGACCCTGGGGTCAGTTCAATGGGGCAGTCAAAAGGCCTGTGAGGAGGTAGTGAGGTGGCCTTGGATTTATTAAAAACCTCCTTCAAATCATGATAGACAACAGGAACCAAGGATAAGTCAGCCTTTATCGAGCGGTCTTCAGTTAGAGTGTTAGTACGTGACCAAGCTTCTAACAGACACGTGGAGGAACATGATGGGCTCCAGCTGAGAATCTCTCCCTTGATCCAATCAATAACTGGGTTATGTCGTTTAAGCCATGAGTTACCCAAAATGACGGGCAAGTCAGGCGAATGGATAAGGAGAAATGAAACCTCTTCTTGGTGATTGCCTGCAAGAATCATGGAAACAGGAGAGCTCTGGTGAGTGACACTATGAATCTTATGGCCATCAATAGCAAAGACTTCTCTAGGATTGTCTAAAGGTAAAACAGAGAGGTTAAGTGTCTTAGCCATTTCCAGATCCATGAATTCTGAGTCAGCCCCAGAGTCAATAAATACTGGGACCTCCTTAGAGGAAGAGGGGAAAACAGCAAGCATTACAGGATGGGGAAAATCTTTACAATTAGAAATAGGGCTCAGCAAAGTTCCCCTTACCTTTACTGAGCCATGGCTTTTACTGGGCATTTGGCAGCTTGATGATCCTTTCCTCCACAATAAAAACAAAGACGTTGGAGGAGTCTTCTATCTCGTTCCTCTTTGGACAGCCTTGTTCGCCCAATCTGCATTGGTTCCTCTGGAGATCTAGCTGGATCAAGAGAAGTTGTGGCAGACGGAGGGGTAAAGACAGAGGACGAAAAGGGTCTGGGCTGATTACTTCTGAGCCTCTCCCTTCTTCTCTCTCTAAGTCTCAGATCGATCCTTGTGGCTAGCTGTTCTAGCCCCTTAAGAGTCTTTGGGGGGGTCTCTTGTTGCAATCTCATCCTTGATGTCCTCTGACAGACCCTGATAGAAGGCATCATATAAGGCCTCTGAGTTCCACTTGCAATCAGACATAAAAGAATGAAAATCAATGATGTACTCAGTAACTGGTCTGGTTCTCTGCCTGAGGGTAAACAGTCTGCGAGCAGCCTCCCTTTCCGGGCGGACAGGGTCAAACACTCTTTTGAGCTCTTCATTGAACGCTGTGAAGGAATAACAGATGGGGGAGTCGTTGTCCCATTCAGTTGTCCTCCACACTTTTGCCCTGCCAGACAGCAAAGAGATGACATATGCCACTTTGGAGCGTTCTGAAGGGAAGGAGGATGGTTGCAATTCAAAATGCAGGGAGCACTGGGTGATAAAGGGCCTGCACTCCTCAGCGTTGCCAGAAAAACGTTCAGGAGCCGGTATTTTAGGTTCACATCCTGGATTAACTGTTACAGGAGCTTGGGAAGTAGTAGGGGCAGCTGTGCTATCTGACAATCGTGCTGCTGTAACGACGGTTAAATCTGATAACCCTTTAAGAACCTTGTGCATGTCATCCTGAAGCTGAGTAATAGATGATTCAACTGCTTTAACCCAATTCTGGTCAGGTCTTGGGTCCATGATGGCGAGATTGTACTGAAAAGAGCTTGACAGAGTTTGGACCCAAAACAAGACCACAATTCAGAAAGTTCAGTTAAGGGGTTTTATTTACAAGGTCTAGAAAATGTGCACTCCGGAGTCGGGAAGCTTCAGAGCGGGCACGGCCAGGTCATGTACCCAAGGGCAGCTGCTCAGGAGTCTTCAGCTGAGTAAAGCTTTGGGAGCAGGAATGTTCAAAATGACCAGGAATGGTCCAATGCAGAATCGAAAAATAACTTAACTTCACAGGGGAGGAGTTCAAAGGTCCGTGATCCAAAATCAGGTGTCCAAAGGGGGGGGGGGGGCCCCAGTCCATCTCGGAATCCAGAGAGGCAGTGTAAATCCTTGGATAGGGCAGAGGCAGAGGTCAGATGACAACAGGGGGGGTCAGGTACACAATGAGGCAGTCGGACATGAACGCTTGATAGCTGTGACAGGTAGTGGCAACAGACAATCTCGCACTGAGTTGCTGCAGGGCAGGAGCTTAAATAGGGAGCAGCCCAGGTGGGACCAATCAGCCAATTAGCAGGCTGGTGAGCAGGAGAAAAACAAGACACACAGTGCCAAGCATGACACCTAACACATGTTTCAAGATCGGGTTTGTGAGTAGGTATGAAATGGTTTTGATGGTGTCAGATTTCTGCATGAACATGTTTACATTTATGCACGGTTTTGTGAAGTGCGGATCTGTGCTTGACAGAAAGTTTGATGGCTGTCAGGCATTTGTGTGAGGGTCTGAGGGCAGACTGGTAAGATGTGACAGATTTAAACGTGTGATTGTGACATACAGACAAACAAGGCATTTGATGAGTTGATTTGCATTTTCTCCCAAGGTACAGATAGTTTTATGTTATATATAGATAATTACTGTTAGACCAGAAATTTCTTTACCAACATTATGTTACTGAGAGATGTTCCCAATGTTGTTATATATGGGTTCATTGAGTGCATGAAAATGCATGAAATGGTTTTGCAAAAATTATGATTAACTACTTATGTTTCACCAATGCTATAAGTACGCTTTTTTTCTGAATTTTCATTTCCCTTTTTTAACTTCTTATTCTTATTTTGTCCTACTCTTCTTCTATGCTTTGAATCATGCCAAGTCCCCTGCTCTTCTTCAGTCATTCAGATCAACCACAAGCAAAATTTTCTGAAGGGAACCTACAAATGGGTGCATGGGGTATGTTTTACAATTCACCGTGCTGGATTCATGGGGCCAAAAAGGGAACTGTGAGGTGGAAATGTCCTTAATGAGAGCAATGCCCACTCGCGATTAATGCACTGTGGTGATTGCTTAATAGGGTCCTCATGTTTTTGGCAGAAATGTGATGTCAGAGTCTTCATTCGTAATAAAATAATAACATTGAGTGATGGTAAAAAAGGAAGAAAGCAAGCCTTTAATCTTTTTGGCTTTGTGGAATTTGTATCTAGAGTTACAGGGTTTTAAAAACAATTCAGTTTGACTTCATCTTTATCTCTCAGAAATCTAAAAACTACAAGGTAACCTATATAGTTTTCCACTGAAGAAGAACCAGAGTTGGTGCTAGAGACAGAGTTTAGCTCGTTTTTAGCTGGTTCTTTTAAAGAACCGGTTTGCCTTTCAACTGAAATGGAGCCTAATTGGTGCTGCATCTCAATGTCATCTAAAGTGTTGCAACACAACTGTATACGTGCAAATGTGGAGACGAAAGTATCCCAATCAGAGACAGATGTTAACAACTGAGTAGTTCATCATACCCTTCAAATGCTTCTTTTGTGCTTCAACACTATTTTAGATTATCAAATAGGTATACAGAGCATGTTCTTGGTGCACAGCTGATTGCAAGGTGCAGAGAGCAGCCACCAGGTTGCAGAGAAAGGTAAATATATAGCGTCCCTTTATCATCTTTGTAGCCCTCCTTAGCACTAGCTGTATTTTTTTCCAATTTAATGACAGATCTAGAAACATAATAAAATTTTGACAATTATTTTGTTTTATTAGATGCTCTATCGATTTGGGCTTGCATCATCCTCCAAGCCAATGGAGGATTTTAGCAGTGATGTGCTGTAAATAACTGGCATGTTTTTAACAGCTTCCAGTGTTGAATATCATAATTCTTACCAGGGGCGGAGTTAGGGGCTGGCTACCTGGGCTTGAGCCCTGGATATTTTCTGAGAAGCCCCGAATCTGGATTTTACTTTTTGAGAGGAAAAAAGCTTTTCGGAAATAAGTTGCAGTGCCAGAGTTCACCAAAGGGGCCCAAGCTACGTAAAGTAGCCTTTAAATAACCTCCCTGAGCCGCCTGAAGAAGAAAGCAGCTGCTGGCAGCTTCACCAGCCTACTGGGATGGGTGAAAAGGGGCTACGGCTGCATAAACACCTGCATAAACACCTGCAGGAGAAGATTGTAGCTAATTTGGACATCAGGAACGTTTTTAGACAATAAGTACAGATTGACAATGGCAGGTGTGATGAAGAGGATCACGATTCAGGTCTGTGAATCTTATTTTTAAAATGCTGGCTTGTTAAGTGTAAATTTAGTAAATGTTAGTAAATTTTGTTTTGGTAGAGAAAATGGATCATATAAAACATATGGGTAGAATCATGAAAAATAAGTAAATATCACAAAGGCAGATGTTTTCTGGATTATTAAGAAACAACTGAAAAAGAGTAAAGTAGTATTATGGTAATTGAATAACACTAGACAAACGTTGAAAATGGGCTATAAAATAGAAATTAAACTTTGCCTATTGCACTTTTTCATCAGTTTGGCCAACGGGGTCAGATCAAATGCTTTTATTAAAGCATATAGCCTATAGCATCTATTTTTTATTATTATTTTAATACTCAATCTGAACGATCTGCTTGAGATCATACATTAAGCAAATGAATACTTGTCACTTTTAGTTCCTTCTACTGACAAAAACCACTGATTGTGGCCCAACGTATAAACAATAAAATTCAATGTGACATGTTCAGCTGCTCTTGTGTAATTAAATATTGAGATTGCTGCAGAGGTCGGTATATAAGGTTTGGGACTTTTGCCTGGGGGTTAGAATGATATTCTGAAAGCTGAATCTGTGCTCTGCTGCCAGTATAGAAAGTGATTAAAGGGTTAGGGTTAACCCTCCAGCCAAAGTTTTGAAATCGGGGAACATTTCTGAAATGAAAGTGATCAGAAGTCATAAAGACTCTACACTGATGTAGATTCTCAGTCATCCAGGACATGGTTGTCTTGAGCGTTTAAATGAAGGCAACTGGACTTTTTCTTCTTATCTTGAAAATATTTCATCTCTCATCCAAGAGGCTTCGCCCAATCGAGTCTTTTAGAACCAAAGAAGTCTCTTGGATGAGAGACGAAACATTTTGAAGACAATAAGAAAAAGTCCAGTTACCTTCATTTAAACGCTCAAGACAACCATGTCCTGGACGACTGAGAATCTACATCAGTGTAGCCCATTTTCTTTATATGATCTTCTGTTAATGGATATAAAGCAAGACCCTGGACCAGTGATGTGAGGTGACTTCAATCAACAGCTGACTATGATGCTGTAAATATTTAAAATTGCTGATTGAATACTGTTTTGCTTATTTAAAGCATAGTAGTCCAATTGTCTTTCATCTGTTTTAAGGGACTCAATTGATGAACTGAGATTTGTATCTTATGTATATATACTGCTCACAAAACTTAAAGGAGCACTTTAAAGAAACACATTTGATACATCAGATCTCAGTATGAAGTTGGATATCTATACAAATAATGGCAGGGCAACAAAAGAATGCCAAATCTTTTAATGGAAATAACCGTTTTCAGCCTACAGAGGGCTCAATTGTGTAGACATCCTAAAATCAGAGTGAAATGAAAATGTGGCAGGGTAGTCAATTTTTTCAAAACCGTAATTTCTGCAACTTGGCGGCGCCTAATGGACCTAATTGGGTTTAAGTCAGGGGATCGTGAAGGCCATTGAATTGTTTCAATTCCTTCATCCTCCAGGTACTGCCTGCATACTCTTGCCACATTAGGCCGGGCATGTTGTGCATTAGGAGGAAACTAGGACCTACTGCACCAGCGTAGAGTCTGACAATGGGTTCAAGGATTTCATCTCGATACCTTATGTCAGTCAGAGCACCATTTCCTACGCAGTAGAGGTCTGTGCGTCCCTCCATGGATTTGCCTCCCCAGACCATCACTGACCCACTACCAAACCTGTCATGTTGAACAATGTTGCAGGCAGCATAACGTTCTTCTTGACTTTTCCAGACTATTTCACATCTATCACAGGTGCTCAGGGTGAACCTTCTCTCATCTGTAAAAAGTACAGGGCACCAGTGGCAGACTATTCTGCCAATTCTGGTGTTCTTGAGCAAATGCCAGTCGAGCTCCACTGTGCTGGGCAGTGAGCACAGGGCCCACTACAGGACGTCGGGCCTTCAGGCCATCTTCATGGAGTCTGTTCCTGATTGTTTGGGTAGAGACATTCACACCAGTGGCCCTCTGGAGGTCAGTCTGTAGGGCATGAACAGTGCTCAGCCTGTTCCGCCTTGCACAAAGAAGCAGGTATCGGTCCTGCTGATGGGTTGAGGACCTTCTACGGCCCTATCCAACTCTCAGAGAATAACCACCAGTCTCCTGAAATCTGCTGAAAGTGCTGTGACACATTAAACCTTCTTGCTGCAGCACGTGTGGATGTGCCATCCTGGAGAAGTTGGACAACCTGTGCAACTTCTGTAGGGTTAAGGAATTGCCTCATACTGCCAGTAGAGATAATTACTCAAGCCAAAACCAGCCAAAAAAGATCAAGAGGGAGAAACTAGACCTCCACATGTAAAACCAATCCTGTTTTGAGGGTTTTCTAATTATTGCCTCTTAGTGCACCTGTTGTTAAGTCCATGAACACCAATACAGCTGAAAGTGCTTAACGATGCCCTCAGCTGCTTAACCAACCAGAAAATTATGAGATTGATTAATTAATTAACAGATGATTTCATGCCAGGCCCAATAAAAAAACTGTTCCTTTAATTTTTGTGAGCAATTCATATATATATATATATATATATATATATATATATATGCACATCAGTCATCTGGGCTAAGCCCCTGCTCTCCTTCAGTCCTAAATCCGCCCCAACTATATATATATATATATATATATATATATATATATATATATATATATATGTAGACTTCATGGAACCATTGTTTGAGGAATCGGGTTATTGCAAAGCTCACTCTCGTAGGAAACGTGAGTAGATCAAAGGCAGAGCGTAGTGATGGCATGTGGGTTGTTGATAGATATTTGCGTGCCTTCCCCGGAATTATCTCCAAGTAAAACCCCACCATTTACCAAGAACAATTTGAAAGTTGAGTGGAAGGAAGAAGGTTCCTGGCTGGTGAGTTGGGAGAAATATTATTTGAATAGCAAATTTAACACCTAAGGAATCCAAAGGATACAATACACAACTGTAACAGACAGGTACTTAAATGATATCCTTTTTTTACGTTTCATCCACAGGGATGTAATAAATTTAGGCTAGGATAAATGTAAATGTAAATGTAATGGAACAGCTAAATCAAAAGCAAAGCAGAAATGTATTTATATGGAACTTTTACAGCAGAAAGAATAAATCAAAGTGCGTAACGGATTAAGATGACAAAAGCTGAAATGGATAATAAAATGATTGATAACATTTTAATAAAAAAAGGGATGTAGTAAAACAGTAAAATATAAGTGTGTCTTAAAACTTAACAATTAAAATAAGTAAACAAAACAATCAATGTAGGTAAACAAGCAAATGGATAGTAATCAGCTAAAATCTAGACAAAAAGGTAAACTCTTGAGCCTGCTCTTAAAACATTTAGACCTGTCCAGCATAATTGAATGTACGGAAACAGGAAAATATAGAGGACTCCCCATGCACTAAGATCCTCTGATCCAATCGAGGTTAGTTTTGTGCAAAATAAGTCTATTACTTTTAAACTAAAACATCCTGACCCCATTTAACACCTTACGGATTATATGACTGAAGCATTTCTAGCTGATGTAATTAAAGGCATAAAACAAATAGGCGGTTAGAACCTTCAAATTGTAGTTATAACATTACTACTATATCTAAAAAAAAAAACAAGGTACGGGGAAAATAAAGAATAATAAATGATCTTAAAGAGATAAATAGGGCTCTTAAACCTGCATTAAGCACCACACCCAAACCTTACACAGCATGGGCTAATTTGACTCCTAATTCAAACTGACTTACAGATTTTGATTTGACAGAATATTTTTTGAGCTTACTTATACATCCATCAATGAGGGAGGTGTTTTTGTTTGGTTCTCAGGAACAACAACGGTGACGCACCAAAATAACAAGGATTTGCTCTTTCCCCAGGGATTTTTTCAATTACATGGGTAAAATAATTTCTTAGCACAATACAGTTGCATTAGATTGAAAAGGAGTGGATGTCCAATAAAAGAACAATGAGTCAGGAAGAAACTCTTACCTTACATTTCAATGTTAAATAACAGTTTAGTTGTTGCATTTTAGAGGGTGTATTTGTATTGTTATGTTATTAAAATTACATAATTGGTCATTTTGGTATATCCTCCTATCACCATGGATACTAAATAAGAAAGACGGCTGAGGTAACTGGCAGGAACTAATCTCCAATTGGACAAAACATTCTGCAGGGGTATTCAAGACTCAGAAAAGAGAAAAACAAACATTATATTACAATACCAAAGTATTATTAATAGGGGAAAATGATATAGCAAAGATTTAATACAGTTACCAACATTCTAGGCTAATTTTCCTTCCAGATTATGACTCTTTTTAACTTAATGACCAGCCGGATATAAAGCAAAATCTTTTAATCAAAAATAATTGTGACTTATATATAGGTGATGACTGTGACAGGCAAACAAAGTCTGTCTAGCAAATTGGATCAGGGCTGTACATAATATAGGACTTAATTTTTTGCAAATTGATAATGTATAGTTGCAGGGTTTAAACATATTTGGGATTTAATGGGATTAATCAAAATAATAAGTAGGTTTAACAATTTTTAATAAATTGCAGTTTGAATTAAATTTTATGAGGCCAGGTTTGGGGACACTTTTTTCCTACTGTCAGAACTGTGATGGGGACTTTTTAAAAAAAGATCTGACTGGGTTAAGTGGATAGGTGGTGATTGATTACATACAAAAATGATAAACCGGTCAGGGGTACTCCCCTGTCAAGAATTCAGTCTGTTCAAGGTCTCGGGGAAGCAAAAAGCTATGGGAAACTGTGATGCTTCTACTGACCATTCATGTGCATGTGGAAAGACAGGTCACTGAAATTTAACTGTGAAAAAAATACGGGGTGGGTTCAACTATGATTCTGGGTGTTTCTACTTCAATAAAAGAATGCTCCCTGTCAAGAATTCAGTCAGACTTTGGTCTGGCTCCAGCTGAATTCAGGTGTGCATTTAAACAGAATTCTGTTGTGTGTTTGTGTTGTTTATTTCTGTCCCTGAGTCTTACTCTGAAAAGGTTCCACTGAGGAGCGTCGGGTCCTCTAAAACATACAGATAATAGTTCCAATAATTGAAGAAGGATTTATCCAGCAAAAGTAGTAAAGAATAAAAGTTTACAACCCCGACAGGAGCTAAGGGATTACAAAGCAATCATTGGAAAGAGGGAAACCAACAGTAAAACTTTGACCAAACACTAAGAAAGTAAAAATACCCAAACCTAAGAATAAATCTTTACGTGGGACTACAGAAAACCACAGACTGAGCAAAAAGCTCACAATCGCTAGTGAGATTGCCATTGTTTTTCTTCTTCTCCGAGCCTTTGTTTACGTCCCACTACGTACTCTGGGGCCACCCACCATATGAAGGACACGCTCACTTTAGACTCTCTGGTGTGTTGCAACTGTGAAGCAACACTTAGGAGTCGAGCCGTGTCGGGTTGTGTAGCCGATGGTAACGGTACAGTACGGCACAGCAAAAAGGTACTATTGGAGAGAGGCCTCAAGAGAAAAACATAAATCACTTCCTGTCTCACATTTTTATACTGAGTCAACAAACGACCAAATGTTCCTATTTTCTTTTTTAGTTTTTCAATATTTTCACCTCTTTAAAAGTTTAAAAACAGTGGTCTATTGATTGACTCAGCAGGTGAGGATAACTCAACACAGAGCCTGAACTCCACACCTTAAAACAAAACCAAATCATGTTAACCCAGGTACCTTGAACAGCGTTGTGTAGCTGTGTTTGAACTCTAAACAAAAGACCTGTGGCTGACCTACAGTATGAAAGCTCTGTGATGCGTGTCAATAGTCCCCGAAGCTGAAAAAGGATCAACAGACGTTGCCTTAACAAATCAGTGGTTATAAAGCTCTACAAACGTATAGCACCACCTATTAGTGCAAAAATTGACCTCAAGCTATCACTTTGAAGCCATCCCTTGATAACCTTCAGCAAAAGCGTATACTATTAGCATAGTGTATTATTGGAAGTCCCATTAATTATTTTGTGTTTAACCATAAGTGGATCTGGCAGCCAAGGTGTTGAGGCGATCCGTTTTGGTGACCTCAGGACCGGGTCTCTGCTTTTCGCAGATGATGTGGTCTTGTTGGCTTCATCTGAACGTGATCTACAGCTCTCGTTGGAACGGTTCGCAGCCGAGTGTGAAGCGGCTGGGATGAGGATCAGCACCTCCAAATCCGAGACCATGGTCTTGAGCCGGAAAAGGGTAGAGTGCCTTCTCCGGGTCGGGGATGAGGTCCTTCCCCAAGTGGGGGAGTTCAGGTATCTGGGGGTCTTGTTCACGAATTAGGGAAAAATGGAGCGGGAGATCGATGGACGGATTGGTAAGGCGTCTGCAGTTATGCGGGCGCTGTACCGGTCTATCCTGGTGAAGAGAGAGCTGAGCCGAAAGGCAAAGCTCTCAATTTACCGGTCGATCTACGTTCCTACCCTCATCTATGGTCATGAACGCTGGGTGGTGACCGAAAGAACGAGATCGCGGATACAGCCGGCTGAAATGAGTTTCCTCCATAGGGTGGCTGGGCTCTCCCTTAGAGATAGGGTGAGAAGCTCGGTCATCCGGAGGGGGCTCAAAGTACCTCTCCATATCGAGAGGAGCCAGCTGAGGTGGCTCTGGCATCTGGTCAGGATGCCTCCTGGACGTCTTCCTGGTGAGGTGTTCTGGGCACGTCCCACCGGGAGGAGACCCAGGGGAAGACCCAGGACTCGCTGGAGGGATTATGTCTCCCAGCTGGCCTGGGAACGCCTCGGGATTCCTCCCGAGGAGCTGGCCCAAGTAGCCGGGGAGAGGGAAGTCTGGGCCTCTCTGCTTAGGCTACTGCCCCCGCGACCCGACCCCGGATAAGCGGAAGATGATGGATGGATGGATGGATGGATCTGGGAACTTGTTTACAAAGACTTGTGAGTATTTCATGGTATATGTATTAAATCAAGGGCAAACTGAAAAACAAATCCAGATGTATGATGCAGAGTGTTTGCCTGAATCCAAGCATTTTTTCTGTTTACATCACTGTTACCCAAGCTTTTAACTATGGTGTTGTTGCCGCCTATATGACAGGACTCCCACAATGGGCTTAGCTGGTTTTATTTTCTGAAACACAATGAGGTACAGTGTGAATATAGCGTAGTCTGGGTGTCTGCATGTTTAACTGCAACAGAGTTTATGCTATCTCTACGCCAGAATACACTTACAACCAAAGATGAAAAGAATAGAAAGTACATACACCTGTAACCTCATGTTACTCTACAAGTCATATTTATAGGGTCAAATGTACTGAAGCGTTTCTGGTAGCATTTCCCTTCTCCCTGCTGCTCTTAGCTTAGCTTCATTTTCGGAAAAACTACCAAGACTAAAATCTACGTCTTAGTGGACAAAAATCGGCCAAACTGTCCCACTACTACTCTAACAATGTCCGGAATTCATGCATTGTGTAATGAACACATTACCTGCAACACAATGAGGTACAGAATGATTACAGTGTAGTCTGGGCGTCTTCATGAGGATTTGAGACAAGCCTTAACTATAACAATGTTTAAATCCAGGCTGAAAACACTTTTTTTTACCTGTGCATATGACAATTGAAAGTATTTATCTGCACTCTTGCTTTATATTGTAATTAATTATTTTTAAAAGTTGAGGTTTTTTTCTGGTTATCTGTTTTCTTAATTTATGCAACTGTGAAGCACTTTGAATTGCCTTGTGTATGAATTGTGATCTACAAATAAACTTGCCTTGCCTTGCCTTAGCTCCACCTTGTGGTAGTAAGTATGAATTACAAATCTATAAATCTATAATGTTGCTCAGTAGTTCTGTACTTTCTAAATACATGAGTGTAAATTAAAAAAAAGCTGAACGGTATTCTAATAATTTTCTGGAGGATAGGGTCTTTTCCTTTGTGTCTGTTCCCTGGTTATCCCCACACTGGCACAAAGTTTCTTTTTCACCATAGAACCAGGAAACCTGATATTGAAAGGATAGCCAAACAGCCAGCTAAGTCAAAGGACACCATATTGACTGGATTGAGAAAATAAACTTTTAGAACAAAAGAGAAATGGTTATGGGTCATCCAAAAAAAGGGAGCCCACACAGACCAATGCGTGCATTGGACTGTTGAATATATTTAGTTTACCTCTACCCTACCATTACATAGACCTATTACCTAACAAAACAAAAGAAAGGTTACCAGTACAAAAATCAGAACAAACCCCCCCCCAAAAAAAAAAACTACACTAAATTGAACAGGTCTATGCTATAGCTGCATTCCTTATCTACAAGACAAAGAGCACACAAATAACTGGGATCACAAATAAATTCGAAGAGCTGCAAGTGACACAGCGTTGTTGCAGCGGCGTGCCCGAAAATGGGGGATGGTCTAACACCAGCGCCTCCATTGTGCAGCATTATTCAGGAGTGTCACTGTCACAACAGTATTTGTCTTTTCTTTCTTTCTCATCACAAATAAAGCACCAATAAGTGCAACTGATCAGACTTGTGAATTACTCTCATTTGAGAGAAGAAGGGGGGTGCTGACTGTTGGTTGAATGTTGGTGCTAGGGTCCTCAAGTCTGAAATTGGAGATTAAATTGACGTTTTTTTTCCTCTGACTGGCTGTGTTGCCAGTGTTCTCCATGTCCAAAATGTGTATAAGCAAGTATATTAAAGTGCTTAAAATTCTATACCTTATTATGTGGTGTTTTCTTTTTATAAATCACAGTTTTTGTTAAAAGTGACATGCTTTTTTCTGACCACATTATGTATTTAAGAACGCTTTATAAATTAGATCTTAGCAGTGCAGTCACTCAATGCGAGATAATTTGTCGTCATCCATGTCACAGTTTTTGAGTGTTTACATGTTCCTATTCTTTGTCATGCATTTGATCTAATTGCTGTCAACTAATAGCAATTAGGCTGATTCTGGATTTGTTCTAAATTGCTCTTCCGATCCCTGTTGCTGACCTGGATTGGCTCCTTGACATTTGGGTATTGTGAACACTGAACCCTTTTCTTTTCCCATGATGAGCTCCAATCCTTGAATTATTATCTACTTGCTCTGCATGGCGTTTCCACATTCCATGATGTTATCCCTCCTGTTTCCCACCATTTAAAGTGTTCACCTTTATGTGGTCCTGTGTGTGAAACAATCCCCAGTAAACAAACACTGTTGAATTCTCCGTTGTTACTTTAGAGGATTTCAGTCAATAGCGGTCTGAATCTCTGAAGAGAGCATTGGACTCAGTATTTTCTGATTATGCAACACTTCCTGTTCACACTGCCCGACAATCAAGAGCATATCTCCTTCAAAGAGTCTCATCTAAGAATGGATCGCAATGATAAGCTGTTGATCACCTCTCACATTCTGATTGTAAATAAAATCCTTACATTTACCAATCTTCCATGTGGTGTGTACTGAGCTTTAGGTCTGACTTGTACTTAAACCATTACATGTCAGGTGAAGTGTTAGCTTAGCCTTTTTGATATACCTCTGTTAAGTGTAATACAGTGTTTTCAAACCCTGTTTCTCAAGGCACACTTCTCTGCACTTTGTAGATGTTTGCCTTGCTTTAGCATGGCTGCTTCTGATGACTGCAGTTCAGCAAAACCCTGTTAAACAACATCTAAAACTTCAGGGCAATATGCCTTGAGTATCAAGGTTAAAAAACACTGGTGTAGTGGGTTTGTGTTGGTATCAATGGAGTTGAAGTCAGTTTTCCACTGGACAGGGTACAGTATATTACTTGAATGTTTGTGTAATTGTATTGAAACTACTTTTGTTGTAAAGTGCCTTGAGATGACATTTGTTGTGAATTGGCACTACATAAATAAAAGTGAATTGAATTGAATTGATCTATACAAGATTGCTCCCCATGGTCAACTACTTGTCTCACCACTTTCCATCTCTTTGACACTAATTGATTTGTTACCCAACAACATAAAGATTACATTGCTGCTTGCTGACCTGTTCATCTCTGAGGAACCAGCTAAGCGACCAAGACTGGCATGTTCTAAATAATTTATTGTGATTTTGTTTAGGAGAGAGATTCTTTTTGGTGATGCTCTCAGTTGTTTAATGGCTGAAAAGTAAAACTGTATCAAAGTAACTGTAAACAATCTACAGGGTAACACAGCCAATAACCAGGGCAGCTTAGATTGGAAATGCTATTGTTGCCCTGGGTTAAGTCCCCCCTTCCTCCCTTCCCAATTAATGTTTGTTCTGATGTTAACAGGATGAATTAGCTACAGCTGCAAGTTTGCTTGCATCATGTTAATATGTGAAACATGGATTTATAGCTCATCTCTGATGTGCTAAGTTGGCATCAGAAGTTGAGACAAATACTGTAAAATCAGTATTAATACTGAATATAATAACTGAATAAAGATAATGGAGAAAAAATCCTCCACAGCATTGTAAGACTCATTGACAGTTATTGCAACTATTTTATATCAGTTACTGCTAAAAAGGGATGGGGCAAATACTATTTGCTTTATAATAAGGTTGGACGATATAGACAAATAGCATTTCAACAAAGGGGAATAGTCAATTTGATCGATATCGATCAATAACAAAAAATATCACTAAATTTAGAAAAGGTATTTTAAGTTCCCCAATGGTCATTTTGTTATTCTTCAATTAACTAACTTAAACTAAGAATTAAATTAAGTCACTTTTTTAAATCATAACTAAGTTTGTAAGACAGAAAAAATGAAAGCAACCTGAATAACATCAGTGAATAAAAATAATTTTAACAACCATTATGTATATATATATATATATATATATATATATATATATATATATATATATATATATATATATATATATATTATTTTTAATTACATCAGTGATCAGTAAATTAAAGGCTTATTTTAACAAGTGTTTATATTTTAAACATTTTATGACATTTTACATTAATGGCTTAAACCTTTGGTTTAGTTTGACAATAAAGCAGATTCTAGTTCAGGTCAGCTGTTAAAGCCTATGGCAACCAGATACTCACCTTTTCCAGAGTGTGGATGGAGCCTAGTCCAGTTACTGATGGCAGGGTGTAGATGGAGCCCAGAGCACAGAAGCCCAGTCCAGTCACTGAGAGCTGAAGCCAACAGGTCTTTCCACCCCGTTTGTGTTTTTTAAAGCATTTTTTCGCTTCTGAGGACTGGATGGAGACCAGGGTAAATTACCTGCGTTTATCGTAAAAGTGATTATTTTTGATTCTTGTTTAAGAAAACTGACCGTAGTATTTAATTTGGGTTATTATTGCTACGTTTAGTGTTTCAGTGCTTCAAGGATCAGTTCAAATCGGAAAGCAACATTTACCGGAGCTAGTGAAACATTTTTTCTGGGACAGCTTCCTCCTTGCTCCCTTGCTGTGAGATCTGACTGAGGTGAAGTTTGCTTTACAGTGATGGCTCGCTTAGGGACCAAGTTCTTTTGCAGCGCATTTCCTCCTTAGAGGTTTGAAAGAAGAGAGTGATGGTTGACGGAGCTGCCTGGGTAAGCGTTAATGATTTGTATGGAGTAGGTAGTGAATGTGGTATAAAGCTACCTGATCGGCTATATTGAAAAAATGAA
This sequence comes from Apricaphanius iberus, assembly GCA_028564705.1. NCBI lineage: Eukaryota > Metazoa > Chordata > Actinopteri > Cyprinodontiformes > Aphaniidae > Apricaphanius > Apricaphanius iberus. The sequence goes on along the minus strand of JAPXFQ010001402.1, from coordinate 515,026 downwards.
AGGAAACTTTTTTTTAAATCAAACTTTTTTATCGAACCCTTTTTTTTCGTATCGCAGCACACATCTATTGATGGATAGATATCGCTATTTAATTATCGCTCAGCCCTACTTTATAAGGCAGATACTTTTTCACAGCACTGTATGTCTACATTTTCTCAGTTTGTTGGTAGCACTTAGGAAGTTTACTGAAAACAACGTTATATCTTCAAGTGTTAATATTTTTTTTTAAATTGTACCAATATAGCCATATTTAGTTATTATACAATCAAAAGACATAAGCTGATGTAAGTGACAATACAGCTGGCATCTGTCAACATCATATGTAATTGTGAGGCTGAAGGGCTGCATTAATAAGTATTTCTCAGACTGGGTGAAGAACGTAGCTTTTTCCTTTGCTTCTATTCTCAGTTATCTAGCATCGATTGACAGGGGCTGCCTTTAATGACGCGTGTAAGCCTCATTTGAGTCAGCAGGGATTTAATCCACCTGAGCTTCGTTGGTGAAACCACATAAGCTTGGAGTGAACTGTTATGCTGATTCAAGCGAGGATATTTCAAATGAGCCTTGATTTCTTGAACTCGCTTTATGGAATACCACCTTGGAATTGTCTGCTGTTTTCAAACATCTGCCAATTTTTTTCAGCTAATATCCCCCCATCAGGTTTGTGTTCCTCTCACTTGGGTTTCGCAATGGGATGATGTAATTTTAGAAGTCAGAAGAAAATTAGAGCTTTTTCTTGATCCTACGCAAAAACATAAAAATAAATTCAGAAGAGCAATAAAATCATTTTAAATAAGCATCTCACATACATATTCAACATAATGTACATATATCTAAATATTTTTCACATTTTTAAAGTATCCATCTCTGCTGCACATTTCCATCTGGGTATGCCACTTTATCTTTATTTTTTGTAACTGCACTGCACTTTTGTTTTTGTAACTCTGTCCATAATATACATATTATTCTTGATTATTAAATTCTGTTTTTTTATCTTTCCACTTTTGAGGCATAATTAATGTTTGCATTTCCTGCCACTTTCATGTTATAACCACATTTCCCCTTGTAGGACAATAAAGGATTATTCTATTCTATTTACAGATCTATAACTTGACAACTTTAGTTTGGTAAAGGTTTTATTTTTCCAATAGCTTTGCAGACTACACTCCTAATGGGAAATCTTTTCCAACCTTCCAAAAAAGCAGATTCAAGACTCTGATCTATTACACCTTTAGGCACTTGAATTTAAATGCTAATGCTTTTAGTTCAAGCCAGCAGACTGCAATCTTAACTGCCAGGCCAACTGACAGAAATACCTTGCTGCAAGTTTTGAGCCACAGCAGAAAGGTTTTGTTGCTAGTAGAGGTATGAAGTTGTGGAGGAGAGTTTCTTTTTAAACAGGAAAAGTTATTTTGCTGCAAAAGAGACAGTGTCAACAGAAAACAACTGGGAAAGGCAAACTGAACACAAAATGCTGCCACTTTGCAAATGTCAATTAGGAGCTCCTGAGCAAATTATGTCTTCAGCAGCTACAGAAAAGATTACTAGTGACCATAATGAAAACAGAGAAATAAAGCCACGTCACTCTCCATTATTTCCAGCAACTATCAGGTGTTACAAACCTGCCTGTGAAACACTGACATGCTTACAAACCCTAACTCTCCTATTTTGACAGTTAAGCAAAGTTGAATTTTCATTGTCTGCTTTGCACCCAGGTTCTCTAATTCCTGTCTACCCAGCATCCCTAAAATTAGAACCAAATAGGGAGAAAGACCATTCAGTTTTCATGCTCCTCTGATCTGGAACAAACCTCCAGACCACTGTAAAGCTGCTGAACATGTGATTTCCTTTAAATCAAAGCTACAAACCCATATTTTTGGAGGTGTCTTGGATAAACTGAGCAATAATATTTGGACTGTCATAACAATAACATGTTTTAATGTTCTTTAGGTATTTGAAGTTGTGTTTTTTGTTGTTATTCTTGTTTTATTGTTGGTTTATTTTTCCCATAACCACCCAGTTAACCTTAAATTGCCTTGTTGCTGAAGGCATGCTATACATATACATTTGCCTTGCCTTACCAAAAACTGGATGCAAAATGTTATATTTCCATCACATAATGCCAAAAAATGTACTTCATATTTTAAACACTAAAATGGATTTCAAAAATGTTCTTTGAAATTATATACTCAAAAAAATTGATGTTGACTTAATTGAATTTATTTTGTCAACAGGTTCCACGAAATTGAATTAGGTTTGTTTAAAGTAAAATTGATAAGTCAGTGTAACATGGTGATGGCCACAATATTTGAGGTTGGATTGTACATTGAAGAACAAAAATGATGTCAGTTTGTCAGTTTATAAATCACTTCATGGCCTACCACCAAAGTATGCTGAAGATCTGTTTTCTTAACCTTCCAGAGAACGCAGGTCTTTTTGCTGTACTCCACTACTGCAGAATTAGAGCTGAACATGGAGAGGCGTGATACTCAAACAAATTTCCACGCAAAAAAAAACAGGCTCAAGCCCTGAGTTCCTGTAAGTCAAGACTAAAGAGCTGTCTTTAACTGTTCTATAGTAATAAGTAAAACATAATTTATTTTATTCTCTGTAGGCCAACTTTTTTAGTCTGTTTAGGGACATGCATTGAGGTGAATCTCTAATAGAGAAAGAAAAAAAAACTAACTAATCCTATCAAAATAAAAAAAAAATTACAGATTCAAAATATTACTATTTAGGAAACTATGCTTTGATGAAAAGAAAGGTCTTACATCCATGAGTAAAGAACTTAAACTTTTGATCTTTCGATGCTACAAAACTTTCACTTTCTTACAATACCTGCATTGACTTAGAATGAAGGAAATATTCAGATTCACTGAGAGAAGTATCGCCATGTAGAAGATAAATGTACAATTTGTGATACACTGCTGGATGTACTCTAGGAACCCTTTGAGACCTGTATATGCATTCCTCTGATAAGGAGGCCCATTTAAGCCCCTATATTGCCGGTGATGTATAAACAGCAGTACTATCTGACCACTGCTGCTGTTGATCTGCTAATGCATCAGCTGAAGGTCGGTACTGCTATTTGAGAGTTGCTGTCATGCTGTATTAGGATTTTGTCTGATATGTACCCTTGTGAAAGCTAACGGTTTGATGTATACAAACCCACAAACAGACAAAATGAATGTGATAAAGACATTAGTATTATTTCCTAGCATTTATAAAAAGAACGGTACAGCTTGTGAGAAGGTAAAGCACCATACAACAAAGGATGAGGAGAAGAGTGGGAGGCACGTATGTGAAATAAGAGTTTTGTTTGAGTTATGGGTAGGGGGGAGGAGAAAAGTAGATGAAGGGTTGCTTGAGGTCTTGTGATGATACTTCCCTCTCACATGGCAGCAAAGCCAATAATGGAGGGGTATTCCAGCTGCTGTGGGTTTTTTAAGTTTTGCTTTTTACACATGCACTACCTTTAAAGGACAATAATAACGCTACTCCAATGTGCACATGCTTAGAGGCTCACATAATCGTACAAGGGGAGATCAAGGCCTGGGTTTACTCATACTTATTTTGGGAAGAGCACTATGCTAACAGGGGCTTATAAAAGTATCAGGTCAAAGAGCTTTTGCTGAAAATTTTCCAACAAACAGCTTAGCTTCATTCTAGAGGCAAATTTTTAAATGCCCTGAAACGACTAAACAGTAAATAAAAGTTTCATTAGTAAAAAATAGTTTGACCTTCTGCTCAGTTCTTGATTAAGGAAAGAAAACATGTCCCTTTTCCAGTGGTTCTCGCTGAGAAATGTTTTCATGAGATGTAAAAAAATATATTTTATGATTTCATCTTTTCCCTCTTTTATTACAAACTCTGGAAAAATCGACAGAATAACAATCCTTCATTGATTAGTAACTGTGGCAAAAACAGTTTGTTTTTACAACTGAGAGAAGCTGATTAGCAACTCAAAAGTTTGAATAATGCTTGCTTGAACTACGATCCCAACCACCAGAGAAGTTGAAAATGAGGCTTCATGGATGCAGAGCAGAGCCAAAGAGCAGAGAGAAGATGAAAGACAAACCATCCCTTCCTCTGATCATAATACGCAAGGATCGCGAGGCGTCCACAAACTCTTCCCCCCAAAAAAACTCTACATTAAAATATTGAACAACAACTGCGTATATATTTGTATTATGAAAACAACCATCATGTCGAGGGATGAAGAAACGCTTCATAGATTTTGTGGGCTCATGTAGATTTCACAGGGGGTAGTAGACATTCCACTTAGGGAACTGAATTGGATGCAGCATAAGCAGCTGTGTTACTACACTAACAATATACGGGTGTCTTTTGTTGTCATTGTGTTTCCGTTTTGAAGACAGTTTTCTATCATCTGTTCCATAGACTTCCTCTAAGTTTCTATCTGACAAACCTCCCATTTTATTTATGTTGTTTCTAGAACCCACCTGACTGGAAAGCAACATTATTTGATGAATCCCATAACATGACAGAGTTTTATTATTGCTTCTATCGTTTCAGGCTGATTCCATAACCTTTTCCTTGACTTGTCCTAAAATGGAGTATATAGTTGCACCATAATTTAGGATTTCAGGAGAGTTTTTTATTCAAAGCTATAAAATTCAGCTGTTCTACTGTTGTTATACAACAGTAAAAACAAAGTTTTGTGTTATTTCATTGATATTTATACCAGCACAGAACACCACATTAGTAATTCAAATTTTTTTTGCCTGTGTTTCTAGCACAGCATCCCAGTCAACACGAGTATCAATCTTAAAAACCATTGCATAGTCCATCCCCTTAGACATTTGAGAGAGCTTTAGGGATAATGAGCTAAGCCAACCATCTGCTTGTTTTAAGAAGCAGACATGCCAACTCAAAGATTCAAGCCAGAGTTTCTATGCACAGAATTGGCATCAATGGTTGAATTAGGTATAGACTTAAGTTCACTCAGCACCGCCAGCCTCAGGCCCAATGATGCTGCGGTGTTGGAGTCAATGAGGCACATAATCCTGCCAAAGCTTACTGTGTAAAGAGAGGAAGGTTTTTTTCTTTTTTTTCTTCCCCAGCAAAAGCAAGGAAGGCAGTCTGATGAAGGATGGTCATTTATAAGGCTGCTGAAAGTGGCAGGGATTTGTAGGACGCTAGCTCAGAGGGGGCCGGGTTATATTTGCCATTACAAAAAGAAGAAAAATAAATAAAATAATGAGGAAACTTGTAAGACAGTGCCTAAAGGTGTTTGTGGATTTAAGGGGTGTAGTCTTTGTTAGCAGCTGTGGGAAGAGTGATTCAAACAACCATTGCTGAGGGCTGGCTATGCCCAGAATAAGTTACGATTAGTTGAGCCTTGAAAAAGTATGCATACATCTCAGCCTGGTAAATTCTGCCAAGGCCTGCTAATGAGCCATCATTTGATTCTGGTGTGTTGAACCAGGGAAAAAACTAAAACACGCAGGATACTGGTCCCTGAGGCCTGGATTTGGAGATGCAAAAATAAACGTTTTCTGTTTTGGGTCAGTTAGCATTACCAAAATCATATCTAATTACTAAATTTGATCATTTTTGTCTGAGGTTAACATACTATTATGGAAAATGCAGACATCTCTTACAGAAAAAGCCTAGTTTATGCTTCTGCGTTTTGACGGATTGACGCAACACCATTATCCATCAATGCAAGGGCTCTCCGTCACCTACGCAAGCATGCACAGAGTAGAGGCCCAAATTTTAACTATCCGTCAACGGAGAGCGTATGCATCTGATTGGTCAGTTTCAGTAACAGCCACAGATCGCATTACCAGAACGGGGCTCTACAGTCGCTGTAATCAGTAGTTAATGCAGCGTTTGGCAACTATATGTTATATCTTACATATAAGATATAACATATCTTTATATTGCTTTATATTGAAAGGATAACTTATTTATTCTGTTCCCTTGGCGATTCTGAACACACGGAGGTGTAGGAAAACTAAATAAAACGGCTGCTGTGTTTCGTATCCATGTGTTTCTAGAGTATTCTATGAGCTGCACCTCTAGTAAAAAGCTTTACAGCTTAATCAAAACTTACTTTCTGTCGTTCATTGCTCGTTGAGGATGAAATGCATTCACAAGCCTAACAAAAAACAGAAGCGGCGCTGTGATATAGTAGGCAGAATCGGCATGAAAACTTAGCACCCCCTGCTGTCCTGATTGAGCGATGCTGAAAAAAATATTAAGAATGGAGTGGAAGAGCAGAGTACTTTAACAGAAAATGTCTCTGTCAATACGTCTGAGTGCAAATTTGCGGTCGGAGAAGCATAAACTAGGCTTACGACAAGCATTTTAGGATTTAATTAACGTGTTGATCAGCTACGGACCCTTTCCATAAACTGACCTGCTCCTCCCAAGCTTAACATTTACTATATAGTATTTAGACAAGGATTATTTTCTCCATTAATGATTCCAATCTTCATCCACTCAGCTCACGTTCCCCCAGTCAGTGCTTGCTCATTGCAATTGTCTCCCCAGTGCGTAGTCCTGCTGTTCTCCCAACTGCTCGTCCTGTCTCCCCGTTCCTGCCGTCAGCATCACCTTGGTCAGCATTCCACTTCATCACCACCTACATTGCATTAAACAACCTAGCAATTCAGCTTCTGTGTTTGGGTCCTACTAGAGGGCTGCATTAGGCAGGTGTGAATTTTGCTGCGGGCGGGCACGGGCAGCTAAATGAAACACTGCGGGATCAGGATTTAGAATGGAGTCGACAAATGATGTTGAAAAGAAACTGAAACAAGGTCTTTATGACACAAAAACCAAGCAAAGCAAGTCAGAAATTTGGAGAAGTTTCTCAATTGTTTGTGATTAAGTTGGAAACTAACTGGACTTTGTCAGTTGTGACAAATGTGCAAAAGTACTAGTCTACAATGGACACAAATCCGGCACCTCTGAGTTGAGGCGGGCACACCTGTTCTGTTTTCCCCGGTCAAAGTAAGCTGCTTGTCAGGGATAAAAAGTTCTCCCTATATACATTAAACAAGAAACTATTGAGAAATGTGTGGAAGTGTGCTGCGCAGACATATGTCCATATGAATTTGTTGCCGGGAAAGGCTTTGTTGACATAGTGCAGCACTTTGTTAATGTCGCCGCTAAATATGGCAAATTTGATGTAAAATATGTTTTACCTCATTCCACCACTGTATCCAGACATGTTGAGGGGCGACCACATGCACTGAAGGCATCAGTTTCAGCAGAGATAAAGCCCATCATTGAAACATATGGATGTGCCATCACAACAGATGTATGGACGGAGGATTAACATAAAACTTAATTCATAGTCGGCATCTTTATGTTATGAAACCAATTACTTCAATCTAGTTTCCAGGGTGTTATTTGAAGCTCCCTTCGAGAGTGCTGTATCAAAAAAAGGGGCCTGCTCTTCCAGAAACTCAGAGAATTTGGAAAAGATGCGTTGTGTCTGTCTAGTCGTGTTGTGTTTGTCACTGACCATGGCCCAACACGGTTGCTGCCCTGCATGAATAAACGAGGCTGAACTGCAACGCGCACTACTGAATGTCACCCTGTCAAGTGCATTTGCATCAGGCGTGTTGGCTGAAACTGCTGAGCTGTCTTAACTATTGACCAGTGCCAATAAACTGGTGAAATATTTCAAACATTCAGGTCGGCAAAACAACTTGAAAAAAATCTCTGAAGCGGTCAATCGAGATGCGTTGGAATTTAAATTATGATATACTGGATTCCATATTTCAGCAGCATGAGGAAGTCGCCACATTACTGCTGAGCAATAACCAGTATATGTTAGGATTCTGTGGCTGTTTGTGTCGTCTCTCTGTGTTTTTCCTCATCTGTTCCTGCAGGCTGGGAGCTGCAGCGGGAACTCATTGGAGCTCGTTAAACCCAGCACTCAACAGGAGAGCGTTGTCTGCAGACTCATGCCAGTTGGTTCTTGCTATACTCGCGGTACCTGGCCAGATTCAAGTCTTCTCCTATGTTGACTAGTTTCTCTGTGGTTCCTGGTTCTCACCTGAAGCTATTCTCCTGCAGACTCACCTGCCTCCATGATTTCCTGAAGTCTTGATTCCCTGGGTCCCTTCGAGTCCTCAGATCTCTTCCAATGGCTTCGTCATCTGTTCCCTCCTGGGTTTCTGAGAACTGGATTACTCCTCGTCTCCTTCAAATCCTCTGGTCAGTCTGTGCTCACCTGTACCGGACTCCTCTGGCTTCACCGTCAGTTCCATACCTGCAAAGAAAATCAAAACCTCACCCTCCGGATTGTTCAGTCACAGAATCCTACTTACATCCTTCTCTGGATCTTCTGCCTCCTCGATCTGCAGGCAAACAAAAGAATCATGAAAGTCATCCCGCGATTCCTGGTTTTCCTGAGACGACCCAAATTCTCCCGAGTGCTCCCGATCTCAGTCTGTTTTCTAAATTCTGTTATTTCACAAATACAACAGTTTTACTAAAACTAAGATTGTGTCTGTGGTCGCACTGTCATGGAGTCAAAAATACCCAACTTATCAGTATGAAAGAATTGGGCAGATCAATGCAAACACTTTGAAAACAGTAGTTGCATTCTTTAAGTTATTCAAGGATGCTACAAATGACCTAGAGTTCGACAACTCCACTCCCAGCGCATCACTTCCACTGCCGTGGTCCTTGAAACTCATTGAACACTGCCAAGCAGCATCCCACGAGCCCTTGCTCTCTAAAGTCGGCAAAGTGTGTGCCTCACTTCTGGAAGAACTGAGGGGCACCAGTGACACATCTGCATCCCCTCTCCATATGATGTACAGGTTTGCAACACTGCTAACTCCTAAAATTGCGACTGCTACGGATGCTGCCCTCAGACGCAAGAAAATATGTAGTCACAGGTGCAAAGGATATTATTCAGAAGATGCAGTTTGACTTGGTCCCAGCCACAGCCGAGGATGAGCCAGCAGCCAAACCCAAAGCATAGAACGATTCCCAGACTGGGAAGACAACGCATCCTTCAGCGCCAAAGCCAGTTGATGAGGAAATTACTGAATATCTCACCTCCAGTCTGTCGGACCACCCAGACCCAGACAAAATACTTCAATGGTGGAATATAAAAAAGAGCGCTTCAAGCGCTCTCAAAGCTGGCGCGTTTCATTTTTAGTATTTCCGCATCCAGTGCACCTTCAGGCCTTTACTGTCAGTGTGCGCATCTTGAAAGAGAGGCGCACGGGACTGGGACCGCAGTCGGTCACCAACATTCTCTTCCTCTACAGCAATACTAGGACCAAGTGATTCATTTGTTAAATTAGTTTCCTAAGTTAACTTTATATTTTTATGTTATTTATTAGGTCCAGTGTTATTTGACTGTGTGGAGGTTGCTATTTTTTAATAAGGTGCCAGTGTTATTGAACGGCTGCATAAGTTTGAATGTTGTTTTTTTTCCAAACAAAACACCTGCGACATATAACAAATAATTTTAAATTGTAATTTATATGTTGTTTTTTTAAAGCAGTCTCTTTTATGTAGCGTGTAATTGTGCTATGTTTTCTGTATAAAACAAAGTTATTTAAATTTATTGTGCTGTGCTGTCTACATGCCGATTGTTAATGTATTAATGTTTGTCATTCAGGTCTTAGAAAAAAAGACGTTAACCTAAATCACTGTGTGATACAGAGGAGGATAGAATATCAAACCACTTTAATTTTGTTAACCCTTAAAGCACCACAGTAGGCTACTTTATATTTTTGATTAATGAAATATATTATTTAAGTAGTGAGGAGTTATGGTAATTTTAAATCTACGTGCGCCGCAGCATCACCTGTTATCCCTGTGGGTTTTAAAGGTTTAAAAACTACATGAAAACAAGGTGCAATATATATATATATATAAGCGAGATGAAGAAAACAGTCCCGCGCAGGGCTCTAGTCCATATTTTCCAACGCACAACATCTTGACAAACACAAAGATCTCCGTGGCTGAACTCCAGAGATGCAGTAGAGAGATGGCAGAAAGTTTCACTAAGTCAACTATAAGTGCAGCCCTCCAACAGTTGGGGGTTTACGGCATAGTGGCCTGATGCACTGTAAAAAATGTCTGTCTAACCAAGTCCAACAAACTTGTTTTCAGCCAAGATGTATTTTTGATCTCGTTTTAAGACTTATATACTAAGCAAGAGCAGAAGTGCTTCGATTATTAATCTTATTAAAAGTATGTATCTCTCATTTTGAGAATTCTTACCAAGTCCAATTGTCTTACTGCCCTGGCAGTTCCTAGATAAGCCTAAAACTTCTTATATTAAGTGAAATGTTCTGCCAGTGCAGTGAGATAATTGTACTTGATCAGAATTCTCAAAATAAGACATATTGTTTAAATAAGATTAATATTCTAAGACATTCTGCTCGTTCTTAGTATATACTGTAGGTCTCAACACAAATCCAAAATACTTTTTGGCTGGAAACAAGATTGTTGGATCTTGGTTAGATGGACAGTTTTTGCAGTGTGGAAGCCTCTCCTCAGTGCAAGGCATAAAAACGCCTATATAGAGTTTGCCCAAAACAAACATGGTGACATGGAAACATGGTGGTGGGGGCATCATGTTGTAGGGTGTTTTTTTGAGGAACAGATTAATTCAGTGATATCCTGGAAGAAAACCACTTCCAGAGTTCTCAGGACCTTAGACTTGGCTGAAGGTTCACATTTCAATAGGACAATGACCCTAAACACACAGATAGAATAACAAAGGAGTTGCTTTGGAACAACTCTGTGATCGTTCTTGACTGGCCCAGCCAGAGCCCTGAACTAAACCCTATCGAGCATCTCTGGATAGAACTGAAAATGGCTGTCTACCAACAACCACCATTCAACCTGATAGGACTGGAGTCGATCTGCAAGGAAGATTGGCAGAGGATCCCCACATCTAGGTGTGAAAAACTGTTGCATTGTTCCCAAGAAAACTCATGGCTGTACTACCTCAAAAGGGTGCATCTAGTCAATGCTGAGCAAAGGGTCTGAATACGTATGACCTTGTTATAGTTCTGTGTTTCTTTTTTTAATATATTTGCAAAACATTGCTACATTTGTGTCAAGCTGTGGTGCTGGGTGTTCATTAATGAAAAATAAAATGATTTTTTTATTTTATTTTAGCAAATAGCTGCAATGAAACAGTGAAAAATGGAAAGGGGTCTGAATACTTTTCATATCCGCTGTATATTCTTGAGCGGTTAATCTTTCTGTGTCACTCTTTATCGTCACTGCAACTTAGTTAAAATTATTTCTGTAATGCCCTGCTTCCTGATCTTCCCAAAAAGAGTAGAGCACGTGTCCTGACGAAGACCAGGAGGCGGGAACACATTACACCTGTTTTAACTCACTGTATTGTCTCCTTCTACGTTTTAGGGTCGATTTAAGGTTCTTTTTTAATGGTTTTTAAGTGCCTTAATTGTCTTGGGCCTTATCTCTCTGAACTGCTTTTACCGTAGGAACCTCCATGATATCTGGACTCCTCTGGCAGCTGTCTCCTTGTCATCCCTTAAGATGGGACACTCACAGCGAGTCGTCTTTCCATCACTATGGCCCTCTCCTGTGGAGAGGACCTCAGGAACGAAGAGATTGTTAATGTTTTTAAAAGCAGACTCAAGACTAGCCTTTTTAGTCTAGCTTTTAACTGATTATTTATTATTTTCTGTTTAATTACTTTGCATGTTTTACTCGATTGTATTTTATCAGTGTTTTGCTATTTAATGGTATCACATCACTGTTACTTTTGTATTTTAACCTGTTCTTTTAATCTTCCTTCCAGTGTTTCCTCTGAGGGAGCCCTCTACCTTGGAAGCGACGGCTGGAGGTGGCTGCTGGGGTGGTCTCCATGTAGCCTCTTGGTGGAGGTAGTGGTTTCCGCCTCTCCTCCTCTGAGCACCCTGATGGTGCCTCAGCTGCTGCTATTGATCTGCTGCTGCCAGTGCAGATGGCTTCTTCAATGGCATTTCTTTACCTGGCTCATCTGTACTGAGCCCAATGTCTTTTTTTACTGTTGTTTTAACTGTGTGTGTGCATGGAAGTTGGGTTGGAGAGGGAGGGGAATTTCTGTGGTCATGCTTTTAAATCTGTGGGGGAGGGATGGGAATGTGGTTTATATGGGTCAGTTTAATCTGTAAAGCCCTTTGACATGCAATTCTTAGATGAAAAGCGCTTTATAAATAAAGTTTGATTTTATTTTATACAGCCCTGTAACTTTTAGATGCATCTCTGTTTGAACACAGCTGAATCAAATGATTGGATTGGCTCTTCAGCATACCATCAAGTTTAGTAAAGGTCTAGTAAAAAGTGATTCATTTGATTCAGGCGTATTGGAGCAGGGATGCATGCAAAGGCTGCAGGACAGTAGATCTTTGAGGACAGGAGTTGGAGACCCCTGATTTAAATCTTACATGTTAGTCCATGCTCATCCATATCATATATCCAGTCAGCATAAAACGTGAGCCAAAAATGGTTTTCATTTTCCGAGAGTTGTGAAACATTTTTACATAAACATGTCCCCTTGAAATTCTCTAAATTCAACTAAATACAACTGCACACAAAATATGCTTGATTCTTTTCTAGCATCATTTGTCAAAACTAGGGCCTAGCTAGTGATTTAGATTACATTTTGCTTTGTGGCTGTTCAAACCTCCTGCTGTTCACTGTTCAAACATGTCAGGATTAACTCAACTGTAAATGAAATTATAGTTCCTGGAAAACTTTTCATACTTTTTTCTGAGGCTCCGAAATTGCATGTTCCCGCCCACTCTCATATCCCCTCACACACACACGTACATGCAGGCATGTTAAAAAGATAAGTGTATGCAAACTCATGATGACTTCAGAAGTGCTCTCATGCAGCTCTTTACTCTTGTTTGTACAAGTGTGTGTAGGAGGGAAAACCTTTTGGTAACACTGCTTCTTGTCAAGAGGAAACACTTTGAAAACAGCGTGTGTGAGGATGATGGTTTCCGTGCAGCTCTTAATTCATGTGATTAGATGCACAGCTAGCGATGAAAGTTTTTACTTTGTGTTTGATGTGTGTTTTTTGTTTAAAGGTGTGAGTTTATGGCTTTTAAAGGCAGCATGTGTTTGAATGTGTTTTGTGAGTGGTATGTGGGGAGGGAGTGCAGGGGATGTGACTTTGGTTTAATTGAAGGTTGTTTGATGTCAGCGCTGGTTGAGTGGTCTTATCAGCTAAATGACTTGCTCCAGAAATGTGGAATCACCTAATGGGCCTTTATAAATGCATTGATTATGATAAAAATGATACAGAAAGTGACGAAAGAAAAGTGAGAAAAAAGAAGGAAAACTCTATTGAATGGTTGGATATGGAATATGAAAACAACAGCGACATCTAATGTTTCTAGATTGTAGTTGAAGCAATAGAAAAATCATTACAGTCACTGGGTTGCCGGGTTCGCTGCCAGTGACCAGCCTCAACCACGTCTAGTAAGGAATATATAGGCAAAGGATTTTAACCATCAGCTAACTTTAGCCAAGTTAGCAAGTGAGGTGGCTCAACTTTTCAGAAGGAAAGTTGTCATTTCCCCGTGTGTTTGATACCGTGGAAATGTTTTATGTGGGTCCATCTAGTGTAGGCTTCACCTAGATTTACTCTAGTTCCTGCTGTTCTCTGGACACTCCTCTTCTGAGATGATAAAAATATATCCAGGGCTCTGAAGCAGTTGCTTGACTTGACTTGAAACAGATTGTAAAAGAAACAAACAAGCAAATCATCCCTTCTGCGTCACGGAGAACATTAGTATTCGTGGTCTTGTCTACTTTGGTTGGCAACCAGAAGAGAGCAGCCAAATCAAGTCAAGTCAAATTTATTTATAATGCACTACATTAAAAAGCATGACAGCTGACCAAAGGGCTATACAGAAAAATTGAGAACAAAATAAAATCCAAAAACAAAAGTAGCAAACATAGAATAAAACAGGGTTAAATTACAATATAAAATACCAAAAAGTGCATCAGTCACCATAAGCTATATTTAAATAATTTGTTTTCAATGGCTATTTAAAAAAGAAGTTGATGGTCTCACCACAAGTGGCACTTAACTACTTAATATGGATCCCCATGGGATTTACAGTTTGCTTTAGGAATTTGCAAAAGAAGAATGTCAGAAGATGTTAATAGACGGTATGGTTTGTACAGTGTAAGCAACTCTGATAGACAGGAGGGGCAGCAGGTATTTGTTAAGATCTGTGAAAACTAAAAGCAAAATTTTAAACTGAGTTCAGTAAATAAATGGAAGCGTTGTAGTTTAGCTCGAATAGAATGATATAAGATTGTTTCATCAGTGTGTCAGACAACGTGCGATCCAACGATCCAACGTGCGTCTGCATTTTGAACCTTCTACATAGTCGAACGACAATACTCAAGTCTAGATTATGAGCAATGCATGAATAACTGATTCTACATGTTTTATTTTAAGACTGTGTTTAAGCTGGGTAACGCGATAGGTTTGAATAAAAAACAACAACAATTTGATTGTAACATTAACTTGAGGCAGCATAGACCAATCAGAATCAGGTTTACTAGTTTCTACTAGCTTCCACTTGCAGAGTGCATCTTTTCTGGTAGAAACGAACCATTTGCAACTCCACAACATGAAGAAAAACATGTTTAGGGTTGTGTTACTTCAGGAGATGACACATCGGAGAAATAAAAGAAATAAAGAGCTGAATAAATTAATTTAATAAAATAAATTTAAATTTAAAATAAATTTTTTGGAATTTGTTTGGAATTAGATACATATGCATGTCATGAATATTAATGAGTATTCTTGTCATCCCCCTCAAACACCACCCACTCTTCTGACAAACTTCAACCTCCTGAAACAGGAGGCATTTATTCATTCATGCATTTATTCATCCTAGAAAAATAAAAATTATATTGAAAACGTATATGAATGAGACATTTAGGGGCTAACTAATCCTTATATGCCCAAATAATGAGTTGTGTTTGCATTCTCTGCAAAAATCCAGCCTATTTTCTGTGCATGTTGGATTCAGTAAGCACTAACCATTCACCAATCCTATTTGTTGTGTTCATAGATAGAATCTCTCTTATCTTTGGTTTTCACAAATGATGTCGTTCAGTTGGCTCTTTCATGCCACAAACACCGACATGGACGAAAATGGTTTGTGGTCGACAGTAAACGACTGGGATAGGAATTAGCTCCTCTAAGTATGAGGCCATGGTTTTTAACTAGATAAAGATAGACTGCCCCCTCTGGTGTGGGAACCAGTCTATCAGAGCCATTCAGCTACTCATTTTTTCTGGTTACTCCCTATCGCTATCCCTACCTGGTATTTAAACCCTTTACCTCCTCTCAATCCCTGTCAGATCATTGTTGTCTTCCTATCCTGTGACTCACCCTATCCATCAACTTCAAGTCCACCCCCTCCCCCCACTGTCGATAAGTATGTCAAACAATAAAAGTTATTTTGTCATCCCATTTGAAATGTGGCGTGGATTTAACATATGATGTCTACTAAGAATATACTAAGAATTAGCTATTTTTTTCACAAGTGTCAAAAATTTCTTCAGGTTTTGTGTGAAAACATGTAGAGGACTACGTCTGCAGAACAAGAATAAAAATGTGCATGAGTTTAGAGAGCTGCGTATCCTTCTGCCAAGACAAAGGAAGGAGCATTACATGTGGAAAAAAAACACTATAAATCTGGCTAAGTGGAAAGTAGCTGTGACGGGTGAAAAATAGTAGGTTGAGTGAGAGCCAGCATGTGGGGCAAGCTCTATAAATTCACAGCAAGTATTTCAAGTGCTAG
Organism: Apricaphanius iberus; assembly: GCA_028564705.1. NCBI lineage: Eukaryota > Metazoa > Chordata > Actinopteri > Cyprinodontiformes > Aphaniidae > Apricaphanius > Apricaphanius iberus. Next base: position 499,223 of record JAPXFQ010001402.1, on the reverse strand, counting down.
TTAGTTTTAGCTAACGTGACATCATATTTGCTACTTCTGATTTTTAGTCATTTCAATTTCGAATTGTACATGCAAAAAATTACAAATTACATGACACACACACACTTGAAACACTAATTTTTAGTTATCTTTCTTTTATTATAAATTTAATTTGACCAGAGGACTTATGGGTCGACCGGATGGGGAGGAGATTTAGGCTAACGTAGACAGGGCTGAACAGGAACTCAAATGAATTAGAACTAAAAAGGAAAAAACTGAAAAATAGTCTAAGAGAAATAAAATAAAAAACAAGAAACAGAATACAAGACTACAATAGGAAACTAAATAAAAACAACAGACCTTTAAAGCAAGACTATTGATATGAAATATGGCAAAATGCTATCATAGACTTGTAAACCTGATATATATGCATGCTCGGGCTCCTCCTCAGCGGTCCTCCCACCTTTCACTGGGGTTGCCTCTGGATTTGGATTGATCCAGAGTATATTCAAAATCAGAGCCAGATAGGCCGCTGTCATGAATAGATAAAAAGTGGTTTATAATACAGCTAAACCAAAATGTAGCAATCTGTAACCTACTTTGGCTAGTTGGCTGCTACCATCTCATCAGTCTAACTGCAATCAGCTGTTCTTTCAAGCCCAAGATTCCTTTCACCAAACAAATAAATCTACCATGTAATGTAAACTGACATTCATTATCTATACTGCTTATCCTTTAAGAGTTGTGGGGATGCTGGGGAGTATCCCCATCACAGGTCACCAGTCCATTGCAGGGCAACATAGAGACAGACAGGAAAAACATCCATGAACAACCCCAAATCAGAAAAAGTACATTAAATTAAAACCAAACAGAAAACAATACTTTGTTCAATTATCTTTGACCTGTATTGTTTTCAATGTAATACGACAGCATACTGTTTAATAAGTTCCGCATGAATTTTACTTTTTTTTTTAGATAAACGCATATTCCAGTTTTGGTTATTGCAACATATTTAAAAAAAAAACAGTAACAGGTTGGAACAGTAAAGCGTTTGCCACTTTGTAATGTTTCTATCCCTTTTCATAATACTTAGAAGACATTTGGGGACTGAAGACGCCAAGTGATGAAGTGTTCAGGTGTAATTTTGTCCCTTTCTTCCTACAAGCAAGTCTTAAGGTGGGCAAAGATACTTGGTCTTCGTTGTCGCATTTTGTGATTGTAAATGCACCAAAAATGATCTGTTGGAGACAGATTAGGACTATAGGCAGGCCAGTCAAGTACCTGTACCCTCTTCCTCTGCAGCCAGGCCTTTGTAATGTGTGCAGAATATGGTTTTGCATTGTCTTGTTGAGATATTCATGGGCGTCCCTAGGAAATGTGTCTTCTTGAAGGTAATATATTGTGCTTATATATATATATATATATATATATATATATATATATATATATATATATGTAGATTTTAGCATCATTGGTATCACAGAAGAGCAAGTTACCTTTGACAATGGCACTGACACAACCCCATACCATGACAGACCCTGGCTTTTGGACTTGTTGCTGCTAACAGTCTGAATGATCCTTTTCTTCTTCGGTTTGGAGCACACACTGTCCATTTCTCTTAAAAAATACCTGTAATACTGATTCATTTGAACAAAGTACACGTTTCAGCTTTTTGACGATCTATCCCAAATACTGCCGAGCCAAGTTAAGTCGACAGCGATGCTGGACACTGTTAAGATACGCGTTCCTGTTAGCACAGTACAATTTGAATTGCGGTTTGTCGATGTAACTATGTATTGTTGTACTTGACAAAGGTTTCTCAAAGTAGTCCTGAGCCATGATGGCTAGTAATTTGAGACTCAGATGAGATTACACAGATATAGATAGATAGATAGATAGATAGATAGATAGATAGATAGATAGATAGATAGATAGATAGATAGATAGATAGATAGATAGATAAAAACTCACATTAATTGTAGATCACTGGTGAGCAGGAAATTCGAGCACAGGTAACCAAAAGGAAGTCACGATCAAACTGACACACAGTCACGAGAGGACACAACAACTGTTCCTTTTGGCACAGTACAGTTTGAATTGCGGTTTGTCGATGTAAGTATTTATTGTTGTACTTGACAAAGGTTTGTCAAAGTAGTCCTGAGCCATGATGGCTAGTAATTTGAGACTCAGATGAGACTACACAGATATAGATAGATAGATAGATAGATAGATAGATAGATAGATAGATAGATAGATAGATAGATAGATAGATAGATAGATAGATAGATAGAAACTCACGTTAATTGTAGATCACTGGTGAGCAGGAAACTCGAGCACAGGTAACCAAAAGGTAGTCACGATCAAACTGACACACAGTCACGAGAGGACACAGCAACTGACACAACAACACCCCAAGGGCACTAGGGATGCAGGGAACATATATACACAGGGAACCAAATAGGGAAGACTAGACACACGTGGAAACAATGATTGCGCAAAAACAGAGCATGATGGGGACGGAAAGTCACATCATGACACCATGATTAGTCCTTTTCCTTCTCATCCAAACGCCGTAGACACCCCCCTAGGCTGGTTTAGGAGGCTGATGATGGCGGTGAAAAATTACCTTGAACAATAGAGTCTGGGGAAAAACTGCTCAGGAGGTCGAAGAGGGGTTTATTCCACATAGGGGCGCTGTAATCTTGAGACGGCGGAATCGGTGAAGAAGAGGAGCTGGTTTGTACCCATGAAGAATTCCCCGAAGAAGATCTCTTGGAGGACCAACGATGGGAGCTGCAGGCAGAGACCGAAAGGAGACGACAGCTGCTCCATTGACAGCCTAAGAAATCATGGTGGAGGAACTACACTGGAGCGAGGAGGGCAGAGTCTCGACCATCTTGACGAACGAAGAGCACAGTAGCTGGTGTGGGTCATTCTCAGTCACCTCAGTGGACGAAGAGTCTAGAAGCCAGGGTTGATCATCCTCGATCACGTCAGTGGGCGAAAAGCGCAGAAGCTGGGGCGGACCCGCCCAATCACCTCGGCGGACGGAGAGTGCAGAAGCCGGGGAGGATCCACCTCCTTTCCTTGGCTGATTGAGAGGGCCTCAAAGCTGCTGCTGTGACTGCCAGGAGAACCACAGCAGAAACGTCAAAACCAGGAAGGGCAGCCCTACCGCCCTCAAGCAATGCAGGCAGAACAGCTGGAACTCCCAAACAGTGAGGAGCCGGCCAGGAAGTGGAGAATATTGTGGATCCATCTCAGGAACTTGGAAATGTTGCGGAGCAGGCACAGTAACTTGTGAACATCTTGGAGCAGGCACAGGAACCTCAGAAAATCTCAGAGCAGACACAGGAACCCAAGAACGTCTCCAAGAAGGCACAGGAACCAGAGAACGTCTTGGTGCGGGCTCAGGAACTTGAGAACCTCATGGAGAACCATGAAGAAGCTGCAGGCGCCTAGAACACACAATGATTGGAGAGTCACTGGGAGGGTTATCCTCTTTGTGGATGTCGGCGGGGAAGGAAGCTGGACCCTGCTGGTATGGGAGGATCACGTCCGAAAGTGAGGTCCATGCCAAGTTCGGGAGAACGACCGAGGATCTCTGCATTGATCGGCCTCTCTAGCCAGCCATTGCAGAATAGTGAGTCTGCTGAGTCTCTTTGGTGGTGTTGTTATGTCATGATCACTGGTGGTTTGAGACTCAGATGAGTACAGGATGAGATTTAGAAAAACTCACTTGAATTGTTAATCACTGGTGAGCAGGAAACTCGAGCACATGTAACTAAAAGCAGTAGTAGAAGTTGTTAGTATGAAACTGACACAAGAGGAAACGATAACTGATGCAAATGACACCGCGAGGACAAAGTTCCATCATGAAATAAGTGATGATTCTTGGTGCTGTGTGCCTGATAGATCTGAGATCATGTTTGTCCTCTATTCACTGAAATTCCTCCAGATTCCTTGAGAATTTTGATTGCCCACACCATATTTATTGCACCTACGACCAAAAAAACCAGCCATCGGCAGTCTTCAGGCAGAGTCAGAAATTCTACGATTTTAGTCTGCGTTGAGTAATTAAATTGCGCCCTGTGAGGGATGTGTCAGCTAGGATAATGCTAAACAAAGCTTACCTCAAGCTTGTTTTGAAGAACAGACATCCCAAACTGCCCTCTTTTTCCCAGCTATGAGCAGAAATATTAATGTAGCTAGCGTTTGTTTACATTTCCTTGTTGCCATATTGGCTGTGTCAATCTATCAGTTTTCAGTGACATATGCTGTGTCACTGGCGGTGTTGGCTGTTGGCGCATCCTACTACAGCTAGAAGTCGTGCAGTTTGACCAACTCATATTTACGGTAGTGTGACACACCTCTAGTGTTTGGTGGAGTACAAACAGTGAGGCATGGGGCAGTCTTTTGAGACGGTCAACAAATGCACAGTGCAATCCGATCTTTAGAAGCTGCTTTTATACCAAATCATAAGTACAGTCGCTTTTTGACATGGACTGTTACAAATCCCATCATTATCTTACCATTTTACCTCATTACTAACCATAAATTGTTCCTGTCCCAACCTTTTTTGGAGCTTGTTGCAGGTCTGAATTTGCAGGTCTGTATAACAGAAAATTATGTATTTACAAATTAAATCAAATTGACCAGACAACACATTAAAAACACATTTTGTGTTCATGTTTTCTGCAATGAAATAAAAGTCAAAGTCAGTTTAGCAATTTAAAGAGAACCGGTCACGAGAACGGTCATGTTTTTGGACTATGGGAGGAAGCCAGAGTACCCAAAGATAACCAATGCACATTCACATATATTTTTTTATGTTTAGGATGAGGTCAGATTTTTATTACTTGTAAATGAGCCATGAAACTGTGAACTGATCGAAGTAGCGCAGCGCTGGACCATCCATGAACCCTTAGGATTGCACGTTCCTGTATTCTGGAGGCATGGTTTATGAAGGGAGCACAGAGAGGTTGGGCTTTTTTTTATACAAAAACGTATTGAAAAAGCTGCTGAACAGCTTTTTCAATACGATCAACCCCACCTTTAACTTGTTTATTTGTTGGGTCAGGTGTTTGACACTATCTTTCTTACAGCTTGGACTGAATGGAATTTAATCCTTGATTTTCCTTAATGTTTTTAGCTGAAAGAAATTTGGCAAACCATTCAAAATTCAATTTAATTCAATTCAAAAATACTTTACTGATCCCAGAGGGAAATTAGGTGTTGTTGTAGCTAATTACTAATTCTTTTTCAAAGAGTTGTTGTAGACCATGATGGCTGTGGGGAGAAAGGATTAACTGTAGTGGCCTGTGTTGCAGCGAAACTGAAGAAGGCTCCGAGTGAAGATACTCTGTTGCTGTAGGATAGTCTCATGAAGAAGATGCTCAGGTTGTCCATAATCTTTTTCATTTTATGAAGAATGCTTCTTTGCATCATTATCTCCAGTTGTTCCACAGGTGTCCCCAGAACAGAACCAGCCTTCTTTATCAGGTTGTTGAGCCGTTTTAAGTTCCTGGCTCTGATGCTGCTACCCCAACAAACGATGGACGAAGAGATGACACTCTCCACCACAGACTTGGAGAAGATTTGCAACATCTTGCTGCAAACATTTAAGGACCTCAGCTTCCTCAAAAAGTACAGTCTGCTCTGTCCCTTTTTGTAGACGGCTTCACTGTTGATTCTCCAGTCCACTCTGTTGTCCAGGTGAACTCTGAGGTATCTGTACTCCTCAACCACTTCCACTTCTCCCTTGATAGAGATAGTCTATGACTTATCCTTGTTTCTTCTGAAATCTACAACCATCTCGTTTTTTTTGTTCACATTCAAGGTAAGATGATTGTTTCCACACCATGCCACAAAGCGGTCCATCAGCTTTCTGTATTCAGCTTCTTCTCCATCTCTGATACACCTGACAATTGCAGTCATCTGAGTATTTCTGCAGATGACAAGTCTCCGTCTTATACTGGAGGTCTGAGGTATACAGAGTGAAAAGGAATGGTGAGAGTACAGTCCCCTGTGGTGCTCCTGTGCTGCTGACCAGCTGGTTTGACACACAATCCTTCAGTCTCACAAAATGTTGTCTGATTGTCAGGTAGTCATTGATCCAGCTGATTGTTGAGGCCTCCACCTGTGTCTTCAGTAGTTTCTGACAAAGCAAATCAGGCTGAATTGTGTTAAATGCTCTGCAGAAATCAAAGAACATGATTCTCACAGTGCTGCCTGCTTTGACCAGATGACAGTGAGTTGGTTGAAGCAGGTTGATGATGGCATCTTCAACGCCAACTCCATGGCAATAAGCAAACTGCAGGGGGTCCTGATAGGTTCTAGTTTGCTTACTCAGGTGGGGCAACAGGGGTCTCTCCAGGACCTTCACGATGTGGGATGTCAGGGCGACAGGTCTGTAGTCATTGATGACTGATGGTTGAGTTTTCTTTGGTACTGGAACAAGGGAGACTGTATTCCACAACTCTGGAACCTTCTTCTGGGTCAGGCTAAGGTTGAAGAGATGCTGCAGTATCCCACAGAGCTGCTCTACACAGGTCTTCAGGACTCTGGAGCTGACACCCTCTGGACCTGCAGCCTTGTTCCGGTTCAGTTTTTCCAGCTGCCTCTTTACCTGACTTCTAGAGACAGACAAGTGGGAGAGTGTTATAAAGGGGGTAGCAGCATCTCCTGACTTGGTTGAAGACAAATTTGTGGGAGTGGAAGAGTTCATGACTGGTGGAAGGTAAACCATCTGAGGTGTGACAGGACAGGTGTGGGTCAGAGGAGAATGGGATGTCTCTTTGGCTGGAAAATAGGAGAGGAGGATGCTGAGCTTGTTCCTGAACTGAACCTATTGAAGAATGGCTCTATCAAGATTTCCATCTATCCAGTCCTTCCTGTGCTTAAAACCTGTGATCTTTTTCATTCCAGACCAGACATCTCTTATATTGTTCCTCTGTAGTTTGTTCTCCAGCTTCTTCCTGTAAGCCTCTTTGCTGTCTCTGATCTTGACTTTTAGTTGCTTCTGTATACTCCTTAATAACTCCCTATCTCCCTCCTTGAAGGCTATTTTTTCTTGTTCAGAAGCTCCTTCAGCTCACTGGTGATCCAAGGTTTGTTATTAGCAAAGCATCTCACTGTTCTGGAGGGGATGATGTTGTCCACACAGAAGTTTATGTAGTCAGTCACACACTCAGTCATGGCATTGATGTCCTCTCCATGTGGCTGGCAAAGAGTCGTCCAGTTTGTGGACTCAAAACAACCCTGCAGGCCTTCTTCAGCATCATGTGACCATTTTTTAACAGTTCTCTTTGTTGGAGTTTGCCTCTGAACAAGTGGTTCATATTCAGAGCAGAGAAAGACAAGATTATGATCTGATTGTCCCAGAGGAGGTCTTGGTTTGGACATATAAGCATCTTTTACATTTGCATAAAACAAATCCAAGGTCTTGTCTTCTCTTGTGGAGCATCTGACAAACTGTTGAAATGTTAGAAGTGTAGAAGAGAGTGAGGCATGATTAAAATAGCCAGGGGTCTCATTTATAAAAGTTGCGTACGCACAAAACGGGGCCTGAAACTGGCGTACGCCACTTTCAAAGCAAAAGTTGTGATTTATAAAAAACAGACTTGACGGGAAAATGTGCGCACCTGTACGCCAACTCTGACCCGTGCGTACAGACATTTTGGAGACAAGGGAATCGACAACGCAGCTGGTGAGGTGGTGAACTGCAGCCAGACTGCATATTACTCCTCTCACGCATATCATTTCAGCTCACACCAAACATTAATTATGGATTCATGTTATTATAAACATCCAAACAAGCAATGATATCTATATTGTAGCTTAGTGAGCTTAGTGAGCTATAGCTCTTCTAAAAACATTTTTCAATATTAAAATAGATACATAAAATGTATCTCAAAACCTTAAACTCAGATAAAAGGGCCGGGACTGTGTGCCAATTAATAAATTGAATCATCTGCCGTCCCTGAGCGCAATAATGCCTGCAGTTTTGGATGGGATCATTAAGATGAGCAGGCGATACATCACGTTTCTATATACTGTGGGGGAGCAGGCCGAAATTAAGATGCAATTTGCAGCAATGTCCGGGTTCCCAAACATAATCGGTGCAATTGACTGCACCCATATTACTATAAGGGCCCCGTCCGAGGAAATTCCCCTCACTCCTGGCGTACCCCCTCCCCAGCATGAGAACCCCGACCCACAGCCGCCTCCTCCTCGACAGGAAGCTTTCACCCAGGGAGCAAGGATCGGCCAGGATGTAAAATTTTTATTGTATCATTTAAGGTAGCAATGTGTCAGCTTGGGTGTACACGTACCCTCTCCAGTAGCAGACCCACTCTGGCAGTGGGAGGCAAGTGTTTTGTTTTTTTTCCCTCAACTTTGAGGTCAGACCACTTTTTTTTTTTTTCGGGTACCGTGCTGTCAGTTGCGCTGACAGTCTGCACTGCAGACGCCACATGCTGCCCCTCACAGTTCTTCCTTTTATTTGTGACACCACTGCTGTGTCCACCAAATAAAATGTCTCTTCTAGCCTCCACTTCACCCACTAGCACTTCAATCCACATCTCCGTAAAGTTTCTCTTCTTGTTTTTCTTTTGCTGTTGCCATACTTCCTCTCTTCTTCATATGCATCAATATTCATGTCCTGCTTTGCATTGACCTTTTATAGCCAGATTTGGGCGTGTTCAGGGCGGGATATGAGCCAATTTCACGTGCGCAAACTTCCAAGAAGACCGTGATTTATAAAGGGAAATTGCTTACACCTGTGCGTAGGCATGGTTTCATAAATCAGAAATCGTTTTGGCGTACGCAAACTTTTTGTTTTGGTCGTACGTACACTTTTAGTAGGGATCCTACGCAATGTTTTTTAATTGAGACCTCAGATATTGCCACAAATGCATTGGGGTGCTGGGTCTGTAGCTTAGCGACAACAGAACTGATGACATCACATGCATGGTCGGCAACGGCTGAAGGTGAAATGTAAACAACTGCCAAAATAACATTGGTGAACTCTCTTAGTAAATAATATGGACGTAGGCTTACTGCCAAGAGTTCAATATCTGGGCTGCAGAGACGACACTTCACAGTAACATGTCCTGGATGACACCATCTGTTATTAACAAGCACTGCTACTCCACCTCCTTTTCTTTTTCCGCTCCTCTTTAGATCTCTGTCTGCTCGTACAATCAGAAAGCCTGGCAGAGACACGTTAGAGTCTGGAATATAATCCTGTAAGCACGTCTCAGTGAAGCACATAATACTGCATTGCCGATACTCAGGCTGAATCCTTGTCAGGGCTTGAAGTTCATCCATCTTGTTAGCTAGTGATCTCACATTTCCCATTATGATTGATGGAAGAGATGATTTTAATTTCCTCTTTGTCTGTCTCCTTCGCGCTCCTGCTCTGCATCCTCGCCTTCTCCTTTTCAACTCTTCAGGGATTAGTGGCTTCAGTTGAGGTATTATTCCAGCTTTCTTAATATTAATCAGCTGCTCCTGGCTGTAAACCACCTTGTTGCTATGATTACACATAATAAAAAATTAGCAAAAAGTAAAAAATCAACAGAAAAAATCCTTCCAACTTCACAGGACAAAAACCCACAATGCACACAGGTCCAAAAAATGCAATTCTTCGCTAAGAAAAACGGGAAAGCAATGTCCAAAAAACCAAAAGTCAATATGTATCTAAAAGAGCCACTCCAACATGCAGCCACCCAGAGCAGGGCAATTCTAGAATAGGAGCATGAACATGTGAGCATGATAAGAAACAGAGTTACTACCAAAATATTTTTGTGTCTTCTTGCTCTGAGGTTTTGCCGGGCCAGACATTAAACAGAATATTTGGAATGTTCCGTCGATGTGGCCCATTTGCTTTTCCATGGTTGGACATTTCCTACTTTAAATGATATCTAGATAGCAAACAAAGCACATACACAAAGCCCTTATTCTTCCTGCTTACTATGTGGATTTGCACCACCTTTCCTCAGAACCGCTTCAAACATTAGAAGGCTGATTAGACTAATCCATTTTTAATCATCGCAGAGGAATTGCACATATACCAACATACAAATAACATTCCGGGCCTGGATAATAATCTAAATATCCTCTATGCAAAAATACAGTGTTTATCCTAATTTCCCCGATGATTTCTCTCATCCCATCTAAACCTTCAAGTAAGAGGGAGTTTTAGGTTTTTTTGTAGTTGTTTTTTTAAACTTTCCTAAGAAATTTATTTATTTATTCATTTATTGAAAGATTTAATACTATCAGCCTAAAGGTAAAAAAACGCACAGACTAACAGCAAAACACATCTCTTTTGTTTTTTTGTTTTTTCTTGGACACCATCAGCCTGACAGAAAGCTTTAATATGCTGCTGCAGTTTCCCTAGTGTGGTAACAATAAAATGACAGTCATGGATATTCTGCTTTTGTTATTTAGTTTCCAAACAATCAAGAAAAAAATTCTCCTTTAAACTTGCTAAAATTAGACAAAAATCTTGTACAAGGTTTTTTGACTCCTTTGCCACCTGTACAGCAAATGAGGCAAAAATATTTTTTGATTTGACTGTACTCCATAGTTTTCTATTTAATAAACAAATTCATGCTAAGTCACTGGACAAACAAGGCAACTTCTGGGAAGTAGCTGCTATATCAAATGCATAGGGGGAAACTGCATAGAAAGAGGAAAATGTGATGACTAATGGGAGTCTTCATGCATGAAATTATTTCTAAAACAGTATATAAAATCATTGCCTTCTTCCTAAAAATAATTACATATTTCTCAGTGAGGCAGCATCGGAGGGAACTGTAAACCTCATTTAGCATTTGGATTGTTTTGATTTAGTCGATCTTCCAGAAGTATCAAAAATATTAGCCTCATCTAAACATTCAACTTGCATTTGTACCCAGTCCCTCACCAACTTATTTAAGTAATTGTACCCTTTGATTAGTGCCCCAATTTTGGAAATGATAAACGTATCCTTTATAAATACCACAGGGCTTTAAGGTTACAGTAATGAACCTTTATTTCAGCAACCTTCTGTCAATCAAGATGACTTAACAGCAGTGATCCTGGTAATGCACTACTTGGTACTGCTTTACTGTGAGTATGAACACTTTTTAAGTAATGATGTGAAAAAGTGTCATAAGGTGTTACTATTACTATTTCTAGTTCAAGCCACTGAGCATTACTATTATTTTTTTTGAATGGTAAATGGACTGAATTTATCTAGCGCTTTTCTAGTCATGTTGACCACTCAAAGCGCTTAAACTGGAGCCACATTCACCTATTCGCACTCACATTCATACAACGATACAATCATTGGTAGGCAATTTGGGGCTAAGTGCGTTACACAGGGGCACAATGACATGTGATCTTAATTTTGAATCTTAAATAAATGTAGGGAAAATGTTTGTATTGAAATTGAAACAAAAACTGTAAGTGAAAAAAAATTCAATGAAACTAAATATATTAATTGAAAAATTTACTCCATAATTCCACTGCAATAACTTTCTTTAATTTTAATATCTTATATAACTCATAAACAAAGTGCTGTTTGCTTCCTGTCTTTGGGGATTAAATGCACAAAAAGGTTTGTCGACGGCCAATTTCTCATGGTGGCCTAGTGGTTTAAGAAGCTGCCTATAGCAGTTCGTTTTGCCATAGTACATGGACATTTTAGAAATGAAGATATTTAAAAGAACTACAAGTGACCTTTATTGCTGGGTTAGAGAACGGGTAGTAAAACAGGCCAACTCAACTCAGTCACAGCTGAAGGCTGTACATTACGCCTCTGAAGTCCTGCCCCTCACTCGCCTACACAACGTTAAATGAGTATTATCTGAATGAGTATTGAAAAAAAGATGAAAGAGTGAAAACTTGATTGTGAGTTGATTGTTTTAATATATTTTGCGTTTCGTTTAAATATTTTCTCTTTCAATTTTTGTTTCACTTTCAATACAGTAATTTTTCACTACATTTTTCAAAATTAAGATTATAGTTTATTAAGTATATTTTTCAATGCCAACTTTTATTTTCTGTGCCAATATTTCTTATCAGTTTAATTTCATCCCCCCCCCCCAAATAATCAATCCCTCCACAAGCACTAAATCATCATCAGACATGTTGTACAAAGTAATGGCTATTGTGCCCATTGTTCTTTTAAACTGTGTTCCTGGTAACATGCTCATTGCTGGAACTAGAAAAGTAAGCCTTGAGTGTGAAGATTTATCATTAATAAAAACAAACTGGAATCTGTTTGAAAAATTAAGGTGTAAACCAGCCTAGTGCTGTTTGTTTGATCCCTGCAACATATTCAATATTTTCTAAGAGAATATTGTGATTGACTGTGTCAAAAGCAGCAACAAGATCTAACAAGACCAGAACAGTCACAAGTTCATTATCTGAGGCCATGAGTGTATTATTAGAAACTTTCACTAGGGCTGCTTCAGTGCTATGATGAGCTCTAAAACCTGACAGAAATTCTTCATACAAGTTACTCTAGATTCTCAAAGACTCTTTTAGCAACCATTTTCTAAAGGATTTAAGATAATGAAGGAAGATCAGATATAGCTCTATAATATATTAAGTCATTTTGATCAAAAGGTTTATTAAGTAAAGGTTTAATTACAGCAACGTTAAATTCCTATGGTATGTATCAATTTACTAAGAATAGATTCATCATATCTAAAATAGGACCAGTAACCAAAGGGAACACTTGCTTAAATAAAATGGCTGAGGTTGGGTCCAACATACAAGTTGATGGTTTAGATGAATCTGAATCAAAGCAGTCCAAACACAAACACGGTTATACAGTTGCTTCTGATGCTGCCTCACTTACTGAGAGAGAAGTATTCATGTTTGGTAGGAGGCCAATTAATTACACTTCAATAAAATACATTTTATTCAGGAAGAAGCCCATAAAGTCATCTCTGATGAGAACTGGAGGAATGGTTGGCTCAACAGCGCTGTAACTCGGTAAGTTAAAGAGGAAGTTAGTTTTTTTTCCAACCTGGATCTTAGTTTTAGCAAATATTAAATTTATTTGGTCACACAGACAAGTTAGGAGCTACTTGGAGTCCTTTGAGAGAAGTTTATATTGATCCAGCATATATCCATGTAATGGGAGTCAATCAGGGCATGAGAGTTGCCGCCTGTAATAAGGCATTATCTGCCCCAAAATTAATTTAATTAATTTAACCATGTTTTGTTATTAATTGTTAGCAGTACTCCCCTCAGAGTTCAGAACATCTCAAAAGTGCTTATTTGATCAGGTCCGGGTTGATTTTCGGTCTAAAACTACACTGTCGCGACGATTTTAATTACGTCACTGCTGTGCTCTATCCTGGTTGTAGTCTGAGCAGGACTACTATGCTCTATGGCAGTCGGTTAGACAGAACTTGCTACTGCGGACATCAGCATGGTTTGCCTTTGTGTGTTTCCAAATTGCAGTAGCCGAATAACCAATTGGACTAATGTAAGCTTCTACAGGCTCCCTTTCCCCAACCTACACAAACCTACGCAGACCAACCTACTAAAATGGCGGGCGGCTGCAGCGTTATTGAAATCCCAGGTTAGTGTAAATTGGAATTGGTTACATTTAAAGCCTGTAAAAAAACCCAGAACCTAATACCTTAGGACCTGTAATAAATTTGAACTCACAGGAGAATATCGCTGACTATTCATTACAAAAAATGGTTAAATTAAGGACTTTTGGGAAAGCTAATGCCTTATCACAGGCTGCAAATCTCCTGCCCTGATTGACTCCCATTGTATGGATATACACTGATCGCGACTGGATATATTCTCCTCCTGAAGGACTCCAAGTGGCTCCAAACTGGTCTGGGTGAGTAAATGAGCGTAATATTTGCTTAAAAAAAAGAAAAAGAAAAGAATTTCCCATTTAAATAGGAATCCTTGGTGTGTAGAGCACCTTTTTCTCTCTCCAATTTCTGCATTAAAGTACGCAGTTCTGAATTAAACCAGTCATTCAACCTCCTATGGCTATGCTGGGGCTACACTGTCTAATGCCAGATCCAATGAAGAAGTAATGCTATGAACCAGACCATCAATTTGTGAAGGGATAGAGAATAAATTGCTGCCTTCCGTTGTGTTACTCTGAGATACTGAGGAAAATTGAAATACAATAGATTCTTTAAATTTTGATACTGCACTGCATGATAAAGCTCGGATAAAGACCATACGATTCTAAGAAATATTTTAAACACATATTACTTTAACAAGCATGCTTTTTTAGAAAAGAACTAAGAAATTAGAGGGTAATGAATTTAAGTTTAAAATGCAAAAATTGCTTAAGGGCATCATCATTGCAGCTGCAAGTCTTAGACCAGAAGCTCCACATCTTCAGGCATAAAACTCTCCCAACCCCAAAGGAGGAGGAGGATTCTTAATCACTCATGTGCAATTCAGGACAGCAACCTGTAAGAGGACAGTTCCCAGAGGAGGCCACACTCCCAAGTCCAGCTGGTGTAGAAAAGGCAGAGAGAAAGGATGGAAAGCAGAAGAAGAGGCAGAAAGTGAGCCATTCAACTGCAGAATCCCATGAGCATTTTGAGACTAATGCCAGCTAATCCTTCTTCTTCCCACGAGGTTAATTATTCACCAGGACCAGCACGTACTTCCTAAATGCAAGAGATACTTGGAATTACATTTCAACACCTAGCTGTTGATTTCTCTTTAGAAAGAAATGGGAAGACTAGTGTAATGTTAATAATGTTCTTTTTTCCTGGTTTTTGAATGCAAACAAACATGCCAGTGTGTAAACCTTATTTTTCAGGTTTAAAAGTGAAGAATGTGTGCTACTGGAGTAAAACTCAGTGGTGACATTTAAAGAAAAAAAAAAAAAAAAACTTAATGGCACCAAGAGAAAAGCAAACATCTGGAATTTTAAAACTCCAGTCCAGAGATGTCACAGAGATTCGTGGAAACACGATTTAATAAACCTTTAAATAAACCTGTCACACTTTTATTAAATGCTTAATAGCAAAGATATTTGTTGCAGATAGTGCTGGGTTGCTATCATTAACAATGATCTTACCACATCAAAGAGTCACTAGAATATTCAATGATTTTGTGTATCTGGTCAGAATTATAGTGGCTATTAAAAGTGTCCACACTCCTGTTAAAATATCAGCTTTTTGAGAATGTGAAACATAGATCATAATGACTCTTTTCAACACTTTTTTCCCTCCAAAAATGATCACGTTTACCCTTCGCTATTCAGCTGAATAAAAAACTAATTTGTTAGGTGAACAATACAAAAACTAATTTTAAGTTGTGTTATACTTAAACTGACTGACAATTGCAATGTCTATGGCATTCTTCAGGCAACCACACAACTTTTCTGTCAAGTCTGGAATTTTAATTTGTTGACTTTCATCTCATCGAGTCTTTCCATGTAGATTTGAATTGATGTTTGGATTCAGTGTGGTGCTGAAAAATAAAATCTGACTAAATCTATCCAGGGTGATTGACATGCAACTTTTATAAAAAGGTATTCACACCATTTTTCCTCCATTCTTCCTGCTAAACTGTTCTGTCATGTTACATGGAGATCAGCTGTTAAGCACTGCCACAAATTATCTATTAGATTGAGGTCTGGACTTTGAACAAACTTCCTCTATGTCCTGTTATCAAATGTTTACTTTCTTTGATATAGAAAGTACTTGGGTGCTTTGGGTTGTTAATGAGTCAATGTTCTCTTAAACTAGAGTTCTCTTGCAGATGGAAAAAAATCATCTTCCAAGATTCCTAATATTTTGAAACACCCTCCTGCTGAAATACATTCCCACAGGATGATGTTGCCACCACAGTGCTTCACAGTAGGGGTGGTGTGTTGGTGTGTTTGCCTTTTGGCAAACTCTAGTTTTGTCAGGATGTGTGCATGAAGGTATGGACCCAAACGCAGAAGCAAAGTGCAGAGCTGTTGATTAAGGTGCTGAGTGATGGTGGGGGTCTAATGGCAGGAACGAAGACACAGGACATCAAGATGAGGACGTCAGGGAAAACACACGGTGGACATCTGGAGTATACTCCTGCAATGATCTGGCGCTGACTGAGGGAACGGGAGCTGGTGAGGTGAGTGGATGGAGATTGAAGACAGGTGCGGATGATGATGATGAGGGAGTGACAGGAGCTGAGTGTAGCGTCATGACAAGTTTAGCCTTCATCAGAGTTTTGTTCCATGGTAGTGTTCCCATTACTGCTCCCCCTTAAAGGTTTGACTGGTAAAGAACTGGGGCAACAGTTGCTGTCTGCAGAGTGAAAAACATCACGGTGATTTCTTCTTAATATTATTGTAAAATAACTCAGGCTAAAAGAGGTAAATAGCTGGATAATAACCTGTGATGAGAAAATCTTTAGGAACAGTTTTAAAATAACAATGTAATTATAAACAATGAATACAGAATTATATCAACTATTCATTATTAAAGTTATTAAATCTCATAAATTGCCAACAGCTCAACTCTTCGATCTGCTGCCTTTGCCAAAGAAACAGAAAATAGAGAAACATTTATTTAAAGCTCTCTGTCAAAATGATTTCAAAAATATAATAGCTCTTCATACCAGCTGAATAAGGAGTATTTTTAAGTTTGTTTTAAGTTTAATAAAGTATTTTTGAACTCAAATGATGAATAAGACTACCTGTTGACAATGATGGGACTGAACTCATGTCCACTGATCACAACAGGATGGAAACAGTTTTTAAATAAAAGTTAAGGAAGGTGAGATCCCGTTAATGTCATGGTTATTTAAGGAAGACAAGCAGACGGAAGCTTTTCGAGTGCAATCCATCTTTCTGAACTAGAGTCCTGCACCTCAAAGTGTGTACTTTGTCAATCACTCATCACTCGTCTTGGAGATGCATATTAATCATTTGTAGTTAAAGTATCTCAACAATTTTTTTTTTCCTACATTCAAGCAACATCTTGTTGCTTCAGCGATTAAACACAATAGCCGCAGACATCCTCATCTACACACCTCTCCACGGAGATCGCACTTCAAGGTACTCCTTGGTGCCAGATGTCAGCTATATGCGTGCATGTCCTTGTGCTTGAGTGGCTGGGGGTGTTGTCAGGGAGATGTGGTGACGTCTCCAGCATGAGGAGATCTGTGCAGACATCAATTTATCACTTTGAAACCGAGAGATAGAAGACGACAGAGGAGGGGGAGAAAAAAATGACAGGGAGGCGAAGAAGATACTCTGAAAGAGATGTATGCCTCTTGCATTCAAATAAGAGTTTAGGGATATGCTACTATAAACCACTTATTGTCAGCAAACACACAGGTGGTCACCCACACAACCTTAAACTTCATATTGAGTTTATTTATGATGTAGAATCAAAATCCTCTAAAAAATTGTAATTCATCTCTTTGAGCTGGAAAACACTGGCTCCAGTTCATCAGAGAGCAAAACATCAGTTAGAAGATTACAATCTCCCAAACCTGGAAAATCAAAGAAAACATAACAGTGATTTTCCCTTAAGTTCTTCCAAAAAAGCAGCATCTGCAAACAAGCAGGGAGTTTTTTTTTGTTTGTCTTGATTTGGAGATCAATAATGATGTGATTTTTGAGTGCCGACATTGCACTTCTGAATTACATCACTGCACACAACTTGACAGCAAAAAGAGAAGAGGCCATGTTAGAAAGACTGCAAATTTCAACATCTAACAGCCAAGTTCACCTTAGAGTAGAAAAAAAGAAATTTCAAAAGGGAGGAAAAAAGAAAAAAAATCTATATTCTAGGGTATGCCACAAAGGTGGGAGCCTCTGTCTCTTTCTACTTGCATGTAAGGATGGAAAAGTGTCAGCACCCAGAATCACGTTTAGACAAAAGCAAACATTAAGAGGTCCCAACTACAAATTAAGATAGAGTATTCAATTCTCTACAGACACATTTGCATCTTCAGGTACTCCAGCTTTGTCCTAAAGTTAACAAGTGTGGGTTTGAAATTTCTGCTTTAAACTACCTTAAGATACAGTACTTTGCAAATATTTGAACAAGTGTAAAAAAAATTGCTGTAAACAAAAAAAAATGCTTTCAGAAATGTGAATAAGAATTGTTTAATAGCAAAGTGAGCAAAAAAAAAATACTAAACCAAATCAATATTTTATGTTACTACCTTCTGCCTTCAAAGGGATTATCTGGTATTTTGTAGGATTATAATGTGGTTTATGATCAAGTAATTATACCATACAGGTGCTAATAATAATTAATATCACACCTAGGTTGAAACACACTCATTAACAGAAAAAGAAACTGCTGTGTAGGAGGTTTAAAACTGGGTGAGGACGAGCCAAACTCTGTTACCAAGATGAGGTTGTGCAAGATAGTTTCCTATCATGGCAAGAATGAGCACAGAAACAAGACACAAGATATTTATACTGAGTTAGCCAGGTCTTTCTTAGACAACAATTTCAAAGCAGACCGGGGTTTTAAGGTGTGCTGTTCAAGCTCATTTGAAGAAGCACAAATAAACAGGCAATGTGGAAGATCATAGACACAGTGGTCAGCCAAGGAAACTTTCGAGATTTCTCGTTTCTTCGTTTACTAAATTTTTTGGATTGATTACATTAAATTGAACTTTGTTTACAGCAATTTTTCAGACCTTGCACAAAATTGTATATGTGACCCTGCGCATGTGTTGTTCTGTGTGTCTTCACTATGCACTGTGATGGACCGGCAAGCTGTCTGGGTACCAACCTGTTTTCTTTCTACTTTAATTAAAGCTTTGTTTCCACTGCGATCATCTGCTTTCATCAATCATTTAATGAAATATGGGCACTGTGACCATCCATGGTTTCGATAGATTCCCCAAAGGATGAAAAAAACTTTTTCTGAATTGAATTTGATTTACTAATAATCATAAGCAGATATCAAGAAAAGCTAAAGAGAAAGAGTGTCCTGTTGATTTTGGAGTCTTTTTAAGAAGACAACGCTGACTCTTGCTGCATGTCTAACCTATATGGACGCCCCAAGATCCATAAAGAAGGGGCCCTGCTCAGGCCCATTGTCAGCAGCATAAACTCTGTCACATACAATATAGCCAAACACATAGCCAATATCATGGCACCTCTGGTAGGTAACAACCCACACCACATCCAAAACTCCATAGACTTTGTGAACAAAGTCCGGAACCTAAAAATGGATCCAGATGAGACAATTGTTTCCTATGACGTGACTTCACTCTTCACCTGTATTCCTACAATGGAGGCCTTGGCCACAGTAAGAGAACTACTTACACGGGACAACTTCCTCCAAAACAGAACAAAACTCAAACATGAACACATTTGCCAACTTCTGGAATTGTGCCTGAACACCACATATTTCCAGTTCAATGGCAAGTTTTATAGACAGAAACACGGCTGTGCCATGGGTTCACCAGTTTCTCCAATTTTGGCAAATATATACATGGAGGAGGTAGAGTGCGGGGCTTTGAACTCCTTTGAATGAATAACACCTAGCCACTGGTTCAGATACGTAGATGACACATGGGTTAAAATCAAAACCAAAGAGGTGCAAGCTTTTACTGAACACATAAACTCAGTGGACAGAAACATCGAATTCACCAGAGAAGATTTCAAGGACAATAGTTTGCCGTTTTTAGATTGTGTCGTCCAGAGGAGAAAGGACTGAAGGCTCCACATCGGGGTATACAGAAAACCCCCACCTACAGACCAATACCTACTTTTTATCTCACACCACCCACTGGAACACAAGCTTAGTGTTATCAGGACCCTGCAACACAGAGCTGATAACATATCCACCAGCTCACAGGCCCAAGGGGAAGAATGCAAGCACGTGAGAGACACCCTCACAACTTGTGGTTACCCCAGCTGGACTTTTGTGAAAATTGCAGCTTGTTCCAGAAGGAAAGCCAACAAAGTGGTGGAAAAAGAAAACAAACAAAACAATGTAGTCATTAGTCTGGGATTTCTGAAAAACTCAGGAGGATTTTTAACAAACTCAGTATCCCTCTGTATTTCAAACCCAGCAACACACTCAGACAGAGACTAGTAAATCCCAAGGACAGAACACCACACGCGCACAAAAGCAACTTGGTGTATGCAATCCAATGTAATGAAGAATGCAAGGACCTCTACATTGGTGAAACCACACAACCACTGTACAAACGCATGGCCCAACACAGGAGAGCTAACTCCTCAGGCATTGACTCTGCTGTTCATTTACATCTCAAGGATAAAGCCCTCTACTTTGAGGACAGCAATGTTCAGATATTAGACAGAGAGGACAGATGGTTTGAAAGACGAGTAAAAGAAGCCATCTATGTAAAAGTAGAGAAACCATCGCTTAACAGAGGAGGAGGCCTGAAACATCACCAATCTCCAATTTACAATGCTGCCCTTTCATCCCTACCCAGGAGACTCAACCATTTAACCTCTTATAAGAAAAACAACTGTGACTCCAACCACTGTCGTTATAACACAATAGGGAACTAATGAAGCCGAAACCTAACCTCCACCAATAGGCGACATGGCAACGATCATCGTTAAGACGTAGAGCACAAAGGATCCAATGACATAATCAGTCTGGTAGAAGCACTCCAAGAGGTTAAATAGCTGAGTCTCCACACCAGTTAGTTGGACCAGTCCCAGCCTGGTCAGCGGCGAGCATGAACTGATAAAGCCTCTTGGATAAGAGGTGAAACATCTTCCAAGACAAATTACCAAGTCCAGTTGCGTTCGATTGAAATTTCCTTGAGATAACCGTGGCCTGCATGAATGAGAATAACAACAGGCTTATATGAATATTCATTGCCATTTCTGGTGGACACTGGTGCTACTTTCAGCACAATGGATAATGTTTTACCAGATATCCAGCTCTATGGAAATAAAGTGTCTATCATGGGAATCTCTGGGGCTCCAATGAGATGTGTTCTTCACATTCAGAGGGACAAAGCTGAGATACAACAGCCTCCCCAAGGTTTTGTCCTGTCTCCTGGCATATTTAATCAGGTTCTCAAACACTCACTAAGCACCTTGCTCCTCCCACCAGGCTGTGTATTGCTTCAGTACGTTGATGATCTGATTTTGGCCACACTCACTGCAGAAAGTTGCATTGAAGCCACATTGGCAGTACTCTCTCATTTAGGAAAAGAGGGTTACAAAGTCTCACGTGATAAGTTGCAACTAGTCAGACAGGAGGTCCAGTTTTTGGGAAGAAAAGTAACAGCACAAGGATCTGGTTTAACGGAGACAAACAAAAATGCCATCTTGACTCATCCCAAACCTCTTACTGTCAAATCAATGCTGTCATTCCTGTGACTCACAATATATTCTTCCTTCTGTGACCTTGGGTTCAGGCCATAGAACTTTTGGGTCAAGATAAGTCGGGTAACTTGTCTTATGGTGTGCATTCTGAAAGGGTGTGCCATTTTGTCAGAACACCGGCTCCCTCTTTTTAGGTATTAAGCGAATACTTCTCTGGAGTACCCGGGCTTTGCTCTCGGGTTATCTTGACTCCGCCGTCAGCATCATTCCCTAGGTTCGGTCTTTCATGTCGTCTTCTGTCCTCTACCACCAGCGTGTCATGCCTCCGCAATCAGTTTGCCCTTGTCGAGCCCTGTCATATGGGGATGCGGCTCTGGCGCGATTTCCTCTACTCCTTGGATCGGTATTTTGTTGTTTTATAACCATTTTGTCTCCCTTCTCGTCTGTTCTCAGCTCTATATCAATGCTGCTCCTCCCAATGGTATTACTACCAAGGGAGGTAGTTCACTTCAGGGGAGTTTGTCTCCCAGTCTGACTGCCCTTCCTCCGCTTTCCATGGGGTTTACCCCCTTGTTATCACAGTCCTTTTATGGGGACACAAATAGTCTCAGAACTCGATCCTCATCCACTTACACAATGCAGCCGTCGTAGAAATTGTTAATAAAGGTCGATCTCGTTCACCCACTATTGCATCTGCGCATCCGCAGTCTGGCTCTACCCTCCAGATATCAATTCATACTCCATGCAGCTCATGTCCCTGGTCACCTAAACTGCATTGCTGTTCGGCTCAACCTCAAGCCGCATCTCAGAAGTTCATCTTCGACAGTCTCTCACCTGATACCCTCTGTTTACCTGTCTGGCTAGAATGCCTTCAAGGCCTTTCACTTAACATATGGTCTTTCTTTCCCCCCTCATTCCCCTGTCAACCTGCCAGTTCATGTCACTCCAAAAAAAAGCATATAAATCTGCGTAGCTACCATCAAATCTTAGCCTTAAGATCAGCCTCTTCATCAAGCGGGCAACAGGTAGCCCCCATCCAGCCCTCAATCATAGCCATATATATGTTATTGAAAGGTCCTAAAAGCTAGAACCACCCACAGCTACTCACGTTTACTGCTCACCTTTGAACTTCTCCCCCGTTGCATTCTCACGCTTCGCTCCTGCTATCTTTCCCCCTTCGTTGACCTAGCTATCCAGTCCACGCTCCTGCTCGCCTGTTTCGGTTTCCTGCATTGTTCTGAGTTTGCCCCCTCTAAACCATACACGACCTTTTCATTCATCCCAGGCTGAGACATCTCGATTTTAGTCAGGACCCCACATTTGCATCTATGTAGAAATAAAACAGACCAGCTCTGCACTTCTGTCCGAATCCACCTGTCCCACCTTAGTTCTATCCTCAGCCCACCACGAACCAATCCCTGCTATGTTCAGTCGTGATTATCTTCTAACGCCTCATTACAGAAAAAGGTAATTATGAAGAATAAGGTAGGCACAAAGCCCTTAATAATCAAGCTCTATTGTACATCTAATCCGATTGATCCTAACAGAGCTGTTATTGTGATTGCTGGCCTTGTTTACATGTTTTTTCTCTCCATTTCCCCCATGACCTGATCAGTAGATTCTAGTTGTATTAACTGGAACTGTGCGCTCTCTTCTTATTTTTTACTTGTTCCGTCTGCCAGTGTGGCATTCAGAATTGGGTTTCTTAGTACCAGTTAGACCCCAACATATTTACCTTCTCGAGTGGGGCATTACACCTTTTGTTATAGTACTCCACCTGATATAAATGTGTGAGAAACCTTTATTAGAGATTGCTGTCAGGTTTTATTTTCTAATGTTATGGACACAGAGATAGAAAATGAGGGTGAAGAAAGAAACAAGATTAAGAACAGTTGTAGAAAAACAAAAAGATAGAGAATTTGAGTCAACCATACAATAGAGGGGAGGGGAACAAAGAGAATACAAGAAAACTTCCTAGTATGCATCTACACCCACAGGAGAGCAGAGATGAGGGAAAAACAACACAAAAAGGAGCAACATTGACAAAACAAATGAAACAATGTGAACTAAGAACTACACAGCCACAATACTCAAATATTGATATATAAATACAGCAACAATTGGATTGAAAACGTCATGGTACTAATTATTCAAGATCTAGTAATGATAACCTCAGCCCAGGAATATATATATAAACACCAGAGTCCCCACACCTATGTTTGTGTTGGAGCATATACGGTTTCTCCATTAAAGTGTTCGAAAGCTGGTGTGAGAAGCCATCAATCAGTCTCCCCGGAATTGATGAAAACGTGAAGGAAATCAGAGCCACAGATGTCCAGAGGAACCCAGAGCCTAGGAGTCCCAGGCGGACCAACACAGGCATGACTGCACCCCCCAAGAGAAGAGCAGTGGAAAGGCCCAGGAGAACATCCAGCAGCTGCAATGCAGGGGTTCAGAGGGGCCGCAGCGAGGAGCCCACAGGCTCCACCGGCAACCAGGGCGGGCCCGGTCAAGAGAAGAGCCCCGAGAGTGTGCTGACTCTTTATCATTCCTCTTTAGAACCAAAAATATTTACTTCAGCTTTTTTTTTTTGTTCAGCTGGAGAAAATTATGGCACACATTCCAAGCAGATTGCATCGAGTCATTGACTGGAAAATTTGGCTTTACATGCAGACTGCAACCACAAGACCCTCTGTAATCTCTCATACTGAGCAAGCATTAATTGACAGTGGAGAGGAAAAACTCCCCTTCAACAGGAAGAAAGCTTCAGCAAAACCTGGCTCAGTTCGAGCCGCCATCTGCCACCCTGAGAAAACACAGCAGAGACACTGAAGGAACACAAACAACTGATGTAAGATTATTTTATACAATATATGAAACAAAGTAAAAGGTTGATAGCAGAATACTGAGATAACAAACAAAACAAGTTAAATGGAGAGTAGGAGAAAAGGAGTAGAGTTAAGAAAATTGGTCAGTCTGTCCTCCAAAAGTATAACAGTGTGTCCACACTGAACGCGATAGGAGCGACTATAAAGCGCGACACACGCCTAGCTGTTCGCATGCACATTCACACCTTGAAGCGTGTACAGCGCGAACTGGTCGCGCTTAAAATATGGCCTTCAGCGGAGCTGGGGCCAGAGTGCATCTGCGGTGGATTATGGACCGAGCTGACGAAGGACAGCGTGTTCGGCCCGGGCTTCAGCGGCGCTGGGGCTACAGTGCAGCTGGCGGTGGATTATGGACCGAGCTGACGGAGGACTGCATGTTCGGCCCGGGCTTCAGCGGAGCTGGGGCTACAGTGCAGCTGGCGGTGGATTATGGACCGAGCTGACAGAGGACTGCGTGTTCGGCCCGGGCTTCAACGGAGCTGGGGCTACAGTGCAGCTGGCGTTGGATTATGGACCGAGCTGACAGAGGACTGCGTGTTCGGCCCGGGCTTCAGTGGAGCTGGGGCTAGAGTGCAGCTGGCGGTGGATTATGGACCGAGCTGACGGAGGACAGAGTGGATTACGTGTTCGGCCTGGCCTCCGGTAGACTGTGAATTGCTGCACTGGGGGTTTGGTGAGCTACAGATACAGTCTAGCTACGGCGGAGGGATCCATAAACAGCAGCGAGCCTATCATAAACACCGGCTCCTCGCCGCCTGGAGAACGTGACCTGCTCGCCCAGTTTGTCCCGTCAAGTTCCAAGCTTCACCTGCCGAAACACAAACTACATTTCTGAGCAGCTGTCCATCTGTCTGCGGTTCGTAAAAGTTTATAATATTTGAGCAGCGTGGGACGTGGTGCGGGATCTGCTACCAGGAAACCAGGTGAGGAGGCTGTTTCAAGGCTCACTTCTAGGCCGAGAGAAAGGCTTTATCGCGACACAAATCTGCTTCTGAAGTGTCACCAAGTCGCGCTTCATCGTGCTCCTCCATTGATTTTACATGTAAACCTGGTCACTCCTATCGCGTTTGGTCTGGACACACTGTAAGTCTATAGCAGCAAAACTATAAAGATAGGTAAGGATAACCTAAATGATTTAACTATAAGCTTTATCAAAAGGAAAGTTTTAAGCCTGGCCTTAATAGACAGAGTATCTGCCTCGTGGACTAAAACTGGATGCTGGTTCTAAAGGAGAGGAGCCTGATAACTAAAAGATCTGCCTCCCATTCTACTTTAAGAAATCTTTGGAACCAGTACACCTGCAGTCTGAGAGTGAAGTGTTCTATTAGGAACATATAGAACAATCAGATCTCTGATATATAATAGACCTTGATTATTAAAGGCTTAACATGTAAGGAGGATCAGCTTAAATTCTACTCAGGATTTAACAGGGAGCCAGTTAAGAGAAGCCAAACAAGGAGAAAAGTGATCTCTCTTTTTAATATTCATCAGATTAACTGAAGGTTTTTACTTACATTGTGTGGACTTCCTGATAATAAATAAATACAGGAGTCCACTCTATAAATTTAATGAAACTGGATTTAATCAAATGTTTGTTTTAAAAAATATGCTTAAGATGAAAACTAAGAAGTAGAAAATTGTGGTATTCCAACATTTTTACATATTTGTATCAAATTCGGAGTTGCACTGCACTGATTTATTGTAAACTAACAAATGCCTCAATGTCTTAACAAATCTTTTGATTTGATCACATTTGAGCAAGAAGTGGAGTTAGGTGGACGGAAATCCATTTTTTTTAGATCATTTTATTTTCTCACTCAAAGGGGAGGTCACCCGACTTAATCCATAGGGTTTAATATGATGTTGGCTGTTCCAGGGAATCTGTATTTAAGGTTCAGGAGTGTTTTCATGCAAATCTTGGACCATTTTCAATAGGTGTATATGTGAGGTTGGACATTGATGTTGGATGAGAAAGCTGGCTGACAGGCTCGACTCTAACCCATCCTGAAAGATTCTGGTGTTCAGTCAAATTCTTCCACTCTACACTCATTTATCTAGAGCTTGCTTTTCTGCACTGGTATCCAGGCTAAATGGAATCAGAGTCCACTCCCAGACTTTTTCTGAAAAACTGGGGAGAAAAAAAAAACAAAACAAAAAAATGTGGCATACTGATACATTAAGAGTTCCTTTAACTGTAACTAGGCGGCCAAACCAAAAACATCCCCATATCATAATCCCCTCTACCAAGCCTTACATTTGACAAAATGCAGTTAGGCATGGACAGTTTCACTGACAACTGCCATTTCTCTAGACATGCCAGATATAAAGACAATATTCATCCCTCCAGAGATATTTTTTTAGATAAATTTTCTTTTAGGCTCACTCAAAGGGGAGTTCATATTATATATATATACATATATATATATATATATATATATATATATATATATATATATATAACAAGGACCAACAACTTTAATATAAGACAGTGGAATTTTGTGAAGTAAGAGAATTACACAGCTGGATTTTTTACACAGCTTGCGTCCTATCACTGTAACATGTGCTGGGGAATTATCAATTAAAAATAATTAATTAATTAATTGATAATTGTTATGGTCTATATGGTTTGTCTAAGGATATTAAATCAATAATTCATCAATTATTAACGAGGCAAAACATATATATCTTATTAATAGGAAGTTATTAACCAATAATTTCACTTATAATGATTAATTATACGTGATTACTCCAGAAAGATCCTATCTGAAGGAATTGAATTCTTGCAGTAATTTACACAGACACTCAGAATAAAAGAAACCAGAGATATGATTCAATTTAACCAATTTATTCTAAAAATACAACTAAAATAAAAACACTACTTATACCAAACGGTTCTGTCAAGACTACCGGTACATGAGCAATATGGAGACCAGCGGTGACGTCACTTAGGCACGTCACGGGGCGCCTCCTACTGACGTCGTACTCAGCCCCTCGTGTGCATGCGTGGAGGCGGTGTATGACGCGAACGCGCAGCTCGTCGAAAAGAACGGGGGTAAGTTTTATGACCTATTGTTTAATATGAGCAAGAGGCCTGTGGTTCCTTTCTAACAAAGAAAACTTGTGGATCTTATCAGTGAGTTAGCTTCTGCTAATACAGACTCTGGTTGGGGAATATGGAGGAAAAGGGTTTAAAATGTCTTTTGCGTGCTGCGCGTTCCTGACAGGAACTCCGCGGGTGCTGACTCAAATGCCTAAGACTCCAAACACTTACTATCAAACTAACGGAGAGGAACCAAGACTTCTACAGACTAATAATTCTGCTTACTAATAAAGGACGAACCATACAGAAAACGTACAATCAACTCGTACAGAACTCAAAAATTAAACGGTAAGTAGAAGCACAGCACAGAAAAATCACAGAGCTCTCAAGGAAAGCAACTCACTTCACATCAATAATCATGCATGCATACAGTTGTAAAGAAAACTTTCTAAACTCTCTCACCCGAGGTCACAGAAGGTAGAGATAAAAAGAAACGCTCTTACTTTCTTACGAAAGGAGAGGGGCTCCCAATTGTGGAAGACAAAGTTGGGAAAACGAGATGGTTGGCTCGTCAACTGCGCAAAAAAGAAACAAAAGAAAGGGAATTAAGCGGATCAAAAAGAGATAGTTTGGGGCCAGCCAAACTATTGGGAAAACTTGGTTGCAGGGATGGAAGGCAAAAATCCAGAACACGTGTTGCAAAGGAAGATCTCTTCTTTCAGTTCCGTGGAAAGAACTAAACCCCACTAAAGCGAGTTTTGAAGAGGAAGATGGATACTCATCCATCGCTTTTTATGCTGGCTGTGGGCGATTCGCCCCCCCCCCCCCCACCCTTTCCTTGTATTGCCCACGAATCAGGCCCTGGCAGCGGCAGGGGTCTTTGATAGGTGGCCATCCCAGCCAACTGCTGCAGCAGATCATCCAGCACTCATTGAATTTGAAATGGGGAAGAAGCGGATAGTTCTGCTGTTGGTTAGCATGGCGTGGCCGGGGAAGAAGGGGCGTGCCGCCGAGGGGGAAAAGAAATATGTCTGATCTTAACAATCAAACTGTCTTAGTTTCAACATTCATGGGTCACACCCAACACATGCATTGATTCACTGAGCTCCTCAGAGTGACCCCTTCTCTTAAAAATGTTGACTTTGTGCATGCTTAAATTGATTTTATACTCTTGATTAGAATACTGAAATGTACTTGTACTTGTAGTATAAGTCTGGGACTCATGGAGACACAAGGTAATTGACATAAAAATGGCTTTGGGTTGTAGGAATTTTAGTTTTACTTTAAATTCCTGTCTTGCTGCCTTGTTTCATTAGAAATACCTGATTTGCAGGGTAGTGGAGGGGCACTGGTCACTGGGTGAGTTGCAGGGTACACCCTGGAGGGGTCAACCATCCATCCCGGAGCAACAACCAAAAAAACTTGGAATGAAAACAAGTCCTGCACACATTCACTCCTTAGGAAATTTTCTAGACAACAATTAACCTAGCAGTCATATTTTTGGACTGTTGGTTAAATTATGTAGACGTTGTCAAACTCCAGTTCTTGATGGCTCGTTTCCTGCAACCTTGCGATGTTTTGTTGGTCCAAAACAACTGAATCAAATGGTTAAAATGCCTCCTCAGGAGGTAGCTTTAATTAACAACATCCCAGGTGAATAAAAAGAAAATGATCCATTTTATTTTGCATGTTAGAGAAGATTCAGCTGGAAAAAAAAAAGATTGCCTTGCCTGAAAAACTTATAACGCGCATTCAAAGGATGAGTCCAAATAGTAGAAGTGATTTATATATTCTGCATCTCTGCAGTTAACTTATAGTAGAGCTCAGTGACGGTTTGCAGCACTGCAACTGTACCCAAACACTCATAAAGTTTTTCATTAAATGTTAGTCACCTCACTCACTTATCTCACTCACAAATGCAGACACACAACAGGTTCATCACAATGGCTCAACCGCAGCTGCTTTTGGAGTACAAAAAAAAAGAAGAAAAAACCCTCCCGGCCCGAGAACAAACTGGCCGTTTGGAGAAAACTTCCAAACGTTCCTACGGCCATCCCTCCCCTCACTGTAAGCTAGGTTCTAAATGAATCAAAAAGCAAGACAGCTTTTAAAACTAATATTCTTGTGGCAGCAGGGGCCACAAAATTACCCTGGCCTATCAACAAGCGATACTTTTTCAAAAATTGTATGATGCTGTGTGTCGAGAAAATAGGCAAATACTTTTAAATGTCATGCTGAGCCCTAAACATCATTGCTGACCTTGTACATCGTCTTGGTGCTTATCTGAAACAACAGCTTGTTGGAATGAGAAGATATTTAACTGCATACTCTGTCACGGATATTACCAAAAATATAACTATTTGGCTTTTAATAGTCAAAGTACTGCTTATGGCAGTCAATAAAATTAATAATTTATGAAAAAATTATTATTATTCGGGGCACCACCTTTATCAGGAACTATTTTAATAGCCAAATGTCTATATGTGTCCCATAATCTGAATGAATGATTTTTTTTTCACCTTTTATTGACCATTAACCTTGCAATGTGCTTGTGTTGAATAAGAAATGACAACCGTTACTTTCCAAACGCAAGATTTATTTACAGAAAACAAAGAAAAACATTTTAATCACCACAATAGAAAAAGACCACACTACTGATTAAAATAAATGAATAGTTAAAATAAAACAACACAAAATATGAATAATTTAAAAAAATGAGAAACCATAGATTCTGAGTTGCTGCACGTCGATCAGGAAAGGGGAACCTCCGGGGAGTGTTAGCCAGTAGGCTATCAAAGGATTGCTAATCTGGCTAGCAGCGGAGGGAAGCTCCTGGCTTTGGTTTTCTCCTGGCTGGCTGCGTGGCGATCGGCGTCCACCTTTTTATGCCGAACTGGAGCTCTCCAGTTCGGCATTCACCTCTTATCAGCTCGGTGGCTAAATGCGGATTCTGGTTGTGTTCAGCTCTCTTCACACGTGGGTCACAGCTCTCGTTTCTTAGCAGTTGGCAGCCTGAAACTCAAAGGGGTTTCATCGGGCTCTGGGGATAAACAACTTCTTTGTTTATCAATGTTCAACATTCACATGGAGTGGTCTTTGGGTTCCTTTGGAGCAAGTTTCTGCCAGAAACTCAGGCCTCCCTCCGCCATGGAAGGAAAATGGTTGGAGAAACGAAGCGGGTGGAAGCGGGCTGTATTTATAGAGGGATTTGGCCCTTGCTTAATAATGTTAGTCAAGGGAATCATATTTTTACACCAAATAAATAGAAGAAACAGTGCATTGAAAAATCTCAAATTAAAAGAACCCTTCTGCAATTAAAATGGTGTTTTTGGTTTCATTTATTGAAATACAAAACCTAAAACAAACCTAAAGCAATTTAAAAAATTTATATAAATATATAATTTGCGACTCATACTGATTTCTTTTTCATTTTAGGCTGCTTGCAGTTAACTGCTGTGCGCTGCTTATTTGAAAGTTTAAAATATGGCTTACTGACAAACAACTCTAGACCAATTAGGGGCTACCGCTGCTGCATAGGAGTGAGAGGGATATCATGTTACCGGACCAATCAGTCCATAGGTTGCCCGGGTCCTTAGGCACGCTTGGAACCAAGGCAGAGTTAGTCAGAAAAAAGGGGTCAGCTGGCGTTGGTTCGGAACGGACGCAGGTAATGGAAAAACGCCACAAGCGTTCAAAAGCATCCCGTTCTGTACCGTACTGGCACTAGTGGAAATGGCGCAATATAGATAGATAGATAGATAAAAAAATTGATGATAGATAGATAGATAGATAGATAGATAGATAGATGTTTTGGCAGTAGTTGAATAATAACAGTATGAACATGTAGAAGCTCTTGTGTCTACTCAACATAAAATGTTTAGTTTAAATATTCTATGTGCAGTGTTTGGTGCGGATATCCAAAGCAGATGAAAGGGACATTTGACAGAAGAGCCAACGGCCATTGCACATATCTTCTTTAAAAAAACAACCGAAACAAATTCTCTTCATATCTTAAAAGTGACATCAAAAGTAAGGAAGGCACACAGAGACAAAGGTAGGCAAGAATGAAAGACAGGGACACTAAGTGTACTGAGGCTTGGATTTTATTACACAGAGTTGAAAGCATCGCTCTTGGCAGAAAAAAAATAAATAACATGATGAAATCACTCTAGCTGATATGATGAAATGAGCAGCATTGCTTAGAAGACTCACAAAATAAAACTGCATGTTTAAAAAGGCAATTAGGGGAAGCAGAATGGCATTAGCTTGGTTCCCAATGACAAATAAATGGAAATGTTCATATTCCACTGTGAAAATTATCAGCACACTCTTTGCATGACCTTTTCCAAACTAATTATAACGAGACAACTGTTTTTGGCGAAGCATAGATAATTGAGGCTATGTCTGTCTCTAAACAATGTTATTGACTGAAAAAAAGAAGAAAGAAAATCAACATTTTGTTTTGTAAAAATGTAGATTTTCTTTCTATTTAGTATTTTACTATTCAGAACCACTGTCTTGTACTGCATCTCTGTGTCCTATCACCAAAACACATACAAATGGCTGCAGGCATTTTTATTTATTGTTCAATCTAATACGCTTATTTCCATAAAAGTGGGCATGTTTTCTAAATAAAAAAACGTAAATCTCACATTTCCTTAAGAGCAAATTAGAGGTCAGAGATAAACCTGTGGCAAGTAACCACAGATGTGAGTGTACCTTAGCCGACAGGCTGGTCAGGTAGAGTCAAATCAAAGAAGCAGGCAAAGATCTTAAGAGAGCTACAGCTCAAGTGGGAGACCCTGTTGACAGCTGTGGCAACGCTTTAAACATAGTTTGGAATATTGAAGGGAAGATCAGTGAAGTCATTATAAGTGTTCCGAGTAATGCATTACAAAAGTAATGAGTCACAGGAATAGATTATTTTTTTCAGTAACTGAGTAATGTAATGCATTACTTACAACATATACAGCATTATATTACTAGTTACAATTTCAGTAACTAAAGTTACAAATGCATTTTAAATTGTTTTTCTGGCCAACTAATGCAACAGGCCAAATCAAGTTGGATACGTTAGAACAAGATCCACCATCCACGTCCTGTTGCTCAAACCCAAAACATCAGAGAATCAGGACGGCTGAGGAAAAGATCAACTGTACATTTAAACAGCGGCATTATTCACGCTGTTTTCCTCACCATCTGTTGTAAGACTTCTGGCATCAGAGTCTCACCTTTGTCAACCATCTTTATGATGTGCACTTTCAGCACCTTCTTTTGATTAGATTTAACAAACATTACCATGAAATAGAAGGCATGCAAAGGATCTTGAGACTTAATTTTAATTAAATAGTGTTAAAAATACAGTATTTGTGGTGTGACACTTGTTTAAAATGTACATTGATAAGTTCAAGTGGTTACAAGTCGTGTTAGATATTTAAGATATTTTGCCAAAAGTAACTTAAAGTAGTGTAACTCAGTTACATTTTAAAGACAGTAATATGTAATGCAAACATATTACATTTTTGACATTGTAACTAGTAATGTGAAATTGTAACTTGCCCAACACTGGTCATTATCAGTAACTGTTCCTTTACCTATTGTAAAAATATGTTATATATATGTTAGGTGGTTGAAAAAGTTTCAAGAGGTGGGCTGGGGTGGAAATTAAGCCTGGGAGGTTGGTTCAGAGAGGCCTTTTGTTAAAGGGTGGAAGAGGATCAGTATCTCTACAAAATTATTTGTAATGTTAACATAAAATTATATTATACTAACAATGATATTAATAACATGTTTCACGTAGTTTTTAAATATAAAGAGCTTAATAATCAAGCTCCATCGTACATCAGAGTTGTTCCATATGTTCCTAACAGAGCACTTCACTCTCAGACTGAAGGTTTACTGGCAGTTCCTAAGATTTTTAAAAGTAGAAGGGGAGGCAGAACCGTTAGTTATCAGGCTCCTCTCCTGTGGAAACAGCTCCCAGTTTTAGTCAGTGAGGCTGATACTCTGTCTATCTGTAAGACTAGGCTTAAAACCTTCCTTTTAGAAAAAGCTTATAGTTAGAATGGCTTAGGTTATCCTGCGCTATTTTCGTAGTTATGCTGCTATAGGCTTAGACTGTTGGAGAACACACTCAGTGTGATTATTCCAAAAAGCTTGATTTAGATGCATGTAAACGTACTAAGGGCTTGCCACTACTACAAGGTGCTGGGGTGCCAGTCAGGTCTCTCCCCTGACATATAAGATAATAAACAACAAATAATAGAATAAAATAAATAAATAAATATATGTCCTTGATGTACTACTCCCCTTACAAAGGATGCAAACACTAAGATAAATGCTTACACCCTAAGCTGCAAGTTTCATATAAGCAGTTTTTTGATTGTGGAATTCAGTTTTGAACCATAAATCATACACACAACAAAATATATACATGCAGTTGAATGAAATCACATTTAATTATATATTTCATACAGGAGTCATAAAGAAAAATGAAAATATTTGTACAACTTTATCTAGCTCAGTGGAAATCCAAAAGTCCAAAATAACAAAAAATCACTCTGTCTTGCAACATCTTCCTCTCTCTTTTTACTCTCACTGGCGTCTTCCTTTTATCTTCTTTTTTTTGACAGCTGTCAACGTGGCATTTCCGACAGACAGCTGATAAGGACACGCCCCCTTTAAGGATGTAACTGACACAGAGAATAATGATGGCATGTTTGTTTGTAAACAAAGTCACACTTCCATGTCTCCTAACTTCCCGAGGGGGTGCGCAGGGACAGGCGGGGGTGGAGCAGTTGGTTGCAGAGAAGTCCGATTCTCAATCGCATTATCTGAATAGCTTAGTCGAGCTTCTGAAACATCAGTTCGGTTTGATTCAAGCCAGACTAAGGTGTATACATGCATTTCAAAACTCTGATCTCAGTCCGACTAAAGTAATAATTCAGCTTTCTCATACTGCATGTAAATGTACTGACTGATCACTTTTCGTCACTCTTCTACTTTTCTCTTCTACTACTCTTCAGATGCATTTTTGCTGTTATTTCGGCTGTTAACCTTGCTTTCTCTTAATGTTTTTCTCTCCATAGAAATTACCTGGTCTGGTATCCTGCTCCGCTACAATGGCAACGCTCCCAGTGACCGAACCTCCTCCATGTCCGTTTGTCAAGGTGAATCTGTAAATACTGAACCGTGAATAGTCAGGGGTCGACTATATTACTTTATAACTCAGAACACATCAGCTTTAAAACAGGCGAGTTACTCTCTTCATGGATCCCCACAGACCTTTATGTTTTTGTCTAAACATCAGCATGAGATCGAAACTGCACAAAACAGTTTTTTACACAGGTTTCTTGTCCCTTAATATATATTTCAAAATCTCTTCTCAGTTGTTACAAAATGTTGGATTCTAAATGATGCATCAGCATTCTAAATGATGCATCAGTAATTTTGACAGATTAATCAAATGAAATGAAATGTAAATATATGTTTTTATGTACACAATTGCAAACTAAATAATTTCATCCACTAGCTATGACTGCCTTATGAATATTTTGTCTTAATGATCTCATATTTCATCTTGGTGCTGTGAAATCTCAGGGATCACTTAGCACACTCCTCGCCATCCTCTGCGATAGCTAAAGTGATTACAAATAATAATGTGTAGGATGTTTTTGGTCATTTATTCGCTAAGACCAGCAGTTTTCCTCTTGACATTTTCAAAGAACAGCCAGGCTGATCAAAACTGATGCTTTTATGAGTTTTAATTAGGTAAGTTAATGATCTGTAATGAAAAATTCAGATAAAAGCCTGATACGTAAATGTAAGCTTTACCACATCATGGTACGCTTTGATTTTTTTTATCATAGTAAATACTAAAGAAACTTTAAAATATTTACACTTAATGCAGATCACTTGTTTATTGAGGTCTATTCCCATTTTTTAAATGTTTTATCTGCCACTTTTGTCTATGCTTATGAGTCTCCACATAAGAGTGCGGTTCTGTTGTGTTTCACACTAGAATTATTTCCAAGTTGCATCCAAATTTATGTACAGTGTGTGCAAGGCACAGGTTAGTGATG
Source organism: Apricaphanius iberus (assembly GCA_028564705.1). Classification (NCBI taxonomy): domain Eukaryota; kingdom Metazoa; phylum Chordata; class Actinopteri; order Cyprinodontiformes; family Aphaniidae; genus Apricaphanius; species Apricaphanius iberus. The sequence continues at coordinate 463,967 of JAPXFQ010001402.1, read as the reverse complement.
AGGCTGTGATAACAGGCATGCCTCGGTATCCAGCCTCAAGGCGGGACTGACTTGCGTAGTAAAAACTTTGTTAAATTATTCATTTCACAATCGCCTTATTCTAAGACACCCATCTCAGACTTATGCTGCTCATTTTCTGCTCCACACACATCCATGCACCGATGAAGGTCATCATGGTGGCTTTAAAGGTTGAAACAGCCTGAGGTGAGGATGTAATATAGGTTAGGAAAGGCTTGGCTGGAAAGAGGCAACATTTGTTATCAAGGTAATGAAAATGCAGCAATCAGCAAACATTATTATTCCTCGTTTATATCAATACATGCAGAAACACAGTAAAATAGATCAAAAGTAGAGTGGTAAATACTTTTAAGAATCACAGTCAGTAAAACAGCTAAGACATAACAGAAATGAACTACTATAGACTTCGAGCTGCAGTAAACAGTATTTGATTCAGTATGGATTTAAAGGAGCAAACAGTTTCTGCATATCTCATATTTTCAGGGCATTGTTTCCAGAAGTGAAGAACATAAAAACAAGATTTTACATCCCTCCATCCCCTTCAGCCCATCACAAAAAAAATTTTTTTACAAAAAGGAAGCCAGTGCTGCTGTTCTGAGTATTTGAGATAAATAGAATGCTTAGCATTGCTAGCTGTAAACAGAAATGTCTATATATTTTATGAAAAATGTACCTTTAACTTAACATGGAGACCTAAAATTTCATTCTGCCTCCTTGGATGTCAAAATGCTCCAAAGTACAGGCAGTTATTCTGCAACATATTTTACATCCTAGTTTTTATGAAGGAATGTTTACCAGTTTATATAAATGACACAGCATAACCATACTTCAAGATGCTTTTATCGGATGAGAAGGTTTGAAAAAGGTCAAAAAAATTTTTTTAATTGACTATTTTTATTTAGCTTACTGCTGATAAAAAGGAATGATAAATACTTGAGAACTATACTCACGGGCCACTTTGTAAGGCATGTTTGTTGGTGCCAGATGGGCTGGTCTGACTGTTACAGAAACTGATGATCTACGCTTTCAACGCACAACCATCTCTAGGGTTTACAGAGAATGGTTTAAAAAAGGGAAAATATCCAGTGTGTCAGGGGTTGTGCTGCAGTGTGGGAGACGAAGGACCCAGACGCAGAAGCAGAACTCAGGTGAGGTGGTTTTAATGAAGGTGCAGCAACAAAGGCACGACACAATCAATGATCCAGCGAGGATAGAAGGCCTCGCTGGATCTTAAATGAGGGGAGAACCAAGGAGGAACAGGTGGAAACAATGATTAATCAGGGGCAGAGCCCTGGAGGTTCAGGATAACACAGGTGCAAATAATAAAGGAGTGTGAGTGGGGAGTGAGGCATGACAGGACCCCCCCCTTTAAAGGCGGATCCCAGACGCCATATAGAAAAAAAAACAAAAGGATTAGCACCCTTTCAGGGTGGGTGGAGGGGGCCCACGGCAGGAGGGCCCGCGTGTCTGTGTTGACGCCCTCCAGCGGGACGTGAGTCGGGCGGACGGCCCGAATGGCGACCTCTGGTCGGACGAAGGACCGGCGGGCGTCCCCTTGCGGGACGTGAGTCGGGCGGACGGCCCGAATGGCGACCTCTGGTCGGACGAAGGACCGACGGGCGTCCCCTTGCGGGACGTGAGTCGGGCGGACGGCCCGAATGGCGACCTCTGGTCGGACGAAGGACCGACGGGCGTCCCCTTGCGGGACGTGAGTCGGGCGGACGGCCCGAATGCCTTCCTCCGGGCGGGCGTCCCCTGGCCGAACGTGAGACGGGTGGACGTCCCCTGGCGGGACGTGAGACGGGTGGACGTCCCCTGGCGGGACGTGAGACGGGTGGACGTCCCCTGGCGGGACGTGAGACGGGTGGACGTCCCCTGGCGGGACGTGAGACGGGCGGACGGCCCGGCGGTCCTCTCCTGGGGACCGGGAGGTCCAGCTGGGGGCTGGACGGACGTCCCTTGACGGGACGGGAGGCGGGCGCACGGCCCGGCGGTCCTCTCCTGGGGACCCGTAGGCGAGGCGCAGGCTTGGGAGCCTGGAGGCGAGGCGCAGGCGTTGGAGCCTGGCGGCAAGGCGCAGGCGTTGGAGCCTGGCGGCGAGGCGCAGGAGCCTGGCGGCGAGGAGCCGGCGAGGGAGCCTGGCGGTGAGGCGCAGGCGCCTGGAGGCGAGGCGCAGGCGTTGGAGCCTGGCGGCGAGGAGCCGGCGAGGGAGCCTGGAAGCGAGGAGCCGGCGTGGGAGCCTGGAGGCGAGGAGGCGGCGTGGAACCGGCGTGGGAGCCTGGCGGCGAGGAGCCGGCGTGGGAGCCTGGCGGCGAGGAGCAGGCGTGGGAGCCTGGAGGCGAGGAGCCGGCGTGGGAGCCTGGCGGCGAGGAGCCGGCGTGGGAGCCTGGCGGCGAGGAGCCGGCGTGGGAGCCTGGGGGCGAGGCGCAGGCGTGGGAGACTGGAGGCGAGGAGCCGGCGTGGGAGCCTGGCGGCGAGGAGCAGGCTTGGGAGCCTGGAAGCGAGTAGCCGGCGTGGGAGCCTGGCGGCGAGGAGCCGGCGTGGGAGCCTGGCGGCGAGGAGCCGGCGTGTGAGCCGGCAGGCGATGCAGCAGCAACTCAGGAGGCAGCAGCGGCATATCCGGCAGCTCAGGAGGCGGCAGCGGCATATCCGGCAGCTCAGGAGGCCGAGACTGCAGGTGCTCTGGGAACAGAGACTGGAGAAGGGAGAAGGAGGAATAGGGTGATGCAGACGCCAACTTCGGGGACCCGGAAGCAACTACTTCCCGTCGGCGCCGCCGTCTGCGGCGAGATGGTAGAGGTGCCTCGTGCCCTCGGCTGCGTGGCTGACATGGAGGCTCATGCCTACGTGGGCCTGTTCCAGGAGTGCAGTAGGCAAGCCGAGAACCGACGAGCGAGGTCTGCTGCTCCAGATAATGCTCCTCCGCGTCCTCCCAGTCCGTACCGTCCGAGGGCGGAGACCCCGGCGCAGCCTTCCGGCGTCTGAGTCGCTGACCGCGGCGAGGAGCTGGATCCCCTCTGGAGCAGAGGTACTCGAGTCTGTCCCCATGAAAAAACTCGAACAGTTCATCCTCGCTCACGCAGAGGGGACCCCGTCTTGCCGCAGCCGAAGACGGTGGTGTGGGAGCAGATGCTGGGCGATTGACCGGAGCCCTCGGTGAAGCGGTCGGGAAAGGGGCGAAGACAGCCGGTGAGAGGATCGGAGGCGCATGGAACCAGGAGACCGAGCCGACGTTGGTAGAGGTGGGCTGTGTCCCTGCAGGAGGCAGCTCCTCCTCCGCAGCAAGGAAGGCGTCGTCGGCTGCCTCCTCCAACTCCTCCGCATCGAGCGGGTTGAGGCTGGAGCGGAACCGAGGAAGGAGGTCTAGGATGTAGTCCTCCAGCGCGGTGAGGCGAGCGGACGGGCTGGCGAAGCCAGAGACCTTCTCCAGCCTAAACCAGAGGGACTCCAGGATGTCGGGGTCGGAGGCTTCTGCTGGGTCCATCCTTCTTGGCTGGATCATTCCGTCAGGGGTTGTGCTGCAGTGTGGGAGACGAAGGACGCAGAAGCAGAACTCAGGTGAGGTGGTTTTAATGAAGGTGCAGCAACAAAGGCACGACACAATCAATGATCCAGCGAGGATAGAAGGCCTCGCTGGATCTTAAATGAGGGGAGAACCAAGGAGGAACAGGTGGAAACAATGATTAATCAGGGGCAGAGCCCTGGAGGTTCAGGATAACACAGGTGCAAATAATAAAGGAGTGTGAGTGGGGAGTGAGGCATGACACAGTGAGCAGCAGTTCTATGGGTGAAAATGCCTTGTTGATGTCAGAGGTCAGAGGAGAATGGCTAGACTGGTTGGAGCTGATAGAAAGGCAAAAGAAAGTCAAATAACCACTAATTACAACCAAGGTATGCAGAAGAGCATAACTCACAACGCACAACACGTCAAACTTTGAGGCAGATGCTGCTACAGCAGCGGAAGACCACACAGAGTGTCAGATAACAACCTGTAACTGAGGCTACAATTCACACAGGCTCACCAAAATTAGACAATAGAAGATTGAAAAATGTTTCCTGGTCTGATGAGTCTTGATTTCTGCGGCGACATTCGGATGGTAGGGTCAGAATTTGGCATCAACAACATGAGAGCATGGATCCATCCTGCCTTGTATCACAGGTCAGGTTTATGGTTGTGGTGTAATGGTGTGGGGGATATTTTCTTGGCACACTTTGAGCCCCTTTGTACCAATGGATGATCACTGTAGTGCCACAGCCTACCTGAATATTGTTGTTGACTACGTTCATCCCTTTATGACAACAGTGTACCCATCGTCTGATGGCTACTTCCAGCAGGATAATTGTGCTATGTCATAAAGCTCGAATCATCTCAGAAGAAACCATCTCTGGTTCCTTGAACATGACAATGGGTTTTCTGTACTCAAATTCCCCTTCAGAGTCACGAGATCTAAATCCTATAGAGCACCTTTGGGATGTCGTGGAACGGGAGATTCGCATCATGGATGTGCAGCCAGCAAATCTGCAGTAACTGCGTGACACTAGCATGTCAATATGGGCCAAAATCTCTGAGGAATGTTTCCAGTACCTTATTGAATCTATGCCACAAAGGATTAAGGCAGTTCGGAAGGCAAAAGGACGTCCAAACCAGTACTAGCAAGGTGTACCTAATAAAGCGGCCAGTGAGTGTTTTGTTAGTGGACAGCTTTCTGGGTTGAAAAGAAACAAGCAAACAATCAACAGTGAGAAGTCAAATACATTTCATCAGCTAAAATATGTTTGGGCTGAATTACAGAGAAACATCAAAACTACCTGACATTTTGCACAGCAAGGCAATACTGCTTGAGGTTACTGATTCAAAATTTTACTCATAAGCATTTCAGGCTTTGGAAGTTTAAAAAGTGCAACAGTCAGTGATACAATCTGCTGGCCCCTCCTGTCTGTCTGTTGCAAAGTCCCAGTGGATGTGCTGAGTGGGCTGTTGACTACAATTCATTATCTAATTGACTGTTTCTGTCAGTAGGTGAGCGACTTCTGCAAAGGGGATCTGTCCCTAAGAGAAACAACCACTAATGTTGAAGACAGAAAAAACAGAATGTTTGAGGGAAGTAATGACGTTAGCCCCCTGCATATGATGATATGAGATCATAATCAGAATCAGAATCGGTTTTATTGCCATTGTTTGAGAACAAGTTCACAAACTAGGAATTTTTTCCGGTACAGTTGTGCACATAAAACATTTAACATAAGTAAAAATAAAATAAAATAAAAAGAAATAAAATAAAAAGAATGAGCCATAAGGCTAAAGTCTTTATAAATATTATAATCTGTTAACTATCTGAGATAGTTGCTGGGGAGCCACTATAGTCTCTCTCTCTCTCCCTCCCTCATAGGATCTCCATTATCTTGGTTATCTTTCATGTTTACCATTACAGAATAGTCATGTTCATTATAGAAAATGCAATTAAAAGTCTTCAGTTGATCCAAAATGCTACAGCAAGAGTTCTTATGATTATTAAAAAGACAGATCAAATTTCTTCTGTTTTAACTTCTCTCCATTGGTTTCATGTTAAGTCAGGAATAGAGTTTAAGATCCTCTTCCTTACATATAAAGCCCCTAATAATCAAGCTCCATCCTACATCAGAGATCGGATCATTCCATATGTTCCTAACAGAGTACTTCGCTTTCAGACTGAAGGGGTGGTAAATTGGCTTTTTAGAATGGGAACAATGGGAGGCAGATCTTTTAGTTTTTTTTTCAGGCTGCTTTCCTGTGGAACCAGCTCCCAGTTTTAGTCCGTGAGAAAAATACGCCGTGTCTATTTTTAAGATTCGGCTTTAAACCATCCTTTTTGATCTGATAATTTGAATGGCTTAGGTTATCCTGAGCTATCTCTTTAGTAATGGTGCTGTAGGCTTAGAATGTTGGAGGACAGACTGACCACTTTTCATCACTCTTCTACCTTTCTCTTCTACCACTCTTCAGATGTACTTTTTGCTTTTATTTCAGCTGTTTACCTTGTTTTCTCTCAGTTTTTCTCTCCATAGAAGCTCCACCTGGTCCGGTATTCTGCTCAGCTACAAAGCCCTACTGGATGGGGAGCGTCAATTCAGATGATGTTCCCAGTGACAGGATATCCTCCATGTCCTTTTGTCAACTTTTTACTTTCTTTAATATATAAAGTAGTCCACTTCTTTTGTTCTTTTTGTGTCTCTTCTCTGACTTTTCAAACCCCCATGGCATCATGGCAGATGACCACTTGTACTGAGCCAGGTTTTGCTGGAGTATTTTCTCTCCACTGTCGCTACATGCTTAATCAGTATGAGGGATTGCTGTGGATGGAGTCTGCATGTTACGGACACGCACTCACGTCAATGACTGAATGCATTCTGCTAGTTTCCCTCACATAGAGAAATTTTAACTGATTGAAATGTTTGTATAATTGTATTGCAATGACTTTTCTTGTAAAGTTGAGATTACATCTGTTGTTAATTGCCGCTATATAAATAAACTGCATTGAGTTGAAGTCACGTGGTTCATTCGTGTTATTTGCATGGGATCAGTTGTTTTCAAATGTGGAACTTTGGTATAACATATATTTCACATTTTTGACATGTAATCACATGTGATTCCATTTGGGTTTCACTTTTTTTGACAAGTAGGTTTTATATGGAAAATAACATGCTTCACATGTGGTTTACATATTATCTCATGGGCTTCACATGTAAATGTCTGTACATTTAACTTTATTATGATAAAGATCTTCCAATTTCACCCAGAAAATTTTCACATTTGGTAAAGGTGGTCTCAAGTTTTTCAAATATCTTACATGCTTTTTAATACATTTTTACATGTGAATTTCACATGGGTCAAATATGTTTCACGTGATTTTGCCAGTGTGAAATCCATGGGGTTTTATTTTCCCGTAAGGGTATATAAAAATTTTGGATTTAACTTGTTTTACTCCTTTCTTTTAAAGTGGTTTTGCATGAAGACACACCTTACCAAATTAGAAATCTAGTCTAACCCTCCTGTTTGTGGCTGTTTTCTTTTTGTGTTCAGATTATTATTAAACTGGATCCAGATTAGCACAGGTTCTAATGCCTTTAACAGTGGTGGTTTATCTTCTGCTGTATTTTCACTGAGCAGTTGGCATATTAATAGAAAAATAGCGCTGGTCAAAGGCCTTCAGATACACAAAAAGATGGTGGCAGGTAAATGTAAAGCTGTTCTGAAGTCTTACTGGTGCATTTAGCAAGAATGACACCACTAATTGGTACAGTTGAAATTTTAAAATGGAGGACAAAATTTAAAAAAACATAAATTCCCTATCTGACTCTTAATTAGACTAGCATGAAGTAGATTTTATTGTAAAATTAGATAGTTGAACATGAGTGTTTCAGTTATTAAAGTTTGTCAAACAACCAAGAGTTAAGACACTATATAAGGTACACATGTGTACTAATCATGATGTCAGATCAGCATCTTGATGTGGCACACCTGTGAGGTGCGATGTATTATCTCAGCAAAGCAGAAATGCTCACTATCACACATTTAGATTGATTTGTGAACAATGTTTGAGAGAAATGGTAATATTGTGTATCCATCCATCCATTTTCTTAACCGCTTAATCCTTAATGGGTCGTGGGGGGGCTGGTGCCTATCTCAAACTGTCAACGGGCGAGAGGCGGGGTACACCCTGGACAGGTCGCCAGTCTATCACAGGGCCACACAGGACAAACAACCATGCCCACACTCACACCTAAGGACAATTTGGAGAGAGATCAATTAACCTGACAGTCATGTTTTTGGACTGTGGGAGGAGCCGGAGTACCCGGAGGGAACCCGTGCACGGGGAGAACATGCAAACTCCATGCAGAAAGACCCTAGGCCGGGATACGACCCACAACCTTGTTGCTGCAAGGAAACAGTGCTAAACACTGCGCCACCGTGCAGCCCCGTAATATTGTGTATCTGGAATGAATTTTTGATCTTTAAGTCCATCTCATGAAAAATGGGAGCAGAATCAAAGATGTTGCGTTTATATTTTTGATGAGTGTTTATATATATATATATATATATATATATATACACACATGTGTACGTGTGTGTGCCTGTGTGTGTGAGGTAAGCATACACAAACATGCACACAGATGTTCCCTAGTATTTTCTACAGTTTCCATAGCTTCAAATTGGTCATGCATAATGGATGAAGTACTATATGTGAAAGCAGCTCTCTTTCTATAGCTACCGAAGGACAGGTAGGGTGAAACTTGCACCTGTTGAAGATTGTCCCCCCATTTGTGGTTTTCTGGAACGTCTCATTTAGGTCTGTGATGGAAAGTCTCCTTGGCAGGCCTAGCTATCTTTCCTGAGAGTCAGAGAAAATCTGAAAACTGAGCAAGGTCCATTAGAATAATCTCCAATGAAACAAACATCACGTACACAAGTTTAAATTGGTTTTACTTTTTAATTTGATGCTGATCTTGATCGACTTCATCTGGTCTTTTTTTTTTTGAACGCATTCATTTTTCTTAGAATGTTTTTTGTTGTTACAGCATTCAATGATTTGACTATTTTCAAAATGATGCAGGAATCAAGAGGAGGGATAACAGATTTACACATTTTTAAAATTAGTTAAAAAAAACATTAAATAAATCCAGACTTATATTAGGATGACAATATTTTCATTACCAAAAAAAGGACACTTGGACAGTTCTGAAACATTTTCAGGATTTCAAGCAGGGACGTTCGGGTTTTCCAAACTGGACCTTATTTATATCATGCATTACATTAATTTACTCACTCAGTGGAAATCAGAGCATCTCAGAGATGCTTTGTTGTCTTCAGGGATGTTTAACAGACTTTTAATCTAACTACACTAACACACAATTTAAATTACATCACTGCTATGCAACAACCTGCTTGTAGTCTGTGTTTAATCTGTTTAATTTTAAAATATTTAAAATTTGCATTCCCTGCATGGTTAGAAAGAATAGTTAAATTACAAACCTAGGATAATCTTTTCACAAGTCACTGAGTACAAAAAAGAAATTTTAAATATCTGGAAATAAATAATAATTAAAACAATTAAGTCTTCCCAAATAGAAAATTTACCAATCACAAGCAAGCAGCTTGCTGAGAAAATTCAACTGTTGGAGCAATTATTAGAAAATGTAATAAAAGATGACTGACAATCTCCCTTGACCTGGGGCTTCAGGCAAGATACCTTCTGACTATCTGGCAAATCTAGAGGAACATTGAAAGAATGTCTTGTGGTCAGATGAGACCAAAATAGAGCTCTTTAAACGCCACTTGCTGTGTTTGAAAGGGAGAGAATGCTCAATTGCACCCCAAGAACTCCATACCGACTGGGGTTGGAAACATTATAGTTTGGGGCTGCGTTTCTTATTTCCTTATTAAGGAAAGGATGAATGGGGTCATGTATTGTGAGATTTTGAGCAAAAGCCTTGTTCCATCAGTAAGAGCATTGAACATGAAAAACAGGTGGGTCTTCTAGCATGTCAATGATCCTAAACAACATATGGGCAACGTTGGAGTGACTATGTTAAAAGCATTGCAAGTTTCTGGAATTGCCTTGCCAGTCTCCAGATCTCAATCCAATAAAGAATCTGTGGAGAAAGTTGTAAATCCACGTTTCCCAGTGACAGCCCCAAAAGTAGCTACACTACTAATGTGGACTTAACTATTATTTTTGTTATTTTCTAATGTCAGGGAGTTCCCTATATTTTAACAGTTACCGAGAAATGTCTTTAGATGCTTCTTAAGAGGACAATCTACTAGAGTGCACAGCACTCCTGTTTATCCTGTTTATAGTGCTGCAATTAGAAAAACCTCTAAGAGTAAGATTATGTGATTTGTGCAGGTACAGGGTGAGTCTGATTTTAACTTATGGCTTCTTTTAGCTTTTAATCCTCCACCAATGTAGCAAAAATTACTTGTCGTAAAAGCTCAAGGACATAAAACATTTTTCTGCTACAGGGAAGGAAACTATTATTGGTGATGACATCACAGAAACAAACTTCCAAAAATCAGAAACATCCCTCTAAATTTGGATTTCCTGCCAGAAACCTTTAAATAATACCTCCTTGTTACAACATCTTTTTGGGTCATATCAGCCAACTGTTCTCAACAGTTAAGTGAATGTGACTCTGGATATGCGTTCACAATAAAGTTTGGTCCCTTCACTTTTCTTGAAAAACAGAAAAAAAGCTTGAAGGCTGTTTGTCAAGGTGACTGGCACCTTCTCAGTGATATATAGCAGTCCCCATTACAATTCAGAAAAGAGGGACATTGTGTCATGTAGCACTGCAGGCAGATGGGATGTGATTCCCATTGCCAACCGTACAGTGTGAGACCGATGCCTAGAAACTAGACAAAAGAGAATAAGATTGGGATGTCAGAGAGACACCAGAGTGTTACCATGTGCATATATGTGCATGTGTTTGTGTTTTAATCTGAATCTATGTCAGAATGTGTGCATGTGTGAGTGTGTCGGTTTGGTGTTATTTGCATGCAGATCATGATAACCCTTTCCTCTCATCCTGATATTCTCATTAATTCAAAGACCGGGAAAAGTGAACACACACACGTACACACCATACTTTACTCAGGCCATCACACTCTAATCACCACACACTCACCCTTCAATCTCTCCTTTTCCTTATCATTTTTTTTCTCCCTCTACAACTTTCCTCCATTTCTTCTCCCATCATTTGGCTTTCCCTCTTTCTTTTTGCCCTGTCTTTTTTATCCTCCTTCAGGTTTTTTTCTACACACTATATCTCTTTCTTTCTGTCTCTCAGGTATCTAATTGGGATAAACACTCAGTGCAGGTTACAAGGGACACCCTACCACACCAACATCTTGTCGTGACACCTTGCCATCATGTCCCCATTATTATGACACTTTCTCATGCATCTTTTGCAAAGAACCCCTCTGCTGACCTTGTTAAGGCTGTGTAATGTCATTGCGTAATGACGACTACTCATTAATGCCTTGTTTAAACTCAGGTCATTATAACATGGGTCTCACCTGAATAATTCAGATTAACCCCGATTTTACCCGAGGTGTCACACTTGGCTGTTGATGGTGATGATAGAGGACAGAGCAATGCTGATGGAAAGAAACATTTAGGTCAAACTGTAAGAAATGTAGAAATGTTTAATAAGCAGTTAAGTGTAAAGTGATTTTTTTTTTTTTGGGGGGGGGCATTCACAAAAATCATTCTGTGGCATGATATGGAAGGATGATGGATGCAGTGGTGGTCCATCCTACAGGTGATGTTGGAAGCTGGCTAGGGAAACTCATGGAGGAGGGCCCCAAATTGCCCCAATCACCTGAGTCTAAAAGTAGAAATGCCAATTATTACTGTATATTTACAGTGTCTGTCAAAAGTTTGGTTTAATTTTATTATTTGAAGATAAATAATATGAAGGAGGGATCTTAGCAGCTATAACAGTCTTGGCATCCAGGCAGTTATTTTTTCCAGATATGCAGGGGATAGCTAGTGACTGTTCTATTCTTTTTTGCATATAAGTGATGATCAATCAGTCAAACTTTATTTATAAAGCACCTTTCATACAAAGATTGCAATTCAAAGAGCTTTACAGATTAAAAATAGCCCCACAAAATCACACTTCCACCCCCCACCCCCAGATAATTTTTGCATTTATATCACCCTCCCCGCAGCTCAACTATACACACACACACACACACACACGCAGACACACACACACGTACACCCAAGAGCAACATTAAAAAGGATAGTAAGAACATGAATTGGTTTAATAGTTGATTCTAACATTGTCTTGAAAATGTAGATAAGATTAATCTGAAGATTACTTTCAACAGAGACATACATCTTTACATCCGAATCACAGTGTCTTGATTTTAGCTTTTGGACTCTTGCGCAGACACACAAACGACTCAGTGAGACTGGAGGGTAAGTTTGTAAGAATATTTTATTTTCCTTCTTTGCTCGACGGGTCCAGAAACACAGGAACTCAGAAAACTCGGAATCACAAGGAACTTGGAGGACAACCACTGGAGACAGGAGAAGGGGGTGAGTGATCTTATGATGGTACTTGGCAGGAGGAGAAAACAGAAGTTTGTGGGTTCTTACTTGTCGATGATGCGGATTCTACTGGGGAGGAATTGGAGGGGATTTGATCCTGGGTGCGTGGAAGAGGAACCGACTCAGGGTGTTTGACTCCAGGGAGCAGAGAGAGGGTTGACAGGCAGAGGAGAAGCTTAAAACTCAGCCAGGTACCATGGCGAGGAAGCCAGCATGCCGGGAAGGAGCAGACGCCCAGGCTGCAGACCGACCAGCAGATCCGGAACCACAGAATGACTGGAGGGAAAAGGCAAGGAGGTAAGGATCTCACACAGAGCAAATCACTAACAGGCGAAAAACAGAGAAAGTGGCTTGTTACCAGACGATGTGGGTTAACCATCTGGCGTCTGCTCCAGGTTGCACTCTCCTTTTAAACGCTCCTCCCCAATCAGGCTGAGTGGCACCAGCTGCAGGAACCTAATCACCAATCTGCTTCCCTTGGACGGAAAACAGGTGAGGCAAACACACACAATCCTCACAGTACCCCCCCCCCCCCTCAACGGACGCCTCCTGGCGGCCGACCAGAGTTTGAGGCAGAAGACCTCTCAAAGTCGGTGATGAGGGAGGGATCCAAAATAAAAGAGCGAGGGACCCAACGGCGCTCCTCGGGACCATACCCCTCCCAATCGACCAGGTATTGCCGGCCACGGCCCCGAGGACGCACGTCTACGATGCGGCGTACAGTGTAGGCAGGATGCCCATCAATCACTCGGGCGGGCGGAGGGGGCTCGAAAGGAGGTCACAGGGGACTGTTGGAAACCGGTCTGACTTGGGAAACGTGGTATGTGGGATGTACACGGATGTGGGCTGGAAGTCTATGGGGGGAAGGGCCGAGGGACTGATGACCCTTTCAATGGAATATGGACAGAGGAACCGGGGAGCCAATTTCCTGGGGCAACCTTTGAGGGGAAAAATCCTTTGCAGATAACCAAACCAACTGCCCGGGCGTGTACTGGGGTGCCGGGAGACGTCGTCGATCGGCGTAGTGCTTATTCAGCGCCGAGGAAGGTTGGAGGGCGGATCTGGTTTGTTCCCAGACCCCTTTTACAGGCCTTGATGTGTGACTGGACAATGGGAGTACTGTATCCGGGACTGAATTGGGAATAAGTGATGGTTGGTAGCCGAGGGAGGCTTGGAAGGGTGAGATCCCTGTGGCTGCTGAGACATGGGAGTTGTGAGCGTAGCCAACCCACGGGAGGTGTAGGCTCCAGGTGGAGGGGTTGGTAGCACAGACACAGTGGAGCACCACCTCAAGCTCCTGGTTGAGTCGCTCACATTGTCCGTTAGTTTGGGGGTGAAAACCGGACGTTAGGTGGGCTTGGGCGCCGAGGGATGAACAGAAGTTCTTCCAGACTTGTGATATGAATTGGGGCCCCCTGTCAGAAAGGATCTCACTGGGGATCCCATGGAGCCTAAAAACATGGAGGATGAGGAGTTTGGCGGTCTGGGCTGCGGTGGGCAGTTTTGAGAGGGCAATGAGGTGGCATGCCTTGGAGAAGCGATCGATGACTGACAGGATAACCGACTTGCCTCGGGAGTTGGGGAGTCCGGTGATGAAATCGACTGCTATGTGGGACCAGGGCCGAACCGGGATTGGAAGGGGTTGGAGAAGACCGGATGAGGGTTGGTGAGTGCTCTTGCTTTTATTACATGTCGGACAGGCCCGCACGTAGTCCCTGACATCTTTGTTCAGGCCCGGCCACCAGAGATGGCGGCGAAGGAGGGCGATGGTCCGATTTATGCCAGGATGGCACGAAAACTTGGATGCGTGGCCCCACTGGATGGCCCGGGAGCAAATGGTGGAGGGGACATAAAGGCGATTAGGTGGACCGTAACCAGGATCGGGTTCATCGACTTGTGCTTTCTTGATTTGGGCTTCTAGCTCCCAGGTGAGTGCCCCTATGGTGCATGACGGAGGAGGTATAGTGTCGGGAACCTCCGGCAAGGTGTCTGGGGAGTGCTGACGGGACAAGGTGTCGGGTTTGGTGTTCTTGGAGCCGGGTTTGTATGTAATGTTCAGATTAAAACGGGAAAAGAAAAGGGACCAACGATATTGGCGGGGATTCAGCCGTCTTGCCGTCTGGAGGTAGAGACTTTTCTTATGATCGGTCCAAACTATGACTGGGAGCTCCGTGCCCTCCAACCAGTGTCGCCACTCCTCGAGGGCCAGTTTAATGGCTAGGAGCTCCCGGTCACCGATGTTATAGTTTCGTTCTGCTGGGGTGAGGCGTCTGGAAAAGAAAGCACAAGGGTGGAGCTTTTGGTCGGTGGAGGAGCGCTGGGACAGAACCCCTCCAACCCCCGTGTCAGAGGCATCCACCTCCAAGATGAACTGGGAGTCGACATCTGGGTAAATTAGGATAGGAGCTTCAACAAACCTCTTCTTCAACTCATTGAAGGCCTGGTCGGCAGTCTGATCCCAGATGAAGGTCCGTTTTGTGGAGGTGAGGGCGGTCAGGGGGGCAGCAATGGTACTGAAACCTCGGATGAACCTTCTATAGAAGTTTGCGAAACCCGGGAAACGCTGCAGCTGCTTCCTGGAGGTGGGTTTTGGCCATTCCTGGACTGCTCTAATTTTATTTGGATCCGTCTTCACCTGTCCACCCTCGAAGACATATCCAAAAAAGGAGACAGAATTTAGGTGGAACTCACACTTCTCCACCTTAACGAAAAGTGAGTTCTCTAGGAGACGCTGGATAACTTTACGGACGTGCTGGCGGTGTTGGGAAAGGTCCTTGGAGAAGATGAGGATGTCATCTAGGTAAACGAAGACAAAGATGCTAAGAAAGTCTCTGAGGACATCGTTCACTAGATGTTGGAAAACGGCAGGGGCATTGCAGAGGCCGAAGGGCATAACTAGGTACTCGAAATGCCCGATATGAGTCTTAAAAGCGGTCTTCCACTCATCTCCCTTGCGAATCCTGACGAGGTGGTAAGCATTGCGTAGATCCAGCTTAGTGAAGACCGTGGTACTTTGCACGGCTTCAAAAGCTGAGTTGATAAGTGGAAGGGAGTACTTATTTTTAACAGTAATGGCGTTGAGACCCCTGTAATCTATACACGGGCGTAAAGTCTTGTCTTTCTTCTCCACAAAAAAGACACCTGCGCCCACTGGGGAAGTAGATGGGTGAATTATGCCAGCTGCGAGGGAGTCGTTAATATATGATTCCATAGCTGCTCTCTCCTTGGCTGACAGGTTAAAGAGGCGACCCGAGGGCAGTGGAGCACCTGGGAGAAGGTCGATGGCACAATCGTAGGGCCTATGAGGAGGGAGAGAGAGAGCCTGGGTCTTGCTAAAAACCTTGTAAAGGTCGTGATACTCTGTAGGAACCTTTGACATGTCTGGATGGTCAGGACCTGAGGGGGTGGTGTCTGAGACAGGGGGAACAGCTGACAGGAGGCAACGTTGATGGCAGTAGCTGCTTCAGGCCTCAATTCTGGCCTCAGTCCAGTTAATAATGGGACTGTGTGTGGCCAACCATGGGTATCCCAGCACTAAAGGAGCGTCCCGGGTGGGGAAAACATAAAACTGGGTTCGCTCCTGATGATTGCCTGAAAGCAAAAAGTTCAGGGGTAGGGTCCGCTGGGTTATAACAGCCAGAGGGCTACCATCAAGGGCTGAAACTTCTAAGGGAACTAAAAGCGCTTCCACCGGAAGGTTAAACTTTTTAACTAAGTCAGGGTTTATTACATTTTGTTCTGACCCTGAGTCAATTAGTGCATGGAGTTTGGAAATGTGCTCTCTTTGATTTAAAATTACTGCTGGTAATGTTAACCGAGGCTGATTAAGGGAGGTAACGCCCGACAGTATCCCCAGATTTACTGGCAGGCCAGATCTTTTGGGCGGACTGGACAGGAAGAAATAAAATGCCCGGGAACGCCGCAATAAAGGCAACAACCGCTTTCCATACGGTGCTGACGCTCGGCCGGAGAAAGCCGAGCCCTGCCGATCTGCATCGGCTGTGGAGAGGGTGAACGTGGGGAAGAGGCGGAAATAGACAGAGCGGGACCAGCTGTGGCGAATGTTTGAGGGAATGAGGAAGCAGTTAACCTGGCTCTTGATCTATCCCGGAGCCTATTATTGATCTTGATAGCCAGGTCTATCAGCTCATCCAGGAAATCGGGCTCATCTCGGTAAGCGAGTTCGTCTTTGATCTTCTCGTCTAAAGAGTGTAGGAAAGCTGCTTTAAGCGCCGGGCTGTTCCAGCCAGAGTCGGCTGCAAGCGTGCGGAACTCAATAGCGAGTTCAGCAACGTCACGATTACCCTGCCTTAGATTCCAGAGGAGCTTAGCGGATTGTTCCTTCCCGCGCTTTACGCAGAAGGTTTGTTTGAATTTCTCAATGAATTGAGTGTAGGTGTATTATTTAGGGACTCAGAATCAAACAGAGCTTGCGCCCACTGAAGGGCCTTACCTCTGAAGAGGGAAATCATGTACGATATCTTATTAGCGTCTTCCCGGAAGGTTTGGGGCGTTCGCTCGAAGGCTAATGTGCACCGCAGAAGAAAACCACCGCTCTTAGATAAGTCACCCGTGAACGGCTCTGGAGGTGGGGATGCGACTTCGCGGAAGGCTTGGGTCGCAGGAGCCTCCTCGCCTGCAGGCAAGATCATTGAATAGCTTACTTAATTGATCTAAACTTTGGAGGAGGGAGGTCTGCTGCTGAATCATATGTTGGAGAGCAGCCTCATGACGGCCCAGCAGTATGCCATGCTCCGAAACAGCTGAGCGTAGGTGTGTCGCAGAGTCCGGCTGGCCAGATGGTTCTGTCATGATTTCAGCTTTTGGACTCTAGTGCAGACACACAAACGACTCAGTGAGACTGGAGGGTAAGTTTGTAAGAATATTTTATTTTCCTTCTTTGCTCGAGGGGTCCAGAAACACAGGAACTCAGAAAACTCGGAATCACGAGGAACTTGGAGGACAACCACTGGAGACAGGAGAAGGGGGTGAGCGATCTTATGATGGTACTTGGCAGGAGGAGAAAACAGAAGTTTGTGGGTTCTTACTTGTCGATGATGCGGATTCTACTGGGGAGGAATTGGAGGGGATTTGATAATGGGTGCGTGGAAGAGGAACCGACTCAGGGTGTTTGACTCCAGGGACTAGAGAGAGGGTGGACAGGCAGAGGAGAAGCTTAAAACTCAGCCAGGTACCATGGCGAGGAAGCCAGCATGCCGGGAAGGAGCAGACGCCCAGGCTGCAGACCGACCAGCAGATCTGGAACCACAGAATGACTGGAGGGAAAAGGCAAGGAGGTAAGGATCTCACACAGAGCAAATCACTAACAGGTGAAAAACAGAGAAAGTGGCTTGTTACCACACAATGTGGATTAACCATCTGGCGTCTGCTCCAGGTTGGCACTCTCCTTTTAAACGCTCCTCCCCAATCAGGCTGAGTGGCACCAGCGACAGGAACCTAATCACCAATCTGCTTCACTTGGACGGAAAACAGCCGAGGCAAACACACACAGACACACAATCCTCACACACAGTGCAAACTGGTGAACTCAGGGCCTCAGAGGCAAATGAGGAAATAAACATGTGGACTCACTTAGAGGTGCAAACACTGAGCATGTGTTACGTAGCAATAAGCTGGGGCTAGGGTTGTTGGTTTTCCACTCTTATCCAAACCTAGAATGTGCTTTGATTAAATGTCTTACTATTTTGGTCTTGTCCAGACTGTATAGGAACCTTGAAGCCTATGCCTGTTTTTTTATTCAAACGTTTCATGTGTACAGCGCTTACGAACTGTTCTGAAAATAAACACCGACCCAAGCACCAACACAAATGACCCCTATGAATTCAAAGACTTATGAAGCTCTCTAATGGAAAGTCTGTATGTGAAATGAGGCAGAAGTTTAGAGAATTACTAACAATAAACTAACCCAATTCACATCCATTGTCAGAATGTCTGCTCCCTTTATCTCTCTAGCTCTTTCTTTATCCTTCTTTACTTTCATTCACTGCTTCGTCTCCCCATCCAAAAATTCATTAAGCGATTATCTGTTCCTATGTCTGTTTCTACTTGCTTCATCTTCTGTCCTCCTAATGTCACTATTCCCTACACCCGCCCATGCACTGTCTTTCATAAAGCCTGTCAATTTAATTGATCTGATGAAGTGCCTGCCTCAGTGATAGCAGACCTTCAAATCTTAACTAATGTACATTAGTAAAATGGTTGAATGGATGAAAGGCTGATTGGAGCTAGAGATAAAAGCATCTGCAAGCGATTCTTTTTAGTTTGATTCCCTGAAAAACTGCTCAGATCAAAGAGAAGTCATAGATACAATAACATAAATCAAGTGTTGTGATAATTGTCGAATATTTCTGCAAGCATAGCTAGAAATGAGTTGACCAAGAAGGTCAATGTTTCTTTGCAGTTCCAAAGACAGCATTCTGCATAACAATTTATTGTTCTAGTAGGCTACAAAACTCACAGAAAGCACAAATCTCAGGTATGAAGCTATTTTTGGGTCAAAAGTATTTGTATCTTATGACTGAGAAGTGGAAGTCAAAGAGCAAACTTTTGTTGCCGTTTTGTACTTGTAGACTTCTTTCAGTCTTTCAGATACACAACAGTTACACCTTTTCAATTTCCTAAGAAAAATGCACAAATTTATGTACTGTAAATGTAATTAGTTAGAATAGAATAGAATAATCCTTTAATAGTCCCACCAGGGGAAATTCGGTCGTAAACAGTAGCCAAAGAAACAACAAATATACAACATATGTAACAGAACAGAAAAATATATACAAAAAAATACAATAATACACAGAATATGTACATCAACACAGAATAAAATTATGTACATCAGGTTGGAAATAATGTGCAAATTATATTGGTGTGGTTGTTTAGTGCAAATGTAAGATACAGTGCAGGTGTTAAATATTTATATTTGTTGGGAGCAGTTTTGGTTGTACAGTCTGACAGTTGCAGGGAGGAAGGACCTGCGGAAACGCTCCTTTGTGCATCTAGGATGCAGCAGTCTGTCACTGAAGGAACTCTGCAGTTCAGCAACATTTCCATGCTTGGGGTGGGATACTCTGTCCATCAGAGATGTTAATTTAGCCAGAGTCCTTCTGTCTCCCACCACCTGCACTGAATCCAGGCTGCATCCTAGAACAGAGCATGCCTTCCTGATGAGTTTATCCAACCTCTTCCTCTCAGCTGTCGATAAACTGCTGATCCAACATACAGTACTGTAAAAAATGACGGAGGCCACCACAGAGTCATAGAAGGTCCTTAACAGCGCTCCCTGGACTCCAAATGACCTCAGCCTCCTCAGCAGGTAGAGTCTGCTCTGACCCTTCCTGTAAAGAACATCAGTGTTGTGGCTCCAGTCAAGTTTATTGTTTAGGTGAACACCCAGGTACCTATAAGAGTCCACTATCTCAATGTCCACTCCCTGGATGTTCACCGGTGTCAGTGTGGTGGGTCTGTGTCTCCGGAAGTCCACCACCAACTCCTTGGTTTTTCCAGTGTTGATCAGCAGGTGGTTCTGCTGGCACCAGTCCACAAAGTCCAGAGTCCTCTGTCTGTACTCTGAGTCGTCATCACTTGTAATGAGTCCAACTGTGGCAGAGTCATCAGATAACTTCTGTAGGTGGCAGCGTGGGGAGTTGATGGAGAAGTCAGCAGTGTAGAGGGTGAAGAGGAATGGTGCCAACACGGTTCCCTGTGGGGCCCCCGTACTGCAGACCAGCGTGTCAGAGACTCGGCCCTGTGTCCTCACATACTGTGGGCGTCCTGTGAGGTAGTCCAGTATCCACTGGGACATGTGGTGGTCCACTCCTGACAGCTCCAGCTTGTCCCTCAGGAGTCGTGGCTGGATGGTGTTGAAAGCACTGGAGAAATCAAAGAACATGATCCTCACAGAGCTTCCAGGTTTCTCCAGGTGAGTCAGAGCTTGGTGCAGCAGGTAGATGATGGCGTACTCCACCCCGATGCCGGGTTGGTAAGCAAACTGCAGTGGATCCAATGAAGACCCCACCAGGGGGCGCAGATGGTTAAGGACCAACCTCTCCAGGGTCTTCATAAGATGCGATGTCAAGGCAACTGGCCTGTAGCTGCTAAGGTCCTTGGGGTGTGAGGTCTTTGGTTCTGGTACCACACAGGAGGTCTTCCATAGCTGTGGTACTTTCCCCAACAACAGGCTCAGGTTGAACTAATGTCTTAAAATGCCACACAGTTCATCTGCGTAGCACCTCAGCAACCTTGAGCTGATGCCATCTGGACCTGCAGCCTACCGCACTTTGATCTTACGAAGCTCTTTCCTCACCTGGAGTGCTGAGAGGGACAAGATGGTTGGTGGAGGGGAATGTGTGCTGGAGTCCTCAGAAGCCAGGTGTGAGTGTGATGGCTGGGAGCTGAGAGGTGTGAAGTCCTGAGATGAAAGGCAGGCAACTTCAGGAGATGAGGGAGATTGTAGCAGGGGGAGAGATGCTGGGGGAGGGGTGGTTGGCAGATCAAACCTATTAAAGTATTAAAGTATTTATTTATTCAGGTCATTCACCCACCCCATGCTAGTTACCTAGCATAGTAACTTTGATGTTATTTTTATGTTCTATAACACCGTAACATTCTATAATATCCATGTCAAATATTTTTTATAAATCAATGATGAATAAAAAAACACCATATACTGTTTTAGAACATTTGGTAATTGAACTTGACTCAAAAGAATTGAAGCTGTATGAAGAAATGTAAAAATATACAAAAAGTAAATTTTGGACTACATAATTACACACTTCATTTAAAGTCCAAAACTAAGACAGACAAATGTGGGTAAAATGAAACAAAAATCTGTCCATTAAGTTTTGCCAATCCATATATCTGTAATATTGCACAGTAGACAGAGCACTATCTAACTGGCTGTAGTAAGACATTTTAAGACTGATTTGATGTCCTCGGGTCACATCACCTGGAAGCTATTGAAGGAAAACCTAAAATATTACAGTAAAATATTAACATAAACTATTACATGTATTCAAATTCCAAATAAATTGTTGTCTCTTGTTATTTAGTTAGACCTTTCAATATTGATTTGGTATCACCTGGCGACATGACCTGGAAGCTATTGAAGAAAAATCACATATTTACATTAACATGTTAAGAAATATTACTTTTTTTTTTTTTTTTTTTTAATGTCTATCACGTTCCTGCCATGTGTGAAGCAACACTTTCTAACTATTTTGGGGTTACTTTGGGAGTAGATATCACAAATACTGATTTTTTTTCGGGGATGAATGGATATTTATCGAAAACTTAACCGCAACCAAAACCACCGCCTTAAGGAGCGAGCCTTCGGCAGCAATGTGTCTATCAGCGCAGTTCTTCGATGATGTTAGAGGGAGTCTTTGCTTAAATGAAACCTATATCCGTCGATTATCGAAAAAAAACTTTTCTTTACCTCAGTTGTACAGAAGGCAGCAAGACAACAGAAGCACTTAGTGAATGTGTGCTGTCAGAAAGCCTGACACCGCTGCGCTTCATTCAGCCACAATGTAGTAATGCGCCACTTTACATCTTCAGTAACGGTAACGGCGTTCCAATGATAGGAAAGTAATTAATTAGATTACCATTAGATTTCCATTACCTAAAAAAATAATGCCAAATGGATAGGTCACCCAAACAGTTTCAGGAAGAAGATTTTGTTCCAGGATCCAATCTAGCAGGTTAAGGCATTGATATTGAATTTAATAGTCCTTTATTGTTCCGTGAGAGAAATTTATTTCAGTACAGTCACATCAAGAGCAGACAAACAGACATAATTTCACAGACACATACAGGCCAAGTGTGGTATTGCAGCCAGCTTCAAGCAGTGCACCATATGCAGAATGAGACAATTGGTTGGGTTGGACCAAGACCCGCCGTCAGGGCAATTAAGCTGCGGGCCACAGCTTTTTTTGTCTGTGTGTGTGTGGGGGGGTACCCCTTAGCATTGCAGTGTTACATATTTTGGCGACACAACGGCGTAGCACACATTTAAAAAGGGACTGACTGAGGTAGGTCTGGAGTTTTTCCCAAAGAATTGCTGTGTTCTAGATCGGTGGTCAGGACATTTATTTTTTGTTCTATTACTATAAATTTGTTTTGCTCCTTTTCTGATTAAACCCTTTTGTTGCTCAATTTTAACATCAGTCTTCTTATGTTAAAAGGATGTTTATCTCTTCATAGTTCTTTTATATTACATACAGATTATAATATTTATAAAGACTTTAGCCTTATGGCTCATTCTTTTTATTTTATTTTTTTTATTTTATTTTATTTTTACTTATGTTAAATGTTTTATGTGCACAACTGTACCGGAAAAAATTCCTAGTTTGTGAACTTGTTCTCAAACAATGGCAATAAAACCGATTCTGATTCTGATTTTCTGATTCTGAGTCTACAGGGTATTTTTGTTACACCCCCTGACCCCTAGCCAGGTGGGATTTAACACCTTTGTAGAAACTCACTGTTGCTCAGCAGGAGCTGTGGTTAAGTCCCGCTGATTCAGTGGGACATGAGCAATGTTGCAAAACAACTGGCTTTGTAAAAAGAAAACATTCTTTGCAAAACAGTTAATAACAAAACAAGTTCTGCTTCTTCCCTGTCAGTTCTTATTTTTCTACTCACTGCTGAAACTGTCCTGATGCATTCAGAAAGAAAAAGAATGTTATGTCCAACTCCTCGTTCTTAGCTGCACCTGTACATCCACAGAGTCATCACCTTGAACAAAAACAATCCTTCTGCTTCCATTTAATGTACTCCCATAAAGTACTTAGTCTGCGAGTGTTCATTAATCCAACGCTTCCATTAAAAATCTTTGTAAATTCCTTTCTTGCATGTATTTCTCCAAATGTTTAAATCATAACTACCATTTAGCATGCTCTTTACAGCACACTTCTTCTTAATAATTCTTCATGGCTGGTTAACAACAAATTGGTGTGTTACTGCCACCAGATGGTAAAAAGTGTGGACCTGGATGTCATTTAAGGATCATCCATCCATCCATCCATTTTCTATACTGCTTAATCCTTAATGGGTCACGGGGGGTGCTGGTGCCTATCTCCAGCTGTCAACGGGCGAGAGGCGGGGTACACCCTGGACAGGTCGCCAGTCATTTAAGGATCATATTCTAGTATTTAACTGTGGGTAATTCAAAAACATTTCCTAAACAAATTACAACATAGAGGAAGCAAAGAAGCTTTGTTTGAGAAGAGTCACTAAAGATTATGATATTTGACAAGTTATTTTTAGATTTTTATGCATTTTGTATGCATATTTTATATGCATTAAAACTTGCAGAGGGCATAGTTTCTGGAACCATATTGGAATTTATTGACCTCTAAATAGAAGAACATACTGTACAAAATATTTTTTTATCTCTTACTGTCAAATGTGGAATGGGTAAAGGTAAAACTTCATCGTGCAATCTAAAAGTGGGATTTAGTCCACCAATTCAATAGAAAGCCCATTTAAAGCATGGATTTTTAGAAAATAAATAGGCGGACATAAAATTTAATATTTGCCCCTGTTTTCAAGAATGTATTTACTGATAATATTAACCGACAATAGCACTTTGACCAATTCTATTCAATTCAATTTACTTTTACTTATATAGCGCCAATTCACAACAAATGTCATCTCAGGGACCTTTAACACAAAAGTTGTTTCAATACAATTATAGAAACATTGCATTCAGTTAAAGGTTTTCTCTATAAGGAATCCCCGTAGATTGCTTTGAGTCTTTGAGATGTGCCCGGATCATGCAGACTCCGACCACACCAATTCCTCTGCAATCCCTTATACTGAGCAAGCATGTAGCGACAGTGGAAAGGAAAAAACCTCATCTTTAACAGGAAGAAACCTCCAGCAGAACCTGGCAGTCATCTGCCACCACAGTCTGGCGGTTTGAGTAGACAGAGAGGAGACACAAAAATATTAAAAAAACTGATGTAAGAGTAGTTTATATATTAAAGAAAGCTAAAAGTTTTGATGTCTTCAAGATATATTTGTAATCTACCTAACTGATTGGATTCATCAGGTTTGATCGATAAATATAATTGTGTATCAGCATGTGGAAATTCCATGTTGTCTAATTATTTTAACAATTGAAAGCATATATATAGTATAGATAATTGGTCCAAGCAAATAACCATGTGGTACTCCACAAGTAATCCTTGAGTGTGAAGATTTATCATTAACATGAAAAAACTGGAATATGTTGGACATGTATGATTTAAACCAGCCTAATGCTGTTCCCTTGATCCCTACAACATGTTCAAGCCTTTCTAAGGGAATCTTATGATCGACTGTGTCAAAAGCAGTACTGAGATCTAACAAGACCAGAACAGTGACTGATCCATTATCTGAGGCCATTAGAATACCATTGGTAACTTATACCAGTGCTGTTTCAGTGCTATGACGAGCTCTGAAGCCTGAATGAAATTCTTCACACAGGTAGACTCGTTGATACATACTTGCTTAGCAACTATTTTCTTAAGAATTTTGGATAAGAAAGGGAGGTTAGATATAGGTCTGTAATTAGCTAAGTTATCTTGATGGAGGGAGGGCTTCTTAAGTAAAGGTTTAATTACAACAACCTTAAATTCCAGTGGTACATACCCATTTATTAAAGATAGATTCATCATGTCTAAAATAGGGCCAGTAACCAGAGGGAACACTTCCTTAAATAATTTGGTTGGTATTGGGGTAACATACAAGTTGAGGTTTTAGATGAATGTAATATTTGTAATCATTTTAAAATTTGAACAGAATCAAAATGGTACAGACATAAACATGGTTATACAGTTTTCTCTGATACTGCCTCATCTACTGAAAGAGAGTTAATCATGTTTGGGAGAATGCCAATGATTTTATTTTTAATAGGATTTATTTTACTTATGAAAAATCCCATAAAGTCCTGAGAGAAGGGAGAATAGTTGGCTCAACAAAGCTATGACTCTGTGTAAGTTTGGCAACTTTACTAAAAGAAACCTAGGATTGTTTTTATTTACCTCTCTTAACGAGAAATATGCTGTTCTAGTTTGTTGAAGGTGTTTTTATAAAGTATTAGACTATTTTTCCAGGTTAGATAGGAATAATTAAGTGTGTAGAGCACCATTTTATCTCCAGTGTCCTGTATTCTGCTTTAAATTACGCAATTCTGCATTAAACCAGGGAGCAAACCTCATATGGCTGATTACATTCATTTTTAAGGGGGCTACACTGTCTAGCACCAAACTGTCAGGATCCGTCCTTGTTTCCCCTGTTTGTGTCTAATTGCTCCCCGGTTTATCTTGTTACCTTATTTACTCCCCAGTGTATATATGTTCCTAGCTTCCCTAGTGTCTTGGCGTAGTCTTCATGGTTCCTTTGTCTGTCCGTAGTCAGTTCATGGTCAGTCTCTTGTCTGTGCTCCCTGCTCTGTGCTCCCTGAGTCCTGCCAGAAAATAAAATGGATCTTAATTTATCATGCTGCCTGCTGAGTCAGCTTTCAACACAACGCAAACCTGACAGAACGACAATGCCCAAAGGACTCTACGACAGGTGAAAAGATTACTTTACCTTAATGCTTCCCCTTCTAAGGACTCACCCTCCTGGGGTACGGGGATGGTGCTCTGCCTGGGGGGACTGGGGCCTCATCGTCTGCATTCTGAACCCTGGCCATTTTTTCAAAGCCGCCGTGGACCTCGCCGCCAGACACTGTACTCTCGTGTTCAAAAAGGTCCTGCTTCTCTCCTCACCAACATCCACAAGACGGATTATTATCCAAGAGACTTGTTTATTACCCCTGGGTACTAGCTGCCCGCAGTTCTCTCATGGCTCATCTGATCCTGTTCCTGCTCCGAGACGTTTCAACGTTCCTGTTCCTGCTCCGAGATGTTTCAACATTCATGTTCCCGCTCTGAGACGTTCCAACGTTTCTGTTCCGCCTGCTTCGCCTGAGGGTGTTTGGACCGCTCCTCCTGGCTTCGACACTTCTGGTGCCGTGGCTGTGGTCTTCCTTGCTATCACCGCAGCAGCTCTGGGACCTTCTCCTTCCACCCAGGTGATCAAAATTTACCTACCCTGGCTTCCACACTCTCTATTCGACATGGAGACGAAAGCAGATCTTCCCCAGCTTCAACACTCGACACTCCTTGTGAGGTTCTGGTCTCTGTGCACATCATTCCATAATAACTTCTCCCCCGAGGCTCCTCTGGCTGCAACAGTCTTCTCCTGTCGGTCTCTGGCCGCTCCCGCTGTTGGTCCTCCATGAACTTTTCTTTGGGGATTTCTTTGGGGAAATCCACCGGCTTCTCTTCTTTGTCGGCTCCATCTTCTCAAGGCCACAGTGCCCTGGAGTGAGAAAAGGCTCTTGCAGACCTTCCGAGCACTGCGACAGACGTCCCTCAGGGGAATTCTCCGGCGCTGTTTCCCAAGCTTTCGCTGGGTCGCCTTCAAAAGAAGGGGTCGGCCTCCAGACTTCCTTTTTAGACGACTCAGGCAGCGTGGACAACCTCCTGATGGGCCGAGGAGGCGCATATGGCCCCCGTTGGATTATGTTTTGGAACATCTAAAGGCACAGAGGGGCATTTGTGGACTCTGAGAACTTTTGATTAATATTTTTGGACTCTGTATAGGGCCCCTAGCTTCTTTGTGTTTTGGACTTTGTGAACTCCTCAGGCGTTTCTGGGTGTGACTCGTGTTTTGATTTTCAGGGTCTAAGCGTTTGATTTTTGAGACTCTTGTCTTGGTTCGTTTTGGGTTCTTTTGTCTGTCTGTAGTAAGTTCATGGTCAGTCTCTTGTCTGTGCTCCCTGCTCTCTTCTGAGTCCTGCCAGAAAATAAAGTGGATCTTAATTCATCCTGCCGCCTGCTGAGTCAGCTTTGAACACAATGCAAACATGACACAAACGCAGTGAGGAAGTAGTACTTTGAACCAGACTGTCAATTTCTGCCCAGAACGTCAGGTAAAGTAAATTCAAAGGTTATCAAAAAATTGTCAGATTCTCACTGGAAAACTTTGAGTTTTTTTCCTTCGAAAAAGACAACAGCCATGCCTCTACTCAAAATGATTCAAAAACAGTTTTAGCTTCAATATCTTTTTGAAACATTTTGGTCAAAATTTGGTGGACTTTTTAAAAGAAAAGTAAATAAATACATTTTTCTGTAACCTTTCACATGACATAACCGGGTCATTTATGCTTCAAAATCAACAATGACAAAAATATTAGAAACAAATCAACACTTGATTATAATATATTATTTGTAACATATAATGTGTTTTACAAATTAATGCTGGAAACTTGAGAGCAGTTTTACTTCTACTGAAAAAACTGTTTTTCAAAGAATACTAAACATTTTTAACATTTCAGCTCTTTTTTTCAAAAATTTTAAACATAAATGGAAACCAGCTATGTGGAAAGTCCTTTATGAAGCATTAAAGAACTCAAATATGGGATTTTCATCTTGGTGAGAATGCAATGCATAGGTTCATTTGTGGTATCTTTTCAGAATTATGAGTAAGAATAACTCCGGCTGCACTACCTGTAACCTATAGCACTATCCGTTGGCTTTCTTTGGCCAGTACATATGGATAAGGCAATCTGTAATGGTGGGGCCCGATATGTCAATTGGTGGGCCCGGCCTGCCTAGGCCTGCCCATGATGCCGGGCCTGGGTGGACTGAGGCTGAAAAAAGGGTTTATCTTTGTCATGTTCCCATCTTTGGGGAATATCATAAAGACAATAGAAAGAAAAAAAACTCCTAAATTAAAGCCACGTACTTAGACATTCACAATAACAAAGATTAGGTTGGGGGGGGGGATCCCCAGTTTCACAAAATGGTTTTATATCTGCAACAGTTTCTCTAAAATTGCAATTGAAGTTTCATGCAATTATTGACGGGTTTTCTTTTTAATAATGTACTTCACTGACAGAATTCTTCAACTGTTCAAGAGCTTTTTAAACTTAATTTATGTGCACATACAAATTGCTCCTGTTCAAATAAATTTTACTCTTTCTACACATAGTACATAACAAAACGTTGGAATTTATCGTGGGATTCAATAAATCTGACCACCGTTGTTTCAGAGTCTGAGGCTCAGCAACATCTGCAAGGTAAGAAGACCAGTCAGATGGAGCGAAGGACAGACACTGATGAATCTTTAGATTATCTTACTGCTTTAAAGCATTAATGAGGAGTTAAGTGAGGAAAGGATATCCCAGAATTGGGTTGTAGATGTCCAAATGAAGAGACACGTTCCAGAAGGTGGTGCTCACAGAGTGGTACTGACTGGTTGCTGTCTCGGCTTTCAGAGAGAGAGCATGCCAGAGAGAACTTCAGACTAAAGAGCTGCAGTGGACAACTGAGGCATTGGTAAGAATCAAGGATAGATCTAACATGGATTGTTCTAACAGAAGGATCCAGAGGTTGGTATGGACAAGTTAGTCACTAGTAGTTTATCAGTGCTTGCCACTCAGTCAACCAGGGCCGTCCAGCCAATAATCAGACATGTACATTTAAGAGGTGGGTCTATGGCCTCTCCATGTTTAGAGCTTTGCCCTGACAGGGCCGTTTCTCTGCAGCAAAAGTACAAAATGCAAGGAAAAGGAGTTAAAAGAAGGCACAGACTTTTTTGGCGCGGGCGTGGTAGTAGGGGGAAATTGGACCTATACCCAGGGCCCAAGAAGGGAGAGGGGCCCTTGAAACTTCTTAGTTTTTTATTTAATTTTTTTATTCTGAATTTATTGGGCCCTCTAATTAATTGGTGACAATTTATTTTATTTTTTTATTGTTACCAACTGCAATTTGCAAATGCAGTTCTCCAGTATTGTTGCCAATGACTTGTCAGACGCACTTACCAACTTTTTTTACCCCAAAAAAAGCACCAAGAAACCAATTTAGCAACATTTCTGACAAACCTTAGCTACTTTCTGTTAAACTTTGTTACCGATATTCCCTGCAGAATAGTGACCCAACTTGCTCTGCAGCCACACTGTCCTGCAGTAATGCACACAAACATTGTTTTCCACTTCACAGAAACTTCTCCATAACTACGCTGCATCTGCACCTGTGCTGCGTTGAAGAAATGTTCGAAATTTATGGTGAGTTAAAAATGTAAGCCATTTAACACATAACAAAAAAACACTAAACATAAGCTATAAACTTTAGTTTTTTTTTTTGGGCAAATAATGATCGATGCTTACTAAATATCCCTTTTTTTACAAACTATTTTAAAAACAGAACTACATTCTCCCCGTTAATTTAGACTTCTTAAGATATCTCAGCAATTTTTTAGAATTAGAAATTTCGTTTAGAAGGTCTTGAATGTCCAATTGTAAATGTTCTACTAGTTTCCCATCAAAAGAAGAAAGAGAGGGAAGAAAAAGAAAGAAGGCACATTCAAGATTTGAACTAGTTTTCTTGTTGTTATGCAAAGTCCCGTTAAATTTAACATGTGTAGCCTACACGTGTGAAGTCTTTAGCTTAGCTACTTGCCAACTAAGCTTTGTGGCTGTAAGCATAAAGTCAACTAAACCACGGGGCTGTGGGCCAGCTATCATTTGGCTGTCGACTTCATAGACGTGAATGAGCACGGTCCGTTGAGTTGTATTAGACCGTTAGCCAATGTTAGCCAATGGAATAAGCCTGCCAACATTTGCTAACTAATAACCATGAGACAAAATATAGCCCAATGCATTAAGAATATGACAATGATATAAGTTGGCCAAGGGCATCAATTCAGGGAGTGAAAGACAGCAAAAACTGATTAATATATTCAGATCTGATTGTTGCACAAAACCTTATTTATGCTGTTTTATTTTTAAAACTGACCCTCTTTTTCTCATATGCCTAATAGGGCCCACTTACATTGAGAGTGTACAGGGCCCAGGATTTGGTACTACGCCCTGCTTTTTGGTAGGGTGCATTTGACACCCCAAGCTGCCAATATTAAACAACAACAAACCTCAAATCCGATCCGATTTCAAGTCACAATCCAATTTTTTGCGTTTAGTATTGAAATTTATAAAATTGAAATATATTTTTAGCAAGTAACCCAATGTAATGTTTTATAAGACTAATTTCATTAATAAGCATTACTATTATTGATTTAAATCCCTTGAAATCTGTCATGGGATCACATTCACTCTATATTGTTTAAGTAAATAACTGTGTTACAAATTCCACATTGTTCTGAGTTAGTATTGTAGTATTATTATTGATGTTTTCAGTGTATTTTTCAGTGTATTTTAACATCCAATGTGTTATACAACAACAGTGTTACCAAAAAGCTCATGGTACCGATATTACAAGATCTAGTTGTGGTAACCTCAGCCCAAGAAAGTTTCTGTAAAGTCTCAATCCCCACAACTGTCTGATTTCCAAGTGCAAAAAAGACGTGCAGCTGCGGAGGCCGAGGGAGTCTGCCAGCTTCTCCTCTGGCTGGCAAGATGACTGGTGGCTGTGGCTGTAGGGTGGGAGAGACAGAACACGAGGTGATAACGTAGCGAATGGAGGATATTGGAGTGTCAAGTAAGCAGTTAAATATTTTATTTGAACTTTCTTGTTATGTTGTTAATACTAGCCAATCCCGGTTATGACAACTACAATACTAAATACACATCACTAGGAAGAGCAGAG
Organism: Apricaphanius iberus; assembly: GCA_028564705.1. NCBI lineage: Eukaryota > Metazoa > Chordata > Actinopteri > Cyprinodontiformes > Aphaniidae > Apricaphanius > Apricaphanius iberus. Next base: position 433,201 of record JAPXFQ010001402.1, on the reverse strand, counting down.
CAGAGGGAGGGAAAGTGCACAAATAACAAAGGAACAACAGAGAAATCCCTGCTCACCTGCTGACCAACCTTCGTCCGTTTGAGCGTTTTGCTGGCTGGTCTTAATGAACCTTCAGCCTCTTCCACGCCACTGACCTCAGCCAGCCAAGCCTCTTCCTTGTCTCTGCCACACATTAGGATGAGGACCGTCGGGGCTGGCCACACGACTGTCGTACACTCAGGGGACACTGTCCGCCCAACCATCATCCAGCAAAGGGATGACCAGCTGGTCTTCCACTCAGGGAACTCAGTGGTACAATCAGGGGATATTTATCCAGTAGTCCGCTAGATCTCTGCATCCTAAAGGGACGTACTCCTGGTGCTATTGGGCCCACTGACCACCACTTTCAGAAAAGGCGGGGAATGTGTCTTGCCCAAGGACATAAAGGACTCCTAACAGTATGAGAAGTCACAGTGGCTCTTTACTGGGAAGTTTAGGACCTGCTGTAAAAATGTCATGTATACTCGCTCCTGAGTGGTACAGAAGGGCTTTCCTTTTCACCTTGCATTCTTATTGCATTCAGGATGTTCACTATATTATTTCCCAAGTGTTGTAATTGGAAAATAGAAACTGACATAATTTACATAAATGTGCCTCATAAATCAAGCACTGAACTGGAGTAAGTTGCTAGTTAAATATTGCACACTCCTGTAATTACCATGCCTCTTAAACACAGTCTTGAGTAATTCTTATGACGGCTGAAGCCAAGTTTTTTTTATTTTTATTTTTTTACTATTCTGTGCATTGTAACAAAAAAAAAACAGTTTTTATGTGTGCCTGTGAGGGGGACCTCAAAAAGTAGCATTTTATTTCAGAGCAGCACAGTTATGATAGATAAAATTGCACCGAGATGACGGCTAAACGCAGGATTTTAGAAGGGAGTAGTCATATATAACGTGTGTGAAGGTGGGTGACAGTCTGCAGAGATGCGCTGAATATTAAAACACAGCTCCACCTCTTTTATAGGCATTCAGTCAGCAGGAGGAATTGCAATTGCATTTTTTTGCATAAGTTATTTTAACAAGGCCTTGCAAACATATTAACATCAGTAGAACTTCTGTACATTTTGTCACATCACAACCACAAACTTCTATGCATTTATGTTACAAAGTGTATCACAAGTGAAATAATTTTTTTCTTGCCTTTAGAAAGAGATCTGAAAATTGTGGTGTGTTTACTATTTCAAATCCCATAAATCAATAATTTCCAGTACCTGCTTTAAAGCGTTTTCCTTGTCCCTGGGTAAGAAAACACTTCCCAGAGTGTGATGCTTCCATCACCATGCTGTTACTTTACTCTGACCTCTACAGCTTCTTCAATATAATTCCTGTGTCCCATATATGTAATTTGTCAAACTGTCAGCAGGACTGTCAGAATAAATCAATTAAGAAGTTCAACAAATTCCAATGATTGTGATAATTGTTTCAGCCATGATCATTTCTATTTGCATGCTCATCTGTTTTCCTTGTGAGTCTCCCTCTTTCAACCAAATAGACTAGATGGAAAAATGCATATATGCAATCTCCTGCCCTCATTCTAGCTGTAGGGCAAAAAGATTGAGCACCATGCTAACAACCATTGTTATTAACTGTCAGTTGTCAACAGATTGTGGCAATGGTTATGTTGGAGATGACTAAAACATAGAAGGATATTGTTGTGGTTAAGTTGAATCTTACAGCTCAGTCCCCGTGCAAAAAACACAGATAACAAATCTTCTCTTTTGTAATTCATCTCAAAGAATATTTTCTTTCTTCTATCACACTGTACACTTAGAAAGCTGCATATAAATTGTATAGATAACACTAGTAATATACTCCCCTTTATTCTGGTAATCCGGGTTTCTTTTTCTGGAATTTTCCCCCAGATCTGATGACAAATGTAACTTCTCTCCTGATCTTTTTTAAATTTGATAATTACTATAACTTAAATTCTCTGGTAACATCCTAATTGATTGAGATTCTACTGCTGGGGTAAAAACACAAGTCATTTCAATTAAAGGGATAATTTGCCTTTTTAGATATGAAGTTTTATCTCATCCTTACCAGCAGCATAGTGCGTACACATTTACAAAATCTGTGATCACTTCCTAGTCAGAGCTCTTTCCGTTCAATTTCTGGGGACACCAAACTGTGCCATTTCGCTTCAGAAAATTATATGCCTTTGAAAGCATGATTCATTTGCTTTCAGGGAAAAAAAGGCAATCTCAATGCAATTATATAAACATTCCAATCAGTTAAAAGTTTTATATATAAGGAATCCCAGCAGATGGCATTTGAGTCATTGACGTGAGGTTGTGCCTGGAACATGCAGACTCCAACCTCAGCGATTCCTCTTCAATCCCTCATACTGAGCAATTACATGTGCTTTGAGTAATTGGAGAATAAAATAAAATTAACATCAGAACAGTGCAATCATGAGAGACAATATTGGAGACAAGAAACATATGACACATTTAAAAAAAAAACATGCAGTTTCAACTATTATCAATCATTTACTCAAAGGCAGTTCTAAACAGATAAGTTTAAGTTTGATTTAGATTAACTCAGTGTTTCAGTGGCTTTTTAGTGGTCTGGAAGTTTGTTCCACATACTAATGGGAGGACAGAAACTGAAAAATGCATCTCCATGTTTGGTTCTAATTCTGATGATTAGTAGGCTAGTGGTCTGGGGGGTTGGTATAGTGACAACAGGTTTTTAATATATTTTGGAACCAAGCCGTTCAGTGATTTATAAACTAGTAGGAGTATTTTGAAGTCTATTCTCTGAGCTACAGGGAGCCAGTGTAATGACTGTAATATTGGGGTGATGTGTTTTACTTTCCTGGTTCTATTGAGGACATGAATAGTGGCGTGCAGGATTAGCTGCAGCTGTCTGACTTTTTAGGCAGAGCTGTGAGGACACTGTTGCAATAATCAATCCGACTAAAGACACACAGATGAATTTTTTTTATTAGTTCTATAATCCTACAAATGTTCTTCAGGTGGTGGAAAGCAGATCTTTTTATTGCTTTTGTGTGACATGGAGGTTCAGTATGTCCATTGCTACACCTAGATTTCAAATCTGATCAATAGTTTCTGGTTGTATTAACTGAGGCTGTGTGCTGACTCTTGATCATTTCTCTTTAGATCCCAAGATAATTACTTCAGTCTATTCAGCTGGAGAAACTTATGGCGCATCATTCAATTTATTTACTAGAAACAATTACTGCTAGGAGTCTATTCCTGTGTGCTGGTGGATGGGTAGTTTGTTTTATTTGCTTACCTTTCTCCTCAGTGTTTGATTGGCAGGTGCTGCAACAGGTGCTGATCATCATCCTCATCAGAGCTCCCGTTTAAAAAGGGGAGAGGCTCCTGGAGCCTGACGCCAGATGGTTCCGCTACCAAGCATGATACAAAGCAGACTTAGTAGTTCTCTATAGCTTTAGCTCTGTTAATATTCCCAGTGGATTCTTACCTCTTGTCACTCCCCAGATCCACTCCTAAATTCTTCCCGAGTTCCTTTGTCATTCCTGGCTCAATTCCTTCTGAGATCCTTTGCCGTTCCTGGCTCCGTTCCTTTTGAGATCCTTCCTCGTTCCTTGCTCTGTTCCTGTATCGAGTCAATGGTTGGAAAACCTCACGGTTGCTTGATTGCCAACTGCTTCAAGAAACAAGCAATACTCACCAAGGACCAGCCCTAACCGATTCCCTCCTGGTCAGCCTGCGCTGCTCCACCTACAACAAAAAAACGCAGAACTCATCTTAACTTTTCGCCACAGTCACCTGCCTGTCCAACCCCCGACAACTTCACCCGAAACCTGCCAAAGAACAGATACAAGGATTGCCATCAACAACCTGCAAAACAGAGCCCTTCACTGTCACCGCTCATCCCTAGCCAACTTCAGAGAACAGCCTCCTACTTACCTTCCCCATGCTCCAATCTCCTAGCAAACTAGTAGGATCATCTCCATTCATATTTGTCATCTACCAGATCACATTCATATCAATAACCACCTACCTGCTCACTTCCAGTGTTTCTCATTGTTCAATTCATTTAACTTTTATTTATATAGCACCAATTCACAACAAATGTCATCTCAAGGAACTTTACAACAAACATCCAATCAGTTCAAAGTTTTCTATGTAAGGAATCCCAGCAGATTGCGATGAGTCATCGCGTGAGGTTGTGTCCGGATCATGTAGACTCCAACCACAGCTATTCCTCAGCAATCCCTCATACTGAGCAAGCATGTAGCAACAGTGGAGAGGAAAAACTCCCATTTAACAGGAAGAAACCTCCGGTAGAACATGGCTGAGTACAAGCAGTCTTCTGCCACAACCATCTGGGGGTCTGAGAAGACAGAGAAGAGACAGCATGGAGGATGCTCGGTCACTTTGAGCATCATCTGAACCAATATTCCCCATCCAGCAGGGGGCATTATAGTTGAGTTGGGTACCAGACATCCATCCATCCATCCATCTTCTTAACCGCTTATCCAATTCAGGGTCACGGGGCAGCTGGAGCCTATCCCAGCAATTATCAGGCGTTAGGCAGGGTACACTCTGAACAGGACGCCAGTCTGTTGCAGGGCCAACACAGAGAGACAGACAACCATTCACACTCACATTCATTCCTAGGGACAATTTAGAGTGATCAATTCACCTATCATGCATGTTTTTGGACTGTGGGAGGAAGCCGGAGTACCCGGAGAGAACCCACGCATACACGGGGAGAACATGCAAACTCCATGCAGAAAGACTCTGGGCCGGGATACGAACCCATGACCTTCTTGCTGCAAGGCAACAGCGCTAACCACTGCGCCACCGTGCAGCCCGGGTACCAGCATGTGGTACTCCACATGTCCGGGTACCAGACATGTGGAGCTTATATGGGGAGAAAAACACTTAGAGAAAACTAGGTTAACAATTACAATAACAACAGAAAACAAGAAGAGTAGTAGAAGAGAGAAGCAGAAGAGAGAAGAAAAGTGGTCAGTCTGTCCTCCAACAGTCTAAGCCTATAGCAGCATAACTACAGAAATAGCTCAGGATAACCTAAGCCACTCTAACTATAAGGTTTATCAAAAAGGAAGGTTTTAAGCCTAGTCTTAAAAATAGACAGAGTATCTGCCTCACAGACTAAAACTGGGAGCTGGTTCCACAGGAGAGTAGCCTGATAACTAAATTATATGCCTCCCAAAGGTTCAAACGCTGCACTGAGGTCCAACAGAACCAGTACTGTGGTTCTACCATAGTGTATTTATGCAGATGTCATTAAAAACTCTGTCAAGGGCACTCTCACCGCTGTAGTGAGCATGGAAACCAGACTAGAAAAATAAAACAGTTGGTAGTTACTTGAAAGATATTTAACTCTCAAAACACAGCTTTTTCAGTAATGTTACTGATGAATGGTGTTTAGAGATTGGTGTGTAGTTCTGCTTTAACATGATGCCCATGTTGTTCTTCTTTAGTAATGGTTTGATAACTGCAGTTTTAAAGCCTGTGGGAAAACACCTGACAGAAGGGAGAGATGACTGTTTGAATCAGATCAGGCGCAACAACAGGGAGGACTTTAAGACAAACTGTGGGTAACACATTGAGGCAGCAGAGGTGCTTGGCAATGTGTAACACAGTGGAAAGCAGAAACCAAGACTAATGAAAAATAATAGTAAACATTTCAAATGGGTTCTTTATAACCCTTGAAATGGAACAAAACGTAATGATATTTGCAGGCTCCAAAATGAATCTTGCTGTTAAAAAAATAAATTAAATAGAATGGCTCAACTGTAGTAAAAATTATAACACTGCTCTTTACCAGGAAGAGGAGCACGAGGGGGGTCTAACAGACTAGCAACTTACTATTTTACACATTAAACTGTAATTTTTCATCTGAAGGGATTGGTTTTGCAATGCAAAAATTAAAAAAGCTATCCATTTTGATTACATCCAAGAAATGCATCTAATTATGTATGGATTTTGATTAATTCGCATATTGCATGGTCGGCAGTTCAAATCACAGTCCTACTGTCTCGGCTTCTTCTCTGTTCGATAACTCAGTATCTATCTTTGAGTGTATTCAGATTCCCAAGCAACTGCCTGAAACAGGATTTCTCCACTTCACTTGTAACGCCAATCCAATCCACCTTTATTTATACAGCACATTTATAAACAACAAGAGTACCAAAGTGCTGCACAACATGACATATCAGAATAAAATAAAAGTTTAAATACAGTGAAATTTAAAAGAAAATTAAAAAGATAAAAAGAATGATATAAAATAATAAAAATTAAACAAAAGGAAATTATAGAATACGATATGTAAAGACAGAAGACCACAACAACTCTCATGTAGTATTAAAAGGCATGGAGTAAAAATGAGTATTTAATCGAGCTTAAAAGCATCCAGGGTGCCAGTGCCAGTGTTAATTACTATGGAAACAAGCCATGAGTTGCAAAATATGTTTTTAATGCTGTTTTTAGATTGTCTGCAGCTACTGTAAGTGTGCTTGATGGAGATTGGGTGTCTTACTTGATTATATTGTGTTAGTTTGTTTACAAGTTTTTTTTTCTCACTGGCAAAATGTCCCTATTGGGAGAGTAAAGTATATATTCTATTTTTGTATTATATTAGAAGACAGTTGGATTCAGATTCCATTGAAAAAAGGATTAATGAACCAAACATTTTGCAGGAATCTTTACACCAATTGAGACAACCTGCAAAGCATAAAACCCCAATGAAAGCATTGGCTAGAACAACTCAGCAAAGTAAATGATTTGGATTTTTTTCTTCTTTTTTTCCGTTTTTTACTCAGGTAACAGTAAAAATAATTTCTGTTCAATTGTTTGGCCTCTTTTGACTGAGTTAGATAACAGATCTACTTAGCTTTCAGAACTTGTAACATCCAGGGAAGGAGTTAGCAGTAGATGCTAATCAACCACTCAGAGTAAGATTACATACTTTAGACAATAAGAAAAGAATGTGATTATTCTGTTGTATAAAAGTAAAGGTTTATCTTTTATACAATAATCAAGATTTATGGTTATTATCCATCATGAATTAATTTTGAATTATTACAAATCACTTTCTGAATTTTTAGATTTTTAAAAAAGATCCTTCATAAAATATAAAGTCTGGCATGAGCTGACCAATATTCAGACCATTTACTTTGAGTATTTCACATCTTTAAGTCTTAAAATATTAAGATCATGAAGATTTATCTGCTATTGATTAAAAAAATGTGTTGTGGCTTATTCTTAAAGATCTGTATGATTGAATGGCCTTAGAGGAAAGCAGTTCTTGCTTGTGAAAAGTCAAAGCTGTATGTTTTGTATATTACCCTCTGCTGAGCCCCTTTCATTAGTCAAGTGGTGTTCTTCGACTAGGTAAGGTCATTTGACATCTGCACTCTGATGACAGTAATGCTATTAACTCTCTACTGCATAGTTGTTAGGTTCTAGACTATGGAAGTTAATCATCATATTCTTTGTTTTGTCATGGCTGAGGACCAGGTTGTTGTCTCTGCTTAAACTGTTTGACTTCGCTACTGTAGCTTGATTCATCATTCTCCAAGACTTAGTTACCCAGCTTCCATGCACAAGGTTTTCTTGTGGGTGGAAGCACCATCCTTAATTAACCATGTAAACTATAATAAATGTGTTAAGACAATCTAAAAGTTCTAACTTGTAGTTAACTCTATAAAAGATTGGCTAAAATAATTATATTCATGTTTTATAATGTTAAAATTGAACAAAATTATTATTAATATTTAGAAAATGTGTTTCTGTTGTTTCTTTTTGCAATGATCAATTGTCATGTTCATATTTAGTATTCTGACCCATATTCAGAACACCACAAGGAAGACCAGAAGGATGTTTTATAAAAGGTTTATTGAAAGCAGTAAATGAGATGAGGTGATGACACGGGAACCAGGAACTGGATCCTGCCAATGGGAACAGAGACACTGCAGAGAAGATGATCCAGAGTGGAGAGTAGTTCAGGTAATATTTCACAAGTAGAATTTTTTATCAGGTGAGGCTTACTTGGTGTTTGATGGGGTTAATGACAGGGAGAGAAGGTTTGGGAGTCCAGCATCCATTGGAGCTTCCTGATTGGTTTCAAAGAGGAGAGCCACAATGTACTTAGTGAGGATTGTGCTTGGAGGGAGGGCAGGCAGAGCAAAGGAGTGCAGAGGAATTTGGAGCATGGAGAACGTCACATGTGGAATGAAAGCCAGAGCTCAAGGAAGCGCTGGAGATCCAGGTAAGGTAGATGAATTCACTGGAGAGAAACTGTTACAATACAACACTCGGAAGGTCTGACGGCAGCTCCCTTAGGGCTCAGCCACCGATGAGGCAGACTGGCTGCACCTGTAGCACGTGCAGCATGGCAGGCTCCGCCCTCGGCTGATGACAGAACCTCAGCTCCACCAGGGCATCTGGTGGAGAAACTCTGGAACAGCAGGAAGACAGACAAAGACAGACAAGCAGAAACGAAAACCCCAGAGTCCTGATGTGAATAGCTTTATCATAACATGAAAAATGGGTAGTACATTATTTGTAGCATGTTTTACATTCCGAATTTACTGATTTTTTTTTTTTTTGTAAAAAGAAAAAAATATGACATACAACAATAAGAACATTTTACTTTCTTTGACATAGGAAGTAGTTTTACATCAGTTTTTTTCATTTTTTCATTTGTGTGTCTGTGCTCTGTATTCTTGAGCCCCCAGTCTGTTCTGGCAGATGGCCGCTCATTCTGTGCAAGGTTCTGGTTCCTGTTAAAGGAGAAGTTTTCCTCTCCACTGTCGCCACATGTTGCTCAGTATGAAGGATGGCTGTGAAGTTAACAACAGAATGCAGGCGACTGTCCACAGCTGCTACATGTTCATTTCGGAGGAATGAATGCTGCAAATCAATGACTCAAAGCAATCTGCTGGGTTTTCTTAGATAGAAAACGTTTAAACTGACTGGAATAATGAACTGAAGAGTTAATTGGAATGTATGCATGATTGAGTTAAAATTACCTTTCTTGTAAAGTGCCTCAAGATGATGTGATTTGAAATGGCCCTTTTATATTCCCTGAATGGAATTTCATCAAATTGGGTGGTTACACTGGTTTTTCACATTGTGGCATTAATGAGCTCTGAATCCTGTTATCTGTATTAAAAGAAGCAAGTTCCAAACGAACGCCTAAAGCCTTAGATAAATAACCAGAGTTCAGTCACAAAAAGTTAAAACCTAAACTGGTTGCACGTTGACTGAAGTAACTAATGTGATTAACAAGATTACAAAGTAGTTACCCAGCTTACTTCAGTTAATACTATAATTTATTCAACTTTTTTTACACTGCACCACATTCTAACAAAAACACACACTGAAAATATGTTTTTTGTTTCGTTTTTAAATGTGGCCTACAATATTAAAGAGAAGTTAAGTGTGACACCTTTTCTTGGACACAAAAAGGTTACCACTGCCTCTTTAAGGTCAGGTGATTAATGGAGGACAATTTTGCCCCCTGCCATACTATCTATGCAAGACCTAACCAACAGACACTCTTGCAGCCTACATCCAGCTTTTAACCGCCGTACACAGTGGACAGGTCGCCGGTCCGTCGCAGGCTATTATCTATTCTTATTAGGACATTCGACTTAAAATTTCCATTCCATTCAAATAGGGGTGTATGTACATTAAACATAGTCCACTGCACTTGTTCAACTATATTATCATTATTTGAAAGATTTAGGGCAACAGGTTACCTGGATTTTTAAAAGTAGATTCAACAAGTCTGGTTTAGAGTGCTCACATTCTTGACTGGACATAAAACAGTTACAGCTTTTTTAACATTAGATATCCCCAAGAATTAATATTTTTTTTTTTTTTTTTTTAATCTTATTATGATTCTGCAAAAAACATTAATGTATATTAAGGCTTCGTTCAAAACTTCAATAGGGGTTTTAATGACTGGGAAGGACGATGAACTCACATTGTATTAGACGAATAGGAAAAAGAGCTTTTCTATCAACAGTTAGCTTTGGCAATGGAGTCAAGTAGAAGAAATAACACATTAGAGTCTGAAATACAAACCAACAAGATTTGCACGGTTCACCGGTGACAAGAATTCATTTTAGTAGAGCAGCAGCGGTACCCAAGATATACGAATAACTGTTTCTCTCATCCGGGAAGCTGCACACACCTCTGCTTTGCTAATGCCTGTTACCAAAAGTCTACAAAGACCCTGAAAGCCTTTTAACAAGTGAAAAAAGAGTCTAAGGTCGCTGTATGCTGTTTTTTTTTTAAGTTGAACGTGGGAGCAGACTCAGTCTGTAGGTGCCAGGCATCTTGTTCAGACAGAGCAAAGGAGCGTGGGTGACACCACTCCGTCACACTGTTTCACTCTTACTCACTCTGTGTCAATACCCCTTCTACCCTCTTTTCTCAATCTATTTCTCAGTTTCTGAATAAACCAGCGACTGATGTCTTGGTGACGGCTCCACAAAAAAAGGCCTATTTTGAAGTTAAAATACAGAGTGCTTGTCAGGGGTGGCAGAGCAGGCAGGCGAGAGGGGAAGGGGGGGTCTTTGTGAGCATTTGTTCATGTACTTGGTTGTGGAGGCATGATGCATGCTGAAACTGACATGTGGTGGGCTGAAGGGAGGGGAAGTGGAAGAGATTTTAAAACCCTGTGACTGACAGTTTGATTGTCAGTGCTTTTTCTAATTCACAGCCTATACACACAGCCTATCACAGCCTTCAAAGCATCTATAATCTAAACTTTCAGCTCTGGAGAACTGAAGTGTTCATTTCTAAAGCTTTTTTTTACATGTTAAGAAAAAAAGTAACACAATTACAAACACAAACATATATGCTGAAATTGAAAATAAGGATAAATACTCTATTTTCTCATCTCCTACTTGTTATCTCCTTTTTAATAATTTGCTTTTTCTTCAAGTATTGTCTCATATAAGTGGACAGGATCTCCGTCTAGATTTTCACTTATGGATTTTTAGTATTGTGCCATCAAAGTTCAATATGACAAATTTTCAAGTACCTGCTATTGCTTTTGCTTCATTACTTGCCTGCCTGTCTTACTCTTTTCCAATGACAGTCAGATAAAGCTCCAACCTTCTCACAGTGTTTAAGGGAAGTGTTCTCTTTCTTACCTTAAGAAAAACATAAGTACAGAGTGACAGCGACACAGCAAAATTCTCTGTTGATTAGAATTATTTTAGAAACTTTGTAAAACTTTCCCGGTTGATGCTTGACATGCAATTAAGCGTATATAAATATGTGCCACATTTTTAACCTGTCTGTTCTGTCTTGTTTAGTTTGTTTCGCTTTCCAAAAAAAATGTCATGGAAACATTTATATCCAGAATTCTATTCAAAATTCTATTCAAAACTTTCATAGGTTATAGATTCAGGGCCCACACTTAAATATTTTTTAGCTTCACCACTGGAGAAAGCTGTTAACCCCTGATTCACACTGGGCGCAGAACCGATACAGCCCGGTATGGCTGCCAAACAGACACGGGTGCCGCATCCTTTCTGAACCTGTTGTGAATCGGGGAAATGACAGTAGCAGCATCAGACCTGCGCAGCTGGATGCTGATCTGAGCCAGCTTCTCAACTAATGACCATTCCTCTGGTTAAAGCCTAAACCTTACTGTGCACCTCCCACTCCTGACCATGGTGCCTCAGAGATGAGCAAGATGACACTGATCAGACAACACTTCTTTCCCTTCACTGCTGTGAAAGATAATTTCTTTCAAATTGTTACTCAGTTTAGGTCAAAGCAGGAACAGCTTCTAAAACCCTGTGTTACAACTTCTCAGTTTTGTGTGGTCAGCTGCAGTGAGTGAGAGATGCTAAACTAGTCGTGTTGCTACTGGATTGGTAATTAATGTGGATGTGGATTGGTAATTAATAAATGCTTGTTCTGGGGTTATTTGGGCATGATGATGTGAGAGTTCATGTTTTGTTGTTTTGGCTGACAAGCTTTTAATAATAATGGATTGCATTTATATAGTGCTTTTCGAGACCCTCATCAAAGAGCTTTACAATTCCATAATTCATTCACTCTCACATACTGATGGAAGCAAGCTACATTAGTACCCACAGCTGCCCTGCGGACTGACAGAACTGCCATATCGCGCCATCATCCCCTCTGGCCAACACCAGTAGGCAAGGTAGGTGAAGTGTCTTGCCCAAGGACACAATGGAAGCATGGCAGATCAAACCCACAATTTCTAGGTCACAGGCTAACAACTCTACAACTGAGCCACAGCCGGCCTGTAAAACCATCAGTACACATTATGCCACAAGCCTTGAGAGGGCAAATTTCCACAAAGTTGCAAAGTTTGCTTTTATGTTGTGGGCTGTGAATCTATTACCATTTCATGTTTTGAATTGAATTATGGAAATTAATCAACTTTACATGACATTAAAAGTTTTGGAAGGTTTATATATATACACACACACAACCCGGTGGCTAAGTGACATTTTTTAAATATGCACTTTCGTGTGGGAGGCAGAGTCAATCGTAGGAAAATATCTTTGGTTTGTGAGATATCCTGCTACATGTCGACAAGGCTGAGGATATGCTTTTACCAACCTTAGGTCTCAAATTGTGTATGGAAGTTCTTAGAAAATGCTAGAGGCTTGGCAAAGCTGGGTCAATGCAATTGCCAATTAATGATTAGATAGTATGCTTTCTCACTTTGAGATAAAATATCTTAATATACAGTCTAACAAATGATACGTTAGAAGTTGTTGGGGAATGACCTTTTAACCTTGACCTTGTTGTTGGATAGATCCAAGTACTGATGTCCTTCCAATTGAGCATGTTGTTAATAAATACCTTTATACTTCAGATGAGCAAGATACCAAATTTTGCTGAACCCTGGCTGCTAATTTTCTTCTTTAACACAGAGTGGGAAGGGTAGACTTTTTTTTTCTTCATGACTGCACATCATGTTTGCATGTGTAGCAGAAGCCTTGCAATGTTAAACAACACTGAATGTAATAGTTGTTTCCTTTTTATTTGACTGGGTTTTTTGTAGTATTACCTTTGCAAGCTCAAGTAAACCAGAATAAATTTACAGCAGTTAACATAAACGATTTTTGAACCAGTAGTATATAAGACATTTAAGCACCTGATCAATTATCAGTACTTATTCCTTGTGTAAAATGTAAACTCAGTCAGTAATGTTTAGAATGCTAAGTGAATTATGTACTGCTGCCGCAGCCCAAGTCAGAAAGTGGGAAGGAACAGTGCTGAGGGGGATTAAAAGCCTTGAAAAGGGCACTCATCCATCCAGCCAGTAATCCATCCTTCCATGCTGCGTGCCAGCCAAAGAGTCCTTGAAGCAGCTCGCCAGCTCGTCATCCCTCCTTCCATTTTGGCTGAAGCTCCCAAAAGGTAATTGGACTGTTCCTGTAAGTGTTCCGATCACCGAAACTGCAACAATAATTATAATACATTTTATTTAAGGGTGCCTTTGTATAACCCAAGGTCACCTTACAGACAAGAAAAAAAAAGAATAACACAAAGACAAACAATAAAGAAAACAATTATAGACAAACATGGTCGGTCCTTATGTGTTTTTCTCTTCTTTTATCACCACTTCTCATTTCTTTCTCTTCCTCACAACAGCAGAGCCAGCAGTTAAGATACGTTGTACAGTCTTGGACTGAAACATTAGCCCTTGTTTAATGGAAAAATGTGTTAGAAAACTTCCCAACCGGATTATTGTTGTTATTTTTTGCATATCTCTTTGAGATTTGTATGCGTTGAAGAAACAGATGTAATATCACAGAGAACATCTGTCTCCAGTGTGTTGAGGAGGGAAAAGGCTACGCAGAGCTATACTCGGATGGATTTAATGTCTACTTGAGCCTGACTTTGAGTGTAGCCTGATGTATGTATAAAAGACTGTTTCATCACCTTTTATTGCTCCATAAATACACCTCTGGATGGTGGATGAAGGACTATGGTAATATTGTTCATTTGTGGTGATATGATCCATGAAGTGTAGGACTACTGTAATATAGATAAAAATTTATGGTGGACACTGTTCATACATCAGTATTCAATTATGCTGTGAGTACAATACCATCACAGACAAGTCCACCTTCTAATTCTTTTGTTTTTAATCCACTTAAAGTAAAACAGAAAAGATTTATGACCTGAATTTTAAATCCGTATAGTAACAGTATATGATTAGTTTTACAGTCCATACAATCACAGCTAAAAATGCATCCAGCTTATAAATCAAACTGTATTTCAGAATTCTGATTTTCCTGATTGTTATATGAAATTTTATTAGATTATCTGATTTGAAGGTTCTCGTCACAGAGTTATCTTTTTTTTTCTATATACTGCATCCAGTCCTCTATGATGGATATATTACATGTATTCATATTGCAATGATGACGATTATACAATATATTGTGCTCTAATTTGATTTAATTCAGTTAAATTAAATTGTTTCAACTCATTGATGTGAAGTTGGGCCCCTTTGATGCCGACTCTCTAACCATAGCAATCCCTCATACTGAGCAAGCATGTCGCAACAGTGAAGAGGAAAAACTCTCCTGTAACAAGAAGAAACCTCCAGCAGAACCTGGCTCAGTGCAAGCGGTCATCTGCCACAAGTGTCTGGGGGTTTAAGAAAATAGAGCAGAGACAGAAAGATCAAAAGGAACTGATTCATTTCAATTCAGTTCAATTATATTGTGCCAATTCACAACAGATGTCACATCAGACACTATACAAGAAAAATAATTTCAATACAATTGTACAAACATTCCAATCAGTTAAAAAACTTTTCATTTTAAGGAATCCCAGCAGATTGCATCAAGTCACTGATGTAAGAGTGCGTTCTATATTAAAGAAAGTAAAAAGACATGGAAGATCCTCAGCCACTGGGAACAACATCCGAGTTGATGTGTTGCATCCAACTTGCAGAAAGAAAACTGGTCAGTCTGTCCTCAGACAGTCTAAGCCTATGGCAGCATAGCTACAGAGACAGCTCAGGATTGCCGAAACCATTCTAACTCTAAGTTCTAATCCATGCTTGATATAGGGCTTTTTTTAAACGATCCTCCTTAGAACAGGTTTTAGATTAAATCTCTCCCTTTAGAAAGCTAAAAGAACTAAACATCCAAAATATGAAGATATTTTATATAAACAGCAAATACTAATTTCAGACAAACAATTAGGTAAATATAATTCAAATGGACATGGAGAACAATCACAAGAACGAAAAAATGGACAACAACAACAACAACACTACCGCACCATGTACTGTACAGTTAGATTGTGTTACATGTGTTGTTGCTGCTGTGTTGTTGTCCTCAGCATTCAGGGAGAGTGCCCAGGCCAGTCATTTACATGCAGAAGACTTAAAGGTTGAATATGGAACATGGGCACCAAAGTGACATCTAATGTTTTGACGTTGTAGTTGCAATAACAAAACGCCGTCTGGATGCCAGTTTTTGCTGCTGTAACCAGCAAGCAACATGTCCAGCGAAAAATCTTACAGGGTAAGGACTATTTTGTACCAAGAAATTTAAAATACTAAGCGGAAAATAATTATAACAAAATATGGGTCAAAGGCAACGATAAGCTTTGTACCCGTCCTCAAGGCATCTTATTTCGGTAGCTGAGTGGTATCCTCCACTCTTCTTGGTGATATCCTCTATAAAAGTCATAATTTATACTTTAGAATTTAAAGAAACATCCGACAGATTTCACCGTTTGCGTATTTGACTGAGGTGTATGATTGGAGACCTATGTCAATACAGAAAGCTAGCTAGAAAATTATTTATAATAGCCATTCAGTGCAGCAGTGAAAGCGAGCCTCCCATACTGGACAGAACAGGAGGAATCCGTTTCCTTTTCTTCCATTTACCCGGTGTCTTGGTTAATGGGTCATGATCAGTGCTCTCATATCTAGGAACAACGTCATGTACACAAATATTGCAAAGCTGTTTTATCGACAGCTAACTTTAACCGTTAGCAAGCCTCCTTCTCCATGAGAAACCTCGCCATTTCCGCGTACGTTTTGATGCAAGTTTCATCAAAACCTTCAAAAGGAATACATTATTTAATTCAAAATGTGCAATAACCCTGTATAGACTATGGAAAATCAATATTTCTGAGTTATTCACACATAATATGAACAATCATGTACTTTTTTTTAGGGAACTGGCAGCTTGATCAGACAATCACCTAATGATCCCTTCAAGGCTTAAAAAATGTGCAGGCAAATTATTAAATATGTTCAGCTGTCTTTGTAAAATATACAATAAAATATATTTTCCTAACATGCTTTTCCCCCCTCTTTTTGTAAGCGGCCATTAAAAGCCACGTATGTCTAGGAAACATATGCCATTAAGTGTTGAGGCAGAGCAAGAATGAAAGAAGTTAAATAATGGTGGAGCAGGACACAGCAGTTATAGCTATTCACAGTCCTATTTTAATACCTTTGAATGTGTCAAAGTCTAAACCTCTTGGTAGGCAATTCTTTGGAGTACATCCTGTGAAGAGTGCCGAGAACATTTTGTACTGTTACTGCTGTGAGCTGCAATCTATCAGCATAAAGCATTAGACATTACCATTTCTATTCAAGGAAGGTCAGGTTGCTTTGTTTGTTTTTTTTTTCTTCTTTTTTTGCACAGAGGGGATACAAATTACCAATAGTCTCTCTGCTAATGTGTGCCAGTGTATCCATGGGACACATTTGAGTGGTGACACATTCTTCAGCATGTATGACGCCCTGTAAACACATTGTTTTTACCACCGTGTGGTACCTCGGGAATGGCACGTCATACAAATATTTTACCAGACTTGTAGTCTCCTGCTTAAAGAATGTTTAGACAATGTGTAATCAAACATTTTTAAAAATACAATATAGTCCAGGACTGTAAAGAAATCCCATTATCTAAAGGATCTGAAAACTGTTTGCATGGGTGACTAACAGGATTAGCAATTTCCCTCTACTCAATTTTTATATTTAAAATAAAGGCACAAATACAATGTTTTTAAAGAGAAAGTGTGAAATATGTTATTTATATTGCAACTGCTCACAAAGAGAGAAAATATTAACATTAAAAAGCTGAACTGAAAAAAAGAAAAAAACTGTCTGGATCTCTAGTTTTTATAACATATAGTAGGTGAAATAATTAACATTACATTAAATTAGTTGAAAATGGGGGGGTGGGTGGCATGTAAAATCCAGTTATGAAGTCATTTCCTCCTAAAAAATGCCTAAAGTGTTTTGTAGGGTGATTTATGTATGTTTTTGTAATCTTTTGAAACGCTCATGGCCTCCATTTTGAGCACTGAATGCCAGATTCCTCCTAGGCATGTCCTCACCTCTCAGCAACGCCATACATTTTGATTACTACCCGTGTCTCTCCACAGCCCTCCCTCTCCCGCTCCGCAAGTACAAAAACAGAACTTTGTCAACAGCAATCATGCATCACCTGTGGAAATTAGTATATACCTAGTTATTTTCCCAAAATGCGCAATGACTTCTTGGACGAATAAAAAAGTTCTGCCACACCGAAGATGTTTCAGTACTGCATCAGCAAGACATGGAGGAATACTGATAAACACAGTGGCTAATCGCCCCGTGCTACATGACAAAAGCTGTTTTCTATACAGAGACAGGGATAATAAAATAAAGATATTAAACTATTTAGACAGGAAAGCTCTTAAGAGGTTTGTTGGTGGCTTAAAAGAGCCATTGTGGCTGCAATAGATCCCACTCACTCCGCTGAGAAGTGAGCCATGAACAGCTTCCTCGCCCGGACAGCCTCTTTGGAGGAGTAAAAATTCAACTCAGGCCTGTCTCCATCAGAGCACGTCCCGCACCACTCTCATATTAGATTATACACTTTTACTAACCGCAGACCGATGGACCACCGCTTAGCATTGTAGTTGGTGTCTTAGCAGGTGATGCTTGGACCAACGCGGGACAACAGCTCCTCAAACTGGGCCCGCAGCAAGGGGCCGGCGTTTATGGATCCCCTCCGACTCCCCGCTGTAGCAGTCCCAGCTCTGAGACTAGAGTCCACCGGCAGCCGCGCTCCACATACTAGGCTCGATTGAGATCCTCCAAGAATGTTTTGATGACCTAGAAGACAGCGAGTCGAAGGGGGAATGCCCAAGGCTCTTAAAGAGACTTGTAGCTAATTTCAAGGCATTAAGTTCAGACATGTTGTGAGTACATTATTTCAAATAGGTAGTATATATCATTTATTAAACTTACAGATCAATTTACGGTAATATTATAGCTGTACTGTATCTGAAAATTGCCAAGGTCTGACAACCACTGTAGGCCTACTTAAGCCAATCAGTTATAAGATGATCTTTGTTGACATCTTTGTGCGCATGCACAAGTACTTGCATGGCAGAAAACAAACAAACAAACGGCTATGGAGACACAACAAAAAATTCCAGGACAGTTAGCAGACAAAATCAACAATGTATAACCACTTTAACATCTGAAACTGGGAGAGCTTTATAGAGAAACTTAAAGGAATACTTCACCCCTGGAAAGATGAATGTGTATTTAAAGTGGGTCAGATATGTAGTAGAAATGTGAAATATGTTTTCAATTTGGAGCATTCTAGACTGACAAAAGCCAGAAAATGTATTTTTTACTCATGCGGTTTGGGACATCTGTATCAGAACGCAAAAAACAATCTAACACAGAGAATTTTAAAATACGTAAACCTTACATTTACTAAATAAACCTTTTTCTAAATAACAAATGGGCTACGTGATCACAATTTAAAATAAATGGTGCATATTTTTCAGAAAAAAAATGAATGTCTCCTTTTTCATGCCCTTTATTCAATGGTTAGGCTACTAATTAATTCCTTGTTACTTTTGAGTATTATAATTGCCACCTACTGACCTGTCTTGGTATGGCTGTAGTATCCATAGTCTCAGTATGCTATACCAGCAATATATATGCAGGTAATTGACTAGCTAAAAGCAGGGATGTATTCTTGAACAGGTCTACCACGCCCAGGGTCCCAAGAGCTCTTCTGCTCTACCTATATATGCTTCTGTAATATAGGCTTGCATTGGGTTTGTTCATCTCATGTCTGAATAATGTCTATTTAAATAGACAAAAGTTATCAAAATATTTAATTCAATACATAATTTATCAAAATGTTCTCCCAGGGGAGCACACGCCTGGATCTAGCTAAACATTACGTTGATCAGGGCATATATCTTGATTTAGGGGCCTCCCAGGGAAAAAAAGTTCAGGCTCAGGAATAATTTTTTTACCATCACCCCTGGCTGAGTCAGTCCCTTCCTGGACCATTTACAGATTTAAAACCATACTTCAACTGAGGTAAGAGATGTTACTCTTGTGTAAGTTTAGTTGATGTCTAGGCTGGAGTTTTGTTGGTGCTTGAAGCTGCTGTCTTCTTATGCTCTGCTGCTCCACTTTCAGAACTTTAACTTTAGACGTGTGCATATCGCTACCGATATGGCAGAGTGGCATTCACTGTTCAGCGCCAAAAGGTGCCCAAAGCAGCAGAGAATGATGAGATTGACTGTAAAAGAGGAAGGGATTTTTGCCATCTTTCTACTTGCTAGGTTTCCGCTATTTTGTTTCTAATTTGGTGTTATACACTCCTCCCCCAGCTCTTCCAATTTTACAAAGCTTGTTGATTGGGAACGTCTTAATTAAAACCAATCAGTATGACTTAACCACAGCTCCCACCCAATGATTCCACAGGGCCATTTCCACGTACAAACCCCAAGAATGGCCCTGACAATGACCCTGTCGTGCCACATCGTGAGATGCGCAACTATGACGTTCAGGTATGATTACCCTGAGATTCCGATTGTGTCCACACCTAATGCACTCAAAAATAATGGCCTCTATCCAAACTCAATACTCCATTGCTAAATAGTGAGCTTAAAGAATATTTTAAGTAATGAGAAGATATGGTTTGTTCAGACAAAACCATAGCTGGACTCTTAAGATTTCCTTATGAGTCACCGAAAAACATTTTTCTAATGTGAGGTTTTCATAGTGGAATGTTATGGTGTGGCTTCCCACTGCATATTGTACAGACAAACTTTCCCTAAGGGAAGGAAGCCTAAATGCGGAAATGCACTGGGTCATTCATGAAAAGAATGTGAAAATAAAATACTTACAGATTTTTGAGCATAACAAAAGTCCCAAAATAGACAGTCAACTCTCAATGGTTGAAGACCAAAAGTATTAGAAATGACCCAGACAGCAACTTGATTTGCACCCAAATGAAAAAAACATCATAAAGAATGAAGGTCAAAGTACTGACAAAAACCTTTAGGATGTAAAGTTAGTGTTGAACAGTGGATCAAAATCACAGCTGAGGAGAGTATGTGGCTTGTTTCTTCAAACTGGAAAAATTAAAAATAATCATCACCATAAAGGCTTCTCAAGGAAGTTTGGTAAAGTCCTGTTGGTATTTTTATTTCTTCCTCCTCATGTAATTCATGTGTTTTAATTAGTAGAATAATTTCCTTTGAATTCTTTGATGTGTAAAGGTTACATGGGTTAGTGACAACATCTGGTGCAAATCTATGTCAATGGGCTAATTAGCAATAAAAACCATCACAGCTTTCAAAACATAAGTTAAGTTCTATGCAAAACTCTCCACTGAAAGGAAATTCTTTGAACCACAGTTTGAGATTTGTGATCACTTTAGAAAAGCCAAAAATACATTCCTTGCATCCTCATAAGTTTGTTCTGTTGCTTTGTTGTCATGATGAAAGGTTTCAGATCATCAAACAGATTTGAATATACCTGTATATCCTGAGTCAATTCTAAACCTGTTTTGTAAATGAGCGGAGAAATCACTCCAGGCAAACTCCAATGGGTCCTTTTTTTAAATGCAAATGATCTTTGTTAAATCACAAATAAAATGTGAGAGACCACATTTGTGTGTTTTACTGATCACAACTCCAGGAAATATGGTGCCTTTCTCCAGCCATCTTTGAGAGATAGGTAGGGTAAACCTCAGAAGGTTTGCCAATCCATCACAGAACTTAACAGCTGGTTATAATTGATCTAACCATTTGAATTTTGCTCTATACCAAAAAAATCCAAAACTATATTGCTGAGATTTGGTGTCATCTTGTAAAACTAATATTACTGTATGTAAAATCTTCTTGGATGTATTGTTCCACCCCTAGGCATTTATCACAACCATGTATTTATAATATTTTACTTTTTGGGAAACCCACTGAGGGAGAGTCCTCTTATTAAGTGGTGACAAGATGCATATGTTATAGTAAAATGTAATACAATACTCAGAGTAAAATACAATACAATACAATAGTTAAATGAGAGTAGAATAGCAACCAAACAGCTAAAGATCAATGACAATTACACTTCAAATCAATAGGATTTGTGATTAAAACTTTAAATTGAGCCTAAGGAATCAATGACATCAATTCAAGGCTTCATTACAGCCTATTCCAGCAGCCAGTTAAATCAAAAGCACAGTCTAGGTCTTTATACATTTTTGGAACCTGTAGAGGGACCCGTTAATGAGGGCAAGTATGATTATCACCATTCAAGTAAAGTCGATCTGAAATATATAGAAGGAGCTTTAGTAAATTTACATAAATAGGCTTATGTACTGATCTGCTTACACAGAAAGAACAAGGAGGCCAGACATTTTGAGAAATTACTGATATGGTATTTATCTATCAACACCAAATAATCTAAAAACTGACCCACATACAGCATCAAGGAGTTTGAAGGTAAAATGTATTAATGTGCTGTAAATGATATTGCCATTGTCAAAATGGAAAGGAAAACCACTTCTTTGATTCTTTCACCTCAAAATAGTCATAAATCACTAGAGTTTAAACTGTCAAGTCTGTAAAGTGTCAACAGGTTTGTGTTATAGTCTGTCAAGTAAATCAAAGTACAGCAAAGCTAGACTATTTCCACTAGGGTCGCTTTAGACACGAACGGGTCGGGTCAGTACAACCTAGAACGGATAGGTTGTGGTTCCATTGTAAGAGCGGTAGTGGGCAAAGCCATGCGCGGACTAAGCTTAGCAAAAGCTTAAGCAAAAAGCACTCACAAAGTCATCATGACAACACAGATCCTCTCAACAGTTAAAAGACTTTTGACTCACCTCACATCTCTCAGAAATTGATCAGTTCGTGCCTTCAGCTCCTGATCTGTCTTCTTTACCACATTACTAATCCCCCAGTCTGTTGAGACTATAACTCCTTCCAGCCCAATCTAGTCGATTCCAGCTCTCTGATCACTGCAGAGACATCCTGCTTCGCTGCTGTTGTACTGGCTACCAGCCTTCTTCCTCCCTGACACTGCAGGCTCACTTTGGCTTCTCCGTTCTGTCACATGCTGACTTCACTGCTACAGCCCGCATGTGTAAGGCAATAACAGCCTTGATCACAGCTCCATTCCTCTTGGCAACCTGGAAAACAAATCTGCCATCACTTACATTTTTTCTGCTTCCCAGATTTGGCTTTACAGGCTGGTCTAGCCATTCATAATTGTAACCTTGGTGGGTCTACCATTGGCTAAACTAAGTCTAGGCCAGGCCAATCAGCGCTTAATATTGATAGAGAGATGTTGGACAGGCTTAGCACCAGAGCAAAACAACAAAGATGGCGGCTGCTCAGGAACGGTCCATTCTCCTGATATTCTCATGTTTTTCTGACAAAAACCATAGACGTCATTGATGTTGGAAGCCATGACTGGCCTGTTCTTCTTTATATGGCAGACTGCACTCTTGACTGATTGCCTTCGCTATGAATACGTCATGCTGTCCGTAGCTCTGACTGGTCCTAGCACAGTCCAATTGCCATTGCCTAAATTTGGATAGACCATTGTAGATTCTGCCCCTAAGACTGATTTTGTACATCGATCGTGGCCAGAATATATTTATTTATAGGATGGCTTGCCTGGCTACATTTTTCATTGTTCAGTGCCTAAATCTTTCTTCACTCCAGTTTCATACCCTGTTCAAAATCAAGTTCCTAGCTCTGTTCGATCTCATGGTTTTCCTGTCCCATGCCATGTAGTTTTCCCACTATTATGATTAAAGTGACAGTGTGTAGTTTTTACCATTAATCTCTAGAAATATCCCTTAAAATATTGTTGAAATTGGATAAAATAATGCCCAATCATGGACAATTATGGGCAGTTTCACAAAATATAATCATAAAAAGCAGGTCTAAACTACATGTGCATGGGTCCCAGAGTATGTGGGCGGAAATATTGGATATTTAGTGAATTTTGAACACAATGTTACGTCTCTACCCCATCCCATCATCCTCTTATAAGAAGTTTAAGGGAAGAGCTTTGTGAACAAACTGAAAAATAATACCTTTATCTGACCTGGGCCAATCGGGTCGGTTGGCAGGGGTGGTCTTGCAGGTTGCAGGGGTGGTCTTGGAGACACCTGCCGTCTCCCCGCTGGGGGAAAGGTGCTTCCTAAGCTGTTGTGTCGGAACCTTCGTACGACATGGACAACATGGCTCCAAGTCAGAGGCGGGGGCCCACAGAGACGATCAACAACACTCCCAGAAAACTAGAGTAAGCATCAGCATCACATAATCTCGATGGAAATAACTGAAGGACCAGTAAAGTCTAAGGAAACATATCAATAGTGCATGCCTTCTGCTGGACAGGTAACAACATTCACTGTAATGTTTTTTCCTACTAGTGCCAGTCACAGTGATATGGTATTAAGCTACCCTGAAATTAGTAATTTTTCCATTGAGATAATTCAGTCTAACCATGCAGTTTATTCATAAAAAAATCAAAATACTAAATCTTAATATCACTATCCTACAAAAGGCTGAAAACCTTCTCCATTTATAAATGTTTTACACATTTTTTGGGCTTTATGGCCATCAGTTGGGAAGGTCATCACTTAAACACAAAAACAATGTTTGCTTGCAACGATTTAGATATGTACTGCCCTCTATTGCCAGGAAATTACACACTGTCCCTCTAAAATCTTCAAGTATGCCACTTTGTGGGGTTATCTATTTATTAGTTCTTTCTCTCTTCACAACAAAGCCAGGTTGTTGCCATTTGTTTATGTACAGTGCTGCATAAAATAGAAAAAATGTTTAGCAGAAAATACTTTTATAGCACTGAACAAGGAATTACACTAAGGCAATGTAAAAGAAATATTATCTTAAAACATAAAAAAAACATTCTGAAACATAAGTTATTCACTCTGCCCATCTTCCTACTCTCTAGTGGAGATAATCAGGCATACTTTAATCCAAGAGTGTATACATGTGTGACAATTTGTGTAAAACTGTACAGGCCATGTATAGGGAGATAAGCATGTTTACAACTGCAAAAGAGTTTGACTAGAGAGAGAGAGAGAGAGAGAGAGAGAGAGGGAGAGAGAGAGAGAGAGAGAGAGAGAGAGAGAGAGAGAATGCAGATATTCTAAAAAGCCAAGAGAGAGAAAGAGTATAAGGTGATTGTGGAGGGAGGACACAGGAAGGGTACCCAACGGAAGAAAGTAATGAAAAATTGAGACGACAAGAAAGCAGGAGAGTGTATGTGCCAGGATGGGATGAAACTGAGAAAATAAGGAGGCATATCAGGCAAGGGAAGCACGGGGAACCTTGTTTTCTCTGATAAGCAAGTATCAAAGCTGTCTTGGCTGTCAGATCAAAGACTTGGCGTCACTGCAGAGTCAACCTCTTCAAGTATCATATGTCCAGTGGAGCCTTTGGGATTGGCAATCAGTGATGGGGACAAGCTAAAGCGGCTTGGCTGGAAAGAAATTAAGTGTAACAGAGAGTTCATCTAAACGCTCTGGGATTCCCATTATACAGGAGGATGACTCAAGAACTTAAAAGTGATGTTGATTTAGTATAACACGGTTTTAAATAAATAAAATCTTACAGAACTGTCCCATGTGAAAAAACTCCACTTTACCTTTACACATTTAGTTTAAACAAGTTAAATTTTATTTTCTTGCATGGTACTTGCATATCATTTATACATTTTTGTTTTCTCATGTTTACTTATAGAATAACATTTTTAGCTACCTGCAAAAACTCAGAGAGAGGGGGGGGTGGTCGCTTTTAATAATAAAACTGTTCCTATATTGAGAATAAAAATTTTTGTGTGGCAAAGTGCAAAACAAAGCCACACGGGGATTCGAACCCAGTATCGGATTGGCAGCCCTGCTTCTTTACTACTCTGCTACAACAATAACTTGTACAACTATATCGGCCAGGGTGTTGTATCAAGCTGTCAGAAAGCCCGACATGGTCACGTAGTTTGAGGGAATAAATTGCGAATCCGTTTGCATGGTTTAATAAACAGAGGAAATTGATTTGTAATCCGTTCGCATGGTTTGATAAACCGACAAAATGGATTAATAATTGGTAATTAATGCCGGGGGTCCTTACATTTGGCCGCAATGAGGATAGAAACGATTAGGAGTCATATGATTGGCGGAAAGCGAACACAGTTGGGTAGTTATGAATGTGATTGACAGGTTCATTAGCCAATGGTGACTTTTTGAGACTCCCCTAATGTCTCAAAAGTCACCACACAGAATTCTCTCACAAATTCATAGAGATTCACAAATGAGAAGGGGTCCATAAATGGACATTCAGCTTGTTTGCATTTTTAAAACAGATAGTGTGCATTTCTGAACCAGATTGGGTGAATTTGTGAAACAACTCTTGTGCATTTGTGAAACAGATTGTGTTCATTTGTGAAAAGGCTCATGTGAATTTGTGAAGCACATTGTGTGCGTTTGTGTTATATTTATGAACCACACTGCATGCAATTGTGAAACAGACTGTGTGCATTTCCGAATGAGCATGTGCATTTGTGAAAATCCCTGTGTGAGTTTATTTATTATGAGATTTTCCGCCTCCATACCTCCCCTGCTAGCAATGCAGACAGCAGTGTACAATAGCTCTCAGCGCCTGTTGCAAACTGTCATTTCAAAATAATAACCCATAGTAGTCATTCTAGTTTCATTGTTATGACTGTTTTTGCAACAGTAATGTTGCTTACACACCGAACATGATAGATGCGACCAGAGAGTCTGATTTACATGTAAAGTAAATGGAGGAGCGCGATTAAGCGCAAATTGGGATCCCGTGACACGTCAGAAGCAGATTTGTGCCACGAAAAAGCTTTTCTGCCTGATTTACACTATCAAGTATTGCGGCTGATGCGTTTCAGGCGCGACCCAAAATACATTTTATGTCTGCCGCAGAAATTGGAGAAATCTCAACTACAGCTTCAAGTCACGCCATAACCCCTCAATTCAACTACATGTGCTCCGCCCCACCACGCACGCTGCAGCAAAACCGATCCCGTTGTAATGAAAAATAACTATTCCACTACCGCCGCCATGCGGTGCAGGGCGCCAGCCGGCGTTTCACACTCCGGCAAAAAAAAGGATTTAATCGAATTTTGCCGGACGCCGGAGCAAGTCCGCAGTAAATCTACACAAATAAAAAAGTACCAGGCAGGATACAGAAAATGCAGATCGTCCGATTTTTCAAAATAAATCAGTAAAGACAGACTTCTTATTTTTTTTAAGACAGAATTTTTCTTTGTATGCATAGCTATAATTATTTAATCTCACTGAAATTTATAAATATATGTTTTCTAAAATAATTGTGTGTATTTATACATATATTACACACTTTAAAAAAATGTAAACTTTTCAGCTATTTAATTCTGAAATGTCAATACCTGTCGCACATCATAGTAGGTGCGTCGGTCAACAAATACATCTTCAGATACAGGAGAAACCTTACAACATGGATGAGGAGAAACTCATCGTCGAAGTGGAAAAACATAAAATACTGTATCATACAACTCATCCTTTCTACAAAGACACAAAGAGAAAAGATGAAACCTGGGCCGAAATTGCAAAAGTTTTGGGACTGACTGGTAAGTACATTGTTATTGTAATGTGTACCCCAATGTGCATGCTTCGTTGAGCACCTCTGGGCTCCGAAGCAGAGGTGGGGCGCATGCAGTACAATTTAACAACGGCAGAGAACCGCTGCGGCGTGCGTGGCGGAGCGGTGCGCATGTAGTGGAATTGAGGAATAACAACCAATCAGCTGAGGGGTGTCAGTGATGCAGGGACTGACTGAATGAAGTCAGCATCAGCAGGACATGTAAACTGATAAACACTGTGGCTAATTACCCCCAACTACATGACACCAGCTGTTTTCTATACAGCCACAGGAATAAAAAAAATAAACATTATAAAGAGGTTAAACTATTTAGACAGGAATGCTCTTAAGAGGTTTGTGGGTGGCTCTTAAAAGAGCCGTTGTGGCCACAAAACAGCTTCCTCACCCAGACCCCCAGACCTGGTAATATCTCCACCAAAGCACGTCCCGCACCGCTCACATAAAATAGACCAGAGTCCACTGGGAGCTCCCGGAGAGTCAGAGGAAGGAGGGAGGGAGGAGGAGGAGGGCAGCAAAGCGGTTTCCGGTCAGGATACTTTCACAATTCCGCTCGTGAAAATGGCATATTTTAAAGCACGGCCAGTTCACTTTGGGTACGCTTCAAGGTGTGAATGTTATGGCGACCAGCTAGGGGCGTGTCACGCTTTTTGGTCACGTCTATCGCGTTCGGTGTGTAAGCACAGTAAAAGCTCCCAAGTAACAAACAGCGCTTCATCGCGCTCCTCCATTGATTTTACATGTAAACCTGAAGCTCTAGTCGCTCCTATCGCGTTTGGTGTGGACACACCGTTAATGACTTTCTGGAGACCATTGATGGTCATAATGTTTATAAGCTGATGATAGGAGGAATCTGTGATAACGCTTCTTTGTGCACCTAGGATTTAGCTCTCTGTTACTGAAGAACCTGGACAGTGCTACAGTATTTGATCTTCATTAAATAGAGGAGCCAGATAGAAAAACAATTTTTTTTTCCTTATTTAAGAATTCTTAGTTATTACCCTTAGTTTTAGATTGTTAAAAGATATGATTTTAGCATTTTTTAGATGTAAGAAAGATATCTCTAAAGAACATATTATCTGGGTAAGTTTCTTACGTTGTGTCCACACTCGACACCATAGGAGCGACTAGAGCTTCAGGTTTACATGTAAAATCAATGGAGGAGTGCGATGAAGCACGACTTGGGGTCCCGCGACACTTCAGAAGCAGATTTGCGTCACGATCAAGCTTTTCTGCCTGATTTGTGCGAACAATTCGTGCTACAGATGCGATGGAAATTCGTGCTGCATTTTATGTGTCGCATTTTGTACATTCGCGCTCATGGCGTCTATCGCTCGAGTTGGAAAAATCTGAACTCCAGCATCAAATCGCCCCGCAACAACCAATCAAGGAACAGAGTTTTAGTGATTCTGTGACTGTCATGTAGTCACAGCCTCAGCAGGACATGGAGGAAATACTGATAAACATCGTGGCTAATCACCCCGAGCTACATGACATCAATTTGAGATCAATCCTCCAACGTGGAAAGAGGTGGAGAAGATCGTCCATCGGGCACGAACAGCATCAGCGCCTGGGCCAAACGCAGTCCCATACAAAGTGTACAAGAATGCACCAGATGTATGTAGGTTTCTGTGGAGCCTTATGAGGACGGTATGGCAGAAGAAGGCCATACCCAAAGGGCAGGTGGAATCCTTATCCCTAAGGAGAAGTACGCAGCAAACAACCAGTTCCATCCCATCGCCTTGCTTTACGTGGAGGATAAGATCTTCTTCGGGGTCATTGCACAAACGATGGCCGAGTACCTGCACAGAAACGAGTACGTGGATACATCGGTACGAAAGGCAGGAATATCTGGCTTCTCTGGCTGCCTAGAACATGCTAGCAGGATCCGGCACCAGATCCAAACAGCAACGATAGAAAAAATTGACCTCCATATGATCTTCCTGGACCTTGCAAATCCTTTGGCTCTGTGCCCCATGAGCTTTTTAACATACCGGACACCATCACAACCCTGGTCAAAGACTACTTTCAAGACCTGCAATTCTGCTTCACAACCCCTGAATTTACCACATCATGGCAGTGCCTGGAAGAAAGCATGGCTAGATGCACCGTCTCTCCTTTGGCTTTCACCGTGGGAATGTCATCATCCGAGCCTCAAAATGGGTTGTAGGTAGGGATGTAACGATTCACTCAAGCCACGATTCGATTCGATTCCTGATTTTCAGTTAACGATTCCGATTGTTTTACGATTTTCACAACAAAATGAATTTCAGTTATTTTATGGCCAAATATTTTGTCCAGTTTTTGTACAATTGCCTTTATGTCTTTGTTTCAAATTGAATCTTTCTATTGTCTTAACAAAACTTAAAGTAATAGTAGTGATTATAAGTAATACAGACATGATCACAAATCTTTATGATCAAAACATTTTTTATTTTGAATATTATGTGCATTTATGTCTTTGTATCAATCTGAACTTGGTTTAAAGACAGGACTTTGTTACTTATTAACATACAATGTTGGAGTAAACTGAACAAATTTCACAACAGAATACTACAGAGGTAATCAGCACTTCTCTGGCATCATGGCATGTTTTTCTTCAGAAAAACGAGCATGTCAACATTTTCAGGTAAAAGCTGTAAAGTCACAATGTCCCCTGCAGTTGAGAAGACGCGTTCACTGGGTACAGAAGTGGCTGGTGCGGTGAGGTATGCTTTTGCAAGAGGTGAAAGAAATGGGTAGGTCTTACCATTCTCCTTCCACCACTTGAGTGGACAACTTGTAAGATGTATCTGTGCTTCGCTTCTGTACCTGGAGATTTCTGTCTCAACCAGGTTAATGTGGTTTGCCTGGAGCTGCCTGTGCAGGTCCCACAAATGTCTCTTCTAGTAGATCTTCTAAGGCTGTTTTCTTGGGAGGAGGGGGCTGTGGCGTGGCTTTGTCTCTCAACTCAACAAGCTTCACTGCTGCAGGTGTTGAAGCACTCTGTTCCTCTCTTCCATCACTTGTGTTCTTCACATGTAAGCTGGTCTATAGATGGCAGTAAAACATAAAAAGTTTAGCAAATTAATGAAAGCAATACAGGAAAAAATAACGTGCATTTTTACATTTGCTTTCATTGAATATGAATTACAGTTAATTGCGATTACATAATTGTAATTTAAATCTAAGAACATTTTATAGCATTAGAAATGTAAAACAATTAGTATTGTTAATACCTGGTCATGTAGCTGCACAGCTTTATCCTTCAGCCTGTTGAACACATACTGACGCTGGTTTTCCTCTAGGTGAGGAAGACTCCGAAATCTGGGGTCAACTGTAGTGCATTCCAGCAGATAATTGTGTTCTTTGCTATATCTGCCAGACAGATTACTCAGGATAGCGGTCTTCATAGAAGTCACTGTGGCTGAGTCTTCTTCATTATGTGCCATGCTCTTCTCAATCATGTGCTTCAGGGGCAGTATGAGGGAGACAGTGGGGTTGTGGTCATCACAGAGCACAGTGGTAGCTTTTTTTAGAGGTTTCAACAGTTTCATCGTGTCCTCTGCATCACGGATGTCAGAATTATCCAGTGTGTCGACTTCCCGAGCATTTCTTCTGATGTCTGTGCTGAGCAGGGCAGCTGCCACAGCCACTTGTTGCTCCAAATAACGTTAAACCATATCCAGACTGCTGTTCCAGCGTGTTGTTACATCCATTATAAGCTTGTGCTGGTTGACCTGGTCAAGCGCCTTTTGCTTGGATGCCAAAACAGTGGTTGCAGAGGGGCTACGGTGAAAAAAGCTGACGATGCGCCTGATTCGACCTAAAACACGAGAGACACGAGGTACAGCCAGAGCCGCTTGAGTGGCCAAGTTTAGTGTATGGGCAAAGCACTTGATATGCGGCCCCAGGCCAGCTTCTCTTACGGCAAAATGCATGATCCTCGCGTTATCAGTTACAACGGTAATGCTATGTTTTGGTCGTTCCAGCTTCCATTCTGAAACAGCATCTCTCAGTACATTCCCAATATTTGTCCCACTGTGTGTTTCAAACAGAGGGCGTGTTTGCAGTACTATGCTGACCATTTCCCACTCTGTGGTGATGACATGAGCAGTAATTGTCACGTAACTTTGTGTTGCCCTTGACGTCCATCCATCGGTAGTGATTGCTACACTATTAGCATTTCCAAGTACCTCAACAACAGTAGCTTTTACTTGCCTGTAAAGTTTGGGCATCTACGTCTGGCTGAAGTGTGGATGTGATGGAATGGAGTAGTTCGGCTCAATAGTTTTAATCATTTGTTGAAATCCTTCACTTTCTACTGTTGACAATGGCCTAATGTCTTTTGCGATATATACAGCAATAGACCTTGTAATCGCTTGAGCCCTTGGACTGGTGCGGGCGAGAGGGGTTGCAAAAACGTTCGCTAGCGTGGTTTGCCCCTTTGTTCCTCGCTCCTGCATCCATGTCTGTGGTGACACAAGCTCGCTGTGGTGCCGTCTGAGATGTTGAGACATGTTGGTCGTACTATTTGTGTACGTTATGAGTCTCTTACAGTGCTTACATGCCGTTTTTGTCTTGTCGGTGTTTCGTTCATTGTTTTCATTTGTAAACACGGGAAAGCCAAAATGCTGCCACACTGTTGACTTCAAATTGATTGGACCGTCCTCTATCTCGAAGCTGCCTGCTCTGGCCATGCTTAGTTCCGTTCTTCTGATTGACAGTACTTTGGCGCCACTGTCGGGCGAAAGCAAGTGTGCCACATTGCGTTCCTGACAACGTACGTATTACGTAGCCAAGAACATAATATTTGTACAGGCTGTTGTGAATCGATGTTCTTTTTTTCTACAACAATTGATCTTTTAACCAGTTTAGACCGATTTTAAATCGATTCTTGAAGCATCGTTACATCCCTAGTTGTAGGTGGGCAAAAACTCGGTTCTTGTCACCTCCCTGCCCTTAGAGCCTACATGGACAAACTCATCACCCTGGCTATTCACCCTGCTCGCGCCTGGCAGGAGGTTCTGCAGCATCCATTGCAGAACAAACAGATTTATAAACAGTTACTTTCCTCTGGGTATCAGATTGCCGAATACCAAATGACTCCCACTAAACTGCAATATTTAATTTATACTACATATATTATAGCTACACTTTCCAGTCTTTTAATGAACAGGTTTTTCTGTTTTTAACGTCACCTTTTTTTCTTTGTTACCAGTTGCCAAGCAATGGAATTTCATTGCCAGTAAATTACGCAATGTTTTTTGTCTGGTGCAATGACAATAAATTATATATATATATATATATATATATATATATATATATATATATATATATGTCCTTTGTTTTGTGTTTATTCATCTTTATAAAAGTCTGTTTTGATTCCGGGTGTGAAGGTCAGTTCATACAACTAATGGTGTGTGCTGAATATAAGTCAGATTCCCTGAGATATATGCAGATAAATATATTCATATATGTATCATTCTGTAGAGAGAGAGATTAAATATATAATTCTGTAATAGTGTTGATAATATAGAATTTTATATATATATATATATATATAATTTTATGTTAAAACTGCTGTATAGAGTTATAAAAATTTGTGTTTTGGAATCATTTAATACATGTATTACAGCATTAATATGTGATCAGCATGGGGTGATACAGGGGCAGGATTTAATAAGTCTGTACTGTTTCCTCCTCCTTTTCGAACTGATCCTTCCCTCCTTGTTTTTCTATCTTTATATAGAAAATGTTTGAACCATTCATCCATTCAATGCCACAAGATACAAGAGTTAGTTCAAGGAAATAATGTTTCTCATTCACAAACTAATGTTACCTGAACAAGACTTATACCCTGAGATATTTAATCAATTTTTAGGTTATGTTTCCTCAAACAGAAGGGGAAAAAGGCCATGGGACAGGTGATTTAGTATTTTATGACGTTAGCGGCATAAGACCAGAGGTACTTTAGAATATAAAGAATAAACCAATGATTAAAGTATTCAATGATTTGCTTGTAAATTCGTTCATTTACAATCAAGTTTTTATTTAAAGAAAAAAAACGATTTGCTTGTAAATTAATTTGTTTGTAATAAATTTTTTTTTAAAGGATTTGCTTGTAAATTAATTTGTTTGCAACAAAGTAAAAAAAAAAAAGTCAGTGGGGCTGGGCTGAGCTGGGTCTGACTCTGGTGGAATGGCGGGCCTGAATCTGGTGCAGCTCCACCTTCTGGTTAAGCTCCACCTTTGTGGGTCTGCAGCGAGCACCACTTGAACTACCTGGGAAAATTAAAGACCTGGGGTCTCATTTATAAAACATTGCGTGGAATCCCTACTAAAAATGTACGTACGACCAAAACAAAAAGTTTGCGTATGCCAAAACAATTTCTGATTCATAAAACCATGCCTACGCACAGGTGTAAGCAATTTTCCCTTTATAAATCACGGTCTTCTTGGAAGTTTGCGCACGTGAATTTGGCTCATGTCCCGCCCTGAACACGCCCAAATCTTGCTATAAAGGGTCAATGCAAAGCAGGACATGAATATTGATGAATATGAAGAAGAGGGGAAATATGGCAACAACAAAAGAAAAACAAGAGAAACTTTACGGAGATGTTGATTGAAGTGCTAGTGGGTGAAGTGGAGGCTAGAAGAGACATTTTATTTGGTGGACACAGCAGCGGTGTCACAAATAAAAGGAAGGGTTGCTGAACCCATTGAAGCATTAACAGCTGATACCCCATTGCGCATGCGTCGGCGTCCTGCTGCCTCCTGCTAACTCCGGCTCGTTAACACGGTTTTAACTAGTTTTAAATTCTTTTTTAACTGTTTGTTTTTCGTTTTTTAATAATTTCTCTTGACTAGTTTAAACCGTTTTAAACTTTTAGCGACATATCTTTTATCGGACGCGTTCTTAATCAGAGCACGGATCGCTGTTACTTCCGCCGTGCCTCCACTCACCTGTAGCTCCGGGTGTGATGGTTGTGCCAGGCTAACCAAGAAAATCCAGGAACTGGAGCAGAGGATCACCAATTTACACCTGATCCAGGACCACGAGCGCGACGTGGACATCATCTTTGGCCGAACTTTCGCTGCTGCCACCAGCGCCCAGCTGGCCGACACAATCCCCTGCCAGCCCGGTGAAGCTGCGGAGGGGGAATCCATCGCTGGGTATTCAGGCGGACTCGGACGGACGAACTCCGGCGGAGGTACAACATCTACGGCAGAGGAGGAGTGCTGGATCCAGCAGGGGGCTAAGCCAAAAGCCCCCCTCAGCTCCACTCACGCCCCAGGGTGCGTGGTCGACGGTCGGGCCTGGTCGCAGTGGGGGCGCCCGGAGCGGCTTTCACCGTTCTCCTCCACCCGGCCTTCCTCTGTCGAACCGCTTCGGTACCCTGGGGGACGACTTCCCTCCTCTGACCGTCCCTCCGACCGCGCCGAAGACCAGCAGCTCCGCAGGACCGCCGCCCATCCCCTCCCAGCAGCCAGAGCAGCAGTCAGACTCCGGTATCCACCCACGTCGCGCCAGACCCAGGACTACAGCCGGGACCCGCCGAGGAGTGCTTCACTACACCCCGAATCCACGGAACGAGCCCTCGGCGCCCTCTAAACACCGCTGCAGTCCTGTGGATGCCAAGCTGACCCAACATCCAGCAGGTCCTGGATAACGAGAGGTCTTCTGCCCAGCAGCAAGCACACCATCCACCCAGCACTCTCATCATTGGAGATTCTATTATCCGGCATGTTAGGATGAGAGGAGCTGTCACCCTTTGTTTTCCTGGAGCTACAGTAAAGGATATATCTGAACAGATTCTGGACTCCATCCAACGTTTCCCTACTGTGAGTAAAGTTATAATTCATGCTGGAACCAATGACATCCGTAAACAGCAGTCTGAGCTTTTAAAGCAGGATTTTATTCATCTTTTTAATCTTTTAAAAGACAAGCCCCTTTCTGTTTTTATTTCTGGCCCCACTCCCACCATAAACAGAGGAATAAATCGCTTCAGCAGGTTACTCTCTCTCAACACTTGGCTTTCCTCTGTTACCGTGATGCACAACATTGGTTTTATAGACAATTTTAACATTTTCTGGGGTAGGAGTCAATTATTGGGGGCAGATGGACTACATTTAAACAGACAAGGTACCCGCATTCTGGGATTAAGCCTGGCATACCCTCGCCCACCCCTGTCCCCTGCACCGGCTCCAGCTGCTCCTGTCCTCACTGCCCCATCCACAACATCCTGATGTGCAGCTGGTCCTTGTTCCTATGAACTCAATCCTGATTTTAACAGTAACTCACATATCGGACTTGGACCTTACCCTACTTCATTCATACCTGTTATTGTCAGCAGAGAGCAAAGAAATAATCATAAACTAAGAAAATGCAACCCAAATAATCATAAACAGTTACTAAAAATCCCACCTACAGTAAGTCATACAGTCACTCCATCACCAACCACTATTAATATTGCTCTTTTAAATGTTCGCTCTCTGTTGAATAAAACTTTTATAATAAATTACTTGATTTTAGATAATAACCTTCAGTGTTTATTTTTAACAGAGACATGGCTGAGTGCAGATGCCCCTGCTGTTCTCACAGAGGCCTCTCCACCTAATTATAACTTTTCTTATTCAACGAGGAGTAGCCAGAGGGGAGGCGGAACTGCTTTTATTAGTTCATCAACTCTTTCCGCCAAACCTGTTTTATTTAATAATTTTACCACGTTTGAATACACTGCCTCTGTTTTTAGCACTCAGATTTTATGTGTCACAGTTTATAGGCCTCCGAAAAGGAATGCACTTTTTATTCCAGAATTTTCAGAGTTTTTATCAATTTTACACAACTCTTATGAGAAGATAATTTTAGCTGGTGATTTTAATCTACATATAGATAACCTTTTAGACCCTTTATCAACAGATTTTTTAAATATTTTAAATTATATGGATTTTAGCCAACATGTCATGCAGCCGACTCACAACAGAGGACACAACCTGGACCTGGTCATCACGTATGGCCTGTCCACCAGTGTGTCCTCTGTTGTTGACTTGGCTGTCTCTGACCACTACTGTGTGTTTTTTAATATCACCAGTTTTATCCAATCAGGGACCTCTGTGAGAACTGTCAGGAAGCGTCATCTAACCCCTGAAGTGGCTGCAGGTTTTCTTGAAGTTTTAAAAAAATTTCCTCCTATACCTTTACCTGCCCCCTGTGATTTTATCGTTAATGATTTTAACAGTAGGCTTAAATCTGCTCTCAACCTGCTGGCTCCAATTAAAGTTATAAACCCTCATTCAAAACGTACAGTACCGTGGAGAAATGCAGCTATTAGAAAATTAAAGAGGAGCTGCAGGGTGGCAGAAAGGAAATGGAGGAAAAATAAAATCACAATAAATCATCAGATATACATAGAACATCTCAGATTATATAATAACGCTTTAAGATATTCCAGAAATACATACTTTTCCAGAATCATCTCAGAACATAAAAATAATCCCAAAATTCTGTTTTCCACCATTGACAACATTTTACATCATAATTCTAATACTTTTCCGAAAACCCCCTCAAACAGTCTCTGTGAGGAGTATGCAGACCACTTCAGAGGGAAGGTAGACACCATCAGATGTAATATTTTATCCTCTCAAGCAAACATGGTTTTAGACAAATCAGAGTGTCCGCCTTCACCAGAGGAAACACTGGACAGTTTTGTCCTGGTAGAAGCTGGGACCCTTGATAAAGTTTTCTCCTCAGTGAGGCCCACCACAAGCGCTTTGGACCCGATTCCCACCAGGTTTTTTAAGCAATTTTATGGTTCTTTTAAAGATGAATTTTTAAACTTTATGAATTGCTCCCTTCAGACGGGGGTTTTTCCTGCTGCCTTTAAAGCGGCGGTAGTGAGGCCCCTGCTGAAGAAGAGCAATTTAGATTTTAATGATTTAAACAACTACCGACCAGTATCTAACTTACCATTTTTAAGCAAAGTTTTAGAAAAACTTGTTTTTATTGAACTTAATGATTTTATTAACGCTCATAATGTCCTAGAGAAATTTCAGTCTGGTTTTAGGATGAACCACAGCACAGAGACGGCGCTTTTAAAGATTTTAAATGATTTTAGATTAAACTATGATGCTAAAAAGGTGACAGTGTTGGTTTTTCTGGATCTAAGCGCTGCCTTTGATACAGTAGACCACACTATTCTTTTAACTCGTTTAAAACAGATCGGCCTCTCTGGTGCTGTTCACAACTGGTTCACATCCTACCTCACAGACAGGACTTTTATGGTAAGTTTAGATACCTGTTCCTCTAAGGTCCATAAGATCACTTGTGGTGTTCCCCAGGGTTCAGTTTTAGGCCCAGTGCTTTTTAACCTGTATATGCTCCCTCTTGGCAGTGTTATCAGGAGACATGGAGTTAACTTTCACAGTTACGCTGATGATACACAGTTGTACATCTCCATGTCTCCTGATGACACACGGCCAATGGATGCACTTTTTAACTGCATTTTAGACATTAAATCCTGGATGGCAGAAAACTTTCTCCAGCTCAACCAGGACAAAACTCAGGTTTTAGTTATCGGTCCTGAGGCTCAGAGAGAAAAACTTTTACCAAAACTACAATCATTGTCTTTTAATTCTTCTTTACAAGTGAAGAACCTGGGTGTGATTTTTGACTCTGAGCTGACTTTTATCCCTCACATTAAAAACATCACCAAAATAGGTTTTTATCACTTAAAGAACATCGCCAGAGTCCGCCCCATTTTCTCTCAGGCCAATACGGTGATGCTAATGCATGCTTTTATCACCAGTAGAATTGATTATTGTAATGCCCTGCTTTCTGGTCTTCCCAAAAAGACTACCTCAGGTTTACAGCTTCTACAGAATTCAGCAGCTCGTGTCCTGATGAAGACTAGGAGGCGGGAGCACATTACACCGGTCTTAGAATCACTGCATTGGCTCCCCATATGTTTTAGGATCGATTTTAAGGTTCTTTTAATGGTCTTTAAGTGTCTTAATGGTCTTGGGCCTTCGTATCTGTCAGAAATGCTTTTACCGTATGAACCCTCGCGGTCTCTGCGCTCCTCTGGCAGCCGTCTCCTTATCATCCCCAAAGTCAGGACACAGACTCATGGTGAGGCGTCTTTCCATTATTATGGCCCTCACTTCTGGAACAGGCTGCCAGAGGACCTCAGGGCCGCAGAGAACATTAATGTTTTTAAGAGCAGACTCAAGACTCACCTTTTTAGCTTAGCCTTTAACTAATTATTATTTATTAATATATTTTTAATCGCTCAGCATGTTTTACCTGATTTAATTTTCAGTTCAGCTTTTAACTGTTTATTTATTAATCTGCTTTGCATTTTTATTATTTGTTTTACACTTAGTGTTTTATACTTTATATACTTTATATTTTATTAACTTTATATTTTAATGTATTTTAATCTTTCTTGCCAGTGTCTCCTCTCTGGGGGCCCCCTGCATCGGGGGCGGTGGTCGACTCTGGCTGCCTGGGTGCCCCCCAGGTAGCGCTTGGGTGGAGGTGGGGGTACCAGCCCTCCCTCCTCTGGGCGCCCTGGGTGGGAACCTTGGCTGCTGCTGTTGATCTGCTGCTGCTGATGCAGATGGCTCCCATGATGGCATTTCCTGGCTCATCTGTACTCAGCCCGCTTTTTGTAGCTTCTAAGTGTGTGTGTGAGTGAGTATGGCTGATGGGTTAGGTTGGGAGGGGGTTGTATTTGCACTGATGATTTTATTTTTTGAAGGGGGTGGGGGTTGTGGGGTTATTTTAAATCTGTAAAGCACTTTGAGTAACTTTCTTTGTTTGAAAAGCGCTTTATAAATAAAGTTTGATTTGATTTGATTTGATTTAACTGTGAGTGGCAGCATGTGGCCTCTGCAGTGCAGACTGTCAGCTCAACTGACAGCACGGTACCCGAAATAAAAATTTAAAAAAAGTGGTCGGACCTCAAAGTTGAGGGAAAAAAACAAAACACTTGCCTCCCACCGCCAGAGTGGGTCTGCTACTGGAGAGGGTATGTGTACACCCGAGCTGACACATTGCTACCTTAAATGATACAATAAAAATTTTACATCCTGGCCGATCCTTGCTCCCTGGGTGAAAGCTTCCTGTCGAGGAGGAGGCGGCTGTGGGTCGGGGTTCTCATGCTGGGGAGGGGGTACGCCAGGAGTGAATCTAAAATTTCCTCGGACGGGGCCCTTATAGTAATATGGGTGCAGTCAATTGCGCAGATTATGTTTGGGAACCCGGACATTGCTGCAAATTGCATCTTAATTTCGGCCTGCTCCCCCACAGTATATAGAAACGTGATGTATCGCCTGCTCATCTTAATGATCCCATCCAAAACTGCAGGCATTATTGCGGTCAGGGACGGCAGATGATTCAACTTATTAATTGGCACACGGTCCCGGCCCTTTTATCTGAGTTTAAGGTTTTAAGATACATTTTATGTATCTATTTTAATATTGAAAAATGTTTTTAGAAGAGCTATAGCTCACTGCTAAGCTACAATATAGATATCATTGCTTGTTTGGATGTTTATAATAACATGAATCCATAATTAATGTTTGGTGTGAGGTGAAATGATATGCGTGAGAGTAATATTTAGTCTGGCTGCAGTTCACCACCTCACTAACTGCGTCGTCGATTCCCTCGTCTCCAAAATGTCCGTACGCACGGGTCAGAGTTGGCGTACAGGTGCGCACATTTTCCCGTCAAGTCTGTTTTTTATAAATCACAACTTTTGCTTTGAAAGTGGCGTACGCCAGTTTCAGGCCCCGTTTTGTGCGTATGCAACGTTTATTAATTAGACCCCTGGTGCTTCCAGTTTGGTTTACTACCCCGTGTGCTGTGGCCCCTGACAGTCTATGGGCCCATCATGAAAGTAGACAATCTGGAGAGAAGAGTCACAGCCTACATCAAGAAATGGCTTGGAGTTCCACGGTGCCTCACCACCATAAGCCTCTACGGAGATGGCATCCTCAAGCTGCCACTCACCAGTCTTACAGATGAATTCAACTGTGCCAAAACATGGCTGCAGATGATGTTGAACAAATCCAAAGATCCGGGAAATTGCACCGTCCTTGGTCACTGGCCGCAAGTGGAGACCAGCAAAAGCAATAGAGGAGGCAATAGCCGCTCTTAGACATGCTGATATTGTGGGGAACATTCAGCTAGGAAGGGGAGGTCTTCCTCTAACAACTAGCCGCCCAGACTGGAGAAACGCTACTGCTCCAGCACGGAGGAAGATGGTGGTGGAGGAAGTGCAGCGTCAGGAAGAAATGGCAAGAAGGGCCAAGGCAGTCGCCCTTGGCAAACAGGGACTTTGGACATGGTGGGAAAGTGTCGAAAGGAGGAGGTTGAGCTGGAGGGATATATGGGCAATGGAAGCAAGAAACTTGAGATTCACCGTCAGAGCCTCATATGACGTCCTCCCAATTCAATTCAGTTTATTTATATAGCGCTATTTCACAGCAGATGTCATCTCAAGGCACTTTACAGGAAGAATTATTATAATACTATGTTTAATTTAGGAATTAGAGAACCACAGAAGATTGCGTCGTGACTTCTCAGCAATCCCTCACACTGAGCAAGCATGAAGCGAGAGTGGAGAGGAAAAACTCCCTTTTAATAGGACGAAACCTCCAGCAGAACCAGGCTCAGCATAAGCGGTCATCTGCCAACACCAACTAATCTCCATCAGTGGTTGGTGAAGATCATTGGTGTGTCCTGTGCTCCAGGCCAGCCTCCCTCCGGCACATACTCATCGGGTGTAAAACCAGCCTAACCCAAGGACGTTACACTTGGCGCCACAACCAAGTTCTGAAGAGCCTTGCTGCACTGGAAGATGCTGGCAAACATTGATAAAAAGCTGGTGTTCCCCTCAGAAATTGCCACCACCACTTTAAAACCTGACTTGGTGCTCTGCTCCCCCTCCATAAAGAAAGTATACATAATCGAACTTACCGTACCCTGGGAGGATTCCATAGCGGAGGCATATGAGCAGAAGCCTCTGCGGTATGCCGCCCGGTGGAAGTTGGGTTAGTGGGAACATCCACCACAAAACTACTGAGGGACTTCAGAATTAAGGGTCAGAACCAGGGCACAGCCATTAAAACTGCATCAGTGTAGACAGAGCCCAGAACACTGCAGCCCAGTTATTCATATGTTTTGTCTTTTATACCCTTCTACACCCAATTTTGCACATTAGAAAATTTTCTTCCCCATTGGATGACCCTCTGTTTGACTTTTTATTGTTCTGTTACTCGTATAAAAAAACTGATATACATTTCAGATTATGTATACTAGCTGTCTTGTCTATCCAACCCTGGTGTGTTTTTTAAAGCGTTTTTTCGCTTCTGAGGACCGTGAGCAGAACCGAGGGGACATTTTAAAAGCCACAGGTGTTGTTAGCAGCACGAGCCACAGATGTTGCAGCGCAACCTGGGTACATTTCCTGTGTCTCTCTGTAACAGACTCGCAGTGTAGCGAGCTGGAAGAGGGGAGTCCTGCTTAAGATAGCTGATCATAGTATTATATTTTGTCTATTATAACTAAGTTTAGTGTTTTGGTGCATCGAGGATCGGTTCAAAACGGGGCACAACCTTTACCTTAGCCACTAACATTTATCCAGAACAACTTCCTCCGCTGCTCCCTTGCTGGGACATCTGACTGCAGCAGAGTTACGACAATGGTTCGCTTGGGGACTATTAAAAAATTCTGTTTCAGCTCAAATGTCATCTTTTTTGTGGTTTGAAAGGAGAGAAGGGTGGCTGACAGAGCTGCGTGGTTCAGCGTTAATGATTTGTTTTTTGGAGTAAGTAGCCTAATGGTTGTTGTATTAAGCTACCTGATAGGCTATAATGAAAAAATGACAGGAAACTTCTTTTTTTCTATCAACCTTTTTTATCGACCCCTATTTTTTCTATCGCACCACACGTCTATCGATCGATATATATACTGCTATTTAATTATCATCCAGCCCTACTTACTAATATATATGTTATATACTTTTAGTATACTTAAAATACATCTGAAAACGGTACAATATTTGAAGTGTCACTCACAGACTTACAAAGGCTTTGAGAAGTTTTGGTTATTAATTTCATCCTGTAATCTGACCTAATATAAGAACCTAATATTAGAATCTGCTAAATGCTAAATCTAACAATGGCAATTTCACATGTCAGTGTCCAAGTCCTAACTTTGCAAGTCCAAGTGCAAGTCATCTGTGTGCTGCTCGAGTCAAGTTATGTCACTTAAAAGTGAATGTTGAGTCCAGGACTCAAGTCCATCTTTGGTCCATAGTTATCTATAAAAACACAAATTCATGTCAAAACAAGAAGAATTGATTTTCCGTACTAGCTAACAAAAATAATAAACTAGAAGTTTGTGAAATTTGAAAAGCTAACATAAAGCAGCTTATTGGAATATTTTTCGACTTTACCTAGGGAGCTTCTATAGATGTTTTGTCTTTTATACCCTTCTACATCCAATTTTGCACATTAGAAAATTTTCTTCCCCATTGGATGACCCTCTGTTTGACTTTTTATTGTTCTGTGTTACTCGTATAAAAAAACTGATATACATTTCAGATTATGTATACTATACAAAGGTGTATGATGTTATGATTCTGCAGCAATCGTATGCTTCAGGATGTGAACATATTGGTTTAGGATAAGATTTGTTTACAATCCCGAGGGCTACACGGAGACAGAAATAAAATAAAGATGAGAGGATGTGGGATGGTGGGGGGGCAGCAAACTGTCAGTCACATGTGACTGTGCCCTAGAAAGCAAATGGGATAATAAGTTAACAATGAAAAGAGCTGCAGAAACACAACTTGCAGGGGAAAAAATGAAAACTATAAAAAAGCAGTACCTTGGAAAACAGAACATTAGTAGGACTGAGTGAGAAAGTCTAACAGCATCAGAAATGAAATGCTGATTTCCTCTGGAGCTCTCAGAATATTAATCCAAATGTACAATGGAAGATCTCATCCCAATTACACTTTGGTCAGTGAATCATTATGAAACAGAATTGATTTTTGCATTTAGATTCAAGTTTGGGCTTTATTTTTCCTTTGCGATTTATTCTTGTATTGGTTCTTATGACTGCAGAGCTGGTGTAGCGGATTACAGCTGTACAGAAGATCTGCATTAGTCTTGATGAAAATCGAGCGATCCTTCAGTGGCAACATGAGACTAAAAATGTGTCCCTCCATACTATAGAGGGACACCTCTTTAGTACACCCAAATAATTACTTTTACATTTTCTGTTCTACCAACATTAAAAATACGAGTCACAGAGGCTCAGAAGCTTTGCAGGCTGCAAGTGATGCAAGTGAATGGATGAGTGACTGAATGTAGTGTGAAGCGCTTTGGGATCCTCTAGAGATTAGATAAAGCGCTATACACATTGATTTTATAAAAGCTGTAAAAGACTGGACATTAACCAACACGAAAAGTTTGGTACCATGACAATCATAGCAGTGCAGCCCAGCAAAACACGTAAGACAGCCTTTTGAGGCCAGTACCTACCGATGCAAACCCCCAAGCCCCCCACACATCCCCGAGCAAGATTCAGATTTCTACCATTCAGGTACCGTACTGAGAAGCAGGCCAAATTCAGTGGGGACCCTGACTGCTTTATCTTGAGGATTTAACAATTAAATACAAGCTCATTGCTGTGGTACATGCATTCCAGTAAAGCCTATCTAATTTTCCTCCATAATGGCAAAACCACAACAGCAGCTACGCAGAAGTATGGCCCAACACAGAACAACAATACTCAGATCAACACTCAGTTGATCTGAGTGTTGACCTTACATCTCCAGAAAGGATTGAAAGAAGCCATCCTTGTTAAACTTAACAAATAGATCTAAACAGAGAGGGTGTGTTCAGCTTTTATCTTTCTAACACCTACAGTGTCATCTTGACTCATCTCCTAGGCAAGTTCCAGCAATCCACACCTTGAGATGTGACCAAAGCAACTCACATGGCACAACTGAAG
The DNA here is from genome assembly GCA_028564705.1 of Apricaphanius iberus. Taxonomy (NCBI): domain Eukaryota; kingdom Metazoa; phylum Chordata; class Actinopteri; order Cyprinodontiformes; family Aphaniidae; genus Apricaphanius; species Apricaphanius iberus. Next base: position 389,192 of record JAPXFQ010001402.1, on the reverse strand, counting down.
ACATGTTACCAACTAACAGTCTTTATATCCCTTATAACCCATTTTGTTACTGTCTATAGGGCCTAGACCATTTTGCATGTAGGAGGAAAGAAAATGTGCATTCAGTCTAATCTTAGCAGAGTAGCTTCTTCTACACACTTGCTGTGTCCCTGAAATGGTAAGTTGGTAAGTGCAAATTAGACTTATCAATTTCAACAATGGTTATCCTCTTGCCCCTTTTCCATTCAGGTGCAAAAATAATGGCTGTCCTGTCAAGGGATTTTCCCACCTGAGCTGTGGACCTTTTCAGCTCCTGCAGAGTTACCATAGGCCTCTTGGCTACCTTCCTGATAAATGCTCTCCAATCCCACTCTATCAGTTAAAATGAGGGGTCATTTCCCTCACATGGTGAATTAGACAGAGCATTGTCCATTCTGCTGTGTTCCTCAGTTTTTGTAATGCTGTTCACTGGTGTTCTCTAACAAACTTCTGAGTCTTAATAAACCAGACAGATTTATACGTAGATTTTGTTTTACAATTCAGGGGATTCTTTTTTCTTTTTTTTTTTAAACAAAGCATTTAGGTTTGTAGTTGTAATGTGACACAATGTTCAAAGTTCAAAGGTTCTGTATACATTTGCAAGAGTTAACCTGTAAATGCAACCTCAAAGCTGAGGTGCCCATGTGAGCTGAATGTGCATCTTGTAGTCTTTCTACAAGAGATAGGAATCTCTTAAAAAACACCAAGTAGCATCACTGAAGGAGATGAGTGACTGCATTTTCCTATCTAGCCGTGCAAGAGAAGGGGAATGCGAGCCAGAAGGCAACATAAAGTGTGTGTGGTTGTGAGCACAGGAATGATGGTGTGTGTGTGAAAAAAAAGACACATGGCCAGATTTTATGTGTATGAGTAAGCCAAGCGGTTTAAAGAGAGGGCACGTTGGGGCCATGTCCATAAATGAGTGAAATGGAAAGGTCTAAGAAATAAATAGACAATGTGGCTCTGTCTTAATGTGTGTGTGTGTGTCTGTTTAAGAGAGATATGTGAAAACCTGTGTGTAAATGGCAAAAACAGGGAACAGAAACAACACATCACACTGCTGTGTGTGTCTCTGTGTGTAAATTATCAGTCTGGGGGTAGTGAAAGTCTCTTTATTCATTCTGTGACCCACATATGCTCCCCAGAAAGGCTGCATCAAAAGCCTTATTGTCCTCCTCCACTCGCTCCCTTCACCTCCATTTCCCTGTCTCTCCATCCTCCCTTCTTTCCCTTTTCCTCCCTCACCCAGTCCCTCTCCCTGTCTCTCTTGGGTCTTTTTATAAGCCAGTCTTGACAGTCTCAGACAAACCTCCTCTCACACCCCTTGCCCCTTTGCTGCCTCGGCTTCCTGAACTCTGCGGTAAAATGAAACCCTCACTCAAAGACTAGCATAAGTAGCACACACACATCTGCAGTGGCTGAAAAGTAAGAATTTGACGGCTGCGGTCATTCAACAGAGGGACCCTACTACATCTTAACTGAATTCAACGTAGCTAGGAGGTTCCTATAAGCAACCTGAGCTTGAAAGATTTAGATGTCTGCAGCGTTTTACTCAGAAACCCAAACAAGGATTTCCTTTTTGCTTTTTCAACAATAAAATGAGCACTAAATCAGTTCCAGATATTTGAGTCAAGAAAACAGGTTGTAAAAATGTACACCTTGCAGATAATTCAGATACTTTTCAAAAATATGTAGAATTGCATGCAACATTTTTGTAAGACCATTCATTATTAAATTTTTTAATTAAGTTTTGCCTACCATATTCTTTTTCATAACCATAAGATGTGAGAAAAGGTACTCTATTCAAATGAGACAAAAACAGAAATTTTAACAAACATTACAAATTCTATGGCTAAAAAACTCACACTGCACATTACCCAGTCCATCCAGGATTTTGCGGCACTTTTTGGTTATTGTTGCAGCCTAAAGTGTCTGATGTTGCAGCAGCTTTTGTGAAAAGTTGTAACAAATCACAATGTTTTTATTTGTGATGTTCTTTTATTTTCTGGCAGTCAATTAAATAGTATGAAAAGCAATCTTTTTTACAATATATATATATATATATATATATATATATATATATAAACAGTTACTTTGTAAAATTATTAGCAGAGTTAAGAGTCTACAATATATTCTCACATAAACTTCAGCAAAAAAAAAAAAAAGTGACTTCAAAGGTAATTTTACAAATGAAATTTCTAAAATGTGCCCAGCTCAGATTGGGTCCCTAATTAAGAACATCTCTGCTTTTTTTTTTGGTGCTACTGTCAAAGACCCACCCTGGCCCCTATTAGCCCCTCTTTATTAACCTCCTGAATAAGCCCCTGCTCAACCGTACTTTACATGTAGGAATATATGCTCATAATCATTCTAAAAACTCATTGGAGTCTCTGTGTCAGGTGAGAGTTAGAAGTATTTTTTCTAACTTTGGTTGCAGCACGGCATTAAGTCTGTTGATTTTGACAGTGTAACTTTGGTTTCTGGTGGACCAAAAGAGCTGCACTATTGGCCATCTTGAAAAGAGCCTTAATCCGCTGCTGAAGTTACAGCATATATGAGGTTGATCAAAGCAGGTTTTAATCCTTAAAAAGCAAGTAAAACTACAGATTATCTCAGTGACATGAAGACTATTCTCCTGAAAATCTGCTGCTCACTGCTGTTGTATGTATCTATGCGTCACTGCTTATAGCTCATTGTTTTCCTCATTGGACGTACACAAATCATGTAGGTGACCAATTTTGGATTGAAATCAGCAGCTTTCACTAACAGGTGAGGGATTTTCATGCCTGGAATGAAACTGTACCCCATAGGACCGTCCTGGCCTAAAATTCAAAGGTAACATGTTTTATTCTCAATCCCTGTCACATAAGAAACAGGAAATGTACATCATATGCGACACCATCCGATATAAGTTAATGAAAGTGAGAGTCACAATTTATAAAAGGATGCGGTAAAGTTGTGATAATTGGATAAATTTGCAAGACGTGCGGAATTTGCAGGGATTGGCTAAATTTGTGTTAATATTTGTGAATTGCAAAATCCTGGAGGGACTGATTACCCTGAACACAACTTCTCCATAGTGAAACATGGTGGTGGCAGCAATATGCTGTGATTTTGTCACTGGCTGACCAGAGTTGACATGTAACAGGGTTAAATGTTCATGCTGACATGAACCCAGTGGGGTTCAACAGAAGTGCATGTCAAACCTTTCTGTAATAATCTTCACTGTTTCTGCCAGGTCTTCTGTTGCTGCTTTCCTCTGCCCCTCTCACTTCTACTGACTACCACTTGCTGCCACCTGTGCCACTGCCTATATCTACTCCTGCTCTGCACTCACTTAGTGCAAAACCAGCTGTCATCAACCTTGCTCACAGCCTTTGAGTGCTTGTGTATGATTTCCTGACATGATGCACCTGACCAACGCTGTTTCCTGCTTCCTGTCTGTTTTAAGTGTTGAGTGTGTGTTGAGTTTGAGTTATCTTGAAGGAGGAATTTGCCAAGAATATTCAGGAAATGTAACGAGTATCAGATAGGCTTCAAGTCTGAAGCTTCAAGTGGAATGAATAATTATTATATTGTTAGAGGTTTTTCCCCACTGGTAGGATGTGAGTTAGAAGAGAACCCGAAATTCTGGAGTGAAATAGATTTTTTGATAGTGTCTCCCGAGAGTTGAGAGGGTGGTGACTAGTGCAGACTTAACAGACATGTTGGTGAAGGGAACAGAGGTGATGACGAAGTGATGGGAAGGTTTGGTATCCATGATAGGGACAAAGAAGGACACTTTCTTCCAGAAGAGGGAGGGGCATAAGATGACTTACATGAGTGGAGGTAGGAGCAGTCAGGTGGACTACATCTTATGTAAACGTGTGACTTGAAGGAGATTACTGACTGCAAAGTAGTGATAGGCAAGAGTGTAGCTAGACAGAAGGTGAGGAAAGTGAATCGAACAAAGACAGAGCAGAGGACCAAGTGGTGGAAAGAGAAAAAAACAATGGTGTTGTGAGGTTTTCAGGGAGGAGTTGAGACAGGCTCTCGGTGGCAAGGAGGTACTTCTTGATGACTGAACAGCTACAGCTAATGTGAATAGGTAGACAGGTAGGAGGGTACTTGGTGTGTCATCTGGATGGAGGAAAGTAGATAGCGACTTGATCGGCGAACAACAAAGTCCAGGAACATATACAGAGAAAGAGGTTATCTAAGAAGTGGGACACTGAGGGGACTGATGAGAACAGACAGGAGTACAGGGAGATGCAGCGCATAAAGGTGGTGAAGACCAAACAAAGCGTGTATGATGACTTGTGTGCTAGCTTGGACAGAAAGGAGGGAGAGAATGATTTGTATAGGTTGGCGAGGCAGGTGTAAAAATGACCTTGAGAATGGTGAGGAAGCAACCCAGAACAACATGGGGGGAACTGCTCAATGATCTGAAGAAAGTTGGGACCATGGATCCAAATCCTGCAGTCTCTCTGCTTGGGCTAGCACATGTCCAGGCTTGTTTCAAGTTTGCCAGAGACTATCTGGAATTCCATTCACATTCTGTATATCACAGTTGAAGTGTACCTGTGATAAAGACCTCTGTTATCTTTTCAAGTGGGACAACTTGCAACTTGGCTGCCAAATACTTTAGGCCCACTGTAAATATATATATTTTTGAAAAAATGATGTGATTGATTATCCCAAATGTTTACCTACAGGATATAAGCCCATCAGCAATAAAACATTTAAAATAAACAAATATTTTTGCTTGAAGATTTTAAACGTGAGTCTGTGTGTGCATTGAGTCAAAATAAGCTGAGAGACATGTGGGTTTCTGGGAATAGGGTGTATGAAATTCTACCTGACAATATGGGATTGTCTTAGAATCCAGTTTTTTTTTCTTCTAATGGAAGTCAGCTGTGGTATTTTTCCTGTTTGGAGTGCCATCTGAACTCTGTCCCCCCAGGAGGCAGTCCAGTGAAAACAAAATGACAGAATGAGTTGAGCAGGACTGGGAAAAGAAAGGAAGGGGAAGGAATTATGTTGAGTATCGATTCCAACAAAAATACTGCAGGCCTGAAGCTGAAACAGAGATGGGGGTCAGTCTGAGGACTTTGCCTTTCTTTGGACAAATGGCATTTACAACTTTTTGTCAACATTTTCTTTTAAAATATTGCGAACTAAAAAAAAGAACTACGTAATTTCCTTTACATATCTGAATAAAAACATTTCTGTATTGAAACACTAAGAAAAATGTAATTAAGAGAGAATGCTGTGCTCTGAAATTTTTTTTAAATTATTGTTGCTAGTAGGATTCGTAAAATGACCTTGTGGCACAATGCAGCATGACAATAAAATGATGCAATTTGTTTTGTCAATGGAAAGTCTCTCTTCCAAAGTCCTGTTCAGTTGCCCCTCTCAATGCTTGAGTCTTCTCTTTAAAGTAAGACATTTTTAAAAGTCTTAAATTTCATTTTTCTGTTTGCAAAATTGGTTAATGAAGAGTGGTGTTGCCAACTAAACATTTTTTGTTAGCTTAGTGGATTTTCATCCCTCTCTAAATGCTCTTTGAATAAAGGGAACCCAGCGATATAGTATAGTGATATTCTTTTTGTATTGTTTCTACTCTATTGAAAGAGCAACACAATCACCAGTGGCTAAGTCCTTGTGTAGCAGTCCTTCCCAGCTGCAGTCAGAACTGTACTGTTTGCCTTCAGACTACTGATAAATCAGTGCCACTGACTCATCCAGTTACAGTTGCGTGCAATGTAGGTAAAGCCAGTTTCTGTCTGAGAGTGTTCTTAGATTTAAAATGTGGGAAAGTGTTTCAGGACTGGGCAAAGTGTCCACTGAAAAAGCGAAGTGGCCAATAAACATCAAAATATGGTCACCCTATAAAAAGTCATCTTGTTTTGCTATTATTGAAAATTACTGAAAATATACTTAAAATGACACTACAATTTTAGGTCTGTTCAGTTTTTGCCAAAGATGTATATTATATTTTAATACCATTCTGAATTGGCACACATGTAACTGCATTTAAAACAAAATAATGGCTGCTCTTGCCACGGTGTGGGGCTTTGGCGGTCTGCTTGTCTCCATCCAAGAGGGTAGGGGATATGTCTCCCAGGTGGAGGGATGGGTTGCTCTGCTGGGGTATCGGTGCCTGGACCTAGGAGTATAGTGTATATGGGGTGTATGAGTAAGTGTACAGCGTCTTTTCTTGGGTGTCTTCATGTACCAGTGTAAATGTGTGTGCGTAAGAGGGAGGGTATGTATGAATGTGTCTGTGTGTCTCTGTCTACCTGTCAGGTTGAGTCCTTAGCTGCCGTCTCACCTGGCACATCTCAGGCCCTACACCTAATGGAGGCCTATTTCTCCTCCGTCACTACCTGCCGGTGACTGATGCCTCTCCCTTCTGGTACAATGGTGGGTCACGTTGTCTGGGACTTGGGGCCCTGGTGCGGTCTGGCTTGGCCCTTGTGCATGCCTGGCTGGGCCGGTGTGTCGGACCAAGGTCCTCCTTGGATCGGTTGGGACCAGGGGCGCCGCTATCCATACGCAAGGTACACGGAATGTGTAGGCCCTCAGTACCTGGGGGTGGGCCACAATGCTACAGCCCAAAGGTTTGCCTAATACCGCAAGGTTTTTATTTGATAACCCTAAGCACTGCCGATGATGAAGAGACAACACGAATCTGGAGCAGAGAAAAGAAAGGAAAAAAACAACAACAGAGAAATGACGCCTGTAACATCCCTTGCTGGAACGTTTGTCTTTATTAGCTGCCTGGCAGGTGAAGTAGTTGGAGTCTGAGCTTCTGTGCTGAGGCTTGTAAACAGGTGTGTAATGAGTGTAGGGAGAGGCGGGACATATCCTGGTGACCGCTGAACTGGCCTACTTTTTCTCAGCAGTTAATAGGAGCTAATTTATTTTTCCTACCTGTCTTTAAACACATCTCAAATACACAACCTATTCTGTGGGTTCCTTGCCTGGTCGGTTCATTGGTTGGTTTGTCTGGCATTGGTTGGGTGCCTGGTCTCGGAGCTCTGCATCGGGCAGGATATTGACCTGGGAGCTGTTAGATCTTGATGTCCAGGTGCTGACTGGGTGTGGCCTGGGGAAGACGTCCATCCGATGTTGCTGTTCCTCTGGCTCCCCGGCATGAGTGGGGCTGGGGTGTCAGCGGTGGGGATCTGCCCGGGGTAGCGGTGGCAGTGTGTGTCGTACTGTCGGTGGTGGCGGAGGACCCCTGTCGGCTGTTTCTTGTCAGCTGATCTCTGGTCGGGGGCCCTGGTGGGGAGCGGAGCGCCCCTAGGTCCCGGGTCCTGGACCAGGCCCACCCCAGTGTAGCTGTTTGCCGGTTGAGCCCATGGGGTCGCCCCTGCAGCTTCCCGAGTCCCTTCAGTGTAGCTGCTGGATGTTCCCCGGGGGCATCCCTCTGTTCCTCCCTTAAGGGGGTGCGTTCGGCCCTGCGCTAGTCCACCCTGGACTTCTAGGCTCTGGCGCCCACTGAGCAATTGTGTCCCCATCCTCCTTCATGTCTGAGTCAATTCCTGTAGGATGGATTGACGGCTTCTCACTCCATTTATCACTTGTATGGGTTAACTATACATGCACCGGCATGCTCACTCACACACATAGGTGTGGTAAATCTGTGTTTACATATACATTCTTGGGCTGAGGTTATCACCAATAGTTAATTGGTGCCAAGAGCTTTTCGGTGACATTGGTGTTTCTTTCATATTCCCATTTTTGTGTGTTGTGGACGTGTAGTTCTTATATTATTTGTTATGTTTATGTTGCTTCATTTTATTGGTTGGTTGTTCATCTTCTTTCTTTCTTCTCCCTTATTTTTTTTCTTTTTCTATGTCAATAACTTCAACAAATTAAACCTATAATAATCTCTAATAAAGATTTTTCACACATATATACCAAGGGAAATACTATAGAAAAAGCTGTAATGCTCTGCTTAAGAAAGTAAATCTGTTGGGTTTATACTTGGAACTCAGATACCAATTCTGAGTACCACACTGCCAGACAGGACATGTAAAAAAAGACTTTAAGATAACAGTATACAGGCCTGTGCCTTTGTCAAACTCCAAAATCCTTTAATATTTAAACAATTATGTTTTCATGGGCAAAAAGTGTTCCGATTGATCAAGATTAATTCATTAGAAAGCCTCTTATTAATTGGATATTTTTTAATCTGTCACACCCCTAGTTTAAACATGTAGTGGACTAGCACTTAAGACCAAGAAGAAGAAAAAATGCTTTGGAGTTTGCGAGCTTCATGTCCTTCCAGGACAAAGGACGGGACATTAAATGTAGAGACTATAAATTGCACCATGTAGAGAAAGGCAGCTATGGTGGGGGAGAAATTGTTGGCGGAATGAAAGCTAGCATATGGGACAAGCTCTTCAGGGTCTCTGTGAGTATTTCAAGTGTTAGCTAATGTTAGCTACACAACTTCATATATGTAATTTTTTGATTTGTGGTTATTTTAATTACAATTTTTTTGTTAATAAATCCCATGGCACACACTAAAGTCAGGTATAATTAGTTATCATTTCAATTGAGGAACAGCATAGGTGTGATTGACAGAGTAAGGCGAACTGGACCAGAAAATAGCTTTTATCCCTCCTTTGACTGCATTGTTTTACAGGCTTTTTAGTTCAGCTCCCAAAAGCTCCCTTTCTGCAACCTGCACAGACTACAGCTGCAATCGCTGGTTAGTGTAAGTTGACATCGGTTGGATCAAAGGTCTGTAAAAACCCCTGGATGACAACAACAAAACACATCCGAGACGCTCCAAACTCACAGGGGAATAGTGCTAGCGATTCATTATAAAGCATTAGTGAAACGAATGAGTTTTCTGAAAGGTAATGCCTTATTTAGAGGCTGCACTTGGGCTGCACCTTTAACTCCTATTATATGGAAATATGTTGATCCCGAATGGATATAACTTCTCCTGAAGGACTCCCAGTGGCTCAAACCTTGTCTGGGTGAGTAAATGAACATAATGCATCCTATACATAAGGTCCAGGCTGAAAAACAACAACAACGTACTTCTCCTATAAATGTCCACCATGACAAATTCCCCTATGTTGGAATACCTCAGCTTCCCAGTAGTTTACTTTATTGTTTATAATCCCCTATGGGAGACTATTACAGCACGTCGTGTTTCCATGTTAGCTGGTTGCCAAAATCCATTAGCATCGGTTGTTGTTAGCTACTGTGATGGACTGGCGACCTGTCCAGGGTGTACCCCGCCTCTCGCCTGTTGACAGCTTAATGTTGCAATAAAGTATTAGAAAATCTAACTGTAAATATGTGTGTTGAAAATGTTTCTCCCAGTAATTAGTCAGTGCCGTTTGCATTGTTTTGCAGTAGCAGCTGCTGGAAGCTGAACAGAAGGAGCACCACCCCTACCACAGTTTCCTACATAAATACAAACAAAAAACAAATTATTTATGTAAAATATTTTGGTTTCACACAAACAAAGTGGTATGAAAGGCTAAATAAAATCCAGGGTTTAAAATCATGACTCTTCTGAAAAAGGAACTCTGCGGTAATTAAAACATTAGCGTAGAAATGGTCCGTAATCCCTCCACCTCCGCTATATAACTGTATAACCCCCAATTAACTTGCTACTACTGTGTACACAGACAGCAGGGCAGTCTAAAATATACATTTCATACTCCATATTGTCTTGACTTTGACAGAAAGCCAAAGCATTTGTGTTGCAGTTTCATAAATATAAAATTTTTAATCTGTTATTTATTTTTTTACACAAACTTCGTTATCAAATAATTCTTTGTTGGTAAATTCACTGAATGTACAGATTGAATTTAAATTTCATCACACAGAAAACTAGTTTCTTTATTCCAAATGGGGATCTTTGGTATACCATTACACCCCTACTAAGCAGCTATGATTTTTACAGAGCATGGTTATCTTTTTTCTATTATCTATAAATCAGAAAACTAAAATACAAAATCATTTTATGCTGGGTAGAAACTGTTGAATGTGATGTTTGAGATTTATGAACCAGTCAGTCACAACAGCAAATCTTCCTGTGAAAATAATCGTATAGATGTAGATAACTTATTCTAGCAGTAATCTTAAATATATTTCTCCAAATAACATGCCAAACTTACCGCGCTGAAGTTAGTTGGATGTTCGACACACATTTGTTTCCTTCCAGTGGAGACTCCCTCCGACATCTCACCGAGAGCTGCGCTCATGGAGCGGATGCAATGCTGCTGAAAGCTAGCTCCTGAAGGTTGTTTCAGTTAGGGGCCGATGCTAAATGCCCACACATCACAAAAAATAAATCAATACCTATGTGATCTCCTGACAAAGTAACCCCAAACTTTAGCCTACCTGCCGAGTAGAAACTTTGCAATGGATGAATCAATGGGGAACCCGAACTGGGCTTTCAGAAGACGCCATTATTGAAAAGAATCTCCTAAAAACACTCAGAGGACACTTGTTTCTGTCCTCTGAGCCCTTTCTCTTCCTCTCATACACCTCAAAGACTCTTTTTCTCTATCAACTCACAGACATTTTTTTCGTGTGCTTCTCAATCAAAAAGATAAAAGTAATCAGCAAACCAAACAGGAAAATGTTATCTCCACAGCGCAAATACATTAGACGGTAACAAAGATAAAGGCCTTATAAGTCCAACAAGTGTTAGGTAAAATATTGCTTATTAAGTAGGGTTATAGGACAGGGAATGAAACAGGATTTATACCTCTTTGTCCGGTACTTTGACCCAAGAAATGTCCAACCAGAGGGCAGAGGCACAAAGTGGCAGCGTGGGGTTTGAAACATCCTCCACAATGGAGGAGGCAATCCTCATCACCCGTCTGCTGTACAAAAGTGCTACACTATTTTGTGGTTTATAAAGCAGATGGCCAGACCACTTTAAAATCAGGTTAAGTGATTTTTCCTGTTTCAAGCTTGCTTGACCAAACCATGACACTAACGAGAAGGACAGAACGCTTTCAATAAAAGAGCGATAAAACATGGTCATTATGGTCCTATCAGCATTAAAAGAAGACAGTTTTCTAAGGCAGTGCAATTGCTGTTGAGCCTTCTGCATAACTGTTCTCTTCAAAATTCAACTCATAAATGATCGTCCCATGGTATCTGTACGATTTCACCGGTTCAATGATTTATCCTTTGATTAAAAAAGCATCCTGCTGATGAGGTTTCCTTCTGAAATCGATTATCATGTCTTTCGTTTTTGCTACATTTAATTTAAGATAGGATTTCTCTCACCAAGAGACAAAATCATCAAGAACTGGTCCATGGCTGCTTTCCCCCTCTACTAGAAGACTTACAATTACAGAATCAACAGCGTATTTAAGGATTTTCCTCCTTTAATGCTTACTTCGAAACATTACTGTGAAAAATGCACAACAAAAGGACCAAAACACACCCCTGGGGTGATCCAGTCAACATTCACTTCTGATCGGATAGCTTGTCAATTAATTGAACTCTTCTATCTGGTCCCTGGCTTTTGTTTACCTCGACCATCTTTAGAGCCTTTCTTACATCATGCAGCTCGATTTTAAAGTGCTCAGTATTTGCACATTTTTGCCTCAGCGTTTCCTTTTCCTTGTTAAAGTCCATACAATCAAACCGACACTAAAAACTATCTAAAGCATTAGCCAGTTGCTTGTCGGAATTAAAATGATCTAAAAATATATTAGTGTTGCTTACCTTCTTTCAATGACCAGAAAAAGTTTTAATACTTGACCAAGCTGACCCAAGTTTGTTTGTTGCCCTTACTTTCCAGCTTTTTTCTGTAATCCTGTTTAGCCTTTATTATTTCTAATTTCAATTCTTTGATAGCCCCCTGAAAAACAAGCTACTGACCTCTGTTTGAAAGCCTGATTTTTGCTTTTTATACACGGCTTTACTGATTTTGTAATCCAATATTTGTTGTTTGGGTGTATCCTAAGTCGCTTGCAGGGTATAATCATACCCATATCCAGCCATGTATGAGCAGATTACATCAATCAACATATCAAAGTCATCCTCACATGACTGAATAAAAGCAATTAAAACATTCTTTAAGACAGAGCACAGACTCGTCAGACCAGGTTTTGACATCCCTAGTCTCCACTTTCTCTCTCTTTAACCTAGACTTATAAATTTGCACAATATGTACACAATTATCATCCGAAGAGCCTATAGGAGGAAGAGAAAAAGGTTATAGACATTCTCAATAGATCCGTAGCAAATATCCAGTGTCCTGTCCTGCCTGGTAGGGCAAAAGTTTTTGAGTGTCTTTTTTAGAGTCATGTGATTAAAATCCCAGAGAATAAAATTTGGCGCATCGGTAGAGATTGACTGCAGCCTCTGTATCACATCAAAGATTACAGTATAGGCTTCCTGAGTATTTCCTTTGGGGTGAATGTACACCACTGTGACAAAATATGTGGAAACTCCCGTGGAAGGTAGGAGCGCTGGGATATTGAAAGTAATTCCATGTCTGGCATACACATACTTGCCCATATCGTGATCAGTTTACAGTATCGCTGGTTCACGTATAGACACACTGCTCCTCCTTGGTGTTTCCCTGTTGTTTCAGTGTGCCAATCCAAACAAATTGGCGCTCCAAAGCCATCCATAGACCATTCAAAATCCTGATCATTATTATTTAAACTGGTTTTGGGAAAATGCCATGACACAGCATTTCTCAAAAGCACTTTGCTTAGAATAGAATAGAATAATCCTTTTATGTGTCCCACAAGGGGAAATTTGGTCTGATAGTAAACCTGCTTGAGCAAACAGAAGTAAAAGAAATTCCAACAAAGTGCTCAAAATAATAATGATAAGTCAATAATAAGTCAACCAAATAAATGAACAATTCCAAATGTTTTAGAAGTCAGATTAGTTGAAGGACAAGCCTGTTGATGAGTTGGCTGAGTTCATAGCAGGTTTTTCAAAGGAAATTTAGACCTTAGAGAAATTTAATTTCTAGGTGCTATGCATTTTGGTTTCAATCTTCCTTACAGCCTTCCTGCATCTTGAATCCTTCCTGATTACATTTATCTTTCTGGTCTGCACCCACTTGATGAATCCTCAGCACTCCAGGAACAGATGGCACGCTGGCTGGGATGTTTGCCAGACTCAGGCGTTCTCTGTTGTAAAACAGGCAGCTTCGGAGTTGTGTACATCTTCAGCAGAGCCTCATAGAGCCTGCGTTGTACACCCATGTGGCGCGTCATGGCACAGACTCAATAACTGATTTTTAACTACTTCTTACTACATCGTCAAAATAAGCCAAAACATGAGCGACAAAAAAATAAAACTATTTACCTTTTCCATTTGTTGTACAAAGAAGCACATAGCTGAGTTATTTGTATGGTTCCTCTGGCCTTTATTACTATTAATTTTGTATGGAGGTGACATGTTACCAGATCTTTGAATAGTGTTTCTGTTTAATGGGATTCGATCCACTTAATGCTGATGTTTCAATTGACCTTTTAGATTATGAATTACCCCAACATGCAGAATTATAGCCAACAAGCATTGGACTACAGTCTGCTTGATTAAATGTAATCAGTAATAAATCGTGTTATGTCATAACAGACAGAATGAAGCTCAGATTTCCAGCAGTTTCAAATTAAAAATTCTAATTGATCCCATAGGGAAATTAAGTTTTGTTGTAACTATTATTATGCAAGGAGTTGCTCTAGACACTTAAGGGTTGTCCAGGAAGGACCTCCTGCAGCATTCTGTGTTACAGCAAAACTGAAAAAGCCTCAGACTGAATACATTATGTTGTATGATAGTCTTACCAAGAGGATGCTTAAGGTGTTCCACATATTTTCTTGATTTTATGAAAAATTCTTCTTTGCATCATAATCGTCAATGGTTCCACAGTCGTACCGAGAACAGAACCAGCCTTCTTCAACAGGTTGTTTAGCCTTTTTAAGCCCCTTGTTCTGATGCTGCTACTCCAACAGATAAGGGATGAAGAGATAACAATCTCCACAACTTGTAGAAGATATGGAGCATCTTGCTGCAAACATTAAACAACCTAAGCTACCTCAATAAGTACCGGCTGCTCTGTCCATTCTTGTAGATGGCTCCAGTCCAGTCTTTTGTCCAGGTGTAAAGTGCCTTGAGATGACATCTGGTGTGAATTGGCACTATATAAATAAACTGAACTGAATATACTCCTCAGCCAGCTCCACATGATGCAAACAATGTTTGACTTATCCCTGTTTCTGTTCGGATTCTGTGGCTGTGTGCTGGAGAGTAGGTATATTGGTGTTTTTTCTACTACCTTCTCTTCAGGGCTTGGCACACAGCAGCGACCAGGTGTTCCTCGATTATTTATTTATTTTTTATTACTAGCAGGTAAAAGTACAGGAGGTAAGATACAGAACACATTAATCACTAGGGAACTCAGAGGGCTAAAGGTTCTGTTTAAAGCCAACACTCTCATCACATCTCCACCTGGTGAAGATGGCTTGGCGCACATGATCCTAGTGGATCCTCATCAGTTTCTCACATAGTGGTTAACCTTCCTGGAGTCCAATTAATCATATACAATACCACAATGATAATTGGCATTTTATGTGACATTTTAAAAACTAAATTCAGACATGCTGCCGTTTTAATCAGTCTTACCCTGCAATACGATGTGTGCATGCTGCAGAGAGCAGCGCATGTACACCGCATGAATTACATTTATTACTGACAAACGAAAACAGAATTCATTCTTTAGCCATGGTGCAGCTCGCATTAGCGGCCGCAAACTCCTCATTTGAATAGTGCTGCTTGCGCCTGTTGAGAATTGCTCATGTAATTTTAGTAAATCACACGTAAATTAAGAACAACCCACTCGCGCAAACTTTTAGCGCCGCATGCTATTTTGGGGTCATTATCAGGAATCTTGATAAATCAGCCCCTTTGTGTTTTATTAACTATCTGTTGCTGTATATGTCCACATCATCCCTAAAAAACTCCAGACCAGTTGCTGCATGGATACAAGCCCTCTGGAGTAGACCGTCCTCTCTGCCCTGAGGAAAGCTATTGAGTGCTTAGAATGTTAAACCCTACAAAGACAGTACTTATAGATACCAAAGGTAAACATACTTTGAAGTGGATCAAGTCCCGAGATGTAACTACTGCAGCTTGTCTTTTGGGAGATGGTAACAAGTTTTTGTTCACAAAATGGAAAACGCATGTAATAATCATTCATAATATATTTTCTCAGACTTATAACCAAACATGAAATTGTTCAGAAAATAACACACTTAATTAAAATCACTGCAAAGACCATCAAAGGACTGGACTGACCACTACACTTCAAGTAAACCGATTCAGCTCCAGTAAAGTCAGTTGTTTTTGATGAGACAAGCAATGGAAACAAAACTGAGTAGAAAGTGCTGTTATCTACAGTCGTGGCCAAAAGTTTTGAGAATGACATAAATATTAGTTTTGACAAAGTTTGCTGCTGAGCTTCTTTCAGATCTTTGTTTCAGTTGTTTCTGTGATGTATTGATGTCAGGTGTATCTGATATCAGATGTATTTATGTCAGGCTGATTGGGTTAGAATGGCAGACTTGACATGTTAAAATTAGGGTGACGCTTGAAATGATTGTTCTTCCATTGATAAACATGGTGACCTGCAAAGAAACATGTGCAGCCATCATTTTGTTGCATAAAAATGGCTTCACAGGCAAGGATATTGTGGCTACTAAGATTGCACCTATATCAACAATTTATAGGATCATCACGAACTTCAAGGAAAGAGGTAAAATTCTTGTTAAGAAGGCTTCAGGGCGTCCAAGAAAGTCCAGCAAGCGCCATGATCGTCTCCTAAAGTGGATTCAGCTGCGGGATCAGAGTGCCACCAGTGCTGAGCTTGATCAGGAATGACAGCTGGCAGTTCTTAGCGCATCTGCAAGCACAGTGAGACGAAGCATTTTGGAAGATGGCCTGGTGTCAAGAAGGGCAGCAAAGAAGCCACTTCTCTCCTAAAAAAACATCAGGGACAGATTGATCTTCTGCAGAAAGTATGGTGAATGGACTGCTGAGGACTGGGGCAAAGTCATATTCTCCATTGAAGCCTCTTTCCGATTGGGGCATCTAGAAAAAGGCTTGTCCGGATAAGAAAAGGTGAATGATACCATCATTCCTGTGTCATGCCAACAGTATAGCATTCTGAGACCATTCATTTGTGGGGTTGCTTCTCATCCAAGGGAGTGGGCTCACTTACAATTTTGCCCAAAAACAAAGCCATGAATAAAGAATTGTATCAAACCACCCTCCAACAGCAACTTCCAAACAATCCAACAACAGTTTGGTGAAGAACAATGCATTTTCCAGCACGATGGAGCATCGTGCCATAAGGCAAAGGTGATAACTAAGTGGCTCGGGGACCAAAACGTTGACATTTTGGGTCCTGGCCTGGAAATTCCCCAGATCTTGATCCTATTGAGAATTTGTGGTCAATCCTCAAGAGGGGGGTGGACAAACAAAAACCCATTAATTCTGACAAACTCCAAGAAGTGATTAAGAAAGAATGGATTGCTATCAGTCAGGACTTGGCCCAGAAGTTGATTGAGAGCATGCCCAGTCGAATTGCAGAGGTCCTGAAAAAGAAGGGCCAACACTGCAAAACCTGACTCTTTGCATAAATGTCATATAATTGTCAATAAAAACCTTTGAAATGTATGAAGTCGTTGTAATTATATTTCAGTACATCACAGAAACAACTGAAACAAAGATCTAAAAGCTGTTTAGCAGCAAACTAATATTTGTGTCATTCTCAAAACTTTTGGCCACAACAATAGATATGGGAAATACCATGAACTGCATATTTTGGATTTTCTTTTGTCATGACTCATAACTTTCTCGACTCAATGATACTGGATGAAACCAAAAAGACACACACACACACACACACACACACACAAACAGTTTGTGTCTGAATAATTTAGTTACACTGTTTTTACTGTACAAAACTGGCACCTGTGGTTGCCAGAATAATCCTGTAAAAATTGCTGTGAACATGTAAACAGTCTTACAGAACAAATAGTATTTACAACAATGTTAAATTGTAAAATTTACAGGTTGTCCCAAATTTTTTTTGCAGCAATTTTAACAAATCTATGGATGGATTGTTTTACATTTTGTTGCAGTAAGAATGACAAATTGTTTTCGTTTTTTTAAGTTAAATTGAATTTAGTTTTACCTGTGGTCATGAAATCCTTTGAGCGTCTGGTACTGACCCACCTGAAGGACATCACAGATCCCCTGCTAGACCCCCTGCAGTTCGCCTACAGATCAAACAGGTCAGTGGATGATGCCGTCAACATGGCTCTACACTACATCCTGCACCATCTAGACTCTGCAGGTACCTACGCTCGGGTCCTGTTTGTGGACTTCAGCTCTGCGTTTAACACCATTGTCCCAGAGCTCCTCCACCAAAAACTGTCCCAGCTCACCGTGCCTCCATCCACCTGTCAGTGGATTACCAGTTTCCTGACTGACAGGAGGCAGCAGGTGAAACTGGGTAAGTTCACATCCAGCTCCCGTTCCCTCAGCATCGGCGCCCCCCAGGGATGTGTTCTCTCCCCACTGCTCTTCTCCCTTTACACCACTGACTGCACGTCGAGGGACCCTTCTGTGAAACTCCTGAAGTTTGCAGATGACACCACCGTCATTGGACTCATCCGCGACGGCGACGAGTCTGTGTACAGAAAGGAAGTGGAACAGCTGGTTCTCTGGTGCAGTCAGAACCACCTGGAGCTAAACCCGCTCAAAACTGTGGAGATGACAGTGGACTACAGGAAGAGACCACCATCAACATCTCCTCTCATGATCCTCAACAAGCCAGTCCCCACAGTGGAGTCTTTCAGGTTCCTAGGATCCACCATCACACGGGACATGAAGTGGACCTCATACATCAACATTATAATAAGGAAAACGGCCCAGCAAAGGCTGTACTTTCTGCGTCAGCTCAGGAAGTTCAACCTGCCCCAGGAGCTGCTGATCATCTTCTACACAGCAATAGTCCAGTCTGTCCTGACCTCATCCATCTCTGTCTGGTTCGGATCCGTCACCAGGCAAGACAAGGACAGACTGCAGAGAACAGTCAGGACTGCAGAGAGGATCATAGGAACCGATCTTCCCTCCATTCAGGACCTATTCCGGGCCAGGGTCAGGAAGCGGGCCAGGAAAATCACCTCTGACCCCTCACACCCTGGCCACAATCTGTTTAGGCTCCTCCCCTCAGGTCGGCGTTACAGAGCGTTGTACGCCAAAACCACCCGACACAAAAACAGTTTTTTCCCCCAGGCTGTCGCTCTGACGAACTCTGTCTAGTCACAGTGTGTGAGTGCACTCACATAACAATAAACTATAACTCTGCACTTCTGTACATACTCACTGTAAAATAACCCCGGCTTGGTGTATATATTATCCTTTATTATTTACGATCTGATATTTATTTGTATTTTTACTTATTTTTGTTCTTATTTTTCTTTTTTTCTTTTTTTATTTCACTTATTCAAGTTCTGTACTGGAGGAAAAAGTTTGCCGGAGTCAAATTCCTTGTATGTGACATACTTGGCCAATAAACTGATTCTGATTCTGATTCTGATTCTGAAAAGTACTCTTAAATAACTAAATATAACTTAATAATGACAGTTTAAAACTTTTGATAAAGCTTGACTTAGATTTGAATTTAAATTTGCTACAATTGTAACTATTCTATTTTCAGGCAATTTCTATGAATACAAAATTTCAACATGTTCCAATGCAAATTTAAAAAATGAGGAGGCCATATGCAGAGTATCCATAATGAAAGCATGGCTTTCAAAAAATTATTTTCAATGTTCCCTTTATTTCTGAACATAAAATACTGCTGATATCCAGATGTAAACATTATGAACATTCATATAACTCAAACAAGGATTAACATGTGACATCTTACAAGATTAAACATTGATCTTGTTACCACATTTTGCAAATAAAATTTACTTTGACAAAAAATGTATTTGGACACAATATCGGCTTCCTATCACTTTCAATTTTAATATTAATATATAAAAAACTTCTCTGTAGAGAGTTTTTAGAAAACAAAATACAAAATAACTTTGAAATTGAATCTAACTCACCCAAATGCAAGACATTTGAAGACTTATATTGTTCAAAACATGTACAAAAAAAAAAAAAACAGACCAAAAAATCTGCTTTCACAAAACAACAACTTTGACTTTCTAATTAAAGAATGTTTTCTTTTTTCTAAACAATAAAAAAGTATAACAGTATGATAACACTGAAAATAGGTACGGATTTCTCATTGAGCTGATAAAAACAGAGGGACTAAACAGCTTTTTGCAGTCTGAACTTTTATGACATGCCTTTTTTGCGACAGTCCAAGTACCTGTTGAAAAAGTCACTGACATTAGTCAATTTTTACACATTACGCCACTCATGATCAGATCAATGTGAGGACCCGAGGATTCACAGCCAGTCTGGGTTTGCAGGTTTCTTCCACTTTGCTCCCCTTCTCTGGGTTGATAGAGAAGAAACATCAGAAGAAGAGAGCACAAACATAAAACCTAATCAGCATTTGCTTCCAGAAACAAACTTCAGAATCCAGCTGAAAAAGGAAAACTATGACAACTGTCCCATTTTAACTCTGTAAACGTAAACATCTTTTTCCTCCATGTATTTTTTCTACAGCCACATAACCAAGCAAGGCCTGATGGATAATGAATGATGAATGTTGAAGCAATAATAGCTTCCAAACATCATGCAAAGGGCAGAAATGAAGCACTGGATGTTTCTCCAAGAGGCAGGAATTTTACAGTTGATACATCCATAAGTGTCCTGTGTTGCAGCCCTCTGTTCTCGAGAAACTTCGGTGTCAGAGTTTTCCAAACAATGCTTTTGCGTCCTTATTTTTGGAGTTGTAGATCGCTTCACATTCTCTAACCTATACTGCAGTTTCTTGACTAGTGAGTGCTAGCCAGAGCCAATGACATCTCCCTCGATTACGTCTTGCAGAGACTTTGGATATTTTGCCACCATCTTCTTTGCAACTGCGGTACAGCTTCTTTTACCTAAGGAATAACTTCTTCTCATCATGGCAGACACCACAGTTCTGACCTTCTCCCACCTCATTTTTGGACTTTTCCTCTCTCCAATGACTGTACCAGTTCCTCTGAGAACTTCTCCCATGGTATCTCAAAGGTATCCACCCAGTCTGTTTCAGCTGTTTGGTTTCTGCTGGAGGAGTTTGAAGACACACTTAGTGGGGACAAAGATTGCAGTGATGCAGACATATTTGGTGAAGAGGAAACTGAAGACCTGTCTGTTTCAGGAGTCCGGCCTTCAAAAGCATACAAAATAAACATACAAGTTATTAAAAGTCAATACAAAACACCATAATGATTTTCAACTACCCATTTAACTGATTTCCCACTAAGTATTTTACGAAATACTTTCCACTTACATTTAAGTTTCCAAGCAGCAAGTGCTTTTCTGGCTTGAATTGGCCTCAATGCCGACAGCAAGTCTTCCTCAACAATGAACTGGAAGTTATTATATGTTTCCACTCCAATCGACTGTAAATTTTCCTCAAGTATCTTTTTCGAAACCTCTGGAAGGCAGCACTCCATTGATGGCAGTGCGTAAAAACGTCTGCTCAGCCATTTCTGAAATAAAAGAAATTAAACAAGTTTATTATGTGAAAGAAAGATAATCATAATTTAGCATGTAGTCAACTTTGTACAGATCATGGAGACATACTTTACTTCAAAGATAATATACATGTCTCACTTTTTATGTATGTACGAATTTCAGTGTTTCATCAAAATTATGTTGTCTGCATTTTTTGTTTTACATTTTATATCAGAAATATCTTTTTTCAGATAGATTTTGATGTTGGGATCCAAAGACATTTTTATATTGAAAACACACTTTGCTTAAGAAGAATAAGTTGTCCATTTACCTGATAAGATGTCAAAGGGTAAAAGTCAACCAATTCATTTATGTTAAGACACAAAGTGGTTGAACTCTGTGTTGTTACTGAATACAGATGGTATTCTGAGTGATAGACAGCTGTTTGAACATCCATAACAAAATATACAGCAGTTTCATTCTGAGTCAGTATTAAAACAAGCTCCCCAAACTCCATACACTCCTCAGATTTCGAGACCATTAAATGCCCTTTTTTTATATATTGTTCCCCTATATATTGTATCTCTGTGGAAACACTTGTGTCTTTTTCTGAAAATTCAAACTCTTTTATTGCATGTTTGATTACATCACAGTAGAGTTTGGAGTAAAATAAACAACTTTCCTTGACCAGCAGCAGCTGATTGTATCTCGAGCCAGCTGAAATGTATGCCTGAAACATCTGATGTCTTTCTAATAGTTTTAGACATATGTTTTTGACATAAGTTTTTTAAATGCCTTGCACATCTTTTGAAGTAGCCATGTTTACTCTCAAACCGCATTGTCAACAACCTATTCAAAGGGCCAAATTTCAAAATTAGTGCTGGATAGTGCCGTAAGAAATGATGTTTTGGTTTCAGAGAAGTTTCAGGAAATAAAGATGTTCTTGATTCTAAATATTCTTGAATTATCCTTTCAAGATAGGCAATTTGTCCTAATGAAATCTTTTGTGCACAAATCAAATCAACAATGTCTTTGAGCTGGAGAGTTGTCCGTCAAACCTTACCTTCTGGATCTTGTATCTTATCACCAATGATCAGAGGCAACAATCTCAGCAAGTTCCAAATTTGTACAGCTTGACCTGAAGCCTGGTTCTCTCTGAGTCGACAGAGCATGGTTTTGTGTGAGCATCTGATCCTTTGTACTTAAATTGCTTGATTTGGCGGTTCAACAAAGAATAGATAAACCATTTCTTTGTTTTCACAAATTACTTCAAGTACAGCGCAACATCATATGACAGGACACCCTCAAATAAGTTGTGACCCAAGCAAGGTGGAAGGCCAGGTTTGTAAACATGAAAAGACTTTGGTAATCGGAAGTCTGAGACACCTTTGACGTCTTGACCGCTTCCATCCTGTAGATGACGGACAGCCGAGTTGTATGTCTCAGGGGTTTGCTGTGGAGCACAAGCATTTGGATCACTTTTGAAGTTGTTTCTCCTGATTTCACAGTACCTACAAATGTACTGAGAGGTACTAAAGTTTTTAGTGAACCCGCCAATACTGTGTGATCCTAAATTGTCACCAGCAATACAAAACAGAGCCCATTTGATAGTTTCCTCACCAACAACAATGCCATTTTCCTCTAAATCTCTTAAATGAGCAGATAAATTACCCACAAATAGATAAACAGCAACAACTTTGTTTTTTTATTTGCCAAACCAAGAGGATTTACAATTTCAAAGGCATCCTGATACAGAATAAGGTTCAGACAACCTTGATTTTCAGTAAAGAACTGGTTGCACTTCTAGTTTTGACCATCTGTTATGTCACAGAACACATCTGGATGTGTCTCATTGGACTGTTGTAACAATACAGTCTTCCATAATTCTGATTTTAACAATACACTGTCTGTTTAATGGGTATGTAGTAAGTTAATCTCTCAGTCATATTTTCATCATTTCCTAAGGATATTTGTTTTGGTTCTGTATATTTGAATTTTTTTTGGAAAGTCTGAGTTCTTGAATATGTTGTTCTCTGTTGTCTTTGGTGACAAACAGAAAATAGATCTGAATCTCTCACACAATCACAGACTTAGCAACGATATCATCTGCTATACACATCTAATCTTTCAATAGGGACTTGAAGGTGTATTCCGTTCCAAGTTCATGAACGTTTTGCATCTCTTCAAGAATTGTCTGTATTGAGGAAGCAGGAAGAAGAAGCTGTCTTTGAAGTTTTAGGTAGAAAAGACATACATTAAAAGGAGAGCCTCGCTGATATTTGAGGACAATTCCTGACTTTCATTTCTTAGTGGATCATTTGGGCTCCCTAAAGGGCCGTTGTTTCCTGCTTCAGTAGAAATCTGACATGTATTTTCCTTGTACAAACCGTCAATATTATGGACAGATCAAGCTCTATGCTTGCGGGATATGTGAGCAGTAAACAATGATTTGACGGTAAGAGTTAACTTACAGATACAAATTTGATGTGGTCCACGTAGTTTCCTCTTCTCCAGAGCAGCAGTTTGAGTGTAGTTCAGCCGTGGCGTTGTTGATTAAAACCTCGTCAGAACCGCTTTGCTTTTTAGAAATGTTTTTTTTTCTGTATTGGACAAAAATTAAATTACTGGGTTGTCTGTACACCATAATGTTTTAAAAAGGCCCACCCTTTTTGACCATTTTATATTTATGTGTCATAAATATAACAAAGAAAATAATCAAAACATTTCTGTTTCTTTATTTAAAGTATTATTATTTTAAAATCACTTGGCACTATTTATTAAAAGCAGAATATAATTTTAAAAATGAGAGTTTTTCAATAAAGAAATTAATATCTTATGTTTTTGTAGCTATACATGTATCTATTTTGTAATCACAGATGTTAAATGTTATTTTTTACACTGATATTATGCTATAAAAAAACATATTTATTCTTTCAAGTATGCAACTTGTCTGTACAAAATACAAAAACTTGTGGTTTCCTCAACAAAAAACATTATTTGCAATTTTTTATGTTAAATTTTAGATAAATGTTATGTTTGACATTATACAACATTGTGCTATGAAATACACAACATATTACTGTATTTGGCGTTACAGAATTTTTATGTCGTGATTTTACATAATTTTACTGTTAATTTTGCTAACTTTTTTTTACAGTGCTGTTACAATGGTATGGTAACATTTACTTCCTCAGGGGACATATAGGAAAGGAGGAGAGTACCAGACAGACTTCTCTGCCACTGCTGAACATATAAATATTTCTTATGTAGATAATACATTTCTAAATGTAACTTAAAGTAATTCTAATTAGAAAATTAGATTAATTGTTTCCCTGGGTGAAACTTTCACAAGTTTGCCTTGTTTTACAAGGTGCTCACATCCCCTTTTTCTAGCTTACTAAGCAACCGACCGATATATGGATAAAGTCGGCTTAAATAAACAGTTTTGATCCATATGAAACACCTAATAGAGCCTGGAGCACTGACATGTTGCCACAATTGTGCCTCACAGACATTTTCGGCTGTCTTGTCTGTGGTGTGGGCGCTTAACTTCAGAACATTTATGAAGGGAAAAGCATTGGAGTCTTGTGCTGTTTCTAAATGGATGGGTTCAGGTGCAAGCTCTGAGAATGTAGTAATCTGGAAAAAAAGGTAAGATAAACTGCGCTCCCATGGTAACCTGTAGCGCTGACAAAATTCCCACCTGCTTTTAATAATGCATTTCAAAAGTGTTTAGATGTCATACGCTACTGTCGTATATATTAATGTTATTTATGTACCAAGAGAAGGGGGGTGTGACTGACCTGTCAATCATTGCAGATCTCTCATATCCCGGTCCAAATGAGAAGTATACATTTCATTTGCTGGTTTTCCTAGTAAGAATCAAAATTGTCATCCATTGAAGAAGTGTAGCAGAAGGTGTGTTGTGTTTCAGTGCATTTGCATCAGCCTATTGGTGGTAACATATGTATGTCTTGGTTTGCATGTCGCAGTTGAAGGAAATCAACGATCTATAAAAAACGTATACAATGTGTATCTTATCAAAATGCAACTCATCTACACTGGGATATGTAAGCCCTGGGCTTTTTTTTTGTTTTGTTTTCGAATTTGGCATACCTACACTCTGGAAGACTTTTTACAGCTTGTCAAAGTTCTAAAATATTCAAGTTGCTCAAATACAAGACAGTGTATGCGGATACTGTGAAGGTGAAAATTCTCAAGAAAATAATAGTAGGCATGAGTAATTGAGGTTGACAGACAGAAAATATGAATTCCGCCTGAAAAAAGAAAAAATATAGATAGCTGAGCAGCTTTTTTTCATCGTAAAGAAGCAAATAAAAATCATGAATGGTACTACTCACTCTTTTTGACTTTACACTAACTGTTGGTGTATGAAATAACAAATAATTGAAGGTTATTGAGGTTTCGATTGAAAAAAAAAGTCCATGCGGAATCCACCTGTGCCAAATTTGGCACAGTTTGGCACAAAAAGTCAAATGTAGAATATTTCAATTAAATTGTAAATTTGGGATCCTATTATATATTTGGTCATTTAAATGCATTTAAAAAAGAAAAAAAAAACGTATTTAATTTTCATTTGTCAAGTAAAATAGGATAAAATAAACTAGAGAAGCATCTCCTCCAGTGAACTTTGCACATTCTGAATCAGCTTCACTAACTGTATCCCATGTAACATGCCTTACCTCATTGAAAAGCACAGAGTCCACAGAAACCAATGATAACACCCGTTCTTAGCTGGCCAGAATCCCTGACCAATTACAAAGAAGAATACAGAGGGACTCAGACTGTGACGCACAGATGGGGTTTCCACATGGAGCTCTGTAAGATGTGATGTATTGTAAGATGTATTGGTTTCTGCTCAAAACACAAAATGGCTTCTATGTGAACAGTAGTACATAAAATATCCCGTTTTCATTTGGAATTAACTTTTTATGAAAATAACGGCAAATGCAAGACAGATTTTAATTGATCTTTTTTGTTTTGACAGTATTTTTAGGAGGTTTAGTTGAGTGGCTGACTGAAAATCTTGGTGATTTGAAACTAATTTTTACATGGATGGATTCAGCAAGCTATTAGCTTTCTTGTAATGCTAATGTTTCGACACTGGCTTTTTAATTAGGAAATCAAGAACACAGAAACAAATTTTTGCGACAGATATAGTTATATGGTATAGTTTTTGTTTTTTTTGGCTGCTGTGTCTGGTTGGTATAACATTGAAGTGGATACATTTGTAGAGGAGTCTGAGCTTGACAATTTGGTAGTAAATATTTATACATAAGTCAAAAATTGGTCGATTTATGATAGTTTGAATGTTACTCTAAGAGCCGTGCCCCCATTTTTGGGTCCGGTTGGGCTTAAGAGGTTACGTTCATGTCTGGTCGCCTACAGCTGAGATCCAAACAAGCTGAGCCATTCAGGACATGCTTATATAGAGTCCCGATAAGTATATATCCATGTAATGGGAGCCAATCAGGTCAGCAGATTTGCCACCTGTGATAAGGCATTATCTGCCCCAAAACGCCTTAATTTAACCGGTGTTTTGCTATTAATCGTTGGCACTACTCCTCTCCGAGTTCAGATCGTCTTGGAAGTACTTATTTCGGTTCTGGGGTGATTTAGAGACAAAAATACAACTACACTATCCCGCGATTACACTTACGTCACTGCCATGCTGCATCCCGGATGTAATTTGAGCAGGACTTTCACTCCGCTAGACAGAACTTGCTACTGCATACATCAACATGGTTCGCATTGGCCTGTTTCCAAATTGCAGAAACTGAATGACCAATTGGACTAGGTTCAGTTTCTACAGGATCCCTTTCTGCAACCTACGCATACTACAGCTCTAATAGTGGCTGCAACGTCATTGAAGTCGCAGGTTAGTGTAAATTGGTTTGGTTACATTAAAGCCTGTAAAAACCCCAGATGCTAATACCTTGGCACCTCAGAGACGTTCTGAACCTACAGGGAAATATTGCTAACAATTCATAACAAAATATTGCTAAATTAAGGCATTTTGGGGCATATAATGTCTTATTACAGGCAGCAAAGTCCTGCCCCTTTTGGCTCCCATTATATGGACATACACTGATTGCAACTTGATATAAACTCCTCCTGAATTGCTCCAAGTGGCTGCAAACTTTGGTTGGTTTGTAAATTAATGTAATATTTGCTACAAAATAAGGTCCGGGTTGAAAAAAAGAACAACTTTCTCTTTAAGCATGGAACTTGAGTTTGGTCATGAGGCTTTGTGAAGCTTGAGTTTGGAGCTGTGCTTGAACTCTGAGCTAGAAGGTTGACAGACATGAACTGAAGACCAGGGCTTACACATAAACTGGATAATTGATGATGAGGAGATTGCAGTGAGGAGACATTGGAAGGAGCACAGGAGAAAATAAACAGATTTGTCACTGAAGCTGAAGCACATCTAGAAACATTGGAGGTCACGCAGAGGACTGGCAGTTTACAAAGACGGATCAAGCAGTGTTGATCAGCTTCCATGAGCTGAAGCTGTGCAAGCTGCAGAGAGAAGGCTCCACCCCTAGCTTTATGGACAGGTCCTCAGTTCACGCAGGGCCTCTGGTGGAATTCTCCAGAAAGGTGGAGAAACGGCAGGAAACAAAACAGACAAAAAATGAACAGACGAATCCCCAGACTCCTAACACAAGGCTTTAAAACCTGATTCAGTTCCACCATTTCTGTCTAAAGGAGTGGGCAAGGATTCCAGAAAATGACTGTTGAAAGCTGGCAGAAGGAGACCTTAAAAGTTTGACCGATGTGAAAAAGTTTAGAGGTAATTGTACCAAATAATAAGGGAGTGTATGTAACTTCTCACTTTGATGAAAGTGATAACAATTCTCTCTTTTAATTCGGACATAAAAAATACTCTAAATTGATGTTTGAGAATGGAATTAATCTCCAGCATACTTTTGTAGTGTTACAGCTTGATTCATCCAGAATGTTTACATGAACAGCACATCTAAATTGAGATTTTGGTAGTAATCTGACTAATGACTAAGCCAAAGTTGAGAGTCATATCCCATTTTACATATCACTCAGAAAATCAAATGATGAAGTGAAGTGAGTTTAACTCTACGATACTAGGTGCTAACATACGCCCTCTCGCACTGACATTTTTTCTGTTGGACTAGAGTCAAAAAGATTTTAAACAAATGCTAAAGTCAGTGAAGTAGACAAAGTAAAAGCAGAATATGCAGAATGACCAAAGAAATGGATTTTCCTTGTTCTAACTCTACATTTTATATATTATTATTATTAATTCTGTTTTTATATTATGCAAATTTAAATGCTTCAATTACCTGTCTCTTTGCTGCTGTTACAGGTTAATTTCCACTCTGTGGGAAACTAAAGAAAGTTTTAGGGATTTTCTTTTCTTCTATGTAAGTTTCATTCAAGCTCAATTGTATATGTATATGTATCAACCCAACTTTAGCAAACAGTTCATAGTTTCCCAACAGTTTTCCAGGTTGTTTTCCAGTTTTCCAGCTCAGTCTTTTTACCCAAAAGCATTACATTTTGCTTTTTGTTTGCTTAAGGGAAAATAAATCCTTCATTTTGGGTCGTTGATGTTCTATTTAAGAACGTTATAGAAAATGCAGAATGTAAAAGGTATTTAAGTAAGACAGGAGATATTTGGTTTCTTTTACCAAGCAAAACAAAGGAACAAGGAAAGTTTTGCCACAGAATAAGAATGTAAGGACTACATAAGTGCAATATACCATATAAAATGTTCACATGTATTGCTCATTGCAACCTCTGTATCTGCAAACTGAGTTAACAAAAACAAACTTAATGTAAAGTCAGGAGCAGAAAGACACCCAGACAGAAGTGTTGTTCATGTTCTGTGAGAACTGTCATTATAGCCGTAGTAGGGGTTGTAAAAATGCAATTTATAGGTAGATTAAATTTCACCCATAAAGCTGGTTATTCCTTCACGGTAGTAGCTAACGTATAAAACAACATGTTCAGTACTGCTTTATCAAAGCATTATAGTCTGGTAGCTGTCAAATAGTAAACGTATTTTCTGTTCAGAATGCATTAACCTTGACATACAGCAGAGTAAAGTATGTTTGGATGTGTAATAAGTATTGCAGGTGTTTATGATGTAGACTATATTTCCTTACTTTTCCACCTCAACAAGATGTGTGTTTAAGAAACTTTGTCAATGCCTGTTTTTTCATTTTTTAAATTGTATGTTATTTTCATATCTCACATGGATATTTAGTTCCAAAATCACATTGTATATACAATTCTCCTGTGTGTAATTTAATATCCCAATAAATCCAGCTGTTCTGTGAATGCCTCAGAGGCTCCATAAAGACCATTAGTAAACAAACAGCATGATGCACAATGGAATGGCAGACAAGTCAGGGATGAATCTGTGAAGGGTTTTAAAGCAGGGTTAGGTTATAAAACAATATTCTAAGCTTTAGACATCCCACAGAGCAGTGTACAGTACACCAATTTAAAAGTGGAACGAGTCGATGAGAAACTACCAAGACATGACCATCCAACTAACGCTGGGCATACTGTGCATGATATTTTCAGTGCTTGTATTCAGCTCGAGCTCAAACTGCAAAACTACATTGCATGGTTAAGTAGCTCACAAATCATATGATCGCATTACCTGATGCTTAGAGGCAACCTGATGGCTCACATTGTTTTGGTCGAGGTGAGGCTCGCTATAGAAAAGAAGCACCCTGCCTTTGTCAGAGCCATCAGCACTCCACCCTGCTCACTCCTGTCTGATTATTGTCTGCCTCTGTCTCCAATCTATCACACCTGATCATCATTCCCCTCGTGTGCTTAAAGAAACAATCCATAACTGCGGATATATGCCCTCTAACGCCCTCTCAAGACTTGTGGTGTAATGTCACTGTCTTAAAAACAAATCTCTATGGATCACATCTGAAGAAGCCTGTACTGATGGTTTTGCAAGCACACTAGACAATACAACAAAACAAAACATTGTGTTAGTTTTCTGAGCACAGAATCACACCTTCATGCCTGATCAAACAAAATAACCCCAGAACAAGGCTTTAGTACTTACCAATCCAGTAGATACACAGCTAGTTCAGCATCCATACATTCCATTTTAACTTTAACACCTCATTCACAGTGGCTGCCCACACAAAACTGAAAAGTTGTAACACTGGGTTTTAGAATAGTTAATCCTATTGGCTAATCCTACTTTGGTAGTAGCTTTGACCTAAACTGAGCAACAGTATGACTTATAAGATCTTTCTCAGCTGCAAGGGGAGAGAAGTGTTGTCTGACCTGTGTCATCTTGTGTTTGAGGTGCACAATGAGCTTTAGGCTCGAACAAGGAAAACATCCTTGTCATGAGTTGAGAAGCTGGCATGGAATCCAGCTTCGCGGCTCTGCTTGCTGCAGTCTCTGGTGGTTTACCAGAGGTCACCAGTGCTGGGGGAGGAGGACCAAAACAAACCTTACAGGGCATCATTATCTGTACCTCAACCGAGTCATCAGGTCCCCACACCTGCACCACCTCTCCGGGCCCCCATACCTGCACCTTCCCTGGGCCTTCATGTCTCATCACCAGAGCTCCCAGAGGATGTCAGGGATGACCTGCCTCTGTTGTCAGAGCTCCTCCAGGAAGTAAAACACAATGTACCTATGCTCCCAGCAATAGCACCCTTGTTGCCAGTGTCTGCGGTGGCTGCTGTCTATTTGGGTATCACAGCAGCAGTCCTCCAGCACCCAACATCTCCTTATGGGTCACCGGAGTCTCCTGTGATTATCAGGGAGAACGGGACGCCGGCCTCCCAGTCTCCAGATTTAGGCCCGCGGGCCTCCAAGCCTCCAGATTTAGGCCCTGTGTCATCCTCAGGGAAGGACCACCAGGCCATCCGCTCGACTCCTATCCTGCCAGGGCACGTGGACAGATGAAACCAGTGTTTTGGGTGTTGCGACATCACTGTCCGCAACAATAAATACTCCAACATCATTTGTGCAACCTCGCTTCTGTTTACCAGCTCTATTACGGCTCTTTGTAAAATTTTAAAAGTAGAAAGTACTCTGAGTGGATAGGATTTGGGAGACATACTGCCCCCTACAGGTTTATCAAGTGTAAGTCTTAAAAAAGCACATATCCACTTAGGTTGGGATAGGGAATTTATTTTATGAGGTGATATGGGAAAATATCTATATCTTTTTTTTAAAGAACGGCTGTGTGTGCATGGCCTTTATTAGTATGAGCTACAACAACACTTAATTTCCTACTAGGATCAATAAAGTATTTTTGAATTATAACTGAATCTGAAATAATCTTTGTAATTTTGACAAAATAGGAAAAGCTTATAGGGTATAAAAAGGGAATATACATAACTGTTATATCTACGTTTTGACTGTAAAATTCAAAATTATTTAAATCAGGGCAATATTTTTATGCTGTCATATTTGGTTTGGCATGTTCCAAATTAAAGCAGCTAATGTACTTTGATGTTGATTTTTTGTTAATGGTAATTTTCCTAATTAGTTTATTTTTAATTTTTATGTGTTGTAACTGATCCTGTGTTGGATGTGCTTAAACACGTTCTGGTGATTAGTCCAAATTAATCAAAATGTGCAAACAATAATAATTGGACAGTGATTCTACCACATATTGTATGTGTCTGATCAGACATAACAAAAAGGAATAGGACCTGGAGAAAACAATATAATTAATAATTAAATACCCAGGTCTATCAGCACTAGATGTTTAATTAGCTGCATGTTTTTGAGTGTGTGCGTGTAAATGTGTGTGTGTCTGTGTGTGCGTCATTGGTACATCACAGTGACAGTTGATTTGCAAATCATATGTTTGTACATGTATGCAGAACAGTTACTCTCTTCTTTTATTTGCCCTGTATTCAGCTCTGTCCATCTTCCTCACAGGGTTAATGTCCCCAGTGAAGAAAAGCTTTCCCAAGGGATAGTGCCGCCACCATCAAGTTAGGCACTAAAGGCAAGGCAAGGCAACTATATTTATATAGCACACTTTCAACACAAGGAAATTCAAGGTGCTTTGCATGATTCAGACGTAAAGAAACCAAATAAATGATAAAGACATGAAAATTAAAACAGATCACTAAAAGAAATGCATTTAGTAATTGAAGCATAATATAAAATGTATTTGAGAGTATCAAATTTAAAAATAAATAAAACATGAGAATCCATTAATAAAAAGAGCAAAGTGCTTCAGGCTTAATAGGTGTTTGATGTTCACCAAATATTTTAATTTTGGCATAATTTTACTAGATTCCAGATTTATACTGAGTGGTAATCAGTAAATATGGACCATGTGCACTAAAGAGAAGACTTCATATGACAACTGAGATTAATAGTTTATGGAAAATTATTATTATTCGGGGCACCACCAGGAACTTATCAGGAACTAATTTAATTGCCAAATGTCTATGTCAGTCTAATAATCTGAAGGAATTAATTCTTTACCATCTATTGACCATAAACTTTGCAATGTGTGTGTGTTCAATCAAAGACGACAGTTAATTTCCAAAAATACAAGATTTAATAACAGGAAAAATAAGAAAAACATTTTAATCACCAAGCTAGAGAAAGAACACACTACTGATTAAAAGAAATGAATAGTTAAAATGAAAGAACACAAAAAATGAACATGTAATAAGATGAGAAACCATTAATTCTGATATGATTCTGGAGGAATCTGGGTCCTTTAGGAACCAAGTCTTAATCTGCAGCTGCTGGAATAAAGCTGAATTAGTTTCACTAATTGTAATTAGTTTAACTAATCTAGAACCAGGGGTTTACATCTATACCAATAAGCAATTTAAGAAAACACAAAACTTTCTTTGGATTAAGAAATGTTATGTTTAAAAATTATCTGGATAAGAGTAATTAACCTTTGAAGAATTACTTAATTTATGGCTTGATCACAACAGTAAAACTATCTAATTCCCAGATTTTGAACAAATAAGGAGAGTTCAAACACGGCTAATAAGATTAGTTTCTGTTCTTAATCTTCTCTTAACCGATCTTTATTTGAAAACCTGATTCTTTATTCATTGAGAGCGACTTGGGCCTGAACACGTCAATTTCATCGTATCCGTAGCTCCCTATAACACACGTGGGCGTTTGAATTAGCTCCTATACAATTATTAAACATTAAACAAAGAAAGGAAAACTCCTGTTTGATTGAGTATCTCAAATTGCAGGATATAAAAACGTCCCTTTGTCATGAAAAGTCTTTTAAAAACACTGATTAAAGTAGAACTGGCATGAAGTTCCTTGCAACGTTTGGTCCCTTTTTAGCCACACTCCAAGTACCTCAATGCTATATAAAAGGATCGCTTGCCGTAATTCAGCCTTGATGTAGAATTGCAGGTGTGACGAGGTGGCCTTTCTGTGAGCATTAAAACAGAACGACCAGGTTTCGGAGGGCGGGTCCTAGGCAATGCGCTTCTGTGGTCAATGAGTCTCTAACGATATTTTGAATGTTCAACTATAATATATAATCTTTTTTCCCCAAAATAAAGCATACTAGCACCTATGTTAAATAAACAAACAGGGGTATTAGCTGTGAAATTAATTCTGAATGTTAGATATGAAGCTAATTGAAAAGAGAAAAACTCAAACAATGCCATAATGTCTACTAACAGCTGAAGGACATTATTGAGGAAATATGCTTACTTGTACAGGGATATTTGCTGGTTCACGGAGAGTTGGTATTAATCCTGGTAGAAGTTTAAGATGATCTGCAAATCCACTGCTGTATTGTCCCAAGTCGGAAAAACAGTTTTCCTAGAAATGTTTGTCAAAAACTACCACACGCTTCGGCAGTAGGTCGGGCACATTCCCTGCATACATAAAATCTATCCATAAGCTTTTCAGTGGCTCAGAAGTGGGGAGGACTAAAATATTTATTTTCTCTTTTGTACACCCAGGTACAGTGCAGTTTGGACTCCATGCTCTTGGTTTGTTGTTTGCCTGTTACTGTAGCTGCCAAAACGTTTCGTTGTTGTCTGCCAAACACACCGTTTCTGAGTGCTAATTTCACTATTTAGGAACAAAGGAAAGGAAGGCCGTAGGCAGGCTGGGGGGACTAAAAGATGTGATCAAAAACCTCAAAAAATGCACATTTCATGCCAGGTCCACTTTAATTCAGGCCGAGGCCCGTTTACCCAAAGATAGCACAAAAAACACCTTTAAATTTAGTTATCCTAACTAATGTGCCTCTTCCCAAGCAGACCTTATAAATATTTAAAGCTCTCCAAGCGTTCTCCTTTGTGAATGGGTGAGGGGGCTCAGACAACGTTAGCCCAGGAGGCTAACAAAGGGTTGCTAAGCTAGTTAGCAGGCTAGTGGCTCCTGGAGCTCTGATCGGGACGTAGTTTCCCTCTTTTCTGGGTTCAGCTGTGTGCTGGCTGGCCCCTACACTTACGAACATTACCTCTGGATTCTCTGACTCGGCCACACTTATCAGTCGGCAGCTCGATGGGGCCTCCGGCACGAAGGGATGTAGATTCCAGCTGGCTCAGGCTCTCAGCTGGTTCGAACTCCCACTGTGGGCCGCACTCAGCTCCGTCTCTCTCAGTGCTCTGAAACTCAGGGAACCATCTGTCGGACTTTGAGGATCACAGCGTTCTGTTTATCAATGTGTAGGATTCACCTGGTGTGGTCTTTGGGTTCTTTGAAGCGAGTTTCTCCAGAAACTTGTGTCTTCCTCCACCCGCAAAGGAATAAGGTTGGAGATTCTGTTTCTCACCACAGCCGGCAGGTAGAACAACTGGGTTTGTTTATCAATGTTTTTCAGTCACCTGAAAAACCATTGGTGTTGCTCGAATGAGTTCCTCCTCAAACTCAGACTTGTCTCCTTCGCCTGCGAAAGAAGGTTCTTTGAGTCTTGCCTGCGTCAACCCCGGCCGGAAGCTACTTGGCTAAGAACGAGCAGCTCGCTTAGCACCCTTATTTATAGATTTCCGTGCCCCCACTTCCTGTTGGGCTAGAGCTGATTAGCGCCACCCCATGGCTGTATGTGACCCAACAACTGGCTAGAAGAGTAAACGGCAAATACATGAAAAGCCTATAATTTGTAAAACCAGGCAAGGCAAATTTATTTGCAAAGCACAATTTCAGCAACAATGCAATTCAAGGTGCTTTAAAGGAATTGGGGACACAACAAAAGGCACAGTCACGTGAGGGGTTAAGGACACTTCACGATATCCATCACAGTGTTTGTATTTTTAATGCGATAAAAAAGTTTCAGAGTAGGTGCCAAAGGGTTAGGTCTGCCCATCAAAGCAGACCACAAAATGCAATAACAAGTCCCAAAAAAAAATCAGAGAACTGCACAAGTCAACATTCACAAGAGGTGTTCAAGGACGAAACTCTACTTAGAGAATAACACTTGAAGGCCAGACCAAAGTTCATCAGACAGAACATAGAGTGACCAGAACCTCTGGAACAATGTTTTTCGGACACATAAGTCTAACACTACTTTCTTCTTTTCCTTTTATTGATTTTATTTGTATTATCCTATAAAGCCTTGTCTATAAATAAGGCAAAAAAAAATTTGTGTTCTTAAATTTAAAGCTATGCTTTTTTTCACACGCAAAACCAGTGACATAAAGCAAGATTTGGATCTGGACCGTTTCATTTTTTTTTTTTTTTTGGTATATTTGATATTCAGTCTTTTACACCTTGTCAAAAACATTTGATAGCTGTGACTTGCTTCTCTGAGACGTCAAGAGCACGCGTTTCCGAGTCCACAGCGTGAAGTGATTATTTGACTGATGGTAGCATGATGTGAGACAACATCAGGTGAGGTGGCCATTAAAGTAAGGCATGTGTCTCCTTAGTCTGGTAGTTTGCGGCAGCTTTCACTGTCAAGAATGAGAACCACCAAGGATTGCAAACCCAAGAGTTTTAGGAAGGAAAATTTATTTAGTCCAAAGAGCACAGCCGCTTCGGGTGGGGAGGCCCCCTGGCCAACAGAGAGCGGGATCACTAGGGAGGGTAGAGGAGAGGTTAGAAGCAATGCAGAACACAAGGGAAAACTGAGGAAAGTCCCTCCTTGTGGGTCCTGAGGCTCGAAAAGTCCAAATCCAAAACAGGAAGAGAATCAGAAATCCAAACATAAAGTGTCCTCCAAAACGGGTCTTGCAATGATCTAATCAACAGAAAGTGTCCTCCAAAACGGGCTTTGCAATGTTCTACTCACAGACTTGAACAGGCACTTTAAAGAGAGCGGGTCTGGTGGTCAGATAGGTGCTAGCAGAGACAATCCGGCAGAGAGTGAAAGGAGCCTGCAGGTATTTAAGGACTGCAGCCCAGGTGCAGCCAATCTCCTGACGAGGACGGGGTCTCCAGCAGGTGCTAACGAGCACAGGGAAACAGACTAGGACAGTTACAGCAGATCCTGACAGTACCCCTCTCCTAACGTCCGGCTCCTGACGGATGGCCAGACTGCTCAGGATGCTCTCTGTGGAATTGGGAGATCAGACTAGGGTCTAAAATAAAGCGAGCAGGGACCCAGGAACGTTCCTCCGGACCATAGCCCTCCCAGTCAACCAAGTATTGGTAGCCCCTTCCCCGACGACGACACTTGAGCAGACGTCTCACCGTGAAGACGGGCCCTCCCTCGATGAAGCGGGCGGGGGGTGGCGGGTTGATGGGCTGACTGAAGGCGCTGCTCTGTACTGGCTTCACTCTGGACACATGGAACGTGGGGTGGACCCTGAGGGGTCTGGGAAGGCGCAGGCGGACCGCTACAGGGTTGACCACTTTGGTGATAGGGAAAGGACCGATGAACCTCGGTGCCAACTTCCTGTTCTCCACACGAAGGGGCATCTTAGCTGTTGACAACCAAACCCTCTGCCCCACTCGATAGTTGGGTGCAGGAGTCCTCCTCTTGTTGGCAGCCTTGCAGTATCCCTCAACAGAACACAGTAGGGCCCGGCGGGCACGTCTCCAGGCCTGGTGACACCGCCGGACAGATGCATGGGCAGAAGGCACCGAGACCTCACGCTCCTGTGAGGAGAACAGGGGTGGTTGGTAACCAAAAACGACCTCAAACGGAGACAGACCTGTAGCAGATGACTTGAGGGTGTTGTGGGCAAACTCTGCCCAGACGAGATTCCGGGACCATGAGGTGGGTTCACGAGCACACAGCAGCTGCAGGCTAGTCTTCAGTTGCTGGTTCAACCTCTCAGATTGCCCATTGGTCTGTGGGTGCCAGCCTGAGGAAAGGCTGACAGAGACTCCGAGTAAACGGCAGAAAGAAGACCAGAATCTGGCGGTGAACTGGGAGCCTCGGTCGGAAACAATGTCTCTGGGGATGCCATGAATCCTAAACACATTGGTCAGCAGCGCCTCCGCCGTCCCCTTAGCAGTGGAGAGTCTAGGAAGGGCTACAGAATGGACCATTTTAGAGAACCTGTCAACAACAGTCAGGATCACAATGTTACCCTCTGAAGGAGGAAGTCCAGTCACAAAATCCAGCGAGATGTGGGACCACGGCCTTCTTGGAACAGTTAACGGGCGCAGAAATCCAGCAGGTGGTGAGTTTGACCTGAGCACAATCGGGGCAAGCAGAAACGTATTCCTTGACATCACTGGCGAGAGTGGGCCACCAAAACCGCTGTCTGATGACCTCAAAGGTCCTCTTCTGGCCCGGATGGCAGTACATACGTGAGGTATGGAACCACTGCATCACCCGAGGCCGAAGGTTCTCTGGGACGTAAAGGCACTCTGCGGGACAGGCAGACTGAGGGGAAGAACTATGGTTAGCTGCCATTACCTCCTCCTCAAGGTCTGTGTTGGTAACCGCCAGTCGCGCAGAAGTGGGAAGGATGAACTCAGGAGTCAAGGTCACAGGTGTGCAGTCATCCCGCCGTGACAGAGCATCCGCTTTGGTGTTCTTTGAGCCTGGCCTATAGGACAAGGAGAAGGTAAAACGGTTAAAAAACAGGGCCCAACGAGCCTGACGTGGGTTCACCCGCTTGGCGGTGCGCAGGTACTCCAGGTTCTTGTGATCCGTGTAAACAAAAAAAGGAATCTCAGCCCCCTCTAGCCAGTGGCGCCACTCCTGCAGGGCTTCCTTGACAGCCAGTAGCTCCCGATCCCCCACATCATAGTTCCTCTCTGAACTGGTTAAACGCCGGGTAAAATAGGCACATGGGTGAACCTTATTGTCATCCCTTGAGCGTTGGGAAAGAACAGCTCCAAGGCCCTCATTGGTTGCATCCACCTCCACGATGAACTGCCTTGCTGGATCTGGAGTGGTGAGTACAGGAGCTGAAGTGAAGCGTTGCTTAAGCTCCTGAAAAGGAGCCTCTGCTCTCTCGTTCCAGGAGAAGGTTCTCTTGCAGGAAGTTAGGGCATGGAGTGGAGACGCGATCTTACTGTAGTTCCGAATGAAACGGCGGTAAAAGTTTGAAAAACCAAGAAACTTTTGGAGGTCCTTCCGGGTCGTTGGTCGGGGCCAGTCCAGCACAGCTTTCACCTTCACAGGGTCCATCTCCACCCTCCCTTCTGAAATGATAATTCCCAAAAATGACGTAGTTTTAGCATGAAACTCACACTTCTCTGCTTTGACGTAAAGCTGGTTCGGGAGTAGCCTCAAGAGAACCTGACTAACGTGATCGATGTGGTCAGTCTCAGACTTTGAGAAAACGAAAATGTCATCCAAGTAAACAAACACAAATCTGTTAATCATATCCCCCAGGACGTCATTGATTAGGTTCTGGAAGACTGCGGGGGCGTTTGTCAGGCCGAATGGCATTACCAGGTATTCGTAGTGACCAGATGGTGTGTTGAAGGCAGTCTTCCACTCGTCCCCAGCCCTGATGCGAACTAGATGGTAAGCATTGCGAAGATCCAGCTTCGTGAAGACTGTGGCACCCTGAAGAAGTTCGAAGGCAGACGACATGAGTGGTAAAGGGTATCTGTTGCGGATTGTTACCTCATTTAGTCCTCTATAGTCAATACACGGCCTCAAACCCCCATCCTTATTCTTTACAAAGAAAAAGCCTGCTCCTGCTGGAGATGAAGAGGGCCTGATCAACCCAGCTGAGAGAGACTCCTCAATGTACTTGTTCATGGCCTCCCCCTCTGGACCTGTAAGTGAGTACAGCCGACCTCGAGGGGGAACTGCACCAGGAACTAAATCAATGGGACAATCGTATGGGCGGTGCGGTTGCAGTGATGCGGCTTTCACCTTGTTAAACACCTCCTTGAGGTCATGGTAGACCTTGGGTACCTTGGTCAGGTCACTCCTCTACTGTGGTGTTAACCTGGTGGGCAGAGTCTCTCCCCATGGCACGGAGGCACTTAGATGGGCACTCAGGCCCCCAGGCCAGAATACTCCCAGTCCTCCAGTCCACCTGTGGGTTATGCCGACAGAGCCAAGACAGACCAAGAATGACAGGCAGATCAGTGTCCTGAGAACATGAAAACTGATTAACTCAAAATGATTGTCTATCTGCATCTTGATTTGCTCAGTGATCAGGCGGCTGACAGTGATGAGGTGATTGTCAATGGCTCTGACCTTGAGTGGATGTTGAAGAGGATTGACCCTCACTCCCCACTTCCTGACCAGCTCCTCGGACATGAAGCTGCAGTCAGCGCCGGAATCAATGAAGGCCTTCTCCCCTTGTACCTGCTTATTGATGTAGAAGTTGACTTTAATTCTGTGGTTGGGCTGGGAGGATGAAGACATGGATCGGCTCACACACGACCCCTCCTTTCGTGCTGAGCCGCATCTTTTACTGGACAGGACTGGACATGGTGACTTGGAGAGGCACAGTAGAAACAGAGGTTCTGACATGACCGTCTGTCTCTCTCCTGCTGGGAGAGTTGGGTACGGCCCAGCTGCATGGGCTCCTCTTCTGGTCTAGGTGGAGGAAGGCTTGGGCCGGTGGGCCACCTTGGGATCGAACCGCGGTTAGGAAACCTCAGCCTCTGAGACCTCTCCCTGTTGGACTCTCTGATTCGTCTGTCAATGCGAGAGGCCACAGAGATCAAATCATTAATGGCGGACGGGAGCTCACGAGCTGCTAGCTCGTCCTTTATGCGGTCAGACAGACCCTGATGAAACATGTCAAACAATGCATGTTGATTCCACTTACTCTTGGCTGCCAGAGTCCTAAACCTGATGGCAAAGTCATCTACACTTTCATTACCTTGGCGCAGATGGGTCAGTTGGTAAGCGGCCTCTTGGTGGGGTTTGATAGGATCAAAAACCTCCCTCAGTTCAGCTGAAAACTGCTGGTAAGAAGAGCAGACATGAGACTTGTTGCCCCACTGGGCCACCGCCCATTGTGCGGCACGGCCTGTCAGCAGAGAAATCACGTAGGCCACTTTGGACTCCTCAGAGGGATATGAGGAGGGCTGGAAGGCGAACTGGATCTCACACTGGGTCAAGAAAGTCTCACATGATGCAGAGTCGCCGCCATACCTCTCAGGTGTTGCAATGCAGGGCTCGCGTACCTGCTGCACAGTCACACTAGCTGGAGCTTTCTGGGATAAACTCATCGCCTCCAGTCTTCTTGTGATCTCATGAATCCCATTAGCCAGTGCAGCCATCTGTGACTCATGACCGCTCAGTCTCCCAGTGATCTGATCCTTCCACTCCTGGGTTGCCCCTGGGTCCATCGATCTGGCCGGATCGTTCTGTCAAGAATGAGAATGAGAACCCACCAAGGATTGCAAACCCAAGAGTTTTAGGAAGGAAAATTTATTTAGTCCAAAGAGCACAGCCGCTTCAGGTGGGGAGGCCCCCTGGCCAACAGAGAGCGGGATCACTAGGGAGGGTAGAGGAGAGGTTAGAAGCAATGCAAGACACAAGGGAAAACTGAGGAAAGTCCCTCCTTGTGGGTCCTGAGGCTCGAGAAGTCCAAATCCAAAACAGGAAGAGAATCAGAAATCCAAACATAAAGTGTCCTCCAAAACGGGTCTTGCAATGATCTAATCAACAGAAAGTGTCCTCCAAAACGGCTTTGCAATGTTCACTCACAGACTTGACAGCACTTTAAAGGAGAAGCGGTTCTGGTGGTCAGATAGGTGCTAGCAGAGACGATCCGGCAGAGAGTGAAAGGAGCCTGCAGGTATT
The DNA here is from genome assembly GCA_028564705.1 of Apricaphanius iberus. Classification (NCBI taxonomy): domain Eukaryota; kingdom Metazoa; phylum Chordata; class Actinopteri; order Cyprinodontiformes; family Aphaniidae; genus Apricaphanius; species Apricaphanius iberus. The sequence continues at coordinate 348,406 of JAPXFQ010001402.1, read as the reverse complement.
TAAGGACTGCAGCCCAGGTGCAGCCAATCTCCTGACGAGGACGGGGTCTCCAGCAGGTGCTAACGAGCACAGGGAAACAGACTAGGACAGTTACAGCAGATCCTGACATTTCACACTCAACAGAACCTAAGCTTTGAGGTGTGTACTTCATACGAAAGTCACGGCGCCAATTCTTCATATCAAAAACGTAGACTGCCTTACCCAGAGCGCATTATCTGCCTCAAAACTCTGTAATTTAACATTGTTTTTGTTATTACACGCTAGCAGGACTCCACTCTGAGTTCAGAACGTCTCGGAAGTGCTTATTAATTCTGTTCCTGGGTGATTTAGAGGCAAAAATACAACTACACTGTCACATGATTTCATTGACATCACTGCTGTGCTCTACAGCGGTCAGTTAGATAGAACTTACTACTGCAGACTTTAACATGGTTTACGTGCTTTTGTATATGTGTTTCCAACCTGCACTAACTGAATGACAAACTGGACAAAGTTCAGCTTCCACAAGCTCCATTTCCTTAACCTATGCAGACTGCAGCTGTAATGGCGGCAGCTGCGATGTCGTTGAAATCCAACGTTAGTGTAAATTGGAATCGGTTACATTAAAAACCTGTAAAAACCCCAGATGCTAATACTTTATCATCTATGAGACATTCTGAACTCAGGGGGCAGGTAATGCCTTATTACAACTGGCAAAATCCTGCCCCCATTGACTCTCATTATATGGATATACACTGATCACTACTCAATTCAAACTCCAGCTGGATGGCTCCAAGTAGCTCCAAACTTGTCTCTGTGAGTAAATGACCATAATATTTGTTAAAAAAAATAAGGTCTAGGTTGGAAAAAACAAACTTTCCCTTTAACCTTAACAAAAGAATTATATATCAAATTAGCTTAAATTAACTGCCATTTGAGGCAATTTAATATGCAATGTTAATGTGTATCCAAAGACTTACTATTGCTTGATGTAAACTGAGCACTTTTGCATTTGGCAAATCTGTCTATATGACACTTAAAACAGACGGTGTCAGACACCAATGTCTTCACATTTACTTTAATACAGGGAATACCCAGATCAGAGTTGCCAAACATAATATGCCTCAAATGTTTTCGAAGAGTTTAGATTTCCAGTGAACTTCCTTTACCCAGGGCTTAAAACGTCTCAGTCACACACACACTGCAAACACACACACACAGTTTCCACTCATTTGTCCTGATATACGTCATGTGGTTCTCATTGAATCTCATGTAATGAAGTTACTTCCAGCCGCAGAAGAGTTAGTTATGTTGCATGTATCCTGTGAAAGTGTGTTGTGGGAAGAGTTCGATGAGTGGCAGCAGAGTCAATAATATGCTGTGAACTGATAGAGGATATCGGAACGGCATCTGCTCCTAAGATAATAGCTCTCAAACTTCAGCAGACTCAGCTTCCCATACATTTGGTTTTTATTTTGCAAAAATATTGGGTTCAGTCCCATAATAAAGATGGAATAAAAATAGATAAATCATCAGTTGGTCTTTAGTCAAAATACATTTAGCCTAGGTGTTTGGATCCAAACATAACATATGCATTAGTACATCTCTGCTCTTTTTAGTGCCCTGCAAAGATCCTAAACCTGATTACATTTTTTAACATTGTAACCACAAACTCAAACCCATTAATCCTAGTGCGATTTAATGTGACCCGTTGTTTTTTTTTCTGACAAAATGATCTGAAATGAGTAGAGCACAATTGTATCCATACCCCTTTATCAAGTTAACCTTAAACAAAAATGCTATTTATTGTAAGCCACTGATTGGCCTGGAGTTGTTAGTTTGAAGTGATGTCTCAGAGTGTAATAACAGTAAAAGCACCAATATCAAAAATATTCTCCATAAAATTGGAAATATAAAAGTGTCAGAGAAGGTTTTATTTTTCTTTGTTTTACTTAGCTAACAAAAAAAATGGAGTGCTTTTTAAGCTGTTTTAAAGCGGTAGGTAGGTAACTGACTGACCTATTGTGGAAATGTTTGTCGTGTGTCATGTGCCATTGGTGTGGTGTGTATCTGAAATGTGAATTTAAATTGTTGCTCTTGAGGAGTTAAATAAATGTGTAAATAAATAAATAAATGTGGAGATAAATAAACGTGTAAATAAAGGTATAAATAAATACATGTGGGGATAAATAAATGTATAAATAAATAAATGTGTAAAGGAATAAATGTGCAGTAAATATTTTTAGATTTTTTTAGATTTATTTATATTTAATTTAATGTACCCATTTATTTATTTATTTATTTATTTATTGTCATTTTTGACAGAGATAGTCCTCCATAGCCTCAGAAATACTGATACCATATTGAAAGGCAGTAAATACAGATGCATTTGAGCAACTATTCTTCAGCTGAAGGCTAACCCAGGCTTTCTACCAGACGCCACAGCAGCATTTTACAGGAGCAGCACGTTTAGCTTGCGTATTCTGCTGCTTTGCTCTTTCCGCCGGGCGCGTAGCAGCAGGGAAGCAGCTGTCACAGAGAGAGCACTAAATAGTATTTATTTTGGTATTTATTTCAGTAAAAATGTCAAGGTCCGTTTATTTTAGCTTGCATAAATGGGGTGCATATAGAAAGGTGCATATGGGGGGATTTCACATTCATAAGTTGCATGAACTCACCATCTTGCCCCAATACAGCAGAAATGTGAATCCATGCTTTATCCTTTTTTGACGCTATCTTTATAAAAAGTGTGACTGTTGTCATACAGGATTGAGTGCTTCTCCAATTCAATGATCAACTGTTCATTGTCCATGATGAAACACAAATGAGACCCTCCCGTGAGGTACTGACATCTCACCGGGCCGCACAGGTAGTGACCTCTTTTTCAGGAAAGCAACCGGAAAGCACCATGCTTCTTTTATTTTGAAAATTTCTGGATGCTGAGCCTTATCCAAAATTTCCTGTCTTCCCCTATCCAAAATGTTGAAATGTACACATTTCAGAGGCGTACCGTGTAGAAAATAGGACTGCCGTGTATATTTAGAAAAGTGCTGCTCCTCAGATGGGGCAGACTCGTGCTGCTTTTTCCTCCCGTGGAAAGGGTTCTATTGACTACAACGATGGTTATCAGCTGCATATGACGTACTGCTGCTGTAACTTACTGCTTACACGTCCGGTGGAATGAAGGGGTTACACAGAAAACTATTTGGATTTGCTTGATGCTCCAATGCTCCAATTGTGAGATCAGGATGCAGTCGTCATCAGTATCAAATGCAGTGATCAGATCAGAAGCAAAAGAATGACAGAGTTTCCATAGTCAGTGGCCAATAAAAAATAATTAAAAACTGTTAGAAGTGCAGTTTCTGTTATTAAGAGCTTTAAAACCAGACTGATCCCTCTCAAGAACATTATGTTCATTTTAAAAGGATTGCTAACATTTTCTAAGACTGTAGTACACACTCTTCTTTTCAGAAAAAAGCTGCAAATATGGGAAATGAACACAGAGAATCTAGGTTTAGGACAAACCTGACACAGGCATGCTAGGAAATCAGTTAATTTGTGGAGGGCCGATGAGGTGAAACACCTGAGGGATCAGCAGTACAGATGAAGGTGATTACAGTAACAGAAAATGAGCGGGACATAAAATAGACTTATTTACCAAAGGGAATCGACATCAGAAGCAGATTTGCAGCGTGAAAGCTCTTTTCTGACTGATTGGGGCGAACAGAGTAGCGCTAATGTGTTGTTTGAAGTGCATCAGAAAATATGGGCAGCATTTTATGAGGTGCACTTTGTGCATCAACGCGTGTCCAGCGTTTTTGCGTCCATCGCTGATGTTAAAAAAATCTGAACTTCAGCGTCAATTTGCACTACATCAACTAATCAGGAGCCTGGTGTGGGAGTGTCACTGTGGCTAATCATCCCAAGCTATATGACACCTCCTGTTTTCTATACAAATATAGAAAACTCAGCTGGAGACCAGGCCAAACACGAAACATGACAGAGATGGTGCCCCGCTCCCAGGTGCCCGGATCCATCCGCCACGGCTCGACTGGGTCTTTACCTCCTCGATCCCCCCTGAAGCAGACCCACCTCCGCCAGCACATGCTGGGCTTGATGGAGATGCCACCCCCCACTTCCAGGCCTGTGAATTGCTATGGATCGGTTTAGTCAGGTTCCTCCCTCAAGTTGTGTGTTTCCTGCTTTACGCTCATAAAAATGGCATATTTTGAAGCACGTCCAGTTCGTTTTAGACCCCGGTCGAGGTGCGAATGTTGTTGTGAATGTTTCTGATGCTTCTGGGTGAACGCACCATAAGAACTGAGGCCTAAAAAGCAGGGACTGAAAAAAAGTCTGGAGACGGAACACAATGATTAATGGAAACATTTCACTTAATTTCTATTCATGACCCTTACATTTTGATAAGATTCTGATTATTTCTTCTTAACAATTTCTTTCCTGAGGTACAGGAATAGCAGATGAAGGCCATTTTTTGTTGTGTTCAACTTTATGAACAGGTAATAATATCTTCAAGAAAAGGGGGGATTAGATTGCTAGTCGGCAATAGTTGGATAATTTAATTTTTGGGTTGAACTGAGGATTTTGGTCAAATTTGAGTATAATCACACATTTGAAGAAGAGTTTATAGTATAATATAAGTATACTAGAGGGGAAGAGGAGTATAGAAAACTATATAAGGATTCCAACATGAATTAAAATAGATTCAATAATTTTTTGGGGTTTTGAACATAAATCTATGAACTTTCTTTCATCTAGATCATCTATCATCTTGACTAATTTTCCCTTGTATAAGAAGTTAATGAAGCTTAACTCATTAACTTCAGTTGTGAAGTTCGGTTGCAGCAGTGACATCAAGCTAAACCAGACTCCCATGTAGGCTGATATCTGATCTCTTCATTTGCTTAAAGCAATAACACTTAATGACTCACACTAACCTGCGATGGTCTGGCAAACTGTCCTGGGTGTACCCTGCCTCTTGCCCGTTGACAGCTTGAGATAGGCACCAGCCCCGCCACGACCCCTTGAGGATTAAGCGGTTCAGAAAATGGATAGATGGATAGACTCACACTAAGGCTTGAGGAGCACATCATGGTCCTCCAGAAATGGAGGTCTCCTGACTGATGATCCTCCCCTTCAGGAAAAACTCAGAAGTAGCAGGGGCCACTTGGTGCAGAAGCTGAAAGGGACCAGAGGGGGACCTTGGGGCTCACGACAATGACCTAGAACCAAAAATCTAGGGAAGAGAACACAGTTGCACGTCGAGTCAATATTTAAAATCTCATCGAGATGCGCTAAAGAAGCTACAAAGCATCTCTCTCTGTTGGATTTCTTTTACAGTTCTAGCAGATGGCGAGATGAAGTGTGGCTGTCCGGAAGAGGTAGGGAGGTTATCAGAATGTCTTTATACCATCAAAATGACCTGAGTGGTGAACAAAGAACAAACACCACAAGTGGCTTAAACATAGTAAAAGACCCCAGTTTAGTTTTTTTTTTCAGGTTCTGACAATACGTTACATCTCAAAGTCATCTAAATGGACAATATCCTGATTACTATGAGCCAATTCCTATGGCCAGCATGAGTAATCTCTGAATGTGAATTAATTTTTTTATTTATTTATTTTTTGGGGGGGGGGGGGGTTTGGCTCTCTCCCACACCCATTAGACAATGTATTAACATCTTGAAATAATTTGGTTTTCATGTGTTTAAAAAAGGGAAGGACTGCAGTGGAAACATTATTTCAAGAGTAGTTCTATTAGTAGTTCTATCTAGTTTAGTTCTATTTAGTGATTAGTAATTAACAGTAAAGGCAGCTGGGGAATATTGCATAATGCTGGAGAATAAGTTGAAGAATCATGGACCTTATACCCACACTGGTGTAACTGAATGTCTCCTCTGTTATTTGTTATGGCTAAAGTAGCTCTGATATAACACACACAAACAGACAGGGAGACACAGCAGACAGAGACACACAATGTTTGTGGGACTGAGCATTAGGCCAACAGGGCTTCCTGTACCATTGAAATAAATGTGTTAAAACTCCAATGGAGACAAAAATATCCTTATCCTTATCTCCTTCTCTGCGGAATTCTACAGAATCAACAACCTATCCTTGTGAGGTTCCTGTCTGTTAGAACTCCCAACCTCTCACCGGACCGAGACAATGGTCCGGTGAACATTATACATTATATATATACATTATACATTATATATCTCTTTTAGCAATATACCTTTTACATTTTTATTCTCGTCTACTGAGAATATTCTTGGATGTTGGTAGAAATTTACCTGAAAACATGACAGGTATGGTCTGGTTCAGGAGTCTCCAACTCCCGTCTTCAAGAGCTACTATCATGCAGCTTCTAGAAACATCCCTGCATCAACACACTTCATTCGTATGATAAAATTTCCTCTTCATTATGGTTGTGGTACAGATGCCTTGTCCTCACGTAGCTGAGTATCTCATAACATTTTTCCACATTTTGGCCTGTCATCTACATGTAAACACAGATATTCGACACCAAAAACAATCTGCATTTTCTCTGTTTTCAATATCAGCATTTGGACGGATCAAAACAGTTTTAAGAGCCGTGACATCACTATCCGCGACAAAAAATGCTCAAACATCACTTTTGCGACCTGTTTACTCTCAAAAACAGCATTTATGCCCTCAGACTGTCAAACTGTCAAAGCGTGTTTTGCTCGCTTGCTTTTACAAGCTCTGCTGCATGCTGAAGTTAGAGGATAGAAAGTTACTCTGAGAATTTGGCAAAACTACTGCCACCTACAGGTTTGCCACGTCTTGCACGTGCTGAAAAACGCATTTATGTGGGAATTGCGTTTTTTTTTTTTAAGGCGCCAAGGACAATTTTTGTTTTCGTTTTAAACTGGCTACGTGTGTACATGGCCTGAGCTATATATTACCTTCAGATAACAGACAACTGTGGCTCAGTGATAGAGTAGTTGGCTTGCAATCGGAGCGTCGTAGGTTAGATTCAAGCTTCCTCCAGTCACATGTCGATGTGCACCTGGGCAAGGCACTTAACCCCAAAAACATCGTCCTACCGAGCCATGTTGGCTATCGGTGTATGAATGTGAGTGTGATTGGGTGAATGTGGCTTCAATGTAAAGCGCTTTGAGTGGACAGTATGACTAGAAAAGCACTATATAAGTTCAGTCTTTAGGCTTTAATCACTTTAACAGAGATGCAGCTAAAAGATTCAGGGCAGTGTCTCTGGAGGACTGGAGTTGGAAACTCCTGGTTTAGCCAAAGCCAATGTGTAAATCTGAAAAACTTGCAGCAGGACAGAAAAACTGATGTTCACATATAGTCTTATTTGAATGAACTGGAGCTATTGATTAATGAAGAACAAGGCAAACGTTTCAGTGCCTAGATCTATAAAGCTGACGAGCCAAAAAAGGCAGCGGTAATTACAGCAGAAGGTTGTTTCACAAACTATACATAGACTCACAGACGGATGAATACAAATGTACAGAATAATTTTTTTTCTCCTCAAAAAATATACAGGTAAATTAAAGTGCATAATGGTCATTCCATTATGAAGTTAAAGGTTAACTAAAGGTTCAGGAGCAGGACCACACCTCAAACCCGTTTCATACTTCTTAATCAGTCTTACCTCAACTCACCTGGGCCTTCTTCACGTCTCCAATCACGCTGCGATACACATATAAACCCTGCCTGCTTCTCATCTGTCGTCCTTGTCGTTCAATTTCACCCCTCCCTTCCCGTCCCTCTGGGTACTGCCGACCCGCCCCTTTCTACGCAGCATCCATCGGGTGCTGCCTCCCCGTTCTGCACTCCAGTTCACTCCTGTACCACCTCTTGTAACATCTCTCTCTTTCAGGTTCCATTTGGAGGGTCTTGAGCAGGCTCGGATAGACAATTTCCTGAAGACTGCACCCCCACACTGAGTCTTTCCAGTGTGGGGGACACCTCTCCCCAGACCATTCAATCCTCCATAGTTTCAATAAACTGTTAAATTCTGAATCTGTAGTGTGGTCATTGCTAGTGAATCACTGTTCAACTTTGTGTTGATATCAAATAAAATCTAACTAAACTATACGAAGGTGACAAAGTCAGAAAAGGTTCCAAGGGTCTGAGTACTTTTGTTCGGTACTGTAAATCTGTGCTGTCAAGAAAATAAACTGTCATAACACATTTCCTTTTGCTCTCGAGAGGACTTGGAAAGGTACTGACCACTTACAGTACATGTGCAATTCTTCAGTCCTTTTTTCACTTTAGAAAATCTCCAGAGATCCTGACCTAGCAGAAATTGTGCTTTTCAATGTCCCTGCTGCAATGTGTACATGGTGAAATACCAATAAGCCTCCTCAGTGTGGTGATCTGCAATGAAGTTCAAATTAATTAGCTTTTTTTTTTCTTTTGGCTAAACTCTCTTTGTGTGAAATTGAGATCTTAACAGTATTTTTATATAAAGTGCATGTACCTAGCGCTCTCCACAAATATCTGTCAGTTTTGTAAAAAAAAAAAAAAACAGCACACCATTATTTGCCATCATTTTTACAAGTCTGGCTGCTCCATTGGGGATGATTATCAAGAAGGACAGTTTTGCTGGATCAGTTTTATTGCAAATGTATTCTTTTCATTATTTCTGATTTTTTTTAATGCATGTACAGAAAAGGGGAAAGAGAACAGAAACAGAAGCGCTTCTGTTGCACCTAGTGCCTTTATGTCTTACCACTGCCCCAATCAGTGTAGCACTGTACATTCTTCCGCACCCTGCACATTTTCTCTGTGCATTTATGGCACAAAGACAAAAATAAATCTGGTATTATATAATAAAATGTGTAGAAAATGTTATCAAAATGTAATGGCCTGTGGGAAATTTAAAGAAAGACAGCAATGAGCACACACCAACTGTGCTTTAATCACCTTCCTTTAAAAACAAACAAACATGGATTTCAAATTAATTCAATTCACTTTTATTTATATAGCGCAAATGTCATCTCAAGGCACTTTACAACAAAAGTCGTATCAGTACAATTACACAAACATTCCAATCAGTTAAAAGTTTTCTATGCAAGGAATCCCAGTAGATTGCGATGAGTCATCGACGGGAGGTTGTGCCCGGATCATGCATACTCGAACCACAGCTATTCCTCAGCAACCTCTCATACTGAGCAAGCATGTAGCGACAGTGGAGAGGAAAAACTCCCCTTTAACAGGAAGAAACCTCCAGCGGAACCTGGCTCAATACAAGCGGTCATCTGCCATGACCGTCTGAGGTTCTGAGAAGACAGAGAAGAGACAGCATGGAGGATGCTCGGTGACTTTGAGCATCATCTGGACCAATGTTCTCCATCCAGCAGGGGGCATTATAGTTGAGCAGGGTACCAGACCATGTGGAGCTTCTATGGGGGAAAAAAACTGATATAAAACTGGGTTAACAATCACAATAACAGCAGAAAAAATATATCTGGAGAGTGGTAGAAGAAAAAAGTAGAAGAGAGAAGAAACAGTCTAAGCCTGTAGCAGCATAACTACAAAAATAGCAAGGATAACCTAAGCCACTAACTATAAGCTTTATCAAAAAGGAAGGTTTTAAGCCTAGTCTTGAAAACAAACAGAGTGTCTGCCTCACTGACTAAAACTGGGAGCTGGTTCCACAGGAGAGGAGCCTGATAACTAAAAGATCTGCCTCCCATTCTACTTTTAGAAATCCAAGGAACTACCAGTAGAGCTGCATACTGAGAACAAAGTGCTCTGTTAGAAATATATATGGAATAATCAGGTCTCTGTTGTAGGATGGAGCTTGATTATTAAGGGCTTTATAAGTAAGGAGGAGGATCTTAAACTCTAATCTGGATTTAGCAGGGAGCCAGTGGAGAGATGCCGAAACAGGAGAAATGTGATCTCTCTTTTTAATATTCATCAGACTCTTGCTGCAGCATTTTGGATCAAATGAAGGCTTTTAATTCCACATGGGCACAATCACATGTTAACTATACATGTGAAAATATGTTAAGGAACATGTGACCAACTGCATTTTGGACATTCCCCGTGTAAATTTTGAACATTTTTATGGTAATAGACTATGAAACCCCTGGGCATTCACATGTGACAGTCAGGGATAACATGTAAACCACATGTGATACATTATATTTTCCATATAAAAGCTACATAGAAAAAAAAAATGGTAAAACCCATGTAAAGTCCATGTGATCCCAATAAGCCATATCGGTATCGTGAGTGTGCATGCTCATGAATGCGCATACTCATGAATGTGCATACTCATTGTGTTGTGGTTGGCTGTGGAAACGGCAGTTACCGCAATGAACGGTGAACAATACAAAACGAACCAATGTATGATTGATACCCTCCCTTGTAATGAGTACAGTACATACAGAAAAGAAGGATCCGAATTGACGTGCAAGGTAGATAAACAAGGTAAGAAATGTGTGATTAAGCATTTTAATTGTTCAATATTTCTGTTGATCGTCTGGATCTAACAGTTTTAGATTTGGTAGCATAGTCATAACCACACAGGCTTCGCATAGCCTACTGAATATTAAATCAGTCTGTACATTACTGAATCTAAATAGTCACCATACAAACATAGCACCCTCTTGCACAGCCATGACAATTAATTATTCAGTCATAGATCAAACTGCTTCAACCTGCACGCACTCATTTTAGAGAGCTAATTCACGTGACCAAAAACCCACCTACAGTGCACAAAAAGGTAGTTGGCAGCCAGCAACGGTGCAAATTGCCCAAAACAAAAAGATGAGGGATGTGTAATTTTACATCATAGGTACACTTCAACTGTGAGGGACAGATTGTTAAAAAAATATTCACAGGAAATAACATTGTATGATTTTTTAAATATTTTTTTTTATTTATTATGAGCAAAAGCATATGTTTGTTCCTCTTAAAGAGAGAAATAATCCATCTTAAAATTTAGAAGGAAAAACCAGGAACACAATACATTTTCGTACATTCCAGCATGAGTCAAAAAGGTCAAGATAGAGTAAAAAAGAGTAAAATTGTACGTAAGAACAACTAAGAATGGGGTTAGAGTACCTACTTGCAATTTAAAGAGCAGCTGTAGTTGTTTGGGAACTTTATTGACAGGCTTTGGCTTTAGTACTTCAGCTGTACTAGTAAACAGATCTTAACAAAATCATTGATCACCACAAATTAAATAAGGCAACTAGAACTAAGATCAAGCGATAATGAAAACAGACGGTAAAAACTAAATAAAATCTAAATTGATTACCAGAACGTGAGGAATGGAGAAGTCTGTCTTGTCCATTTCATTGAACAGAAAAGAGCTTGCCATCCTTTTCTGGCCCATGAGCCACAGCTTGGAAAATAAATCACATTCAGGAGCCGGCTAGCTGAACAAATATGTTTTGGAGATATGGAATTTTGATGGGGGCTGTGCACACGTGGGCTCCCTCCGGGTACTCCGGCTTCCTCATACAGTCCAGAAATATGACTATCAGGTTTATTGGTCTCTCTAAATTGTCCTTAGGTGTGAGTGTTTTCCCTGTCTGTAGCTATGTTGCCCTCTGATCGACTGGCAACCTGTCCAGAGTGTACCCTGCCTCTCGCCCATTGATGACTGGAGATAGGCACCAGACCCACGGGACCCCTTGAGGATAAGCTGTGTGGATGAAAGGATAGTATGTTGATTAGATATGTAGTCTGAGTATATTTACAAGCAGTGATCTGAACTCATTCAGAATTGATTAGAGTAAACAAAGATATGTCTTTGGGATTGTTATATGAACCTTAAGCAAGTATTGGAAACCGATGGAAAAAGGCAAGTTGTTCTAAAAAATAGCTCTGAAAAGCAGAGCCTGAAAATAAGTCTAAAACCCATATACTAATAAACTGGGGATTTTTATCAAACATTGTCAAAAGGGCAAGCTTTAAAAGGAGATCTGGGGAAATTATAAGTCTTACCAATGGTTAAGGAGTTCCAGCGGAATGACTGGAATTCCACAGTGATTAACGGAAACATTTCTTGTCAAATTCATTACCGTTAATTTTTGGTTTACCTTGTTTATTTTAATTATTATTATTAGGCATGAAGAGCTAAGCGCTGCAAATGCCTATTTTATTTACATTGTTTTTTTGGAGGCCTAAACAAATTCGAAAAACTCAAGATTTTCTGCATTGACATCAGGCGTGCAAGAACATATTTTAAAGGGTTTAAACCGATCAGCTTGTAAATCAGTCCATTTGGCCTTGAAGTCACGGAGAGCTGAATCAATCTGTGGTGGATATTCATCAAGTCCCTGACCATCCAAGATGGGCAATTGCTGACATCACTTAAGCCGCCCCCACAGAACCAAAAATGCAATGTTTTGCTATGGAAGGGCTACAATTTACACCCTTGAGCTAATCAGCATGACATGGTGCACAGTGACCGTAAACAGCTGAATGTAACTCTGTATTTAAATATAGTGCCACCTCCATATGGACTTCTCCCCATAGCCATATGTCTGGCTCTAATTTCTAAAAAAAACCAAATTCAATATGATGCATAATATTCCATTTCAGGAGAGATATTCATGCTAATATCGGGTGGGCGTGGCCTAATTACTCAACAGCACCCCCTAGAAACCTTATAAACACCAGCCCCAAGCCATACTTTATTTGAGTACTATTAAATTTAGCACACCAATGAAGTGTCTAAGGACCTACAAAAACAGTCTTGTGGAGCCATGGTTCAAACCCAATAGCAAGTCAGCTATTTTGAATCAAACACGCCATTTTGTGCCATTTAACATGTCGTATTTCCTTGTACTCCTCCTGGACCTTTGGACTTACAGAATTCTAAACAAGCAAGGAGAAACTTAAGGCGTTAGGGATCAAAAGTTTTATACGTCAAAGCAGGTGGGCATGGCTAGTCCTCACAGTAAGGGTTCTCGCATTAAATGTACAAAGTGTAATAACTTCAAAATTAAAGGTCACAGCTGTATGAAACTTCATGTTTGCCATCACATACAAACTCTTAAGACATTCGTTGGCTCATCTGCTCATGTCACTTAAGACCAGCCCCCTTAGAACAGCAAGTGCAATGTTTTACTGTGAACGGTCCATACTTTTTCTTTTTACCTAATCACCATTTGGCTGTGGTCAGCCACTGAAAACAAGCTGGGGTACGACCTTGTCCAGTGCTGAGATTTTTCAAAAGAGGGTGTGGCATTTGCGCCATGGCAAAGCCTGCCGTCACACCATAGAAATACGTTTGGCTCAATTTCTACTGATATGCACCAAATTCCAAAACATGGATATTGGTCTATGTAAGAAATCCCAGCAGATTGTGATAAGTCATTGACGTGAGGTTTTGCCCGGATCATGCAGACTCCAACCACACCATTCCTGCACAGCACCCCCTAGGAGCATTGAAATAACAATCAGTAAGTGTTGCTATCATATGAAAATTTGAGATTCAGTACATATATCGAGTTTGTGTTGGCTTTCAACAAAGATTATTACAATTTTCTTTACGTTATTCATGTCCACTTTTTTATATTAAGGATCAGATGAGGTTTCTCACTGGCGAGGGTGAGACAGAAAGAGCTGCAGGTAGGTGCTACAGCCTAATGAATAGAACAATGAAGGAGGATAGATGATATGTCATTTTGTTTTTTTAGGTTTAACATATTTGTATCATTTGGTAGCTTTCTGCTGACTGGTGAGAGAAAATGTAGCTTGTGGTTCCCCATAGGTTGGGGACACTGTTTTAGATCTTTGGTGGTTAGAGGAACAGTTAAAACATAACATGATTAAGTGTAAATAATACAATATGCATGTTTTTATTTTGCATTAGTCCTCCATCAGTAATTTTCTTTACTTTATTCATTTCCACTGTTCTTATATTAGGGATCAGATGAGGTTCATGTTCACAATGGTGTGGGTCAGACAGAAAGAGATGGCCATGCTGAGCTGCAGGTACGGTCTAATGGAGGATGTGGGGATTTGAGAATGCTGGTCAGAGGATGGTCCTATAAAGTTTAAACAATATAACAAACAAGACGTAAACTACTTGGTAAAAGAGCTGTCCGTGTTTTAGAAAAGACGCTACATATTTTACAAGTTGGTGTTTCACCACTTGGTAGATCTAGATAATTTACCTGAACAAACCTACACCATTTTCTGTAAAATACGAGCCTGCCTTCAAAACTCCTGGATTCGAATATAGGAAAAAAGATATTGAGGAGTTTAAAGCACACGGAAGAAGTAATACACAGCATCCTGCTGTCTCTGTGACTGCACAAGAAAATCACCCACTAAATGCTCAGTTATCCAGTGCGGTGGCAAATCAACAAGAAGACAATAGGCACTGTCTTGGAAAAATTGTGGGTGCAATAAAAATTTTGGCACGACAGGGACAGGCCTTAAGAGGACATGAAGATGAAAACAGTCATTTTTTTCAACTCTTGAAAGATAAGGCAGATGACGATATCATTTTAGGCAAATGGCTGCAGAGTTCCCAAAAAGAGTAAATCAGTCCAAAGATTCATAATGAAATTCTGTCTATAATAAACAAAAATATTTTTAGTGGAATAGCTGATACAATAACAGAGCTGCCAGTTTTTGCCAGTACACAGTTATTATGGATGGAAAACAGGACATTTCAGGGGAAGAACAAGAAAGTATTTGCCTGCATTATGTTAACAATGACCTGAAGCCCCATGAAGAGTTTATTGGTTTGTATTCTGTTTTCTGAAACAACAGGAAAAAAAAACTTGCTAAAGTAGTTAAAGATGTACTGCTGAGGTTAAACTTACCTTGCCATGGTTTACGAGGTCAAATGTATAAGGGGGCGGCAAATATGGCTGAGAAGTATGCTGGTGCACAGGCACTTATTAAACAAGACCATCCACTTGCACTTTAAATTCATTGTGGAGCCCAATGTACTAATTTAATCACACAGAAAGCTTGTTTAGCTTCCGTTCTGATGAGAGACTCATTGGATTGGGTCAACCAGCTTTGAGTCCTTTTGGCTCATTCAGGGAAATTTAAGATGATCCATGCGGCAATAGCACGTGCAGAGAATGCATCATGTGCACCCCTGTGTCCCATGAGACGGGACAGTACCAAAACCATCACATCTGTTTTGTCACAGTATGGGTCAGTGCTGGGTAGCCTGCAGGAGATGGCTTGTGGTGCCTCAGTAAGTGCATCTCCTACTAAAGGCCTGCTGGGATAGTTCAGGAAAGGAAGAACAGTTTTGGGTCTCATCCTTGCCTCAAAAGTGATTTGTGAGCTTGAATGCCTGAACATGTCTTTCCAGAAGATAACTGGAAGCATTGCTGAAATGAGGGCTGCTAATGAAGTTGTTTTGACCTCACTCAAGGCCAGAAGAGATGAGGCAAGTTTCACAGCTCTGTTTAAAGACCAACAGCTGTGGTTTAGTCTTTAGACCAGACCGCCCCCAAAACGCCTCACCGGTGGTGCTGAGCCACATCAGCCTAAAAGTGCGAATGACCACTACATGGGGGAATTTTTTAAAGTCCTGGATATTGTAGATGGACAGCACAGTGAGGTATATTACCAGGCTGACTTACCGACTTTGCAAAAGTTGGAAGAGATACTTTTCAGTGGAGAGACTGATGCTGCAGTTGTTGAAAAATACCCAGAGTTAAACAAAGAATCACTTCCATTTCAGCTTTCTATATTTTGCCACAACTACTCTTTTAGCAACAGTGCAGAAGCTGCAGGAATCATTTGTGGACTGCCTGTAGAGGTACGAAGACTGTTTGGCCAAGTGGAAAGGGTGGTCAGGTTGCTGTTGGTGGGCTCTGTCTGATCCTCAGAGGCAGAGAGAAGCTTTAGTGCCCTCGGCAGGCTCAGAGCATGGCTCCAGTCCACAATGACACAAAATAGGTTAAACCATGTTGCTGTTTGTCATACGTTGGTATTGCTTATTATAACTTATTTGAAAATGGAAAAAATAAAGTCACATGGCTTAAAAATTATCGAATGCACTAACATGTTCTTTACCTTTACAAATGTATCTTTTATAATATACAATAGAATACGCTTTGGAAATGCAGTGTTGTTAATTTAACACATATTTTTGTTCAAATCATTAAAATATGTGTCAAGATATCAATTTGTGTCTCCCCGAGACTTGAACTTCTTCCTATGCCTTTGGTTACATCTCAAGGTCCTTTCCATTTCCTGAATACTATGAACTAATAAAGATAGCCTCATTAGTGAGCCTTAACGACACTAACTTTAGGATTATAAATCTGATACTCCCAATTCAGTTGTTCAGAAATTAGTGTTTCCAAGACAACAAGAAAAGTCCAGTTGCCTTCATTTAACTAAACTACTGTATGACTTCATCAATGTGTTACTAAGAGTAATCTTAGTTTCAGTCCTTCTCAGGTAATTGACCAGTTCCATTTGTGTTGTTCCGGCCTGTTCCATTCTCAAGATCATCTGCACCCAATGAGGTGAGATCTTGCATGAAGCCCCAGGTGGAGAGAGATTGTCATGATCTTGTATTAATTCAATTTTTCAATAACTTCTTGTTGCTCTCTTCTCACTAAACTGCATGCCTACTGCACATTGGCTCATCATAATCTTGTGCTGGTTCACAATCTTGTCTCTGCTGTTCTTTGACAGCTCTCTGGTCTTCTTGGCCATGGTGGATGTTGGGGTCTGACTGTTTGAAGGTAGGGACAAGTGCCAATTATAGAGATAATAAATTCAAACAGGTGCCATTAATACAGGTAACAAGTGGAGGACACAAGAGCTTCTCAAATAAGTAAGATGTCTGTAAGAGACCAGAGTTATAGCTTGTTTGTAGGTGCTAAATACTTTTTCTCTGCACCATTATATAAACAAATTATTTAAAAAACATACAATGTAATTTCCCGGACAGTTGAGGTGTACCTATGATGCAAATCACAGACCTTGCTTATTTTTTTGAGTGAGACAACTTGCAAAATCGGTGGCTGCCAAATACTTTTTTGTTTCACTAAAACTCGAACTCCTGCAAGGAAATCTTCCTTTTCCTCAACCATTTCTGATTTTACACCATCAGGGGAAGCCAGGGCAGTAATAATAGCAGAGATGTCCTATCATATTCAGACTCCTGCACATCCATCCACCCAGACTCCAATTTCTTTTTGTAATTTGCTGGCCCACAAGGTCTTGGACAATTCCCCTTGCCAGAGAAAACCTGTCTTCTAACAGTTTCTTAGCCATCTCTGAAGCCCAGCAGCACTGTCCACTCCCCTCACATTGCCTTTTACTGTTGAAAGCTCTGATCTACTGTCAGTTCCCATCATGCAAGTCAGGTGGAAGAAAACTTTGCCATGTTTCTCTCCCTTTCAGCAAAACAAAACTATAGTGAAATCTTAGAGAAGCCTGCTCTAAAATGTGTAAATCTGCCTCTATATTTTAACTGTAAATGTATCCTGACTAATCAAATGCTGATTTTTGGACTGTCTTTAAGAAACAGCGAATGTAAAGCTTTTTCTGCCTGCTCATTCGATGGTATATTTTTATTTTTTTATTGCATTAGTTTTATTTAATGCAAAAGGTTATATCCAATTCAGTAAGGAAATATTAGAAAAAAAAGCATAAGTTTTGTGGAGGACACACCTTTCTTTGTCTTTTCACAAATTGTTTATGGAGTGTGTTTAGAAAATCAGTTGCACCTCCAACCTCCTCCATGTGTGTGTGTGTGTGTGTTACCCTTGTGTTTAATGAAGCATTATGAGCATCCATATATTAAAATAAATTATGCATACAAAAGGATTAAAAGTAGAAAGAAATTGGAGATATAATGTAAGTTGATTAAGGCTCTGTGTCTTTTTGTTGTTGGTCATCTTGACTGAGGGGTCAAAAAAAAATCCCTTCATAATCTATTTTTACCTGTCAATTTTTAAATTATATTGACATGTTCTATTTTTTCCATTTTAACTGTTATTCAGTCTCAGCAACTGAATATAGAACCCATATCTTGCCATCACTCATCAAGCTGATGAATACATTTAACTATTTCTACACAGTAACAAAAACCACTAACTGTGGTCTCTGTAACTACATATAACCAATTAACTTAGGGTGTTTTCCAATGGGACTCAAGTCCGTATTCGGGTACCGTATTTGCTCAAAATCCACTTATTTCGTACCTTGTGAACACAGCCTGGACCGTGCCAGGATGCGACCAGAAAGGCGAGGCAAAGCAAGGCAATTTTATTTGTATTTGAAAGACCTGCCTTGGAGGTAGGATCAGAGTCCAGGTACGAGTGGATACGAATCATGTGAACACAACCTTTACTCTCGCCGTATCTAAGACAAATAGACACGCTCCACACAGAAGTGACGACACCGTCGACCGATGTTACAGAATCGCCATGCGACCATAAAGAGATCAAAACAATACAATTCAAGCATCCCACAGCAACACATCACGTTACAAAGCAGTGGGTTTACTACTACACTCACCCTGTAGATGGCTTCAGGTACCAGTTGACCAGTAGACCAACGTGTTTACATTCTAGGCTGTCGCTCGTTTTATGATGTCCTTCTCACTCCCTTGTTTGTTGGATAGCTATAGAATTATTTATATACTGCCACCTACTGTTTTGGCATAGTCCGTCATGTAATACACTGGACTCAAATACGGTCAGAGATCGCACCATGTGAACAGAAAATTTGCATTTTTGTCTGGCCGGTTTCTTGCACAGCCACACATGTGAAAACGGCCTTAAAGGGACTATATCATGCTATTTTACAGCTTTCAACTTCTGGATTGAAATGTATATGATAAAATGTTACAGTTGGTGTTATACAGTATCAATTTGTCCTGAAATTTAACTTGTATCCTATAGTTAATGTTAGACCATGAAGTGAAACCCCCCGTTCCCCTGCAGAGCCTGGAGCAGATCAAACTGAAACAAACTGCTAAGCTTCATCACAAACAGTATTCTCACAAATTATTTGAAAAAGCACAGAGTACCACAATGAAACTCTGTTATATTGAGGGCTCAGTGGTTGTTATGCTTTATTTTTTTTGTGTAAAAAACTGCGTCAATAAAGCCTATTTCATTTGCTAAATCTCCAGGCTTTAGACACAGCCCTAACCAACTAAGCTGCATCCACTAAGCAAATCTTTCCAGCCCAGTATATAAAAAAGCCGTGGGTGTTGTTTGCACCTGTTTACTGAATATTCTGAGATGCTACAGATCAATTAATTAACACAATGCTGGTATAAGATTACATAAGCAGCTTGATAAATGGCTAACCCACATTAGCATTAGCATGTAGCTACTTACTTCACTGTCCATCAGGCGTCTTTGTTCTTTGATCCAGCTGCTGTTCTTCAATTCAATTCAGTTTATTTATATAGCGCCATTTCACAACAGATGTCATCTCAAGGCACTTTACAAGAAGAGTTATTATAATACAATGTTTAATTTAGGAATTAGAGAACCACAGAAGATTGCGTCCTGACTTCTCAGCAATCTCACACTGAGCAAGCATGAAGCGACAGTGGAGAGGAAAAAGCCGAGACCGTATGGGGTTTGGAGAAGGCAGCAGAGACACAGAAAGAGGAACAGAACTGATGCAGAAGCTGGTAGCAGGATGTGGAGAACGTACCTCCACTGTAATGCCATCTTAGTCAGGGTTGTCAAGCAGGGCGGATGAGACTAACCTGTTAACTGGTCTCTAACTGTAAGCTTTGTCAAAGAGGAAGGTTTTAAGCCTAGTTTAAAAAATTGACAAGTTGTCTGCTTCACGAACCAACCCTGGGAGCTGGTTCCATAGGAGGGGAGCCTGATAACTGAAAGATTTGCCATCCATTCTACTTTGAGAAACCCTAGGAACTATCAGTAGACTTCAGTCTGAGAGCGAAGGGCTCTGTTAGGAACATATGGAACAATCAGGTCATTTATGTATGATGGAGCTTGATTATTACAGTAAGAGCTTTATATGTGAGAAGGAGGATCTTGAATTCTATTCTAGATTTTACTGGGAGCCAGTGAAGACAAACAGGGGAAATGTGATCTCTTCTTCTTTCATTCATTAGAACCCTTGCAGCAGCATTTTGGACTAACTGAAGACTTTTAATTGTATTCTTTGGACTATCTGAGAATAAAGAGTTACAGTAATCCAGCCTTGAAGTAACAAAGGAATGGACTAGTTTTTCAGCATCATTCCTGGACAGGATGGTTCTAATTTTTGCAATATTCCTAAGGTGAAAAAAGGAAATCCTAGAGACTTCTTTAATGTGAGATCTAAATGACATATCTTGGTCAAAAATAACACCGATGTTCTTTGCTTTATTACTGGAGGCTAATTTAATGCTGTCCAGGTGAAGGGTTTGACTAAGTAGTTTCTTTTTCAGAGCTTCTGGTCCAAAGACGACAACTTCTGTTTTATAAGAATTAAGAAGCAAGAAGGTTAGAGTCATCCAAATTTGTATGTCTTCCAGACATGCCTGTAGTCTTCCTAACTGATTGGATTCAGCAGGATTTATGGATAGATATAGCTGTGTATCATCTGAGTAACTATGGAAATTTATCCCATGCTGCCTAATGATTTTACCAATAGGAAGCATATGTGGCATTCTTTAGGATTGTAAAATAAAATCCTGTAATCCATTCAGCCAAACAGGCATTCTCACAGAGAAAGTAAAAAAATCCAACAATCACACTTAAAATACAAACTGTTCAACTGCTGTGGCCTGAACACACACTCTTGCAACTAATGTTGTTCTGGAGGCTGAATCTGTAGCTCGCTGCCAAACTGGAGACTGACAACCACCACTTCAGTCATAGTTTTTGTGTTGAAATAATCAGAATTAGAAAAGACTGTAGGAGGCCTTGTTCAGCTATTTCTTCAGCAGGAGGAAATACCACAGTAACCAGTGGTTGGCACAACAACTATGGCACCAAAACGATGCCAGAGGGATATTCCATGAAGGAAGCTCAAAATATTAAGGCTCATTAAGAAAAACCCCACTCGAATTAGTGCCACAGTTCACTCCAGGTGTATTTAGTTCCACCAACGAAGCTCAAGTGAAATCTATCCCCGCTGATTCCAGCGAGGCTTAAAAAGCCAGGCTCATGTGTGTCAACACAACATTAAAGACAGCCCCTGTCAATTGATGCTAGATAAATGAGAATGGAAGGATATATATATATATATATATATATATATATATATATATATCCCATACAAACATACTTAGTATGCAAATATATAAAGACATAAAATCTACGAAACAAATTATCTTATTTACTTGGGCAATTCAACTAGTTTCCGGGGTTTGAACTTCAACACTGAGCACGTTTCTAGATGGTCAAAAAAGAAACATGATATAAAGGTTTTCTGGATAAAGCTTGAGTGTATTAAGATTTCAAGATTTAAAAAAAAATCTGGGTAAGCCCTTCTTTACTAGCTAGATGCTGTTGATGAAATTGCTAAACACATATTGCTGTTTCAGCACCAAAACATATCTGACCCCATTCCTTGTGTAATATCAAATCGTGAACTGGACATTTGAAGGAAGTCTTCACTGGAAGGTTTATTTCCACAAAAATAGCAGTAACTTTTGTTCCCAGTATACAACCATATTCCTTGGGTTCTTTGGTTTAAGTTTTCTGCTTTCTTCTATGACAAAAATAAGATGGAATAATTGAAAATGTCCAAACTTTGTATAGTTTTTAAGATATTAAATTCTGTAAATTGAAAGACTAAAAGAGTCAGTGAAATTAGAGATATGATTTATTTGCTAGATTTATCAAACATCAAAAATATTGCATTCAATTTGAGGGTGAATTTCTGTCATAGAACATATTCAGGATTATAGTTCCTTATGTGTGAGCAAATTACAGTGTGTCTAATTATTGTTTAAGCCCCCAATAAATTGTATCATTAGGCCAAAAGACTTGCTTAATGTCTCTGTCGCATATTATAACAGCTAAGAGATCATTGCTAATTACTCCCTCATTAGCATTCACTTCTGAACATACAACTGAGCAATCTTTTCATGTACACACACCCCATCAGATAATACATTAGACAGGTTTCAGGGTCACAGAAACGCACGAGGAGTCCGATACAAGGAAAGGAAGGCTTGATGAGAAGATTGCTGATGAGAATAATGAGGCAGAAAAAAAGTCTGAAACAAAAAAGAGAGGAGACAGCAAAGACTGTTCTTTACGCAAGAAAGAGAAACAACTATGTTTAATGAAAGTTGTAGAGAAGAGACTTGGGAAGTTTACTTGCAGATATAAGTCGACTACATGGAGCTGTTAGAAATTTTAAACGTGTTGTTTGCGGTACAGTGGTATTTCTCTGGTCTGAAAGCCACTTTCAAAAATTAACAGTAACACACAAAAAATACAAGGACAGCAGCTTAATAGAGTACTTCTCCGTTATTATTTTCAAAATTTCTGCTTCAGTGATAAACTCACGCCTTCAGGTATTTATTTAGGACTCAAGGAGATCAGGGGCTTAGCCCAGATGGCTGACTTGCAAAAAAACATCGACACACACAAATTGCACTTATTATGTCTATCTATCTATCTATCTATCTATCTATCTATCTATCTATCTATCTATCTATCTATCTATCTATCTATCTATCTATCTATTAACAGCATCATAGTAAGCTGTTGATTGAAGTCACCTCAGATCACAGGTCAAGGGAATACTGCTTGCATCCAATAAGAGCAGATAATATAAAGGAAATGGGCTATATTGATGTAGATTCTCAGTCGTCATACATTTTCATTGTCTGTATTCATCCTTTTGCGTCCAGGTGAAATCTTCAGAATACAGGTGTAGACTAACCTGCTGTCCGTCTCAGTCACAGGGGATTATTATGTGAACTGTGTTTTTTTGTTCCTTATTTCTTGAATCCTGTTGCTTCCTGGTCCAGTGAGCTCATCAAATAATCACTTTAAATCTTTAGCAGTGGTCAGCAAGAATTCATGGCAAAGAGCATTCATTATGCGCTGTTTTTAACCTGTTGACGCACCTTTTTGTCCATCAACATCCACATTGTAGACAGGTTTTGATCCAAACAGCCTGGAGCCGACCAATTTGATGTTTCATAGGCCAGAACCCTCAACGGGGCCACTGTGCGTACTCGGTGAAGCAAGTAGAGAAAGCTCACTTCGCTGTTGTGTATAATGTGTCAGAAAGGTATTTCATTCTCCACAAAGAATGAAGAAGAGTAATCTCCAAAGTGTCCGGGTGTCTGTGAATGAGCTCAAAGAACTTTCTTCAAACAATATACAACCATACATGTATGACTTCTCATCTAGTTATATGAGTTAGGGTAAATGATTATACAATTCCTAAAACATCTGAAAACAAAAAAGTAAGATCACCAAAAATAATTCTGTGTAGGTATCATCCTCTAAGGAAACCAGAAGGTTTTAATTTACTTCAATAAAACACACCATCCTGTTAAATCAGAAAAAATAAGTTATAATAATTGCAAACAAACAAAACAGAAATCTCATCCATTTCCCATTCTTTAACTTCAACACAATTAGTAAAAATATTAGTAATAATTTCTCTAATCATCATTTTAGTACTAGGATGAACTCAGCTCTTCCCTCTTTGCCAAATTGCTAAATTTGGCACCAAAAAACATAAAAAGAAATCCCAAACTCCTGTTTACAACACAGAGCAAAACACAAAATTTTAGTAAAACAAAAATTAATACTATCATTCTATTTGATGCCAGGATTCTCAACAGAATACTTTTTTTTTTCAGTCCTCTGAACAGGCTGTTCAGAGGACTGAAAAAAATTTGCACCTCCTGAATTTAGAGAAAAGGGTTCTAGAATAGTTATGATAATAGAATAGAATAGAACAATTGAATAATATACCATTTAATTAGTGAAGACTGTTTTTGATTACGATCACGGAGGTCTGCTTTAGTGAGTAGGGTATTGACTGTTGATCTTTGTTGTTTTGTTTTAATTCTAAAAGTTTTTGTTTAGAGAAATTTTAACTTTTGAAGCTTGTTTATGAAAGGATTTTGTATTTTTTGTTTTATTGTTAAGGGTAATTGGAGTATTATGAATGTTACAAACATTTAAGAAAAAAGGTAAACTGCCATGTAGGGGAAGTAACTGGAGTTTTCATTACACAAATAAGTTTGACCATGTTTGACTCATTTTACAGAATCTGACAGATGTTTTTGAAGTATGAACTGTTTTCATTGTTTACAGTCAGAATATCCGGGTTCCAGTTAGCACATTTGGGTTTGTTTAAATAGGAAACATGAAACAAAAGTCACTTTCAAATATAGATTAGAGTTTTAGAACAAACAAGTTCTTTAAGTTTGGCAATTTCTAACAATAAGCAACCACCTGGTTACTTTCACATCAATTTGATCAGGGAATGAGACATGCCTGTCCTGTACTGTGGTCTTCAAGTCCCACAGAAATATGTATAGGTAAGCTGTTTTGTCATTGATTTATATCTTGGATTTTTTCTTTATAAATATGGATAGAATTTGAAGTATGGAAAACTGAAGACTATTTTTGTAAGACTATTTTATGTTTATCAGTCAGTGCTATTCTCGGATTTTGTTTTAAACAATTGATGTTTTTTGATTTTGATATTTTCTCTCTCTGAGCCAGCTTGATAGCGATCCAGTTTACTGATGTGACAAATTATGCTATATTACTTTGGATAAAGTTTGAAAAGAGGGGGAGTTGGAGTCTGGATCTTTGTTGGTCATTGCTAAGGTGGGAGGAGCATCACAGGTAACCTTAACGACACCAACAACAGTTAAAATAGAAGAGAAATCTAGTTGGACATATTTATCTCACTGTAAGTAGCATAATTATAGTAGCAGAAATTATTAATTGATTAAAGGGACAGAGTCCAGGAAAAGTGGTGTGAAGTCTGAAATTCAAAGGGGTTTAGTTCAATATGAGCTATTTGTCTCAACCTCAGTGAAGCGAAACCAGGAGAGCCACTTTTCCATAGAGACTGTTTTCAAGAGGAGCAGAAAGAAGAGGATAGAACCTTTGCAGATGGCTATTACTTTTATTTTAGTTACTGCAATTATTTAGTAGTGCTTTAGAACAGCAATATCTAACATAGAAAAATCCACCCTTTTTTTCTTGATTTACTTTGTGAACAGGCCACAAAACATTGAAGAAAAACAATCAATTTATGGTATCGATACAGTTTATATCTGAGGAATAGACATTATGTTATTAATTGTTATGTTTGCTCTTAGACACCATATTTTGTAGTAAATCAACATAGAGCCTACTGATCTTACTGATTAATTTTCAGATATTTTACTCACCTCAAGGATTTGGGAGACTTTTGAGCCTGAAATGTATTGCCCAGGCAGGAAGTTAAATGGGTCAGGAAAAGATCTACCGTTACACCAACGGTAAGGATAAGATTGACAGGGAGACGGACGTAACTTAGGGTTAACCTGGGTATTTCAGCAATCATTATTACATTTGAGATCAGACCAGGGATCCATTTGTTTGAAAATGTTTTGAAATAATCTGATCATAATGTTTTGCCAAATCTGGGACATGGGAAATATATCAAAATGATTTTGTATACATATCTATGAGCCATGTAGTTGTGTGTCCTTTGTTCTGACTCACTCCCAAGCCACAGGGCAACGTGTGCTCCATTTAGAGACTGTGGACGTAAGGGGAACTTTCCCTATGGACGATCATCTGGTTCTCTGTGGATATCTTTTCATATCTGCCTTTGAACTGGACAGACAGGAGGATCTGTTGGACCTAAAGAGCATTATTTTCTTTGTCTGCAGTAGAGAATAAGAACCTGAGGGGGAGGAAGTATACTGCCACTGCTCCAAATTACCGTATCTGGATATATTAATGCTCCACCAGAGCACAAGCTATGGAGTGATGGTGGACACCTGCTGCGATGACTTTACAGGACATTTATCTGAAACCTTAATACATCAGCATTTACACAGTTTTACGTTGGGCTTTAGCTTATTTTTAGTCTACTGTAGCATTAGCTCACCATATAAGTGGTCCAGCTGGTCTCATGTCTTTGTATGTTGGTATTGGAGTCTGACAAAAGCCGCAGACTAAGAAGTATGTTGAAAATCACCATTGTGGCCTAGCAACAAATACCCTACTCACTAAAGCAGACCTCCGTGATCGTAAACTGGCTATCATTAAAATAAAACACCTATATCTAACGCTTCTCTATTCTTGCTTTGTCCTTAATCCACATATGAAAAGTCCGGTTGTCTGTTTGTTGTGGCAGCGTGTGTGTATAAACGAACAGCTCTATACACAAAGTGTTTGCCTCGACTTCGGAGAGAACTTCCAGGTCAGGTCACTCTCCTCAAACAAACATACCAAAATCAAAAATGAGCTCTCATTATCCATTGTTTCCATTCCAAAAACGAAAAATCGGATAATGGTTCGTGATCAGTTTTTTCGTGCGCCAACAACATACGCTGTTCTGGGGCGAAAATTACGTCAACATAAACTCTTTCACCCGATGCCAATTATGTCCCCAGTAGCCAATGGGCTCTAAGACCCGCCCCCACGTAAAATTAGGCTCAACTCCGAAAACGAAAAGTCTGAATTGAAACTGCAAACTCAGGACTGAAAGCAAAGGGGAAGAGAAACGTAAAAACTGGCCAAAAAAGGTTGAAAATACAAAACAGGAGTTGTTTCAAATAACCTTTTTTTTCATATGGTTACAGTTTTAGGTTTATAGATTTTTTATTCAAGTTTTCAATATTTATTCAAATTTACAATATATTTTTGTTTTTCAAATTTACAGTTTTTTTTCAAGTTCACAATTTATTTTTCAAATTTACAATGTGTATTTTTCAAGTTCAACACTGTTGTCAAATTTGCAAATTATTTTTTCAAATTTACAATGTCTATTTTTCAAGTTCAAAACTGTTGTCAAATTTGCAAATTATTTTTTCAAATTTACAATGTCTATTTTTCAAGTTTACAATCTGTTGTTTTCATTCACTTTATGCTGATCCTGATTTGGCCCCATACGAAACAACTTTCTCCGGTTAAACTCAGACAAAACTGACATCATTGTTGTTTTGGCCCACAGACACAAAGAAAAAGTGTTATCAGTCATCTTGAGTCTCTGTCTTCAACCAAAAAATCGGGTTAGAAATCTAGGGGTAATCATGGACTCGGACTTGAACTTAAACAGCCAAATAAAAGCAATAACATCAACAGCTTTTTACCATCTGGAAAACATTGCTAAGATCAGAGGAACAGTGTCGAAACCAGACCTAGAGAGATATATCCATGCATTTGTCTCCTGCAGGTTAGACAACTGTAACGGCTTGCTTACTGGCCCCTCTAAACGAGCTGTTAGACAAGAACCAGGAAATACGACCATATTAGTCAAGTGCTCCGGTCTCTGCACTGGCTTCCTGTCGCTCAGAGAATAGAATTTGAAACAGCTCTGCATGTGTACAAGTCTTTTCATGGTTTGGCACCAAAGTACATCTCTGACATGTTAGAGACATATGAACCATCTCGGGCCCTGAAAACTTCAGGGAGAGGTCTCCTGGTGGTTCACAGAGTCAACAATACAGGTGCTGGCCAGTAAATTAGAATATCATCAAAAAGTTGAATTATTTCAGTAATTCCATTCAAAACGTGAAACTTCTATACTGTATACTTTCCTTCCACACATAGTGATATATTTCAAGTGTTTATTAATTTTCATTTTTATTATTACAACTGACAGCTAATGAAAACACCAAATTCAGTATCTCAGAAAATTAGAATATTCTGAAAAGGCTCAATATAGAAGACACCTGGTGCCACTCTAATCAGCTGATTAACTCAAAACACCTGCAAAGGCCTTTAAAAGGTCCCTCAGTCTTGTTCTGAAGGCTCCACAATCATGGGGAAGACTTCTGACTTAACAGCTGTCCAAAAGACGACCATTGACACCTTGTACAAGGAGGGCAAGACACAAAAGGTGATTGCTAAAGAAGCTGGCTGTTCGCAGAGCTCTGTGTCCAAGCACATTAACAGACAGGCGAAGGGACGGAAAAAATGTGGTAGAAAAAAGTGTACAAGCTCTAGGGATAACCGCACCCTGCAGAGAATTGTGACGACAAACCCATTCAAAAATGTGGGGGAGATCCACAAAGAGTGGACTGCAGCTGGAGTCAGCGCTTCAAGAACCACCACGAAGAGACTCATGAAAGACATGGGATTCAGCTGTCGCATTCCGTGTGTCAAGCCACTCTTGAACAAGAAACAGCGTAAGAAGCGTCTCGCCTGGGCCAAGGACAAAAAGGACTGGACTGCTGCTGAGTGGTCCAAAGTTATGTTTTCTGATGAAAGCAATTTTTGCATTTCCTTTGGAAATCAAGGACCCAGAGTCTGGAGGAAGAGCGGAGAAGCACAGAATCCACGTTGCATGAGGTCCAGTGTAAAGTTTCCACCGTCAGTGATGGTGTGGGGTGCCATGTCATCTGCCGGTGTTGGCCCACTCTGTTTCCTGAGGTCCAAGGTCAATGCAGCCGTCTACCAGGAAGTTTTAGAGCACTTCATGCTTCCTGCTGCTGACCTACTTTATGGGGATGCAGACTTCACTTTTCAACAGGACTTGGCACCTGCACACAGTGCCAAAACCACCAGTACCTGGTTCAAGGACCATGGTATCCCTGTCCTTGATTGGCCAGCAAACTCGCCTGACCTTAACCCCATAGAAAATCTATGGGGTATTGTGAAGCGGAAGATGCAATACGCTAGACCCAACAATGCAGAGGAGCTGAAGACGACTATCAGAGCAACCTGGGCTCTCATAACACCTGAGCAGTGCCACAGACTGATCGAGTCCATGCCACGCCGCATTACTGCAGTGATGGAGGCAAAAGGAGCCCCGACTAAGTATTGAGTGCTATACATGCACATTCTTTTCATGTTCATTCTTTTCAGTTGGCCAACATTTAAAAAAAAACATTTTTTTCATTGGCCTTTAAAATATTCTAATTTTTTGAGATACCAAATTTGGAGTTTTCATTAGTTGTCACTTATAAATATCAAAATTAAAAGAAATAAACATTGGAAATACATTGGTCTGTGTGCATTGCATGAATATAATGTACAAGTTTCACGTTTTGAATGGAATTATTGAAATAATTCAACTTTTTGATGATATTCTAATTTACTGGCCAGCACCTGTAAACACAGTGAGGCTGCATTTCAGTTTCAGGTAGCTAAAATCTGGAACAGTCTTGTTAGAGCCATATGACAATTGAAAGTATTTTATCTGCACTCTTGCTTTCTTTATTGTAATTAATTATTTTTTAAGTCGATGTTTTTTTTCCTTATTATCTGTTTTCTTAATTTATGCAACTGTGAAGCGCTTTGAATTGCCTTGTGCATGAATTGTGCTCCTCAAATAAACTTGCCTTGCCTTGCCTTGCCACTGTCCAGCATCAGATCCTCTGCGAAGGGCCTAGTTAAAAAAAAATGTCATAGTATTTTATCCACAACTTTGGGTAAAGTATTTAAGTGCTTCAGTAACCTCCACCAGCCTCAGGAAGAATTTGCTTTCCACTGGACATAGCATGCATGTTACAGGAGCAGCATGTTTTACTTGCGTATTCTGCTGCTTGGCCCTTTCCGTCAGCAGCAGCAAGGGCATCAGCAGCACGTAGAAGCAGAGAAGCAGCTGTCACAGAGAGAGCCCGAAATCATGCGAGCTCAGCAAAGTCACGCGTGGTTTTGTCATTAAACGCAACAACAAGCAGGAAAAAAGACTACAAAATGGCTCCAAAAGGTCTGTGTTTTATGTTCTGTCCGTTTTACATTCGCCTATAAGTTTATGTTATGTCAGGGAATATACAAAATCCCTCTAAGTGCAAAAGTATAATGTTAGTGGCGATCCGGGGTAGTGTAGACCCTCCCGCAACCTACTGACTTCTCTCAGGGCCGCACAGGTAGTAAAGTAAAGTTACCGGAAAGAAGCACCTTTGTTTTATTTTGAAAATTTCCGGATACCAAACTGTCTGACTTCCTGTCTTCCCCTATCCAAAATGTCTATATTTACACATTTCAAAGGCGTAGCGCGTAGAAAATAGGACTGCCGCGTATATTTAGAAAAGTGCTGCGACATGACGCTCCTGTGATGGGACAAAATCATGCTGCTTTCGCCTCCGGTGGAAAGGATTATATTGATTACAGCAGTGACTAACAGCTGCGTATGACATGCTGCTGCTGTAACATGCTGCTGACGCGTCTGGTGGAAAGGAGGGGTTGGTGAGGAGTCAGTTCTTTCAGACTGTAGAAATGATGGACACAGCTATCATATAAACAACATTGGATTATTTTTCAGTTTTTAGTCCTGGAGAACGCACTATTCTAACACATTCAATTAAATTAGCTTGACGTTAGCAGTAGCACACTTGATTGGAACCTCTGTTGTTACCCAGCGCTATATAAAAAAACAAATAAAATTAAAGATGTATGCATCTTATAGTAGTGTTACTTGAATACAAGGTATCTGACAAATAGTTTGTCTTAAAGTGTTGTCAGCAATATTAAAAGGACTACAGCATATGGCACTGTAAAATTGATAACGTATTTCTTTGGTGTTTTTTATGTAGTTTACTTGCTTCAATTTACATTATTTAGTATAATCTTTGTGTTAATATTTGAAGAAAACACTGAAAAATTAACTATAGCTTTTAAGTTGTACAGTGTTGTTGTGTTAGTGATGGTGTTTCAAATGCATTGCTAAATATAGCACATTATATTTTTTGTGCGATTTTGGGCCATTAAATAGTTGTATAATATATAGTTATAGTATGTTGTTGTAGGAAAAACTCTTCTGACATCTTCTGAAAATACTAAATGATTTAGGTGTGAAAAGGTATAATTTAGAGGCATAGCTGGTCCACCTCAAAATTCCAATTTTTGTTCCAGTCTTGAAAGTTTTTTAGCTATTCAGGCAATATATATTCTACCACTTTGCACACAGAAACTTATTTTTTTTTACTTTGGTTGTCATATATTTGAAATATTCTTCAATAGAGTCTCACCAAGTGTTCTAAAGCCTGATGTCATAGCCACGGTTTAACTCCGATCTTAAATCCAAAATACTTCAAACAGGTAACCGGCATTGCTGAAAAGATGAAAAAGAAAAGACGAACAAACAGAAAATTACAATGCATAAAATCGGCTAGGAGAAAAAGAGTAAACAACAGGAAAATAAGAGAAATGTGATTAAAAAAGAGGAGCTTGGCAGTCCGGAGGTAATGTGAAAAAGAGAGAAAAGATCTATAGAGGAGAAGTGATGAGTTGACTTCAAAGAAACCGTTGATTCAGAAGTGGACCGTGCTTTCACAGAGAGACTGCCTACTGAGAGAAAGATTGTGAGAGACAGTGAGTGAAAAATGCTGAGAGAAGAAGAAAGAGAAGGTGATGGGCATGTTGAGTGACTTAGAGAGAAGCATGGTGGGGGGTGTAAAAGGACCAACAGTGGTGTTCTGACTCTTTTGGCAACATTTCCATAAAGGTTTATGCCCACTGGGTCAGTCTGTGGAAATGATGGACACAGGAAAGTGGTAATGTCTTGGTGATGTCTCCAGTAATGTCTCCAGAGTATCTCAAAATATACAGTAGTAGTATAAGAAGAATATTGTGGCTAAGACAAACGTAAGCGGCCAATAAGTGCATTTCTGGACTGACTAAGAGGCGTTGCATTGTGGTTGTGCATATCCTGCTTTGACTCTGTCTCTTTCACTCCTACCAGCATCTGCTTACTGCCTCCCTGCTTCTCAGGGCTAACCAGTATAAGGCTAACATGTAGGGGCGCATGTTACCCTCTATCGCCACAGAGTGTAACGTATTTCATTTAATAATTCAACTTTTCTGGGGGACATGTAAACTGGGACTCAGCTCTCAGCTAGATCTTAGGCTGATTACTCCAAAAACCTTGATATAGATTGGATGTAAATGTGCTGACTGCCAGAATACCTCCCCATTGAACTTAAAGTGGATGTGACATAAATAAATCAGTTGTCTTCTATTTACAATGGAATTTCTTAGGTCTGAATTCCTAATTTTTGGAGCTCCACAGGCCCCTCCTTCCTACCCCTCTTCTGAGGAGTGTGAGAGTAACCCGTTTGGGTGTGGTCTCTGCAAATGCAAATGAGGTACTGCATACCCCGCCCCCCTCTAGGTTGAAAAACCTTCCTCTCAACCCCCTTCAGCCATTGAAGAAACTTAATATTTGCACATTTTTGAGAGATGTTGGAAGAGTTGACCAGGAAGACGTACATTTATATTTTTGTTATATTACGCTCCCAAACAATATATGACCACTTTTGATTTGCCCAAAACCCAAGGGGAAAACTCTTCTGGCCAAAATTCAACCTACCTGTAACTGACAGAAATTGCAGTTCCCCTCTCATCTGCTAGGGCAGCGGTTCCCAAAGTTGGGGTATGGACCCCACTTGGAGTCACATATATGTAAGTGTGGGGCAGGCCCGGAGTGTTTTTTTTTTCTCCCCCTCTCAAATGGCCTGCCATACCACGCATTGAACCGCTGGTCTCACTGTAGCTCGGCCACCTCCGCCACTTGCAGGTCCTCTCTCTGTCTCTCTCTCTCTCTCTCTCTCTCTCTCTCTCTCTCTCTCTCTCTCTCTCTCTCTCTCTCTCTCTCTCTCTCTCTCACACTCACTGCATACGCACCCTGACGCAACCTGATCTTAAGTTACAGGTCATGTTAAGGGTCCCTGGTGGGCGAGTCAGTTGTTTTACAGGATGGAAAGTAAAAAAAGCAAGGGTTGCGCTAGGCTAGGATCAATAAGAGAAAGGCTCTGGAAACAGAAGCGCCCAAATGAGTGAAGATTGGCAAATACTTTCCTACAATCGGCTCGCAGTTTCAATCTTCAAATAAGTTTGAAGATTTTGCCTGCAAACCACCGCAATTATAATTTCAATAAATAGTGTCACATTTGCACATCATACCATATCATTATATATGCGAAACTAATAAAATTACGTACAAGGCAAATTATATGTATATACAAATAATGTAATATGTTGATTGCCAAGAAACAAAGGTTTTCATCTGTTGACTGTTTAATTTCAGCATTTATGGGGGGCACCTGGTGGGTTCGAGGGCCCTAAGCAGTGGCTTAGTTTGCTTGTGCCTTGACCCGGCTCTGGCAAAAGATAAAAATAATATGGAATAAGCCTGGATATTTTTCCCCTGAAAATATTTAAAATTTGTTGAATCACTTTTTTTCCCCCAGATCAAACGTGCTAAAAACGTACAGATTTATGGATTTTTGTTTTCATATAGCTGCAGGCGAGTCTAGGTAAACTGGAGAATATGTGAAAGGGATAGAGGATCTTGCTCAGGGGCTGATTACAGAGGCAGCAGCTCAGGAGCCACCCAAACCGCAAGTTTGAAGATGAGTCTGTTGATAGTTTTGATGATTTTGCTTGCCCTCAGTCAAAGGAAATGCATAGATTTTTTTTTTATCATCCCAATCAAACCAAAAATATTTCTATACAAAAAGATTTTAATAGAAAAGATCGAACCAACCGCAAGTGGCTGACTTACTTTGAAAACAATAATTCCCTTTAATGTTCTGTTTGTCTGGCTTTTGCATCTGTGGTTTGTGATAATTCTTTCATAAAGATAGGCATGAAAGACTGGAAACACGTTCACCAAATAATAGCGGAACATGAAATAAGTAAGACTCACAGAGATAGTGCAGATGCTTACTTTCTGAAAGAACAAAAGGCAGACGTGAAAAGCCTGTTGACTCACATCATTGTTCACATCATACCTCACAGACAGGACCTTTATGGTAAGTTTAGATACCTGTTCTTCTAAGGTCCATAAGATCACATGTGGTGTGCCACGGGTTCAGTTTTAGGCCCGGTGCTTTTTAACCTGTATATGCTCCCTTTTGGTAGTGTCATCAGAAGACATGGAGTTAACTTTCAAAGTTATGCTGATGATACATAGTTGTACATCTCCATTGTCTCCTGATTACACACGGCCAATGGATGCACTTTTTAAGTGCATTTCAGACAATAAATCCTGGATGGCAGAAAACTTTCTCCAGCTCAACCAGGACAAAACTGGGGTTTTAGTTATCAGTCCTGAGGCTCAGAGAGAGAAACTTTTACCAAAACTACAATCATTGTCTTGAAATCCTTCAAGTGAAAACTCTGGGTGTGACTTTTTAACTCTGAGCTAACTTTTATTCCCCACATTAAAATATCAATAGAATAGGTTTTTATCACCTAAAGAACATCGCCAGAGTCCACCCAATTCTCTCTCGGGCCAATACAGAGCATGCTTTTATCATGAGTAGAATCGAGTACTGTAACACCCTGCTTTCTGGTCTTCCGAAAAAGACTACCTCAAGTTTACAGCTTTTACAAAATTCAGCAGCTCGTGTCCTGACGAAGACCAGGAGGCGGGAACACAATACACTGGTCTTAAAATCACTGCTTTGGTTCCCCGTATGTTTTAGGATTGATTTTAAGGTTCTTTTAATGGTTTTTAGGTGTCTTAATGGTCTTGGGCCTTCTTATCTTTCAGAAATGCTTTTACGACATGAACCCTTGTGGTCTCTGCGCTCCTCTGGAAGCCGTCTCCTTATTATTCCCAAAGTCAGGACACTTTCCTGGCTCATCTGTACTGAGCCCCTTGTTGCTCTTGTTTACTGTTGCTTTTATGTGTGTGTGAGTGGGAGATGGGTTGGATTGGGGTGGGGGGGTTGGGGGGGTGGGGGGTTATCATTATTTTAGTTTGGGTTTGTGGGGTCATTTTAACCTGTAAAGCACTTTGAGAAGCTTTTGTAGTTGGAAAAGCGCTTTATAAGTAATGTTTGATTGATTGACTCGAAACCAAATGTCCTTGGGTTCTCAGCAAGTGAAACAGAAACATCAGGTGATGGAGCACATAGCGGATGTTATTAAAGTTTTTGGCAAATGTGGCCTTAGCTACGGGGGAGGAAAAGACGAGGCAGGCTACAGTCTCAAGAACATTGCAGTTAATCATGGTAACATATTAGAGTTAATTCTACTTTTGAGTAGATATGTCACTTTCCTAAAACAACATGTGGACACCTGCATACAGAATAGCAAAAAACTGCATGCAAGTGGGGCAAAAGGCAGAGGGTGCCTTGTTACATTGTTGTCAAAAGACACATTCAATAAAGTTTTGGTTATTATCAGCCAAATGATAAAGTCAATTATCACCAAATAAGTGAGACAAGCTGGCATGTATTCAGTCAAAATTGAAACCACACAAGATATCAGAAGCAAAGACCAGTGCTCTATCATCCTAAGATTTGTCATTCATGAAAGACTGATTGCTATTGTGGACTGTGAGTCATCCACAGGGCAGCATTTTGCAGAACTTTTGAAAAACATTCTGCTGGAGCTTAACATTGATATTGGCACATATGTAGGTAAATCTAGTGATGGTGCAACCAATAAGCAGGGACCATATCGGGGGTTTTCTGCATTCCTCTCTGAGCAGTTCCTCTCCACTGTCGCTACATGCTTGCTCAGTATGAGGGTTTGCTGAGGAATTGCTGTGGTTGGAGTCTGCAAGATCCGGGCACAACCTCACGCCGATGACTCAACGCAATCTGCTGGGATTCTTTACATAGAAAACTTAACTGAATGGAATGTTTGTATAATTGTATTGGGATTACTTTTGTTGTAAAGTGCCTTGAGATGACATTTGTTGTGAACTGGCGCTATATAAATAAAAGTGAATTGAATTGAATCAGATTCATATATGGTGTTACGCACATCTTTTGAATCTTGTACTGGGAGAGACAACAGGTAGTGTTTTGGAAAGTGCATCCCTCTTTACACTCCTTAATGATATAGCAATTTTCTTCAGAGAGTCATACAAGCATATGCAGAGGTGGGAAGAGGTGAGTAAGGACACGCATCACAGACGACTGTGCACTACAGGGCCTACAAGTTGGTGGGGTAAAGATCAGCCACTAAGTAAAGTGTTTGGATAATTTGGGAATCCTCAGGGATGCTTGTTTCTGCAAGTTCTTATGACTTTACATGTCAGTCTGGATGACAGAACCAAACAGCCAACTGTGACGGCTAAGGCAAAGGGATTCCTAGAAGCCCTTTTGAGGTATGAGATCGTTCTCACAGATGAAATGTTTGTTTGCATTTTTTGAGCTGACATCTTCCCTTTCAATACTTACAGGCAAGAGGTATGGTTATAATCACAGCTCAATGTCTGGTTGAGGTGACATTGGAGGGTCTCAAGGAGTGTGCTAGGGACGTTGAAGGAGCTAAGTGTGCAACTGATGAGTTTGTGAAATATGCAAATGGAAAGCTGCAGGAAGAAGAAGAGTGTGAGCTGGTGTTACAGACTGCTCTTACTGAGAGAAGATTCAGGAAAAAGAAAAGAATGCCCGGAGAGCTTGCAGAAGATGAGCAGCTAGCAATAGTTGTAACTGAATTCAAGGTTAAAGTTCACAATGTCATTGTGGACACAGTGACAGACAGTATCCAAATAAGGTTTTCTGCTAATTCCAAACTTTGCTCAGACTTTGTCTATTTAGATCCCCGAAACTTTGCTTGTGAGGGAAAATAAACTCCCCAGCTCAGCTCTAGAAGAAATAAGCAAATGTCTCCTGAAGTTTGACAACAGAGCCACAGTTGGCATGTTATGTAGTGAGCTCCACAGTCTTGCATGTCAGTGGGACAGACTAAAGATGTCCCCTTTGCAGGGTTACACTGTCAGGACAGTTAGTGGAATAACACAAGGAAGCGAGGAGGATCCTTTCATGGGACAGCAGGATGTTGAACTACAGAGCAAATTGTGATCCTCTTGCAAAAACTGTGCCATTTGTTTTCATATCATCCTCTCTCAGTGTTAATAGCAACTTGTAGGCCACAGGTAGCCTATGAGAGAAGTTTCTCAACAGTGAAATTTATAAAAAACAGACTCAGGACCACTTTGGCCCAGACAAAACTGGAGGCACTTATGCTCATGTGTACTGAGAAAGAAATGATCATGTCTTTCGAAAATGATACTGTAAAAAACTAAGTTGCAGAGACCCATACACTGCTCAGGCGCTTATTAATGTTTTCGGTTTAAACAGTTTTCTCTGAAACATCTGTTATAGAGGAAATACAAGACAATAGCATCATTAGCAAAAAGTTATGTTATACAGTAAATAGCAAATTTGCAGAGGAAAAAAAAAGGCTGTTATAAGTGGGTGCAACATTTATATTGTTTTTTTTTCCCTTTAAAAGATTGTTATGTAAGGTTTCAGATATCTATACATACTTATTTGAACAGAATTTTTAAGTTCTGATATTGTTGAAAACAATGGGTTGTAAAGAGCTATTTTGCAAATGTGCACTGATGTTGAAATAAATGTCATGTATGTTGTAAAGCAAGCATTATTTTTAATAAATGGGATATATTTAAGAAAAGTAGACTAAATTAAGGCTTTAAACTGTGATTTATTAGACTTAACAGTTAGACCAAAGTTATAACTCTGTGATTTTAAAAACAGGTTGTGATTTAAATTGGGCCGGCTGAGCCATGAAATTCCAGGGCTGTAAATGAGTCCCACTCCAACCCTGGTGTGGGGTCTTGACATTCTCTTAATAAAATGGTCATTACCAGAAATGGCAATTAGCAGCCATCTTCATCCTACAAATTGAATGAAAGATGTAAAAAACAAGGGGACTTGAATTAATAAAAGCAATATATATTTCTCAATAAATCGACTTTTGATGTTGGTTATGTTGCCATTGTACCACTTTTTAAGTGACTAAAAAAAAATGACTCCATCAATATTTGGGGGTCACGGCCCTCTTAAATTTTTATTTTGTGGGTCAGAGACTGGAAAGTTTTGGAACCCCTGTGGTAGGGGGTAGTTGCAAAAAGAGTCAAGTTCCCAGCATAGCTGAAATCGGGAACATTTATGCAATTGAAGTTATCAGAATGTCAAAACTCTCTGAACAAAGGGCTGATGGATTCGCTCTTTCTGCATCAGTAAACTGTGACGATATGTCCCCCCCAGTCTGTATATGCAAGCTGTTCAGCCACAGATACGCACCAAACGTGCTGTCACCTTTAGATTTACCCGTCACTCTTTAAAAAACAGTCAAATACAAACAACATGTTGAGCTATTTTCACAAGGCTTCCTGTTTTTACACCTCTTACACTTAACTGTTGAATGGCTAAAAGACCTTAGGATGTGTATTTTTTATTGTGAATCTCCAGTCCGGCTGCATTTAAGTCGCAGTGTGAATAGGAACCAAAGCAAAAAAAGGAGAAAAAAAATTGGTCCAGACCAAAGCAAGTGAACTAATGGACCTTCCTGGTGTGAATATGCCCTAAAAGCCTTACTTCCTGCCGATTACTTGGTGTGCTTCTTTGAAGGTCAAACCGCGGCTCACTCTCCAAAACTCCTCTGATAGGTCTGCATTCTCTCTGGAGAAAATGGTCCTCTGTGGCACATCTGGCAGCACGAAGCTTCCCTTTCTCCATGCCATTTCTCTGCCGGTCCGGCCTCCACCCTCAGTCTCTTGCGACCTGCTCCCACTGGATCTTCCCCACATTCCTCTACAAGAAACTTCAGATTTCCTCACTCCTGCACATTCAACACTTACTGAAAAATAAATTCTTACTCAATTATTTAATCTACTGTCACATCAAGTTTACCTCTGGATGTACTCCTTCCAGTGTTTTCCCCACTGTCTCCTATTGAAGGATCTTCCAGTTCCTGTTCACCATTTAATCATTCAAGAATTCTGCTTTCGGTCTCCTTTTCTGAATCGCTTGTGGGTCAGAAAGTTAAACAAAACCATGCTTTTAGTTGCCTGCTCGTATCCAGCTACAGATGAAAATGTGCTTTTTGGCTGATTCTGGCAAATTTAGATAGATGTTCTAAATATGGAAAGGAAATTTAAAATAAACAATAAATTAAGCTGAAAATAAAATATTATATTCATCTTTAACTAACTGATTTTTTTTCCTGATAAAATAGTGGAGAAAGCAAAATAACATACCAGCTCTCAGATTTAGGTAGGTTCCTACTCTGCTTCTACAGTCTACCCAAGAACATGTATGCCAATATCTGTGCTTATTATCACCTTAAATGTTTTTTTCACCTGGTGCTAAATATCAATTTATGCCATTTAGTGCAATACTGTATGTCTGCTATACAACCTTTCACTCTACCAGTTGGGAAAAGCTGCTGCTGTGTGTTTGTAGGTGTGTGTGTGAATGTGTGTGTTTGCGTATGTGTTCCCATTGAAGCCTAATTGTCCAGCTCCCAGGGAACTTGTAATGCAGCCACAGTTCATTTAGTGACTCTATCTGCCCCAATTAGAGAAGAGTAGAAAGGGATTTAGTCACAAGCACTTATGATAACCACACTAATAGCTTCCTGTGATCCAGAAGAAATGGTCTTAATTATCGCTCTCACACACAGTTCCCTGCTTGCACCTTTCTTTGCAAACCTCAAAAATTCTAAGAATTGTGATATATCGTTTTACTACAGTTATGGGAACTGTTACAGTGAAAAACGTCAGAGAACCTGTATAGGAAAAAAACTACTTTTTTGGTTACAACTAGATGACAGGGCATGTTCCTTCAGGAATTTCTAGTAGAGTTTGGCTCCATCATTGTGAACCATTAAAATGCACTAGATCATCACTTCCATATTTGTCTGAAATCTGTGTATGGTTCGTTCTCTGGTTTTTCCGTTTTAAAAATAAAACCAGAAAAAACAAAAGATCAGTTTGTCTATGTTGTTTTGTCATTTTGATTTAAAACCAAATTTGAAAAACGAAAAGTAGAGAAAGAAAAAAAACACTTTTTTTCCCTCCAATTTGCAGGTTAAAACAAAAAAGTCTTTATCTGCTCAGGAGCAAGCACTTTACACCACTTCTGATAAATTTCACGGTAAAATGATGATAGTTAGCCATGTTAAAGTTACTTTATTAATCTTCCAGTAAATAAATAAACATGGTTTTGTGTGTGTGTGTTTTAAAACAGTTTCTTGTTTTTGTTTTAAATGGCGAGAATCAAAGTCTGAATCGTGTTCATTAAAACCTGAGGGATATCAGCCACCAATACTGTTTTTTTCACATTGTGTTCATTTTATTAATCCCCGGTGTTAAAGGATGGAATCTGACTCTGCTGGACTCGATAACTAGGCTTCCTGACCAGATGAATTTAGGATCATTATTAAACTGTTCTAATGTAAAGTATGACACATAATGGACACAAAATACATTTCTTGCTTTTGATCGCTAAAGTCTCCTGTTTGTTTTGTCTAAAACAATCTGTTGTAGCAGATTTATTATTTAGGTATTGTGACCGAAGACATATCGCCTCTCTTTCAAAAAGAAAAAAAAATAGTTTTAGCAAAAGGGAAATATTTCAGCCTGACTTTCATCCTATGTTGTACTGTTTTTACACCCCATGGGCCAGAAATTAAACCATTCATTTAGTGTTTTAGGTCATTAATACCTCACATCATATTTTGGCTGCTAGAAATATTCAGTTCTCCTCTTCACAACATAAGAACTAATTAATTTACAGATCTATCATCAACAGTGCTTAGTCATTTAAACATGGACAATTAGTCTTGTGAATATGAAGAAATTTGGTCTTACTTTACCAAAGTTAAATGGGGAATAGAATATTTCGGATACCTTAAGTATACCGTTTACCCCCTAGGGAACAAAATAATTTACAGGCCTGTCATTTATAGTTTTAATCCTACAGCTGCCTGAAAAATTTGGAAAAAGAGTGTTTATTTTATTTATTAATTTACTGGTAGATTAATGAAGTAACAACTATAATATGACTACCTATCATCATTTTACCAAGAAATAGATCAGGCGTGAAGACTGTCCGATCTGCCTCTCTGGCTGCAGAGCAAAACCAGAATTACAGGTTTTAGGTCGAGAACGTGCAGTTCTCGACCTAAAACCTGTAATTCTGGTGTTGCAACAAATTAAAACCAATCTCTGATTTTGTATTATAGGTTAAAAAAGCTAATGTAAAGATCCTTCAATGTGTTTTTTGTATTTGTTAAATATTACGATTTTTTATTTTCGGGTTTCAAAAACCAAAAAACTATGTGGTTTTCTGTTTTTGTTTTTTTGTTTTTATTTTGAAACGGAAAAACAAAAGAACCATGAATTAGAACGTCTTTCCAGTTTTTGTTTCAAACGAAAAATAAACTGCCTGAATGTACATGGACCACATAAATTGGGCACTACATGCTTTATATTCAAAAAGTGTAGTTAGAATTCAATTTCAAAAATACTTTTTTGATCAAAGAGGGAAATTAAGTGTTGTTGTGGCTCATACTAATTCATCCTTCAAGGAATTGTTGTAGACCATGTTGGACGTGGGTAGAAAGGATTTCCTGTAGCGGTCTGTGTTGCAGCAAAACTGAAGAAGCCTCCAACTGAAGATAATAATAATAATAATACATAAAACTTATATAGCGCTTTTTTGGACACGCAAGGACGTTTAACAGTACAAAGACCAAAACAGACACATTTTTAAGAAAAAGCCAGTTTGAAGAGTTGGGTTTTTAGTACTGATTTAACGTTTTGTATGTTTCTGATCAACTGAGGAAGAGAGTTCCAGAGAGTGGGGGCTGCGATTGCAAATGCTCGGTCCCCCAAGGTCCGGTGATTAGCGCAGGTGATGAGAGTGAGGCTGTTGGTGCCCGCTGAGCGGAGGTGGCGGGTAGCAGTGTAGCAGCAAAAGCTTGGTGAGGTAAAGCGGGGCCAGGTTATGGAGGGATTTGTAGGTGAGGAGGAGAAGCTTGTCTTGAATGCGATATTGAACGGGGAGCCACTGGAGCTGTTTGAGGACGGGGGGGATGTGTTCTCCGGACCGGGTGTGGGTCAGGAGGCTGGCAACGGAGTTCTGGATGTATTGCAGTTTTTGGAGATGAGTGGTTGGAAGTCCATAAAGAAGGCTATTGCAAAAGTCAAGTCTGGACGTGATAAAAGCATGAGAATTTCAGCCGTTGACTGGGTAAGGGATGGGCGAAGACAGGCAATGTTACGGAGGTGGAATAAAGATGTTTTAGTGATATAGTTAATGTGTGTTTGGTATGAGAGGGTGGAATCTGATATGATGCCGAGGTTGAGGACAGAGGGGGAGGGGGTGACATTGTGAGCATCGATGAGGAGGGTAGGTGGAAGTGGTATGAGTGACGGTGCTTGTGGAGTTGGGTGATGACAGCGCGTTCCAGAATTTTTGAAAGTAGCGGGAGATTGGAGAAGGGTCTGAAGTTGTCCAGGTTGTCAGGGTTGAGGCTGAGTTTTTTCAAAAGGGATGCTATAGAGGCAAGTTTGAGAGGAGATGGGACAGATCCTGAGGTAAGCGAAGCGTTGACGATGCTGGTAATGAGTGGGATAAAAATGGGCATGCAAGTTTTGAAGAGGGAAGAAAGGATCGGGTCAAGCCGGCAGTTGGAGAATTTCATGGTTGAGA
Organism: Apricaphanius iberus; assembly: GCA_028564705.1. Lineage (NCBI taxonomy): Eukaryota > Metazoa > Chordata > Actinopteri > Cyprinodontiformes > Aphaniidae > Apricaphanius > Apricaphanius iberus. The sequence continues at coordinate 305,896 of JAPXFQ010001402.1, read as the reverse complement.
GAAGTTTGGTGATATCAGAGGGAGACAGAGGAGAGAAGGAGGAAAGACTATGGAGTATGAGTGGAGTGAATCCATGTTCAGAGGGAGGAGAAGCCGATGAAGTGGATGCAAGTAAACAATGAAAGGTATATATTTTGGTATGGTAGGATGACAGGAACCTATTGCATTTGTCCGTAGTGAGTGTAGAAGTGATATTGTCCTTGGGTTTAGTTAGTTTTGGAAATGTGGAAAATGGTGTACGGGGGTTGGACGAATTTGAGTGGATGAGTTGTGAGTAGAAGTTGGACCGAACAGTTTTGAGAGCGGAATTGTATGTGGTTGTAGCATGTTTGTAGTCTTGGGCATGAACAGTGAGACCAGATTTTCTATGGAACTGTTCAAGTTGTCTTTTTTGTTTTTTGACTGTGTGAAGGTCTGGAATGTACCAAGGGGCAGAGGTGGAGAAGGAGACTGTTGCGGTTTTCAGGGGGGCAATTTGGTTGAGACAGGAGGTGAGTGTATGGTTATATAAATTTTAAAAATCAGAGGCAGTTTGATCTGGAGGAAGCGAAGAGCTGCTGATAGCATGGGATATGGAAAAGGTGAGAGATGGGACTGATTGATTTGAGGTTACGGAAAGTAATTATTCTTGTCTGTTTGGTGGTGGGAATGGGGGTGGTGATGTCCAGAGTAATGGCCAGATGAGCAGAAATTGTGAGGTCAGTTAATGACAGATTATGAATGGCAAGCAAAGGTGTGGTGCAGACCAGGTCAAGAATGTGTCCTTGACAATGTGTTGCAGAAGTGACATGCTGAGTGAGGTTGAGGCAGTTTAAGATGTCCAAAAAGTTAGATGGGAATTTAACTGTAGGAGAGTCAATATGGATGTTAAAGTCGCCAAGGAGGAGAGCATCTCACCAGCTCTAAAATCTAAAATAGATAAAATGATCTAAAATAGTCTTTTGGTGATTTTGAACACAAGGAGTTGTAGAGAATACCAAAACAAACTCCTATGTTTGCTTAGTATTCGATGAGCTGCACTTCTAGTAAAAAGCTTTCCAGCTCAATCAAAAAATACTTTCTGTTGTCCATTGCTCCTTGAGTGGGGATGCGTTCACAAGCTGAAGAAAATAAACTCTAGATAACTAGAAACAACACTGCAATGGTAGGCAGACCCGCCATAAAAAGTCAGCATCCCTGCTGTCCTGGTGGTGAATTGCTTTGCAATACTGAAACACCAACAGAGAACTATAAATGAAAAATGGGTTTTGTACACTGACCACTACCAGTAGGCAACGGTTTTCAGATCCACTCAAAGCCCACTAAAAGTGGCCGCAGAAGAAGGTTTTATCAGCAACCTCTTGTGAGTCAAGAGCAAACACACATTAGCATTAGCATGTAGCCACTTCTCTGTTCATCAGGCATCTTTGTTCTTTGATCCAGCTGCTGTTCTTTAAGAAAGTAGAATAAAATCATGTAATCCATCCAGCCAAACAGGTGTTTTCACAGAGAAAGAAAAAAAGTCACCAAAAAAAGAATTTAAGATGCCATAAACCAAAGCAGCCATGAGCTGTGAGAAGGAGGAGGGTGTGTTTGGAACTCTAGCGGAGGTAAGCCGCTCTACCTGCAGTGGTGGTGCAGACACTTCTAGCACTCAACTTCCAAGTAGTGATGTCATTAGCTGAACATTAGCCGTTTTCTAGGGGGAGAGGGGCAGCTGATTTAGCAGAATTCAGGAAGATTACTCGGAGATGCATGACTTAAGCCAAAAACTGTTCGTTTTTTTATTAGAAAATTGCATCACCAGATGGCTGAAAACTCCAAAAACTTGATTTTGCATGATATAGGCCCTTTAAAATTAAGGGTTTGGCAATGAGTAATGAAAAGGGCCTAACTCGTGGGGCATAACCAACCACACATTTGAAACTCACTGCACGCAAATGGATAATGCCACGACCACAATCATGATCACAATAATACAGTGTGATGTATCCAGAGCAGTAGCGTAGCTACCAGCGGGCAAATGCCCACTATGCCTAATAGTGATATGATTTGGTTACTAGACTCAAACTCAGCACAACATCAGACACCGTAGACATATGATGTTTACGAAAAAATACTTTTATTTAACAAAGATTTGTGGGTCGTCGTCTGTAAGCTAGATTCGTACTTGTTCGTAGATGACTTGCTTGGAGGAAAGTAGATTGGAAACTGTGGTTGGCTGTTGGTGGTTGTGTAATGTCCAATTACATTCTGTCAGTGCAAAATAGAAAACAGTGCAAAATAAAAAACAGCCCTGGACTTTGACTAGGCCAAGCCCACAACAACAGACGTTTGTGAAAACTCATTAGCAACAGACACAGGTCTCAAATTACATAAATCGTAACCCATGATATTTTACCTTCCAAAAAGGGTGAAATAACTGCATGTGTTATATTTTAGATTCCTCAAAGTAGCCACCTGCTGCTCTGATTACTGCTTTGCATTCTCTCGAGTTTCAAGACGTAGTCACCCAAAATGGTTTTCCAACAGGCTTTAAGGAGTTCCCAGAGATGCTTAGTACTTGTTGGCTCTTTTGCCTTCACTCTGCGGTTCAGCTCACCCCAAATCATTTCGATTGAGTTCAGGTCCGGTGACTTTGGAGGCCAGGTTATTTCAAACTTTTTTGTAAACGTACTGTATAATTCCATATGTGTTCATTCATAGTTTTGATACCTTCAGTGCGAATCTAAAATGTAAATAATCTTGAAAATAAAGAAAAAGCACTGAATGAGAAGCTGAGTCCAAACTTCAGGCCTGTGCTGTACCTTCTAGAACACAAAGCTCTACTCATCTTGTACTTCTCACTTATTCTTCCTTACATTAGTTTCTGTTCAGTGGTCAGGGGTAATACCAAATGTAGCCATCTGGAAGCAGTATTTAGTCTTCAAAAATAAGCCATCAGGATTGCACATGATGTTGGTTTCAGGGACCATACTAATACACATTTCATAAAATCTAAACTCGTAAAATTAAATGGTGAACCTAAACTCACTGTTAATCTTGTACAAAGCAAGGAAGAACCAATTACCAAGCAATTCAGCAACTGTTGTGTAATAGGGAGTTTCGATATGATTTGCGGGAAACACTTAACTTTAAGGTGACGTATGCCCGCACCGCCCTGAAGAACCACTGTATCTCCAGAAGAGGTGTGAAGCTATGGAATAGTTTAGATGCACTGGCTCCCAGTCAAATACAAAGTTGATTTTAAAATTGTAGTTATAACTTTTAGAGGTTTAAATTGACAGGTCCCTAAATATATTTCTGATCTGCTGTGCCCCTGCCAGCCTGTTCGTGAGCTTCGGTCCTCGGGCCAGAACCTCGTCAAGATCCCTAAGACCTGTTTTAACTCCAGAGGAGACATGTCTTTTCAGGCTGTGGCTCCAAAGCTTTGGAATACCCTGCTAACATTCCTGCATGTGCCCGATTCTGTTGAATTCTTTAAAAAGCAGCTGAAGACATTTCTTTTTAGAGAAGCTTTTAGTTGATTGGTCTTTATAAGTACGTTTTGTTTTATCTGTTTTTATTCTTGTAAAGCACTTTGTGATTTTTATCTATGAAATGTGTAAATACATTGTCTTCTTCTTCTTCCTCTAAAGAGGGCTGCTGGTCCACAACAATTTACAAGACAGTATAAGCTGACCGTTATTGAGAAATGTGGTTTTACTCTGTCTGTGTCTTATACAAAGGAACATTACCAATAAGATATGTACACAGTATGAAAGTTAGGTTAACACCCAAAACATGAATTATACAAGTAATAACAAATATACATAAAAGTTAAATAAAAAAAGATGGTTACTGTCATAAATGTATAATATTTTGAAGTACACAATTGTTAATTAATTTTGATTATATTGAATGATGGATAGGTGAACATAAACTTATCTACTTCAGCCTACTCCTTTTGGGCTTTGTTGTTGTAAAGTGAATTCTGTAAGAAAACAATGAATGGAACTGCTCAAATAAAATGTTAAATAAAGTGCCAACAACAAAATTTTAGTAATAAGATAGTAATAAGATCTACATACTCAAGAGTCAAATGTTCCCAGGAACACCCTTCTAACGTTCAAGTTGTGATGAAGAGAAGAGCTGTTCCTCATTAAGCTGACTAGGGGACAGTTATGTTAACGTAGTGTTTTAGGTGTAGGTTAGGCTTTGAATATTTATATGTGTATCCATAATAAATTCTGGGGAAAAAATATTTGTATTCAAGTAAAGCTTTTGTAAATATTTGGTGAGTGTAGCACGAGAACTCCCCTGGTTAACAGGGTAAGTTTGTTTTATCCATTTGGGAGTAGTATATATTACACTGTTGGTCAAGATGTTGTGGATGATGTCTGTACTGACAGCGTCATTGGATAAATTAACAACTTTGCCTTACTCACTATTCCCTGCTTCACTATGTATACTATGTCCTGGGTGGCCATACTCATTGTGGTGGACGATAGGTCTCGAAATAATGTCTGGTTCCCTCCTAGTATCACTACCTGTTGTGGTAGAGGAGAAATACATCTTGTAATAATAAATTGCTCCCTTAGTTGATTTCTTCAAACCAAACTGCTTACCTATTGCAGATTTAGTATTCCAAGCACCATGCAGGTCTACAATTTTGTTTCTTGTGACAGCTCTTTGGTGTTGGCCATAGTGGAGTTTGAAGTGTGACTATTTTAGGTTGTGGACAGGTGTCTTATATTGATAACGTGTCCAAATAGGTGCCATTAATAAAGGTAATGAGTGAACGACAGAGACACCTTTCACGAAGAAGGACAAAGCTGGAAGCTTTTGCTGTTTTTTAAAGGTAATACAAGAGGTCCATGGAACTTTTGTTTTGAATTCCATAATCAAATGTAAGCATGGCCCTTTGAACCTATTCATCTTTAAGCCAGTTGCTAAGGCAAATGAACTGGTTAACATTTTCTGAATGAAAAGTTTATGGGTTTTTTTTACATTTTGGACAACCCTGATAATCCTCTTCATGGGAATATCCTACAACAGCAGAATATCTTCAGTCAGAGGCTTTTTCCCCCTGTTTTGCTGCAACACAGACTGCTACAGGAAATCCTTCTTGCCTACATCTATCAGGAGCAATCTACTACATTCTACATACTACATCTAGTATAAGCTACAACAACTCTTATGTTATTTATCAATTTATTGATCCTTGAGCGAAATAATTTTTGTATTGATTTTGGAATGTTGATTTTTCCACATATATATATATATATATATATATATATATATATATATATATATATATATATATATATATATATATGAGTGTTTACAAAGCAGGACAAATCAGGAAAAAAATGCATTGATATTCTGACAGGGTAGAGGTGATGCCTGTGCTCACTTGAAATTTACTCCAGATCTCACCCAGCTGTAAAAGTGGATTGTTATTCTCTCCAGTCATCCTCCATCTTCTTTAGTAGAATCCACTGCCTTAGAGGTGATGTCTCCCAGGAATTGTTCAACAGTGGATACAGGCTGGGTGGTTACAATGATGCATGGGTACACCGTAAAGAAAAAACCTAGGCCATGACATGAAAAAAGAGGGTATAGGGAAGAAAATGAAGGGTTTAAGAAGGCAGTATGAGACGTTAAACACACAGAGAACATGACAAAAGAGGCAAGGCCTGAGGATACTGGAAACAAAGATTGAGGAGACATACAAGGGAGAAAAGCAAAAAAAAAACATATTGTATTCTTGTATTATTAGAGACAATACTGAAACGGGACTCTAATAATCTAATAGAAAACCTGTCAGAAATGCAGAAAAATGTCATATAAACTTTTTTGAACTGTCACTAGTTATAGGCCATGTAAAGACAATCATATTTTCATGTCTTTTGAAGAACTTAAGGCCACGTATGGAGTACCCTTAAAAAACACAGGTTTGGTTCATTAACTGATCTTGCTGAAGAAAGCTCACAGTTTTTAACACAAGAAAGCATTTACAGTTATTAAGACAATAATACAAACTCTAAATACAATAATATAAATGTATGTTAAATGTTGTATGAAAGGTGCTTTATAAATAAAGTTAAAACTGTTGATTGATTGATCTACTGAGGCTTGATTATCATTCAAGCAAGAACAAAATAAAAAGTCATCCTGGCTCTCGCGACTCCTGGTCACTGCACGCCACCTATAGCTATTGACAATGGATATATGGAACTACTCATGTTGGAACAAATGTTTATTATTTTCCCTCGTAATCTTACACTTATTATGTACAGTGCTGAGCCAAAGTTGGTGCAAAAAAGAAATGTCAACAAAGAATGTTTTCAAAAATTGAAGTGTTAATCATTTATTTCCATCAATTAAAAAAAATGCAGTGAATGAAAGAAACTGGAATCTAAATCAAATCAGTATTTATAGTGACAACTTAGCCTTCAAAACATCACCAATTCTTGTAGGTACACTTGCACACAGTTTAAAAAAAAAAACTCAGCTAATAGGTTGTTCCACATCTACAAAGAGAACTAACCACAAATCATCTGTGGATGTAGAGGCTTCCTCACATCCTTTCGTCTCTTCATGTAACCTGTTGAATTAAATAATTATCATAAGTAATTCAATGCATGTTCAAGCAGAGACAAAATGGAGCCAATTTCCAGTTTAACATTTATTTTGAACAGATTAACAAATTGCAGTTTTACAGAGGAATTTGCCCCCGTCGTTCCCCTGTGGTCCAGATTTAAAGAAATCTGAACAATTAAATGATCTTCATTTCACAGCTTTATAGACAACCGGGCCTCTAGGCGTTTCTAATCTCTCCAATCAGAACATTTTCATACAGTGTCTTAGCCCTTATTGGCTGTCAGAAAATTATACAGTCATATGGGTGAGACGTCTTTTCTTAAAAGCTCCTTCTGAGTTTTATGGTTTTATGGCAACACACTAAATCTACAGACATCCTGTTTTTTCAGCTTGCAATAAAACTCACCCCAGAGTTTTATGACTTAAAAGCTTACCTCCATAAACAATAGTGACAGACCCATCTTTACAACCATGCAAACTATATAAACAGTCTTTTACCTTCTGAATAATAAAAGTTTAAACCCTATGCAGAATTACACCACAAACCCTAGACACACTCGATTAAGTTGAGATCAGGGCTGTGTAGTGGCCATACTATCACTTACAAGACTTCTCATTCTTCTTTACACTAAAGATAGTTAATAATGACTTTGGCTGTATGTTTGAAGTCATTGTCCTGCTGCAGAATAATTTGGGGGTCAATTATACACCTCCCTGATGGTATTGCATGATTGATAAGTATCAGCCTGTATTTTTTCGCATTGAGAACATCATTAATCCTGATCAAATTTCCAACTCAATTTGAGAAATGCAGCCCTAAACGCTCAAGGAACCCAAGCATGTTTCACCGTTGCCTGCAGTTGCTCATCTCCATTAAAAACTCCATTAAAATAAGGAACATATCCGTTTTTGTGTGTTTAAATTATCATGTTCCTGCAGACCTTGCAGCCTATGAGCTGACTCGCTTGAAGTTTCCTTATCAAAGGTGTGGCATTTTGGCAGCTATTTGACCATGAAGACCCCGTTCTGGCCAGACTACTCCAGACAATAGATGGGTGTACATGGATCCCACTGGTCTTGCCAAAACTGAGTTGATGACACTGTTGGACATCTTAAGAATTAAAAAGATAATAAGCTTGATGTGTCTTTCATCTAGAACTAGCTTGTGTCTAGATGCTGTGCTCAGTTTTGCCGTGACATGAAACTATATTCCACAGCCTCACCTTGGTAGCAGTTTGGCTGTTCCTCGCCCAATATTAAGCCTCCTACACAGTTGTTTAAGTTTTAGCTGTGTTTCAACCTACGTGTGACACTGATGATCATTGGCACCTCTTATGTATAATTGGTTGATCATACACCTGACAGTAATCCTACAAAATACCAGACTTTGTTCGGGTTTACATATAAGAATTGATGTTTGTTTGAAGGAAAATGTGATTTGAACATATTTTTTTCTTGTTTGCTCACTTTGCATTTAGTAAATTTATTAGAATAAACAATTACTAATTATATTTCGGAAATCATTCTTTATTAGTAACATTTTTCACACCTGCCTAAAACTTTGGCACACTGCTGAATGTCATGTAGATCTATACATGCTCAGATGAAGTTTACTGCAAAACCTACAAACAAATATCAAAAAGTGATGACTGTATATGTATTACCTTCCAATTAAAGTATGCACTACTTTTAATTGTTCTATTGCATACAATTCTGATATAACCAATTTAAAGTTACTGGCTTTATGGTAAAAAATGTAAAAAAGTTGGTATGCAGGTAGGAAGTTTCTGCTACTGCTTCTACTAATACCGATAAGACAACACCGTACTTCAGTCTCCAAACTGCAGCTGTTCCTAACAGTAAGTTGAAAAAGTACTATATTAAATGTACACAGAACAATACCGGACATTTAAGGCCTGATATGCCTGTACCACTTTAATAGCGGCCTAAAATGAAGATAAACACCTAAACAAACAGCCCTGCACTGTCCCTTACTGATGTGAATACAGTTTTCTTGCTGTAGTACTTAAACAGAGTTGACATGAATAGTCTTGCACATGTGAAGTTTAAGAGCTTTAACATTATCCTATGAATTATGCCCATAAATAAACATAGGCAAAGAGGATTTAGTTGGCTAAATGAATGGAAATGAAAAAGTTACACTCTTACATAAATGCAGATAAGATGAAAAAAACTAACTTGCACACATGTATAAAGGGATTTAAACTAACTTCAACTACTTACTCAAGACAATAAATCAAAACTCAGAAAAGCCTGAAGACGGTGACATCAATGATAGAATCCAAATCTAATGGCTGCATCGATTCATGCCATTATGTGATTACTGGCAGGCTTCATTGTGGTAATGTAGTATTCACAGACTATATAAGTGGTGATGGGTGTTATAGAATATGGCTCTTCACCTTCATGTAGTCTTCTATTGAATCAATACCTGGAAACAAAGTCTGAATTTTTATTAAGTCTCAGTTAACATCAGTAATTGCTGAGAAGGATGTAAGCTAAGAGGCAATCAATAATGAACCATTTAATGACAGAAATAAGTACCGTTGAGGAGAAAGTCAGAGTTGACAGCAGGGTTTTTTGCTATTAATATATGATGCCAATAAATAGGTTTAAAAAAAAAACATCACTTGGTTTTTACACTTTGAAAAAAAAAACTGAAATACTTGGGAGTTTTCACATGACTTACACTATTTTTTTCAAGTTTTGACAAGTAGGTTAATTTCAGTCTTTCAGTAAAGAAAGTGATAAACAAATTCATGAAATACATACGTTTTTACATTCAAGTGTTTGTAACTTTCAATGATTGTGCCTCATAGCAAATATAAATTTATATATTCACTTTTTTCAGTAAATCATTACATCACATAAGACCAATAAAAACACATTTTTTGTTGTTGAACAGAAATGGTGCCAATTTCTCTTGAAACATTATATCACCATCTCCATAAGAAGAACATGAAGAATTTTCAAATTTCCTGATAGCTGGCTGAACTGACTGTTAGAGCTGGGTATTGATTACAATTTCAAGAATCATTCCATTCCGATCCTCAAGATCAAGAATCAATTATGACTGGTACATGTTTGGGATGACTTCTTCAGAAAGACGTTTCACCTGCTGCACCCTGGTGGATGCCTTGGACATGACATTTTGATAACTTTGCAACATGTGGCTCCTGAAGTTGGTCGTAGTTCTGTAAAACTTCATGTCCATTTGGAAGGCCTTGAAAATCACTTTGCTTCTTTCAAGCTCATCTTTCCGTTTGTCGCTTCTGAACCTGAAATAGGGCCAGACTACAGCCTACCGCCTGCAGTTTCAAAGGTGACGCCGAGCTAACGGTTCCGCTAGTGTCTGATACCATGTTGTTTAAATTTCTTCTCATACCTGGTGCACATGTCTAAATTCAATGAAAACTATATTAATTTTTAAAAGGTAAGCCTCAAAATGGTTAACCTTACGCTGCAAGCTGAGTTTTCCAAACCCACAAAAGTCCATGTTGTACTGCTCCAACTAAACCATTCGACTCAACACCACTGGTGGTGCAGTCCAATCATTTGTCAACATTGTGCTTTGGGGAGGGTGCAAGGGACGATGTTCTGGTATGATGATAGCAGCAAGTGAAGATGCAAGGCTATAGAAACATGTCTGTGCAGGTGAACGTAAGCTGCAATTAAATCTGTTTTAGGAGGAATAGGGATGATTTCTTCGTTGAAAAATGAGCAAAGGTAAGGACTGTATGCATTTTCTTGACATGAAAGATGTGTGTGCTTTTCTCCCCACTGGATTTGGCAAGAGCTGGATTAATCAGCTTCCACCGCTCATAAGACTCTTTACTTTGATTGGCTAAAAACATGGTAGGGGAACACTTGCTGGTGTGTCCCCCGATCAGCTCAAAATATTATACCAGATGGCCCTTCCTTTTTCAGATGCTTTCTGTGGGAGCAATTCCAGATCGAAGGGTAGACTCGACACAGGGGTGGGGCTACACATAGATCTGGCTTTTACCAGGTCACAAGATGCCCATCTTGTTTTGTCTTTCCTACTTGTACAGTAAGAAGTAAGTGCAAACAGCTGAAAATGACTCTTAAATATTATGAAGTTCAGAGTTATAAAGTCAGAGACAAAATAGGAAGGGGGAGACACAACGTGTCACCATTGCACCTTTTCCACTAGAGCTGGTGCGGTACAGAAGTAGTCGCTTTGGAACTCTTCTGGCATGTTTCCATTACCTGTGTCCGGTCCAACCCCTTTTTTTGGGACTACCTCTGACGTGGTCCAAAGCATTCCAAAGCGACCCAACACACCAACTTATGGAGTGATTGGCCCAGTAGTGTGATATTCCTCTGATTCCTAACTAGCAGTGGTAGCTGCTGATTGGCCTGGAGTTGTTTGTTTGAAGTGATGTCTCAGAATGTAGTAACAGTAACAGCACCAAGATCAGAAATGTTCTCGATAAAATTGGAACTATTCAAAGTGTTAGAGAAGGTATTATTTTTCTTTGCTTTAAGTAGCTCCATTTAAAAAAAGGAGTGCCGTTAGACTGTTATAGCATTTAGAGAGGGTTGTGGTTTTGATGAAGCTGGAAGTGAAGGCTGAATCTACATTGATATGCGCTGCAGCTTTGCTTGTAACAGGGGAGAAAGTGGCTTGACATCTACTGCATCTTCGGCATCTAGGACATCGGAAATTGAGTGATGGCAGATTATCAGGTTGCCAAGAGGAATAGAGTTGCGAACGTGGCTGTTATCGGATTCCACATGCGGGTTGGAGCAGTAAAGCTGGTGTGTGAAAGATGGAAAAATCACTTTCAGTCTGCAGTGAGGGGAGGAAGAAGGCTGGTAGCTGGTGGTAGCAGCAGATAAGGAAGTCTCTGTGGTGATCAGAGAGCTGAAGCAACATCAGCACTGTTATGTGCTTCCACATGGGGGTTGAAGCAGGTTTCCATCGGGTAGCGGTAGCAGGCAAAGTCAGTGTGTGATAGAAGGAGAAGACAGCAGCAAGCCTGCGGCGTCGGGGAGGGAGAAGCGGCTATAGCAGCAGAGAAGCAGGATGTCTCTGTGGTGATCAGAGAGCTTGAGAGAGAGGGCAGAGGCGTCAGAGTCTCCACAGACTGGATGATCACTGGTTAGAACAGTACTGGCATGAACAACACAGATCAGGTGCTGGAGGTATAAACAGAGCAACGTCGGAGAGATGTGACGTGAGTCGAAAGTCTTTTAACTTTTGAGAGGATCTATGTTGTCATGATGACTTTGTGACTGCTTTTTGCTGGAGCTTTTCTTAAGTTAAGCCCACCCATGTCCTCTATCACTGCCATTCTTCTGAGGTGGTAATGGAAACACAACCTACCCGTTCTAGACATTACCATGCCATTTGGGGCTTTAGTGACCCTAGTCGGAAAGTGGCATAAGACACACAAGGACAGTGATGCATACACAACAACCATCCAAAGGACAAGAGAAGACAAAGGAGTTTAAATACTGAAGTATATTAAACGTCTATTAATGTTTGATTACGGTGTTTTACCTATCATACTTTGTAATTATACTTTTAAGATTGTTTTAGAGGTATTTTGCAGAGGTCAGCTCTTGTTTGGGTCTCAGAAAAACAGGAAATTGAGCAGGAAAGCACAGGCAGATAACATCACCATACAATTGATAATGTAAGGATGTAAAAAATAACGGTCAGCAAAAACTCTAGTTAGAGCTGGTTTGTAAAGTCACGATTTAAGTAGAATAACAGGAAGGTAATTAATTATGCATGCATGGAGGCTGGTCTTGGCAAAAGTTTGAATGAACCAATCATGTTTTGGGTGCCATATGTAAAGTTAGAGGGGAGTTTCTCTAACTTTCTGTTAAAATATAAAAATTAATGTTTCTGTTATATACTTTGTCATTCCTTGGTAGGGTGACCCAGAGAAGGTAATTTATACCACTCTGTAAGCTAAATATCTAATCTGTTTTAAGAAATTGTGTAAACTAGTATTTAATCTTTTTTAAGGAACTATGTGAATCAGTATTTGATTTCCTGTATTAAAATCTAAAGAAAATTAAATTACTCTCGTCTCCTCTCTGATAAAAATGAACATGCATGGAATTTATAGAGTTAAGGTTTAAATCAGAATCAGAATCAGAATCAGTTTATTGGCCAAGTATGTCACATACAAGGAATTTGACTCCGGCAAACTTTTTCCTCCAGTACAGAACTTGAATAAGTGAAATAAAAAAAAAATAAAAAAAATAAAAATATGAACAAAAATAAGTAAAAATACAAATAAATATCAGATCGTAAATAATAAAGGATAATATATACACCAAGCCGGGGTTATTTTACAGTGAGTATGTACAGAAGTGCAGAGTTATAGTTTATTGTTATGTGAGTGCACTCACACACTGTGACTAGACAGAGTTCGTCAGAGCGACAGCCTGGGGGAAAAAAACTGTTTTTGTGTCGGGTGGTTTTGGCGTACAACGCTCTGTAACGCCGACCTGAGGGGAGGAGCCTAAAACAGATTGTGGCCAGGGTGTGAGGGGTCAGTGGTGATTTTCCGGGCCCGCTTCCTGACCCTGGCCCGGAATAGGTCCTGAATGGAGGGAAGATCGGTTCCTATGATCCTCTCTGCAGTCCTGACTGTTCTCTGCAGTCTGTCCTTGTCTTGCCTGGTGGCGGATCCGAACCAGACAGAGATGGATGAGGTCAGGACAGACTGGACTATTGCTGTGTAGAAGATGATCAGCAGCTCCTGGGGCAGGTTGAACTTCTTGAGCTGACGCAGAAAGTACAGCCTTTGCTGGGCCTTTTTCCTTATTATGTTGATGTGTGAGGTCCACTTCAGGTCCCGTGTGATGGTGGATCCTAGGAACCTGAAAGACTCCACTGTGGGGACTGGCTTGTTGAGGATCATGAGAGGAGATGTTGATGGTGGTCTCTTCCTGAAGTCCACTGTCATCTCCACAGTTTTGAGCGGGTTTAGCTCCAGGGGGTTCTGACTGCACCAGAGAACCAGCTGTTCCACTTCCTTTCTGTACACAGACTCGTCGCCGTCGCGGATGAGTCCAATGACGGTGGTGTCATCTGCAAACTTCAGGAGTTTCACAGAAGGGTCCCTCGACGTGCAGTCAGTGGTGTAAAGGGAGAAGAGCAGTGGGGAGAGAACACATCCCTGGGGGGCGCCGATGCTGAGGGAACGGGAGCTGGACGTGAACTTACCCAGTTTCACCTGCTGCCTCCTGTCAGTCAGGAAACTGGTAATCCACTGACAGGTGGATGGAGGCACGGTGAGCTGGGACAGTTTTTGGTGGAGGAGCTCTGGTACAATGGTGTTAAACGCAGAGCTGAAGTCCACAAACAGGACCCGAGCGTAGGTACCTGCAGAGTCTAGGTGGTGCAGGATGTAGTGTAGAGCCATGTTGACGGCATAATCCACTGACCTGTTTGATCTGTAGGCGAACTGCAGGGGGTCTAGCAGGGGATCTGTGATGTCCTTCAGGTGGGTCAGTACCAGACGCTCAAAGGATTTCATGACCACAGATGTTAGGGCAACTGGTCTGTAGTCATTTAATCCAGTGACTGGGGACTTCTTGGGAACCGTTATGATGGTGGAGCGTTTGAGGCAGGAGGGGACCTCACACAGCTCCAGGGAGTTATTGAAGATCTGGGTGAAGATGGGAGCCAGCTGGTCAGCACAGAATTTCAGAGAGGCTGGGGACACTCCGTCTGGTCCTGAGCCTTTTTAATTTTCTGTCTCTGAAATAGCTGGCGCACGTCCTGTTCGCAGATCGTCAAGGCAGGTACGTGGGTGGTTTGGGGTGAAGCTGGGTCTTTTGTGATGGAGATGGTGGGGGAGGTGGGAGGTGTGAAAGTCCTTTCAAACCTGGAAAAGAAGTCGTTGAGGTCCTCAGCCAGGCGGGGGCTCTCCACAGGGTGGGGGGATGGTCTCCTACAGTTAGTAATGGTCTGCAGGTAGCTCCAAACTGCAGAGGGGGTCGTTAGCAGAAAAACGGTCCTTAAGCTTAGCACTGTAGTTCCTCTTTGCTGCTTTGATCCCTCTTGTCAGCTGGTTCCTGGCCTGTTTGTACAGGTCCCGATCCGCACTCCTGTAGGCCTCCTCCTTGTCCTGGCGTAGCCGTCTCAGTTCTGCAGTGAACCACGGTTTATTGTTTTTGAATGAGCAGAAGGTTTTGGTCTGCACACACATGTCCTCACAAAAGCTGATGTAGGATGTCACAGTGTCGGTCAGTTCATCCAGGGATGAAGCCGCTGCTTCAAAGACGCTCCAGTCAGTGCAGTCAAAGCAGGCCTGTAGCTGCATCTTTGACTCATCAGTCCATCTCCTCACAGTTCTTACTACAGGCTTAGCAGATTTCAGCTTCTGCCTGTAAGATGGGATGAGGTGGACCAGGCAGTGGTCGGAAAGTCCCAAAGCAGCACAGGGGACAGAGCGATATGCATTTTTTATTGTGGTGTAGCAGCGATCTAAAGTGTTCATGTCCCTGGTGGGACACGTCACATGTTTATATTTAGGCAGTTCAAGTTTGAGATTAGCTCTGTTAAAATCCTCGAGAACGATTAGCAGAGAGTCCGGGTGATTTTTCTCCACTTCTGTGATCTGATCGGCGAGGTGATGTAATGCCTCCGTCACACACGCCTGCGGTGGAATGTATACAGCGACCAGCACAAACGAGGCGAACTCCCGCGGTGAATAAAATGGTCTACAGTTTATGAAGAACGACTCAAGGTGAGGGCTGCATGTCTTCTTTAACACTGTGACATCTGTACACCAACCTTCGTTAATGTAGAAGCACGTTCCACCTCCCTTTGATTTCCCAGTCAGCTCCGCGCAGCGGTCCGCTCTGAACAGCTGGAAGCGCGGCAGCTTTAGAGCGCTGTCCGGGATGAGTTCACTGGACCAGGTTTCAGTGAAGCAAAAGGCGGCAGAACGACTAAAGTCTGAGTTCTTGGATAGGAGAAGGAGCAATTCATCCATTTTGTTAGGCAGAGAGCGGACGTTCCCCAGGTGTATGGATGGGAGAGCGGTGCGTAATCCCCGCTGTCGCAGCTTGACGAGCACACCAGCACGTTTCCCGCGTCGTCGTCTCCGTCTAAATCCACAGAACGCTGCTGCTCCTCCGATCAGAATCTCCATAAAGCAGTCAGGTTGTGTAAAGACCGGTGAAAAAAGTCCGGCACTGGATAGCCCAATTTTTAAAAGTTCCTCTCTGCTAATTTTAATAGCAGAGGGAGTGCAGAAAACTACGCAAAAGAGTAAAACAGTAACTAGTACCAGAGAGCGAAGGGCCGAGGCGTCCATACGCGGCGCCATCTTGCATCAGAGAGCAGTGTCTAATCACTGTCAAATTGAATAAAGATTAAAATACTTCAATACATGGGGAGGAAAATCAAGAAAACACGGGGCAGCTGGGAACATTTAAGCCCTGGTAAACATAAAACAATCATTATTTATTAGGGATGTCCTGATCTGATCTGATTGGATTGAGACAATATTTTCATATTTTTCAGTGGTCAGAGATTGGCTGTATTAGCTGACGAGTCTTGCCTAATTTTACAAAATTACTTCCTAGTTACATTTGACAAAATTGCGTAATAATAAAAAACCTCCATGGCTCTGCAATCAAGGACTCTTCATTACCACAAATCAGCATAGCAGATTAAACACAATTCTAATATGTGTAAACTTCAACAAATATGCTTAACTGTACTTTAGAGTATCTAATAAAGGCATAGAAACTTACGTTCTGGCATATACATGCAAGAAAACTAAAATAAACAGAGAAAAACACATCTCAGCTCCTGCAGCAGGGAAGAGAAAAAAAGTCAGATGCTGAACTAAGCTGTGGTGCATTCACATAGTTTCAGAAATGTATGCTGTGTTCAGGAGCATAAAATATTTCAGTTTATAGTAAAAAAAACACCAATATTATCACTACAACTTAATTCAATTCAATTCACTTTTATTTATATTGCGCCAAAATCACAACAAATGTAATCTCAAGGCACTTTACAATAAAGTCATTTCAGTACAATTATACAAACATTCCAATCAGTTAAAAGTTTTTTGTATGTAACGAATCTCAGCAGATTGTGATGAGTCATCAATGTGAGGTTGTGCCTGAATTATGAAGACTCCAACCACAGCTATTCCTCAGCAATCCCCCACACTGAGCAAGCATGTAGCGACAGTGGAGAGGAAAAACTCCCCTTTAACAGGAAGAAAACCCTGTCAAAACCGGGCTCATTACAAGCGGTCATCAGCCACGACCGTCTGGGGGTCTGAGAAGACAGAGACGAGACAGCATGGAGGATGCTCGGTCACTTTGAGCATTATCTGGACTGATGTTCCTCATCCAACAGGGGACTTTATAGTTGAGCAGGGTACCAGACCATGTAGAGCTTCTATGGGGAGAAAAATACTGACAGAAAACTGGGTTAACAATTGCAATAACAGCAGAAAAAATATATCTGGAGAGTGGTGGAAGAAAAAAGAAAAGTCGTCAGTCTGTCCTCCAACAGTCTAAGCCTGTAGAAGCATAAATGGTAAATGGACTGAACTTATATAGCGCTTTTCTAGTCATACTAACCACTCAAAGCGCTTTACATTGAAGTCACATTCACCCATTCACATTCATTGACCGACACCCAACATGGCTCAGTAGGACATTTTTGTATTTATTTTTTTTTTGGAAGAAGCTGGACTCAAACCTACGACCCTCCGAATGCAAGCCAACTCTACTCTACCACTGACCCACATAACTACAAAATAGCTCAGTATAACCTAAGCCACTAACTATAAGCTTTATCAAGAATGAAGGTTTTAAGCCTAGTCTTAAAAACAGACAGAGTATCTGCCTCACAGACTAAAACTTGGAGCTGGTTCCACAGGAGAGGAGCCTGATAACTAACAGATCTGCCTCCCATTCTACTTTTGGAAATCCTAGGAACTACCAGTAGACCTGCATTCTGAGAACAAAGTGCTCTGTTAGGAACAATCAGATCTCTAATGTGTGTTGGAGCTTGATTATTAAGGGCTTTAAAAGTAAGGAGGAGGATCTTAAACTCTATTCAAGCTGAACAAATGAATCACCTTCACCCCGAAGATGCCATAGTCCTGGTTGATGCCTTCCTGGATGAGTGCAAGGTAAGTAACATTATCTCAGTGATGGAAAAAGCATACTAATTACAAGGTCTAAGACCATAATGGACTCTGAGTTATAGCAGGGAAAAAGTATCAAGGTGCAAAACTGAAACTCTCCAAGCCAAGATAGAACTATACAGTACTGGTTCAATGTCTATATTCAAATGTAAACTATAGTGCTGAGCTGAGTTCACACTTTAGCACCAGTGAGTTTTCTAGATCTGTCAGTACAGTATTGGACCACAACTTTTGAACTACAGAATTTTTAGAATGTAATGTTATAACATTGGTTTTATAATGAGATTTTTGTAGGTGCCGATAACCTTGGTGGGTGGTGGTTTATTCTGTGGCCCAATTGTTTATTTAGGTGGATCAGCATGAACCCACAAGGGGAGGGACAAAAAAAATCTACAAAGCTGTGTGTTTGGATTAATGAGGATAAAGATGGCCAACCTCTGCCAAAAAGATGTGCAGCTGGGGAGAAACGAAAGCGAGATTCAGCTACTGGTTGGTTTTTTATTTGTTTTTCATCAGTAGTTGCATTCAATATTCATTGAGCAAGTTCTAAATGGATATTCATATTTTTGCAGTTTCTTCAGCGAGCGTAACACCCTCCTGTGCTCCGTCTACCGACATAACTGAAGACACTGTGACCATCGAAAATTTAGGTTTTTTTCCCCTTAATACTTTCTTCCTAATTTGTTATGTGGTAATTGCCCAGATTTACCATTTCCTTCTTCCCTTTTCATTTTCAGACTCCCTCATTCAAGATGACCGAGACCTCTTGGGAAGTGGTGCTGAACAACCTCTCCCATTACAATGGACCCCCTGCAGTTCGCCTATAGAGCAAACAGGTCAGTGGATGATGCAGTCAACATGGCTCTCCACTACATCCTGCACCACCTGGACTCTGCAGGTACCTACGCTCGGGTCCTGTTTGTGGACTTCAGCTCTGCATTCAACACCATCGTCCCAGAGCTCCTCCACCAAAAACTGTCCCAGCTCACCGTGCCTCCCTCCACCTGTCAGTGGATTACCAGTTTCCTGACTGAAAGGAGGCAGCAGGTGAAACTAGGTAACTTCATATCCAGCACCCGGTCCCTCAGCATCGGCGCCCCCCAGGGATGTGTTCTCTCCCCACTGCTTTTCTCCCTTTACACCACTGATTGCACGTCAAGAGACCCTTCTGTGAAACTCCTGAAGTTTGCAGATGACACCACCGTCATTGGACTCATCCGTGACGGCGACGAGTCTGCATACAGAAGGGAGGTGGAACAGCTGGTCCTCTGGTGCAGTCAGAACCACCTGGAGCTAAACCCGCTCAAAACTGTGGAGATGACAGTCGACTTCAGGAAGAGACCCCCTGCAACATCTCCTCTCATAATCACCAACAGGCCAGTCCCCACAGTAGAGTCTTTCAGGTTCCTAGGATCCACCATCACACGGGACCTGAAGTGGACCTCCCACATTGACTCTATAAGGAAGAAGGCCCAGCAAAGGCTGTACTTTCTGCGTCAGCTCAGAAAGTTCAACCTGCCTCAGGAACTGCTGACCATATTCTACACAGCAATAGTCCAGTCTGTCCTGACCTCATCCATCTCTGTCTGGTTCGGATCCGCCACCAGGCAAGACAGGGACAGACTGCAGAGAACAGTCAGGTCCTCAGAGAGGATCATAGGTTCTGATCTTCCCTCCATTGAGGACCTTTTCCGGGCCAGGGTCAGGAAGCGGGCCAGAAAAATCACCACTGACCCCTCACACCCTGGCCACAATCTGTTTAGGCTCCTCCCCTCAGGCCGGCGTTACAGAGCGCTGTACGCCAAAACCACCCGACACAAGAACAGTTTCTTCCCCCAGGCTGTCGCTCTGATGAACTCTGAATAGTCACAGAGTGTGTGTCCACTCACATGAACAATAAACTAAAACTCTGCACTGCTGTATATACTTACTGTATATACTTACTGTACAATAACCCTGGTTTGGTGTATATATTATCCTTTATTTTTTATTTTAATTTATTTTTTATTTTTATTTTTTCCGTTTTTTAATTTCACTTATTTAAGTTCTGTACTGGAGAGAAAAGTTGCCGGAGTCAAATTCCTTGTATGTGTCATACTTGGCCATTAAAGCTGATTCTGATTCTGATTCTGATTCTGGAGGAACACGCAAACTTCCTCTCTGGAGAATTGGACAGTGATGCGGCCCTTCATGGTGAACAATATGCTGTCATCTGAGAAGCCCAAGGAGGAGGTTTGCCATCATTGTGGACAAAAGGCTGCAGTAGTGATGTGTAGGGACTGTTTACCTCGGTCACTCTACTACACAGACTATGACCTTTCCCAACATGAGGCCCTGGTGCTTCATAACAGAGCATCCATGGTGAAGGGGTTCTTCAGACACCTTCCGCCATCCACTTTTGTTCAGCTGCATGAGGGAGGGAAATTCTCCTATCATGAAAAAGGTAGTTTTTAAGTCTCAGGTTATATAGGCTGTTTAATACATTTTACACAAACCCTGCTTTACTCCAACAAACATGCTGGATGAAGTTTTGTTTTTCACTGTTGAGTTGTTGGTTTAATTTCACTCTAATATGTAAACTAATTCTGCTTTTTAGATTGCATGTTACCAATTATTCCTCCCTGCTGCGACTGCTCCACCGGGCAAACAAGCTTTTCCAATGGAAACCAGTTATTTTAATTGGAATGAATGGTAAAAAAAATGTAATCTTCATGACATTTTTTTCTTGTGAACAAGAGATAATTGTTTTTCTCTAAATTTTCAGGAAGATACCTCTTCCTTCCATTGGTAAAATGCTCCTGTGGAAAAACCTTGCCAGTGACCATAAGTGAAATGGTTGAAAGTGGTTACTGGCCAGCCACTCTTAATTTTGAGACCTTGTACATGATGGACTTGTTCACCACGTAGGAGGATCTAAAAATCGCTACCCCAGGGATGTCAAGACAAGCTTTCAGCAGCATTCTCGAGGGTCGAACAAAACTCTTCGGGTGAGTGAGTGGTTTCATCATTTAAGTTATCTTGTTTGGATCACCTTTTAAATACTGATTCATTGTTAGGACTTGTTAGTACAATCCCCAAAGTTTCAGCACACATTTATTCACAGAGCCCTGTTTTTCATGATGACCATGGTCTGAAGCCAACCTTCAAAACAGTTACTAACGTTTTGGTTTTGTTTTGTTTTTTTGGTTTTGCTCTCAGAGTGGTAAGATATGTGGGGATACGATGCAGAAGGCCTTCCTAGAATGGGCCTATGCCAAATTTGAGGTTGACAAGCTGTCTCAGGTCCAGCATTTCCAGTGCCCTGCATGCACTCCCTCCATGTTGGCAGTTGCATTGGATGGGAACCGCAAATTATATAGCTTCAAAAGCCAACCAGGGCGTGTAACATTCATGTACAATGAAATGCTAGTGAGCCACAAATTACATTTATACAGTATATGTAACCCACATCTATATATTTCTTTTAAGACCTGATGGGTTTTTTGATGGAGTCTTTTTGGCCTTAACTCTAAAAATTCCATGCGTGTTCATTTTTATCAGAGAGGAGACGAGTAATTTAATTTTCTTTAGATTTTAATACAAAAAATCAAATACTGGTTCACAGGGTTGCTTAAAACAAATCAAATATTTATCTTATAGAGTGGTATAAATTATCCACACTCTGAGTCACCCTACCTAGGAGGAATGACAACGTATATATACGTATATATACATAACAGAAACATTAAGTTTTATACTTTAACACAAAGTTAGAGAACCTCCCCCCTAACGTTAAATATGGGACACAAAACATGATTGGTTCATTCAAACTTTTGCCAAGACCAGCCTCCTTACAACCATGCATGCATACCTTGTTAATACATTGTTGATAATATTGTGAGAAATTATTGACGTGATTATTGTCTTCACATAGATCAATATCATTATTCATTATTAATCATATATAACTAAAGGCAAACTGACCACATTTTTTTTTTCAAAAGAGTGTATTGTGGTATCTGAAGGCCTAATTACTAGATCTGATGGCCAAACCAAATGTTTCTTTACTATTTTCTTGAATAAACAACAGACCTATAGAGGCTTATGTTCGATACAAAATAGACAGAGCAGTTCATTTGGCAGGATGCTCTCCGAGCTCCGCAGTGCTTGTATTGATGCTGGACATTGTTGTAATAAACCGTTATATGCCATCAAGATGGTGTCAGCGGACATCTCTGTAACACATCTTCACATCATCGCTACTTAATATACAACAGTATCAAACTGGTAGCCCTTCTTATGACTCAGTGCCCTTAAGAAGTTCTCAGTTTCAAAAAAGTTGGTGACTCCTGCGGTAGAAAGTCAACCTTTTAAATGAAATGAAGCCCGTGGCTGACAGTTCACAGTGGAGCGCGCCTCTAAGTGGCATCACGTTTTTACGTGTGGGCAAGGTTGCTGCGAGCAGAGCTTGCGAGATGCCGCTGATAGACACGTGGGTTGCCCTATCACAGAGGCACAGAGGTCTGCGAGATTGACAAGTGAGTGACGGGTGTGTCTGCTCTCTCCGCCACTACCATTCATACTGTAGCCTACATACTCAAAGGTAGGTAATGAATGCACGTACTGATATCAACATATGCCAGCGGAACATGAGTATTAAAGTAATTAGCGCTGTCCAAGCCATCATTCGTTAATTATTTATCACCATGAATTTATAGGGACGTGTCCAATGACATAGGGGTTTATCCAGCATTATATTAGCCACTGCATTGAACGTTAGCTGCAGTTGGCGGCAATGTGCTAACCGAGGAAAAACTAAATGGACACTATGGAGCATGGGTTATTGTTTTATATAATCTATAGTAGGGCTGGGTAATATGTATATAACTAAAAGTCATATATCTATATTTTTTCCATGGCTGGATAATTTCATGTGTCTATTATTAATGGCCCGTGGTAAATTGCACTCCAACTCACTCATACTACAAATCCCACAATGCACTGCAACAGGTGACACACAGGTCATAATGATAATTGATGTCTGGCACAACTGATAATCCTGAAGTCGGCCAAATTACAAACATTTGTAATGTTATTACACTTAAATAATGCAGTTCCTTTGTCACTTATAACATGTTGATTGTTGTATATTATAGTTTTAAGATGCCACGAGGGTCAACAACGGCAACCTGCATGAGCTGTAAAGCAGTTATTGGTGTGGCCACCAAAATTTGTAAATATTGCCAGTCAGTGCAGCCAAGGAAGCAACGACTGGCAAAAAAACTTCAGAAATTTGAGGCCAGGAAGGAGACGTGGTTGAAAAATGTTAAAAAAAATACAAACCACCTTGTATGTTATTGATGAGGCATCTGTGTTGGTATGTGTTTAACTTCCGTAGTTATTATTTACATAATTACAGCCCACAATGTTAGAGAAATTTATAATTACCTATATTTCTGTATACATTATATAATATATATCTTTATTTTTAGGTAGAAAAGTTAAACACATTAGGGTACAAGACCATAGTTTTGATTGGCAGGAAAAGGAAGAACCAGAAAACATGGTCCGCACAAATCCTCCAGTCGAAATGGCAGCTGTCAGATCATTTGGAAAAATGCCTTGACAGGATGAAGCCTCTCTTTGAAATGTTTATTAATGGTAAGTGTGTGTGATAATTTAAAATCTTACTCTACAGTCAATATAAAAAGAAATGTGGCACAACAATTACATTTGGGAATGTTCTTGGTATTTCCTTATGGAGCACACTCACTGCTAGAAAAAGGGGGCATTTGTTCTTATTACAGGAGGTTAATAATTTCCTTTTTTTCTTACCATTGAGGTTGTACTTACCAGCAGCCCACCACCAGTCCTCCCATCCAGCCCACCATCCAATCCGCCATCCAGCCCACCACCAGTCCTCCCATCCAGCCCACCATCCAGTCTGCCATCCAGCCCACCATCCAGTCCGCAATCCAGCCCACCACAGAACCACCTCAGCAGAAACGCGGTACGTTCTGCTGATATATTCAAATAAATCATGATTGAATTGGTAGTCGTTTTGTGTTGTTTAATCACGGTATACATGATAACCGGGTTAAACATGTAATCTGTCTATCTTAAAATAAAATAATACTCTAAATGAAGAAATGTATTTACATTTGGGAAAAAAAGTCTAGTGACTGATTAGTGTGAGGTGACTTCTGAGGTTTTATACCAGTGACTACTGTAATACGTAGGTCTGAATAACTTGCCTTTCAAATATTACTTAAGGGAAATATAACGTTTCAAAATTCTGACAGGATGATTGACAGATGCAGCAGCAAAAACAAACTTTTGGCAAGTGAATTACTGCGGTGGTATAGGCCACAATGTGCTACCAGAACAACTTTAGTCTATGCAGGGACTGATGATGATGGAAAGAACTGTTGCAAATCCAAAGTCTGCTGTAGGTGTTTTGTGCTTAATTTTTAGCTGTATGTAATTCACTTCAGTCTACTGTGTATATGGACAAGCTTACTATGTCCACACAGACACACACATCAAAATACATGGCTATAACAATTCACATCTTATGCTGGTATCTGTTAAACGATAATCAACTCAAAATATGGTATAACTTTGCAAGATTTCATATTCTGTGGGGAGTGTGTATTTCTGTCATCATAATTCGTTTCTTATGTATCAGTTTGTTTATATGTGTTTATACATTTATAAATTAGGTCCCTTATGATAATACAAAGCCCTATTCCAGTGATGTTCCTATATTCAATGAATAATATATAATACAAAACAACAAAAACAAGATATCACATGTTTACAATGAACCTGTTCACCTGTGTAATGTTCCAAACATTCCAGTCTTGATTCTGTCCCAGGTTTTTAGGAGTATGTCGCAGGCCTCAAATAAAAAATGAGTAAATATTATCTTAAAAACAATAACGTTTTTCAGTTTGAAGATTAAATGCCTTGTCTTTGTAGCGTATTAAATTTAATATGGGTTGATTAGCAAACTGTTGTATTATGTTTTTATTTTAGTTTTACAGTTGACCCAGCTTAATTGGAAATGGGGTTTGTAAAACCCATTGAATCAGATTGACAGAATCTTCATACTTACTAAATCATTCTGTGAGACCCTGTGCCATGTGAATTGAAGCATTATCAGTCTGGAAGAGAAAAACTCCAATCAATATTCAGATTATAAAATATAGGTAATCTGTGCGGAAGGAACTACATTCATTGTTGTTCCCCTCATC
Organism: Apricaphanius iberus; assembly: GCA_028564705.1. Lineage (NCBI taxonomy): Eukaryota > Metazoa > Chordata > Actinopteri > Cyprinodontiformes > Aphaniidae > Apricaphanius > Apricaphanius iberus. The sequence goes on along the minus strand of JAPXFQ010001402.1, from coordinate 280,905 downwards.
TTCCAGGCTTTTCCTTCAATTGGTCACCTGTTTGTACATCTTGTAGACTATAACCCTTGATAGAGCAAATAAGTGACCATACAGCATATGATCAAACAATTTCCATGTACAGACGTGGACAAAATTGTTGGTACCCTCCATTAAATCAAAGAAAAACTCATAATGGTCACAGAAATAACTTTAATCTGACAAAAGTAATAATAAATAAAAATTATATAAATGTTGACCAATGAAAGTCAGACATTGCTTTTCATCCATGCTTCAACGGAATTATTTAAAAAATAAATGCATGAAACAGGCCTGGACAAAAATGATGGTACCCACAACTTAATATTTGGTTGCACAACCTTTTGAGGCAATCACTGCAATCAAATGATTCCTGTAACTGTCAATGAGACTTCTGCACCTCTCAGCAGGTATTTTGGCCCACTCCTCATGAGCAAACTGTTCTAGTTGTTTCCGGTTTGAAGGGCGCCTTTTCCAGACAGCACGTTTCAGCTCCTTCCAAAGATGCTCAATAGAATTGAGATCAGGGCTCATAGAAGGCCAGTGTTTTCCTCTTAGCCCTTCTTGGGTGTTTTTAGCTGTGTGTTTTGGGTCATTTTCCTGTTGTAAGACCCGTGACCTGTGACTGAGACCATGCTTTCTGACACTGGCCAGCGCATTTCTCTCTAGAATCCCCTGATAGTCTTGAGATTTCATTGTACCCTGCACAGATTCAAGACACCCTGTGTCAGATGCAGCAAATCAGCCCCAGAACATAACCGAGCCTCCCCCATGTTTCACAGTAGGGACAGTCTTCTTTTCTAGATATGCTTCATTTTTCCATCTGTGAACATAGAGCTGATGTGCCTTGGCAAAAAGTTAAATTTTTGTCTCATCTGTCCACAGGACATTCCCCGAAAAGCTTTGTGGCTCGTCAGCATGTAGTTTGGCATACTCCAGTCTGTTTTTTTAATGGTTTTTCCTCTCCTTGTTCGTCTCCCATGTAGCCCTCTTTGGCTCGAACAGCGAAGGATGTTCCGATCTGACACTGATGTTCCTTGAGCATAAAGTTCAGCTTGGATCTATTTTGAAGTCTTTCTAGGCTCTTTTGTTACCATTTGGATTATCTGTCTCTTTGATCTGTCATCAATATTCCTCCTGCAGCCACGTCCAGGGAGGTTGGCTACAGTCCCATGGATCGTACATTACTGAATGACATGTGCAGCTGTAGTCACAGAAACATCTAGCTGCTTGGAGATGGTCTTATAGCCTTTACAGTTAACATGCTTGTCTATGATTTTCTTTCTCATCTCCTGAGACAACTCTTTCCTTTGCTTCCTCTGGTTTATATTGAGTGTGGTACACACCACGTCACCAAACAACACAGTGACTACCTGGAGTCCTATATATAGGCCCACTGAGTGATTACAGGATTGTAGACACCTGGGATGCTGATTAGTGGACATACCTTGGATTAACATGTCCCTTTGGTCACATTATTTTCATTCTTTTCTAGGGGTACCATCATTTTTGTCCAGGCCTGTTTCATGCATTTATTTTTTAAATAATTCCGTTGAAGCATGGATGAAAAGCAATGTCTGACTTTCATTCGTCAACATTTATATAATTTTTATTTATTATTACTTTTGTCAGATTAAAGTTATTTCTGTGACGATTATGAGTTTTTCTTTTATTTAATGAAGGGTACCAACAATTTTGTCCACGTCTGTAATTCAGTGATTACCCTTTAAAAGATTATACTATCTTTATTGTTATTTATTATTTATCTTTCCAATTGTAATGTGACATTGTATAGTTGTTATTGGTATTGAAGTATTTTCCAGTATTCATTTCAATATTAGCTCTTCACTGACACATTTCCTTAATTTCAACAGATCTGTCTGCAAACAATAAAAAGAAGAATAATTATTCAGCCTCAGACATCTCTATAACGAAGAAACTGAGGGGGAACAATCACCCAAAGGTTATTAAGCTTTCCTAAATGTACATATCACCATTTCAAATCAGACTTCAAATACAGTGAATCTTTTGCCTTAGCCAGATATACTTAAGTCATAAATATATCATGTGTTGTCTGTCAAAATCATTTTTAATACATTGATGAAGATGTATGAGCTCAAACTGAAGTACTTTTTTTGCTCTTTCAGAATGTAACCATGGGATCCAACAAGGGGAACCTTACTACCGTGTGAAGAAAGTGATACGATGCAAAATGCAGAAGGTTAGCTTTACAATAATTAAAAGTCTTAGATGTACTCAGTGGAATTGCAAGCACCCCATCTGGAAACCCCTTAAAAGTGACCCCCAACTTTGATGTTTTTTCAGGGGATCCAAATGAAATTGGTGGAGAGGGAGCCCTGTTCACTCTGGTATGTACAATTTATCATAGTTTTGATTAGAATAGCCTAATTCTTAGTACTTCAAAACTTCAAGTAATAGCCTTGGCTTGTATTTTTGGGCAGCTGTGAATCACTGTGTCAAAGTGTCCTCGGGCAAGACACTGAACCCACACTCCCCCCCCCCAACCACTACCGTGTGTCATTGGGTGTGTGAATGCGTGGGAATACATTCTCCAAAGCTTGTCTGCAAAAAGTCCTATATGAATGTGTGTGTAAAAGGGTGGTAGTGATGAACATTGTAAAAGTGCTTTTAGTGGTCCCAGAGACTATAAAAGCGCTATATAAGTGAAAGTCAATTTAACATCCACAATTGCTTCAGCCATTTAACTGAACGGGTTGTATTTGGGATAGCCATCTATATGTGGCTTATCTTTAATTTATTTTGTGCAAAACTCTTGCTCAAATCTAAATGGATTATAATTTGGTGTATGTGGGTACCATGAGATTAACTAGAAGAAATAATTGTTTATAATCTAAACTAAATAATTATATGTCGCATGCTGCCTAAAGTTTAAACATACATGTAGAGGTGGGCGATATATCTTGTCATCGATACTATCGTCAAAGTAACTTTGAAGATATGCATTTTTACATTATAGAGTATTTATACTGTCTCCTAAAGAATGGCGTTTTTGGCTCATAACCTGAAGTAAATAAATAGCCTACTTGTTAACACGTGGCTACTTTTTCTCTGCATAGTTCTTGTAAACTCTGTGTATCTCTTTTGACTTGTTCTCCCATGTTTTATCTACAACCTGGGAATAACTTGAAGCTCAATATTGAGTATAGGTGTAGTAGGTTTAGGCCCACATCTTTATGCTGTCTTCTCTGAGGAATATTTTTAATTACAATATTTTATTTATTTTTGTACACAAATCTGATACTTTTGAGCAAACCTATTTTGATGTGTTCTCCTCCAGTGTTTTATGTGCAGCCTGGGAATTACTTGAAGTTGGTCATTAATGTAATATTAATATATGGTTGACCATGTTTTGCTAAAGATGTGTGAAGCACTTTAAAAAATAAAAAGAGCTGCTGTTCGGACCTGCGCCTTCTCTATCCATATAAACCCTGGCAACCAAGAAGTTTTGCATCATTTGTGTAAAGGAAAAATAACAAAATCACATTGTCAAAGATATTGTCACATTATCGTTATAGGGAAATAAGAATAAAATATCTAGGTTTTTTTTTTTGCTCATATCGCCCACCTCTACATACACGCTAAGCTGCACGAGGGAACAGTGATCTACTATGCAAAGCAACTAACTGAAACTGAGTTTCATTTATCAAAATGTGCTATAGCATCAGGCCCGTAAGAGGGTGGACATTTGTTGGCACTGAGCTTTTATTTAAAGTTTTACAGTATTTGTACATTTTATTAGTTATGCTGATAAAATACTTGGTGCTTAAGGCTGATAAACTTGAGTGCCGTAATGAAGAGACATATGTTAGACATAATCACCAATTTATTCTGAGCAAGGATTTCATTTTTCTTTATTGAATTTTGATTAGATGATGACATTGGGGTGCTAAAATAACACACATTGGTTAAAGACATTTACAAAATTTCAAAGACTTAGGAGGTCTTTCATGACCAAATTTTCAAGACTATTGTGCAACAAATTGCAGTGATCTTTTACAATGGATACCTTCAGAACAGAGGTATATGATTTCAAATAAATGGCGACACTGTAGATAATGCATACACAAACCTTAACCAAAATATGACCATAGGCAAACAATTTACTGTTATCAGGTATAAAAACCTACTGAATGAAGGGGTGGCTTGCTGTTCCTCTTTGCCCTTTAACCTAGTCATGTTTTGAATTTAATTCATGGCTGATGTAAAGACCTAAATGAATAACAAACTCTTTTTATTACAGTGGGAAAACTTGGCCGCCACAGTGGGTGAAAGAGGAGAACACCATAAACTAAATAAATGTTCAATCCCATTGTTTTGTTCACTAAGCAATGTGTATGTTATACAGTTTATTTAAAAAAAAAATCAAAAACTTGAAAGACTCCTATTTTGTGGCAAAGAAGAGAACACATTCAATTCAAAAATACTTTATTCATCCCAGAGGGAAATTAATTGTTGTTGTAGCTAATTATTAATTCATTTTCAAGGAGTTGCTGTAGACCATGATGGCTGTGGGGAGAAAGGATTTTCTGTAGCGGTCTGTGTTGCAGCGAAACTGAAGAAGCCTCCGACTGAAGATACTCTGTTGATGTAGGATAGCCTCATGAAGAGGATGATCAGGGTTGTCCATAATCTTTTTAATAATTTTATGAAGAATCCTTCTTTGCATCATTGTCTCCAGGGTTCCATTGTTGGGCCCAAACTTTTTATTCTGTATATAAATGATGTATGTGAAGCACCAGGAAATACTAAAATTTTTATTGTTTGCTTATGACACAAATTTCTTTCTGTCAGGAGATAATTTAAAGGACATGAGCAAAATAATTGAAAAAGAAATGGTTAAAATAAAGGACTGGTTTAATTAAAACAAATTATCATTAATGTGGCTAAAACAAAATTCATGGTGTTTTCAAATTGTAATCTAAATGTTGATATCCATTTGTCTTTAAATGGACGGAATATTGAAAAGGTATCAGAATTAAGATTTTTGGATGTGACACTGGATGAAAAACTAAGATGGAAATCCCATGTACACAGCATTAGAAAGAAATTTTATACTAATATTGCTATTCTTCACAAAGTAAAGTATTTTCTGAATTTTAAAGCTTTAAGGGTTTTATATTGTACAATAATACTGCCTTATTTTATTTATTGCTCAGAAGTTTGGGGAAACACGTACACAACTACTATCCAACCTTTGGCTAGAATACAAAAAAAAGCAATAAGAATTATTCATAAAACTCACGGAAGAGAAAACACAAATCAATTATTTATAAAATCTAAATTATTAAAATTACAAGACATCATAAAATTACAAACATTAATCGTAATGTATAAAGTAAGATATTCTCTTTTACCTCAAACTGTAGAAAACATGTTTCAGTTCAGATCGAATTCATCCAGTGGTAGAAAACTTAACTTTACTCTCCCTTTTTGCCAGAACGACACAGAAGCAGATGGGCATCTCTGTGACAGGAGTCAAATTGTGGAATGTAAAGAACTCCCTCACTGTTCATCAATTTAAAAAACTAATAAAATTGACAACAGTTAAATCTTGTATATTGTTACAAAATATGTAATGTAGATGTAAAACATGTACTCGTAAATGTTCTATTGATTTATTTTTATTTTTTTTTAAATATTACCTGCCTGTGGATTAAAGTTACATTGTAAATTGCAAATCAAACCATCATTTATATTTTGTGTTGTGGTTGGAGATAGGGGCACTAATTATAAGCTTTGTCTTCTTTGTGCTTCTTTTCACTCATGGAAACCTCATGTAAAGCTATTCAAGAAATAATGTGAAAAAGTATATGACAAGACTGAAATGAATAAAGAATGAAATTAAATGAAATTAAATCTTCCACAGTCGTCCCCATAACAGAACCAGCCTTCTTTATCAGGTTATTGAGCCGTTTAAGTCCCTGGTTCTGATGCTGCTACCCCAACAGATGATGGATAAAGAGATAACACTCTCCACCACAGACTTGTAGAAGGTTTGCAGCATCTTCCTGCAAACCTTGAAGGACCTCAGCTTCCTCAGAAAGTACAGTCTGCTCTGTCCCTTCTTGTAGACGGCTTCACTGTTGATTCTCCAGTCCAGTCCGTAGTCCAGGTGAACTCTGAGGCATATGTACTCCTCAACCACCTCTACTTCTTCTCCCATGATGGAGACAATCTTTGACTAATCCCTGTTTCTTCTGTAATCTACAATCATATCCTGTTTTGTTCACATTTAAGGTAAGAAGATTGTTTCCACTCCATGCCACAAAGCACTCCACCAGCTCTCTGTATTCAGCTTCTTCTCCATCTCTGATACACCTGACATTTACAGAGTCGTCTGAGTATTTCTGCAGATGACAGGTCTATGTCTTATACTGGAAGTCTGAGGTGTACAGAGTGATGTGTCATGCAATTCAAAACTTACAAAAGCTTGACAGATCATCTCTCTCCTACATAGATAGATAGATAGATAGATAGATAGATAGATAGATATTGCATACTTCCAATAATATAAATACAATTAATTAACCACCATGCAGAGAAAAACTTGATAATAAGTATAATACGTGGTATTATACTTATTATCAAGTATGCAGCACTGTTTATGTCATAATTAGCGTCATCAGTGCAACACTGCCTGGCTATTTAGTGTAAATTCAAGATAGAGAAATAATGCCTAACACCACAAGTAACACGTCAGTCCATATTCTTACAAAGTGAAAATATTTAAACAGCTAACAATGATTCCAACAAGCAAGTCAAAATTCTTCTTCTAACCACATCCGATCGTAACTCGTCACTTTGTCAACATTAATTTCAAATCAACCTCTGATATGTAGTGGGCGAGGGTTTGATCCGTCAGATGGAGTGAAATCACAAGGGAGTCCTATCTGGAAACTGGGGCCCCACAGCTATGCTAGGTGGTAGCAGCGTCCATAGCAACCAAAACGTTTCAGTTTCACATTATTCTGGCAAGATCTGAAAAATCTTTGCAACAACGAGCGAGCGAGCAGCCTCCCTTCTTGCACTGTGCCCCAGGGCAGCTGTGGCTACAATGTAGCTTGCCATCACCAGTATGTGAATGTTTGTGTGAATGAGTGAATGACTCAATGTAGTGTAGATTAAAAATAACTATACAAGTAAAGGCCATTTACGATTTGTCATCATAACTGATTTGAGTGGGCAAATGCTCACATTTGACGGTGTTCGGCACATTGGAGAGGCATTCTGTTCCCAGATGAATCTATATTTGGCAGTGAGCACATCTGGCATTGTGTAGTTGAGAGATTTGCTAATGCATTGTTGATCGAGTGGCCCATGTTGGAAGTGAAGTTGCAGTATGGGCAGGAGAATATGATTTACAAAAAACACAGGCACATTTAATTGGTTGCAACTTGAAAGCGCAGAGATGTTGTGAAGAGATCCTGAGGCCCATTGCTGTGCCATTCATCCACGTCTGTCCCCTCATGTTCCAGCATAACTATGCACGGCCCCATGTTGCAAAGACCTGTACAGAATTCCTGGAAGCTGAAAACATTCCAGTTCTTGCATGGCCAGTATACTCACCATACATGTTACCCAATGAGCAAGTTTGCTCAGTCAGCAAATACAACAGCATGTTCCAGTTCCTGTGAATATTCAGCAACTTCGCACAGCCGTTAAAGAGGAGTGGACCAACATTCCACACGCCGCAATTAACAACCTGATTAATTATATGTGATGGTTGCACTAGGGTAAGGCAAATGTCAGCCACACCAGATACTGACCAGTCTTCTGACCCTCTCCAAGTCTGCCCAGTAACGCAAAACTGCACATTTTAGAGTGTCCTTCTATTGTGGTCGGTCTAAGGCAGACGTTTAATATTCCAGCTGTCTAATCAGCACCTTGATATTCCACACCTGTGAGGAGAGAATGATTATTTTGGCAAAGGAAAAGCGCTCACTAACAGATTTAATACAATTTGTGGACAATAATTTAGAGTAGTGGGTCTTTTATGTATTTAGAAAATGCTTAAGATCTTTGAGTTCAGCTCATGAAAAATGAAAGAAAAAACTAAAGTGTTACATTTAAATGTTTGTCCCGCATATTCTGTAGCATTTGGTACATTGAACTGCTGAGCTAATTTCAGTGGTTAAAATATCGCAGGCATTGTAAAGGACTTATCTGGCTTGACAAGTGGGTTGCTGATACAAAAGTTTTTCCCAAAAATACTGCTGTCATTGTGCTCCAAAAACACATATTACTTTTTAATGGTAGTTTAAAAGCAGCCTTTTAGCTGGTGAGGATGCCCTTTGTAAGACTGATGTGCTTCTAATGGTCCCTTAGGATGTGCTTGAGTATCCCAGAGCGTCTGCTCAGCTCCAAGCTAACATGGCTTGTTTTTGTTTTCTATCCCTTGTTTCTGAAGCAATGATAGCAGACTAACAAGGGTCTCTGCTGCCGAAAATCATTTTTTATTGTAGCAAAGTAGCTTTTTATTTACTACAATGTGGCTGCGGGTCTTACAAATACATGCATTTTGTTTTTGTAACAATAAAACTTTAAGAAAAAAAATGCCTTCTTCATTCAGAGTTATTTTTATTAAAACAAATTCTCAAGTTGCAAGAGGATAAGTAGGTTTTAACAAATTTAATTTTGTAACCACACACTCCTCACCATCTTATCTTTACCGCATTGAACATTCCTCATTTCAACTAATAAAAAAATAGTCTATCTATCTATCTATCTATCTATCTATCTATCTATCTATCTATCTATCTATATTTATATATCTTTATCTATATATATATATATATATATATATATATATATATATATATATATACATATATCTCTATATCTATAACTTATCTATATATATATATATATATATATATATATATATATATATATATATATATATATATATAAATATATACCCTTACGACCCTACCTATCCCCCCCATAGTCGATGCATAGATTGCAGAGCATAATTCGACCACCGATCTAAAGGTTCAATATTTGCAGGTGAAATGTGATCATACCATTTTATGGGGAACCCTCAATGTTTAATTGCACACACAACTACTAGTTTTATTCGGTTATACGAACTTTTATACAGCCTGTATCCCTAACCCAAACAATGACAACAACATAACTCAAAAGATAACTAAAGAACATGACTATATTTGGAACACAAACTATAACGTAAAATGGAGAACTTCTACAATTAACATAAACACAGTACCCATAAGTCTTTCCGGCATACAACCGTCCCCCAGGCAGCCTGTACATGTTGATCTTTCAGTCACATAGTTGATCAATCTTTCCGTAGTCGACAGTTCTGATAAGAATGTGTAAATCCTTAGTTGGGAACATCATTAATATATATAAATATAGATATATATATATCTATACATATATAGATATATATATCTTTCGGTGCAAATACTTTTTACGATGTGTACTTTTTTATGATGTTCAGCTGTTTTAAATGAGATATTTTGATATGTACGGTGTTGTGGAGCGAAAGCACTGTATCCTATGTTTTAGGGCAGTGGCTCTTTGTCCTTTGATTATAAGAACATTTTCAATCCCTCCTCACCACTCACCCCACTGTGTAGGCTACTGTCTATCAATATCCAACCTTGCATATAGTATTTTCTTTTGAAATAGCTCTTGTCTGGTCAGAGTTCATTTCTGGTCTGGTCCATTTATTTGAGCAGTACCATACAAATCCAGGCTTTTACAGCTCATGTTTTGATTTTTTTGAATGTGCCAAAGACATTGAACACTGCAGCCCTTTATGCCCTGACTGTGCAGATCCCTACAAAGTCTCTACATGGCCTTTGACATGTCATTAATAACTCTACTGATGGTAATGCTGGACAGAAGAATAACCTGTAGTTTGCTGTCTGCTGTTGTCATTTTGGTTGGAACCATGTCAGCTGCATGTGAAAGCATTAAATCCTCCATAATTGCATAAGGCTTTTTATACAGTGCCAAGGGAACTTTATATTAGCCACTGAGGTATAAAACACCAGCCGCTGCTGACATTTTTGGTTGATTTTTGGACCCAAGATTCAACACACCACAATGGACTAAAGAAAACTGGCTTGACTTGGGGGACATGAAAAACTGAGTGGATGCAGAGATAAGAGGGAAGTTTGAGTCTAACAGTGCATGGACTTATGACGGTCTTGTTGGTATACAGACCTAGAAACATGGGAGCAATTTTTCTGGACATATTTTTTAATCGGAAGTCTTTGGAAGAAAGCCATAACCGTTGTCCTGGGGAGTAAGTGGGTGCTGGTCTCCTCTTCTTATTGGCAACTTTTTTGTTCTTGGTGGATGTCCTTTGTAGCGCTGAATGAGTCTTACTCCAAATATGACGGATGGCATGGACATGAGCATGGACGAAGGAACCACTGGGTCAGGAAACGGGATGGGAGGAGTGGTGGTTGATAGCCGAAAGAAACTTTAAAGGGACAAAAGACCTGTAGCTGAGGAAATATGAGCATTATGAGAATATTAAATCCAAGGTAGATGTATGGACCAGGTAATGGGATTATGGCTGCAAAAAAAAATTTAGGTTGTTTTCCATTTATTGATTAAGATGTTCACACCATCCATTGGTTTGTGGGTGAAAATCAGATGAAAGACATGGTTTGACTCCCAGAGATGTGCAGAACTGTTTCCATACTGTGGAGATGAATTGTGGTCCATGGTTTGAAGTGATTTTGGAAGGAATGCCAGGAAGGCGGAAGACGTGGTGGATGAGGAGCCGGGCTGTTTCTGCGGAAGATGTGACCTTGGAAAGGGTAACAAGATGGCAGGCCAGTTATAGTGTGGATGAAATTTTTATAACTTTGAAGTAGGGAGTCCCGTAACAAAGTCAAGGGCGATGTGGGACCATGGACAAACTGGAATGGTAAGTGGTTGGAGAAGACCTGCAGGAGACTGATGAGAGGTTTTATTGCGATTGCATTTGTGATAAGCGGAAACATATTCATGACATCTTTATTTAGGGAAGGTCAATAAAAATACCTTCAGACAAGACCAATGGTGCGGCTGGGCCCAGGATGACAGGTGAACCTTGAAGTGCCCATTGGATGATCCATTCTCAAAGGGATGATGGGACATAGATGTGACCAGCGGAACCCCCACCTGCGTCAGGTGCGGTTTGTTGAGCCTCTATGATGGATCTTTTTATGTCCCAATGAAACAGGTGGAAGGGAGAATATTGGCGGAATCTGGTGGTTCGTCATCGGGTTGGTGAATTCTTTATAAAGCATCTGGTTTCAGATTTTTTGATCCGGGATGGTAGGAGATGTTTAGATTGAACCTTGAAAAGAAGAGGGACCAGCGATAATGTCTTAGGTTGAGTCTTTTGGAACATTGATGGTAAGAGAGGTTCATATGATCAATCCAAACGAATACTGGTAGCTCTGTTCCCTCCAGCCAATGTCACCATTCCTCAAGGGCCAGTTTGAAGGCTAGAAGTTCACAGTCACCAACGCTGTAGTTTTTATCAGCCGGGGAAAAACATCTGGAAAAGAATGCACAAGGATGAAACTTGTTATCTCGAGGAGATCTTTGTGACAGAATGGCCCCTACGGCTGAGTCCGACGTATTCACCTCCAAAACAAACTGAAGGGATGGATCTGGGTGAGACAAGATGAGAGCCTGGACGAACAGTTCTTTAAGTTGTGAGAATACCTAGTCCGCTTCAGGAGTCCACTGAAAAGGTTTTTTGGTTGATGTGAGAGCGTTTAGGGGAATAGTGACTTTACTGAAGTTTTGTATGAATCTGCGATAGAAGTTTGCGAATCCCAGAAATCGTTCTTTTCTTGTTTGTGGAACAGGGCAATCTTTGATGACTTTAATCTTGGCCGGATCTGCTCTCACCTGCCCACCCTCGAGAATGAAACCGATGGGTAAAGGCCCAGGCACCAGGCGCTCGCCAACGTGCCCTATCTCCAGAGTGGAGCTCTGGTTATCCGCATCCGGGCAAGGGAACACTGAGTCCATTTTCCTCATTCATCATAGGGGTCTTTGAGCTGCACATTATCTGATTCTTCACCTAGGACCAGTTTGTCATGGGTGACCCTACTAGAGGCCTAACACCTCTGACAACTTACCTCCTAGGATCATTGGGACACTTAAACCCCTCTACCGTGATAAGGAGGCACTCCAGGGAGGGGATAAAATAAATTATTATTCTATAGTGCATTTCTCAGGACAGTGTCTAGACAATCCTAAATAATACTGTAATCCATCATTCAAGTATCTATTCGGGCCAGTGAATGCTAAAAATCAATAACTTGATGCAATCTGCAATAAACCTTTAAACTGACTTATGTATGTTGTTGTATTTTACTTTTTTGGGGCTATTTTTATATACAGTTAAGCATTCAGAGGTAAAAGTCTGTTTTATATGATTCATGGTTGTAAAACACATTCTTACCAGTATTTTAATTGGGGTAAGCTTTTAAGCAATAAAACTCTTGGGTAATTTACTGCATGTTCTAAAACCAGGATGTCTGTAGATTAGGAGCCAAGGCCATAAAACTAGGATGTTTGCTTGAGAGGACCATAAAACCATAAAACTCAGAATGAACTTTTGACTTGAACCCAGGAGGAGGACACTTCCATCTTATGAATGCATAATTTTTGACGGACCAGTCTGTGTCAAGACACTTTTTAAAAACGTTCTGATTGGAGCAGATTCCGAGGGAGAAGAGACGCCCAGATCCTGGGAAGTTTTGATGTCTATAAAAGTTATGGCATTAAAACCATTCGTTGTCAGATGTTTATCTGGCCCAGAGAAAATGGGCATGTTTCTCTGTAAAACTGCATATCTGTTAATCTGTTTAAAATAAAACTGAGAACTGGAAATTGGCTCCTTGTCTCTGCTTGAACATGCACTGAATTATTTTTTTACAAAAATTTAATTCTACAATGTATAACTGAATTGACATGACCTTTCTTTCAATGAACCCAGAGGGTTTAGGGTTACCATATAGATTAACACTCAAAACCCAGCTGTATGCACAAGGTATAGACAATAGATGGTTTTTAAGCATGTTATAGTTGAAGGTCTTTACTTTGTAAAATTTGAAAATCAGAAAAAAAACGTAAATACATTTGAGAAATATTCTTCATATTTCAGTGGGAACTCAATGAATTTCCGGGCTCGAAGCTGATTTCATTTGTAAAAGATGTTTAATCAATTATTGAGTCATTTATCTTGACAGTACAATATATGTTACCCATCCTAACATAGCAGTACACTGAATTTTAAATGGCCCTGATTCCAACATGAAATATTTCAAATGGGAGCACATATTCTTTGTTAATGTTGGTTTCAACATACCCACATACATCATAAGAAATAATTGTGTGCACAGCATAAGGTTAGTGATAGCTTGCCAAAATACAGCAAGGAGTGATGAAAAATAGACAGCAGCAGTAAGTCTGTGTATCATCAGCATCCGGAAAGGTTAGAGTAAACTCATCTTGAGTCAGGTCAATTTTCCTGAAACCACTAGCTGTCTTTTCTAAGCTTCAACTGAACAGCTGAATAGAAAGTAAACAGGGCCAGACCGAAACAATAGAAAGGCATCTTGTGGAGGCATTCACTGCAGGAATTGAGACCTATTGTCATCTGCTGTTTTGTGGTTAAAGCCCTTGCTGTGGTGAGCTGCTTATCATGCAAAGCCAACACTCTGGATAGCAACAAAGGCCTGTCTCATTTTACTTCATTTGTCTGCTTCCCTTGCAGCTACAACTTTAACCAAATGTTTTCAATTAAATATCGTCTTAAGTAGTAAATTAAAATATGCATGCTAAAAAGAAATCTTGTTCAACCTGCAAAGCTCTCCTTGTATTGCTTCTATTAAAGCTGTCTGATTTCTTGCAGAAGAATCTATCTGCAGTACCAGTCATGTTTTGGACTGTGTACCCAGTGGGAACCCACACATGCACAGGGAGACCATGCAAACTCCAGGCAGCAAGACCATGGGGCATGATTCAAAGCCAGGACATTCTTGCTACAAGGAAACAGTGCTACCCACTACACATCTGTGCAGCCCTAAAATTAATCCTTTCCATTTAATTTGCCTGGAATGTTGTTACTCACCATTGCCATTTGTTTGATCAATGAATGGTGGTGCAAAAACAAAAACATAGTCCATAGTCTCTAGTATAAGATATTTTCTCCATTCTTAAATTTTAAATTCTGCAGAAATGTCTTTCTCTCTGGCAGCACTGTCGTCTGCAAGATTTATAGGTGCATCGTGCAAAAGTTTTTTTGAGTTTCACCTGTAGGCTATATGTTTGTTTTGATATCGTTTGTGAGCTGCTATCAGACATCAGTAACATCAGTTTCTTTGAAAGGAAGCTCGCTAATCTCATGGGCTTCCAAATATAGGTTTCCATGGCACCTGATAGTTTGGGAGTTTTTGATTAAATCTTAATCAAAATAATTTTTTCCTCACCCTTGACACACCCGAATTAAAGAAACTTCCGCCCACACCCGCTCCCTCTAAATTTGATTTATGAATTCTCTTCCACCACCAGGCACCGCTAATCACTAGGCATGGTGGTGGCAGCATCATGCTGTGGGGATGTTTTTCAGCGGCAGGAACTGGAAGACTAGTCAGGATAGAGGGAAAGATGAATGCATCAATGTACAGAGACATCCTGGATGAAAACCTGCTCCAAACCACTCTTGACCTCAGACTGGGGTAATGGTTTACCTTTCAGCAGGACAATGACCCTAAGCACACAGCCAAAATATCGAAGGAGTAGCTACAGAACAACTTGGTGAATGTCCTTGAGTGGCCCAGCCAGAGCCCAAACCTAAACCTAATTGAATATATCTGGAGAGATCTGAAAATGTCTGTGTACCGGCGCTTTCAATCCAACTTGATGGAGCTCGAGAGGAACTGCAAAAAGGAATGGGAAAGACTGCCCAAAAATAGGTGTGCCAAGCTTGTGGCATTATATTCAAAACGACTTGAGCATGTAATTTACATTGTCCTTATGGGGTGGTGTGTGTTGAATTTTAAGGAAAAAAATTAATTTAAACCATTTTAGTAAAAGGCTGTAACATTAAAAAATGTGGAAAAAGTGAAGCGCTGTGAATACTTTCCGGATGCATTATATATATATATATATATATATATATATATATATATATATATATATATATATATTATTTTTGTTAAAGGTCTTCTAGCAGAATCATATGTACAATTCTCTGTATATTCATGGTTGTATCTTTACTCTGTTGGTCCATGGGGCCTATTACTTCAGCAGGGTGTTAATTATTCTACTAATGTTTAAAGTGCATCTCCCTATGAAGATACTCATAGTAGTAGTTTAATCAACGGCAAGTCCCCACTCATTTACAACTCTCCAAGTGACTAATTAAACAAAATTTGAAGTGAGCAGCTGGGACTTGTCCACTTATCCCTGTTCATGGAGGAATTCATGGGGATTGTCAATATATGGTAATGATGGACAACTCACACTCATGTCCTTTTGTAAAAAGTGAATCATAAAAGAGTCCTGAAAAAGTATTCACACTCCTGCTGCTAATTTACTTATTTATATTCCATTCACAATCCCCAGGGTTACTCATTGGGTTTTTAAAAGAAAGAGTAAAGGGATATATTAAGTGGATAACTAAACAGATACATTTTCGAATATATATAAAATAATTGTTCAATAGAACTCTGAAAAGTTTGGCAACCATTTCTAAGTTAATAGTTGTTGAACCACTATTTTTTACAGTTAAGGCTTGAGTGTTTGAGTTTTCTCTTCTGTTTTGATATTTCCCAATCACTTATTTGCTTATATCTAGTACTTTTGTTCATTCCTATGTGTTTATTATAATTTCAATATAGGATAATTGTTTCTTTATTAGATTTTACTTGTGCTTAGTGTGTTTACTTGTCCTTCATCTGTTCTGTTTATTTTCATCCTGCCATTCTGCTTCCCTCCCAGCTACTTGTCTTTCCCTCGTCTTTCTCTGCTTGCTCACTTCCCAACCTGCATCTGTTCACCCTTGATTAGCATTGTTTTGTCATTCTCCACTCCTCTCATCATGGCAGTGGGAATATATGCACCCCAGTTTCAAGTCTTTACACTGATTTGCTTAAATGATTTTCCTCTATCTCAGTTGCTCTTCCAATCAACTTTCCACAGGTTTACTGTCCTTGCAAAAAAAAAAAAATATCTCCACAGGATGATGCTTCCATTAAATCTATCATTTGTGGGGATAGTTATGTTCAGGATGATATACAGCGCTAGTCCTTACATTTACTATACATGGCATATTATTTAATCTGATCAGAGCAAATGTTGCTGTGGCAAACTTTAAACAGGAAAATTTTTCCTTTGAACAAAAAATGTTAGTTTTACTCCCAGTAAAATGCATAAAACGTTTTGGTTGTGGATGATTTAACCAGCTTAAATGCAGCACCGAAACAGGGGTTCTATTTCAGCTTATGAAGGGCCTTTTAAAACGACTTATATACAACATAACAGTGAGAGTTTTTCACTAAGCATGCATTAGATAGTACTTTGATGATGCGTAGGACACATTTCTTTGTTCAGACTATTAGTTTAATGTAAGAAATATGATAATTTCCATTGCTTTTGAGAAGATTTGCAGTCAGATAGAGCATAATCAGTTTCAGATGAAGCATTGTTTCTACGATTTTTTAACGAAGTTTAGATATTTCCTGAGAAATGAATGAATCACCAAAGGGGATGGTTGAATCTTGGATGGAATCTTGTCCCTATTTAGAGACCCAATAATTTTCAATTCAATTCAATAGACTTTTATTTATCCATCCATCCATCCATCTTCTTAACCGCTTATCCAATTCAGGGTCACGGGGCAGCTGGAGCCTATCCCAGCAATTATCAGGCGTTAGGCAGGGTACACTCTGAACAGGACGCCAGTCTGTTGCAGGGCCAACACAGAGAGACAGACAACCATTCACACTCACATTCATTCCTAGGGACAATTTAGAGTGATCAATTCACCTATCATGCATGTTTTTGGACTGTGGGAGGAAGCCGGAGTACCCGGAGAGAACCCACGCATACACGGGGAGAACATGCAAACTCCATGCAGAAAGACCCTGGGCCGGGATACGAACCCACGACCTTCTTGCTGCAAGGCAACAGCGCTAACCACTGCGCCACCGTGCAGCCCGACTTTATTTATATAGCGCCAATTCACAACAAATGTAATCTCAAGGCACTTTACAGCAAGAGTCATTTCAATACAATTATATAAAGATTCCAATTAGTTAAAAGTTTTCTATGTAAGGAATACCAGCAGGTTGCGATGAGTCATCAACGTGAGGTTGTGCCCGGATCATGCAGACTCCAACCACAGCAATTCCTCAGCAATTCCTCATACTGGGCAAGCATGTAGCGACAGTGGAGAGAAAAAAAAACTCCCCTTTAACAGGAAGAAACCTCCAGCAGAACCTGGCACAGTACAAGCGGTCATCTGCCACAACCATCTAGGGGTCTGAGAAAACAGAGAAGAGACAGCATTGGAGGATGCTCGGTCACTTTGAGCATCATCTGGACCGGAAATTATAGTTAAGTAGGGTACCAGACCATGTGGAGCTTCTATGGGGAGAAAAACACTGAGAAAAAACTGGCTTAACAATTGCAATAACAGCAGAAAAAATATATCTTGGGAGTAGTAGAAGGGAAAAGTAGAAGAGAGAAGAAAAGTGGTCAGTCTCTGACAACAGTCTAAACCTATCAGCGTAATTACAAAAATAGCTCACGATAACCTAAGCACCTAAACTATAAGCTTTATCAAAAAGGAAGATTTTAAGCCTAGTCTTGAAAATAGAGAATCTGCCTCACGGACTAAAACTGGGAGCTGGTTCCACAGGAGAGGAGCCTGGTAACTAAAAGATCTGCCTCCCATTCTACTTTTAGAAATCCTAAGAACTACCAGTAGACTTGCATTCTGACAATGAAGTGCTCTGTTAGGAACATATGGAACAATCAGATCTCTGATGTACGATGGAGCCTGATTATTAAGGGCTTTATAAGTAAGGAGGAAGATCTTAATCTCTATTCTAGATTTAACAGGGATCCAATGGAGAGTAGCCAAAACAAGAGAAATGTGTTGTCTCTTTTTAATATTCATCAGAACTCTTGCTGCAGCATTTTGGATCAACTGAAGGCCTTTAATTGCATTTTGTGGACTTCCTGATTATAATGAATTGCAGTAGTCCAGCCTTGAAGTAACAAATGCATGGAGTAGTTTCTTTGCATCACTCCTGGACAGGATGTTTCTAATTTTAGCATTGTTCCGGATGTGAAAGAAATAAATCTTAGAAACCTGTTTAATATGGGATTTAAATGTCATGTCTTGGACAAAATTTACATTGAGGTTCTTTACATTATTAACAGAGGCCAAATTATTGCCATCCAGATGAAGTGATTGATTTAGCAGTTTCCTTTTTAAAGGCTCTGGTCCTAAGACAACTTATGTCTGGTCTGAATTTAAAAGTAGAACATTTTGAGTCATCCAGGTGTGTTTTTTAAGGTTTTTTTATCCCACTGCTTTTCCCCCATTTTTATCACCCCAGTGTTCCTACCTAAGTACAGTCCTGGGCATTGCTCTCCCTCTGCCGACCGTAGGAGGGCCCTGCACTGAAGGTCAAGCCTCCTTCCTGCTTGAGGAGTGAGCGGGCCCATTTTTTCACCCAGCTTGTGGAAGGATCACACTATTCCAGCCAGATCCTCTCTAATCCCTCAGGCTCCCCAGTCAGCCAGGATGAGGCAGTATATAGCCCAGAACTGGTGCATGTTTTTGTGGGAGTAGCTAACATTAACTACTCAAGGGAAAACGGGGAGAACATGCAAACTCCACACAGAAAAGCCCTTTTGCTGATGATATGGAGGAGCAAACACACCCTCAGCACCCACAACGACCCTGGCAGGAATCGAACCCAGGACCTGCTACCTGCGCCACCGTGCTCCCCCATCATCCAGGTTTTTGTGTCTTCGAGACATGCTTGTAATCTACCTAACTAATTGGTTTCATCAGGTTTTATGGATAAATATAATTGTGTATCATCAGCATTACTGTGGAAATTAATTTCATGTTGTCTAATTATTTTACCAATTTGAAGAATATATATCGTAAAGAGAATCGTTTCAAGCACAGAACCCTGTTGCACTCTTTAAGTAATCCTTGAGTGTGAAGAAGATTTATCATTGACATCAACAAACTGGAATCTGTTGGACAGATATGATTTAAACCAGCCTAGTGCTGTTCCCTTGATCACTACACGTTCAAGCCTTTCTAAAATAATATTATGATTGACTGTGTCAAAAGCAGCATTGAGATCTAACAAGACCAGAACAGTCATAAATCCATTATCTAAGGCCATTAGAAAATAATTAGTAACTTTGCTATGATGAGCTCTAAAACCTGACTGAAATTCTACAAACAGGTTGTTGCTGTTTAGTAGTTCAACTATTTTCTAGAGAATTTTGGATAAGAAAGGAAGGTTAGATATAGGTCTGTTAGATAAGTAATTTTGGTCTTGGGAGGGTTTCTTAAGTAAATGTTTAATTACGGCAACCTTAAATTCCTGAGGCAAATATCGATTTATTAAAGGTAGATTCATCATGTCTAGAATAGGGCCAGTAACCAGAGGGAACACTTCCTTAAATAATTTGGTTGGTATTAAGTCTAATATACAAGTTGAGGGTTTAGATGAAGCTAATATTTGTGACAATTTCAGAAGCTCAACAGAATCAAAACGGTACAGACATTGACATGGTTCTAGAGTTCTATCTGATACTTTTCATTTATCTGATACTTTTCATTTACTGAAGGAGAGTTAATCATGTTTGGGAGAATGCCAATGATTTTATTTTTAATATAATTCATTTTACTTACTGTATAAACAATCCCATAAAGTCATCACTACTTATAGAAGGGGGAATAGTATGCTCAACAGAGCTACAAAACCACAAACAAAAGTGGTTTTAATGTTTTGCAGCTTGGATGAGGAAAACTAAGGATTAGATGTTCAAAAGAGCTGTAGTTAATAATTGGTCTAGGGCGAATTTGTAAATCTTAATGAAAGATGGTTGCAACTCCTCCTCCTCCTCGCCCAATTCTTCTAGCAATGTGAAAATTTGATAATTGGAAGGAGTTGACTCTCTCATAATTACAAAACCGTCTTGCTGCAACCAGGTTTCTGATAGGCAAAATACATCGATTTTATTATCACATATCAAGTCATTTACTAATAAAGTCTTTGAGGAGAGTGATCTTATGTTTAGTAAACCACATCTAACAATCTAGCAATTTGGTTATTGGAAAGCAACACAGGAGCTAGTTGAACTATTGCACCTTGTCCAGGATCATGTTTGTGGTGTTCAATGACAGGATCCGATAAAGTTGTAGGGAGAAGGGTCTAGTCTAGTTTGGAAACCTCAGGATCTCAGCTTTGCTTTTTGCAGATGATGTTGTTCAGCTGACTTAATGTTCACTGGAAGCAGTTCACAGCCAAGATAAGATTCAGCTCCTCTTAATCTCAGGCCATGCATCTAAACTACAAAAACTGAACTAATCTCTCTAGGTTTAGGGTCAGTCTTTTGACAAGGGGAGGATTCAAGTATGTGTGTGTCAAACTCACATTCATGAAGGACCAAGTAATAAATAGTTTAGTCTGGGCTTTGTCTTTGGCAACGGTCTTATGGGTAGAACAATCAGTATACCAGATGGCTCAGAATTTAAAGAATTAGATTCTACAGTGAACGTATTGAAATGAGCTTAGGATGTAGGGTGGGAAGCAGCCTGGAGTACAGCTGCTACTCCTAGACCTAGGAAAACCATGAGATCTCACTGATTTAGCTGGGGAGTATTGCTAGGGTGAGCAATATCTGTCTTCGACCTTTAAGGCGATCTGGTTCTCTGATAAGGATTTGTTTGTGTGTATTCACACCTGCATAAAAGGTCCGAACCAGGGCTGGAAACCCCAAGGTGATAGGGGGAAACGCCATTATATATATATATATATATATATATATATATATATATATATATATATATATATATATATATATATATCGTAGGTGATTATTAGCTGGTTAATATTCAGATAACAACAGAAAAAAGACGGCAGAAATATCGTAAATGCTTCTGCCGTAAAACATATTTACCGCTATTAATGATTTTGTCTTCTACTCGTTTTGTCGACGTTGACCGCAATTACCTACAGACGGTCAATAGCGCTCAACACTTCCCACTACTGGCCTGCAGTTAAAGCTAAAGTTAAAATATGTTTGACACACATCGGGCTCTATGGAGCGCTTCTAACCCGGCACACTGGGAAGGATGGACTGGCAAGCTGTCCAGCACTGCACTTCTCACCCGATGACCACTGGAAAAATGCACCAGACCCCCCTGAACCCTTCAAAGAGAAGCAGGATAAATAATGGATGGAATTTATTTACCTTGACTCCATGCATAGAGATGAAATATTAAATGAATAAATAAATCTACGTATCACGTTAAGCGGTCAGAGGGAGGTGTGAAAACTAATCTGTAAAAATGACGGACAGTCTCAAGATTTTTTCGGCACCGTTCTAAAAAACTGGTCAAATATGGAGAATATTCCATTAACGTGAACCGTGGTCTTAACCTACCTTTGAACAAAAAACGAACCTAACTTCACAGGTGGTGTTCCAAAGACAAATTCCAACAGTGAATTTTGCAGCTCATTTTTCTTTGGTGAAAAATGCAACACGTTTTGGATATGCTAATGGTTAACTTCTATTAGCAGATCTGATCTCTTTTGGCCACAAAGTTGATTGACAGCTGTGATCGAAAAATTTATTATTATGATTAATCTCTAGTATTATTAACACTGAGAGCAGAGGAGCCAGACAACAGGTGTTGAGTTCGAGGTTAGAGAAGACATCACTGCCGGAGAAAATATTGATTCTTCTTACATACTTAGTTTTGAGAGTTTCTCTTATTGTGTTACATATAACCCAAGCTATTGCCATTGTTTTGTATATGTCAAAAGTCACTTATTCACAGCTAAAGAGCCAGATGTCTTCATCCGGAGATATCCCCACCCTGAGGTTAATAGTTGTGTCTTCAAAGTGATAGAGGCAAGGTTGCTGAACTTTATAAATACTTATTTTCATATGAGCTTGTTAGGTGGTGGGGTAGTAGGTAGTTGGAATGGAGGAGTTAGGAGGGGGGCAGCATTCAGCATTCACTGTGATCTGTGCTGTTCTCCTGTATGATCAATTCAACTTTTATTAAAACCTCCAAACTCTTAAAGGAATCTCTCTCATCTTTATTAAGAGTCTTAAATGCCATTACATTCTTGGCGCCCAAACGTTTTTCGGCTTCCAACAGCGGATCGGGTTCCAAAGGAGAACCAAGTTGTCTGGACGACCCGGGATCAGCGACCGGCCCGTGAACTCCCATCTTCGGAGAAAGCGGGGATTTGGTCCTCCTTGGGCTTCCGTGCGCTGTCTGGAAGGACGCACGCCCGGGTGAGAGAGATTTCTTCTTATCTTAATTTTTCGTTGATCTTAATTTTTAAAAGGAAAAAAATGTTTGTACATTGTTGCGATGCTTTGCGAACGCAGTACTGTGCGTCGTTTAGAAATAGTTTCGCTTTGTGAGATTTAATTGAGGGGTTTTGCTGACCTCTTCTCAAACTTTGAGAAGATGGGCTCAGCAAAAACTAAGCTTCCTCCTCCGGACAGCCCTGAGTGCCGCTTCATGGGCACCAAGTTTGGCTCGGAAGGTGTACAGTATGTCACTTTCTGGGTTAATAACTGGGGTTTTCCTATCGGCGGTAGTTTGGAGCTCTCAGATGTGGAGAAACTTTAGCAGAAATTAATTTCTGAAGAAAATTAATTGGCGAAGACCATTTTTCATAAAGGTTTAAAGAAAAATATTGGACATCAGAGAAGGGTGTTTCTGCTGTGGCAGGCTGAAGCTGTGTTTCGCGACAGAAAGGCGAATCACAAGGGGGTGAAGAGAAGGTTTGATGGTTCTGGTGTGATGACAAGACGGTGTGGAAATACGTTACTTTTACCCGAACGTAATAAACAGGAAAATCACTGTGTTAGTTGGTCTGCTGTTTCTGCTTCTTTCCCAGCTTTCCCTACCGCA
Source organism: Apricaphanius iberus (assembly GCA_028564705.1). Taxonomy (NCBI): domain Eukaryota; kingdom Metazoa; phylum Chordata; class Actinopteri; order Cyprinodontiformes; family Aphaniidae; genus Apricaphanius; species Apricaphanius iberus. The sequence goes on along the minus strand of JAPXFQ010001402.1, from coordinate 257,669 downwards.
CCTGACACACAGACTGGCGTCAGACCTTCATTTCCTGAGTTCAGGTTCCAAACAGACAGGAGATTTCTCCGTTTCACCAGCTTTTGGATTTAGAGGTCTGACGCACACACAAACAAACACAGACACACATGTTCACTTTGTAAGTGATGAAATATCTGAATGTGATGATGAAATACATTCTGAAAGTGACAATCAATCAGATTTTAGTGATGATGTTATAGATGAAAATGTTGTTTGTAATGAACAACCTGTTGATGATGGAGATGTTGTTTTTTGTGATGTAAATCGTGATGGCAGCAATGAAAATGCTGCAAGTTTAAATGAGATTGCCAGTAATGAAGAACTTGCTTCCTGCACTAACCATTTAGATCAAAGTTCTAACCCTCACACTTTGATTAAAGAAGCCATTGCACATTTAGAACAACAACAAATGCCACTGTCAGGTACGTACGCACAACTGACTTCTGATGCGTACAAAGCCTTACCTGTCCTGTCTCTCACTGTCTCAGGTACAACTATAGAATGCATGGTCGATTCTGGCGCAACTCATTCTGTGTTGAAGCACACAGCTCTACGTCCATCGCCAAAACTCAGTGGGAACCATGTCTTCTCAATTTCAGCATCTGGTCAGGTTGTGAAAGAACGATTCAGTTACCCACTCCGTTGTCAATTGGGAGATGGGCCAGCTTTTAAACATGGATTCTTAATCTCTGAGCAATGTCCTGTGAACTTATTAGGCTGAGATTTAATGTGCAAGCTTAACATTTCTCTTTTTTCGTCACCCCAAGGCATTGAAGTTGTTCCTGCACAGGAGACACCAATCCTGACAGCAGTGAAACACACGCCTCATGATCTCAGACATGAATACCAGTGGAAGCTGTTAACAGGTACCACGACCAAAACTTTCCTACAGACTGCTCAGAACCTGGTAAGTCCAGCTTCTGTTTTTATGCCAGAGGAGGAACTACATTGCACAACACATGTTTTTGCAGGACCAGACATAGAATATGAGCAGGCATGGTTCACCTCAGACACAGACACTTTGAACATAACTTCTATTTTGTGGGACACACATACATCAGCAGTGACCATCTGTCTCACACCTGAACAGAAAACGCTCTACCGATTCCAGAAATGTGATCCATACATTTCCCTATCTAAACCTGAGAGTGTAGAGTGGGAAATGGTATCTGACCTTGTACATCGCGCTCAGTCAGCTTCTGATTGGGAGCGAACTGAGAGTGACCGTTCCATCCTCTACTCCAGATCTGCTAAACTTTACAAACGTTCGCTCATCTCCACCGTGCATGTCACCAGGGTGATTCATTTAACTGAAGACCCTGATGAGATGCTTTCTCATGTTTTTCTACATGATGAAGTTGCGACCGACGACTCAGAAATGCATCCTTTGCTCAAAGGGGTTCCGAATGATTTGTGGGCAAAAAATTCACATGATGTGGGGTTAATTAAGGGTTGTACACCCATTAAAATAACACCAAAATCTTCTTTTCGACCCGTACAACGCCAGTACCCGTTGAAACCAGAAGCCGTACGTGAGATCAAACCAGTGTTCGATTCGCTGTTAAAAGCAGGAATCATTGTTGAATGTACTGATTCACCTGTTCGTAGTCCGATTTTTCCACTGAAGGAAATCAGCGAAAAAGGGGAGGAATGGAGTTTTGTGCAGGATTTGAAACGTGTAAATGCTGCTGTGATGCCGAGGGCATCAGGTTTCCCAAATCCGTGCACTTTGCTAGCGCAAGTGCCCCCTTCAGCTACTTATTTCTCAGTGGTGGACGTCAGTAATGCTTTCTTCATTGTTCCTGTGGACCCTGACAGCCAGTTTTGGTTTGCTTTTGAGTTTGAAGGGAAAATGCTCACCTTTACTAGACTTCCACAAAGCTACGTTGAAGCTCCCACTATTTTTAACACGGCGTTAAAGGAGAGCTTGGAAGGGCTTGAGCTGTCACTTGGCTCCGCCCTGATACAGTTTGTTGATGGTCTGATGATTTTTTCTCCATCTAAGGAACAGTGTGAGAGAGACACTGTCAAGTTGTTGAAGCATTTGCATGCTTGTGGGCACAAAGCCAGCTTATCGAAGCTGCAGTTTGCAAAATCAGAGGTTATTTTTAGGGGTCATGTGGTTTCCAAGTGGTCGAAATTTCTTTTTTCCAAAAGAGTTGCTGCTGTTCAGCGGTTGCAGAGACCAGTAACCAAGAAACAGATAGTGTCTTTCTTGGGTTTGACGTCGTATTGCCGGAATTTCATTCTGGACTACGCAGTGTTGGAAAAACCACTCTCTGATTTGATTCATGGCAGGAATATGACAGCCTCTGATGCTGTCCAGTGGACCCCTGAGGCTTTGCGGTCATTTGAGGACCTTAAGAAAGCTCTGCAAAGCCCCATCGTTCTGGCTTGGCCAGACACAGGTAAACCATTTATTCAAATGGTTGATGAGGTGAGATGTGATGTTCTCAATCCTGCCAGGTTGCTACCCACAGGGGATGACGGAGACCCCCGAGACTGCCAAAGGGAATTTGAGGTACTGTGTAAACCTCGCCTTGATTTGTCACACACTCCACTGGAGAATCCAGACATGATTCTCTACGTTGAAGGCACAGCTTTCAGAGATGCCAGGGGTAAAAGCAGAGTGGGTTATTCTGTTTGTTCTGACCATTGTACTTTGTGTGCAGGAAGCCTTTCGTCACATTTTTCTGCCCGGACGGCAGAGTTGGTTGCGTTGACGAAGGCCTGTGAGCTGGCTAAAGATAAAGCAGTTACCATATACAGTGACAGCAGCTATGCGGTGGGCGTGGTCCACCATTTTGGAGCTCTGTGGAGACACAGAAGGTTCTTGAAGTCTGATGGTAAGCCGATTTTGAATGCATCACAGGTTGCTGACCTCCTTGATGCGATTTTGTTGCCATCCAAAATTGCTGTTGTGAATTGTGCTGCTCACCCAATGTCCAAGGATGCTGTGAGTCTTGGAAATGCCAAGGCTGATGCTGCCGCCAAAGCTGCCGCAGTTCAACCGGTTATGACTACCTGTGCTGCGATTGAGCAGATAGATGAATTACCTGACATGTCTGATTTAACCACTATGCAAAGTTTTGCCACCTCTTCTGAGATAACAGCATGGGAAAAAGCCAGTTGTAAAACAGGAGAGGGGGTGTGGTTTTCTGTCGAACGTGAAAATGGCACTTTAGAAGCTAAGCTTTCTAAGTGTTGTGAAGAAACAGGACTGTCTTGGGTCAGAGCTTTGCCTCTGGCTTTGTTTTACATGAGAATGAGAAAAAGAGCCAAAAACAACCTGAGTCCTTTTGAGATTTCTTTTGGCAGACCTCCTGAGGTGGGGTTAAGCCCACCTGCAAGACCACACCTCTCTACAGACCTATGTGATGATGTAATGATTTCTCACTGCAAAAATCTCTCTGAGACTCTTAACCAGGTACACCAACAAGTGGCAGCGGGACCACTCCATCCGATCAGACCTGGAGACTGGGTAACCTAGGATCTTTTGATCGGGGATCTGAGGCGAAAACACTGGAGAACTAAAAAATGGCAAGGGCCTTTTCAAGTTCTTCTGGTGACCTTCACCACTGTCAAAGTCACTGAGAGAGCCACTTGGGTGCATGCCAGTGGTGTGAAAGAGTGACTGGATCGATTTTGGACAAACCTACCACTGCTGAAGCAGAAAAACTGAGAGAAGTAGACTCTGACACAAAACTTGATTTGAAAAACTGTGATTCAACACTTTTTTTTCCCTCACTAATCATCGAATCATGGGACGTGAAGAAATGAAGGAGACACATTTGTCAACGCTCTGGGGATCCAGAGCAATGACGACTGTGATATTGTGATTTTGTGATTTTGATATTTTTTGTGTTCTGGTTTTTGATAGGGGGCGTCGTTTGGACTCTGCAGCAGGGACGAGAGGTCACCTGAGCTGAACTGATGCAGAGGTCACCTACGGGCCTGATGCAGACTCGATTCGACGAGATGGAGATGGGAAAGAAGAACTGTTTGAAGATGAAACAGGTATGGACTTGCTGAATGACCTCAAATTATATAATTAATTAGTTTACAGGTGTATGACGACTTCCTTTAAATCACTTTGTGAATTAGGTTGTCTGATGTTTTTTCCCTGTGACTGATGTATTGTATTTTTCTAAGGAGGTTTAGCGGTCTCATCCCAGAGATGACAGAGAAAAGAGGGGTTTGATTTGATTTTTCATTTTCATGTTTGTTTTTTTCCGACATTACTCTTCATTCAATCATTTTCAATAAAATTTGTTTTTGTTGTAGTTTGTTTTTGTTTTTTACATTTTTCAGTAACATTTTAAATTTGTATTATTCATTTATTGTTCCATTTCATTTATTCAAATCAATTTCATTTACAGTAATGTTTTGTTTTAGCTTTAGTCCTTTATTCACTTAAGTTTTGATATTTTTATTTTTTTTATTTTTTTTGTTCTTTAGTTTTTCATACTTAGTTGTTAGTTAAGAATGAAAAAGGGGGATGACAGAATTTTAGATTTTTAGTCTTGATTTTTAACATGTCTAATCATTAGCATCATTGCATACAATATTTTCCCTTGTTTGTTTTATATTATGGTTGATTACTACTGATTTGTTCTTTTGGATAACCTCTTAAAGGGTCACTGTGGTGCTGAGCAAAGAGTGACTGATCTTGATTTTGAGGTTCACGCTGTGGATGCCTGACTCATTTAAGGGAAGAGTACATGTTTCAATTTATATTTAGAATTGTTTTGATTTTTGTTGTTAAGTGGATTGATACTGCCTAACATTGTGCCCCTTTTCTTTGTTTTGCAGTTACGTTTATGCATCCTGACTAATGAGGAACCAAACAGGAGTGCCACCTTGGGGCTAGGGGCCGTCTCATACTTTTGCCCGCCTGTCGTGAGCAAGGACAACACGACCATAGTTGGGAGGTTGCTTATCTTACGCCCTAGCGGGATTTTTGTATGGGATGCTGTTATGAAGTTCAGATAATGTCATTAAGATGGATGCTTAGATTAGATAATTTTGTTAGATATGATTCAATGTGACATGTAATATTTGAAATTATTTGAACCACTTTTATTGTCTTTCTTTTTGAATGCTGCCCATCTCTTAGGTTAGTAATTGTTAGTGTTGATTGTTAATTTTTCTTAGTATTTTGATTTATCTTTGAGATTAGATAAATGGGTAGGAGACTGTGATCGAAAAATGTATTATTATGATTAATCTCTAGTATTATTAACACTGAGAGCAGAGGAGCCAGACAAAAGGTGTTGAGTTCGAGGTTAGAGAAGACATCACTGCCGGAAAAAATATTGATTCTTCTTACATACTTAGTTTTAAGAGTTTCTCTTATTGTGTTACATATAACCCAAGCTATTGCCATTGTTTTGTATATGTCAAAAGTCACTTATTCACAGCTAAAGAGCCAGATGTCTTCATCCGGAGATATCCCCACCCTGAGGTTAATAGTTGTGTCTTCAAAGTGATAGAGGCAAGGTTGCTGAACTTTATAAATACTTATTTTCATATGAGCTTGTTAGGTGGTGGGGTAGTAGGTAGTTGGGGAGTTAGGAGGGGGGCAGCATTAAGCATTCACTGTGATCTGTGCTGTTCTCCTGTATGATCAATTCAACTTTTATTAAAACCTCCAAACTCTTAAAGGAATCTCGCTCATCTTTATTAAGAGTCTTAAATGCCATTACAACAGCCTTCCCATTGATGGTCAGAAAGCAAGGTAGGAAAGACCCTGAATTCTAATTTGCCCTGTTATGTATAAAGGACTGGCTGTTTTAGACTCATTCATTTGTATAGTCTATTTCCTTTCTGTGGCTAATGAAGGCAATGGGGGTTGAAAAAATTTTGATATGCAGCATGCATATACAATATATGATGACCAATCATATTTAAAAAAGAACAAGTATTATTTGGCATCCCAGTGAACGAGACCTTTAATGAATTGTCAAGATTATCAGCTTTTTATTCCTTGTTATCTTTGGTCCTTATATGTAGATTTTGAGGTAAAAAAATGTACTCATCCCCTTTCAAAGAAGGCTATAACATGAAATGTAGAAAAAGGAGAGCAAAGGGAATAAGGGATGAACTGTAGATTCGCACAACTCAATAATGTACGTAATCGGATTAGAAAGGTAAACCATTACCTTCTTTAATTTTATGTGGCTTTATCTCATGTGAAGCTGTTGGAAAACAGTGGATGCTATGCCACTATCTTTTTCTATACTTAATCTATGTTGGCGAGGATATATACAATTATAAGAAATGCCAACAAGTTAGCTTATTAAGCAGTATTTAAAAGGAGCAACCCAATGGGATCACTCTTGAAAGTCTCAAAGAATAATTTTCAAGTTCAGCATTACCAAACCTTAATGTAAAAAGAAATGGTATAGGGCCATTATACGTTGTTTCTCAATTAAGCTGATGGCTTTCAAGATAATGAGCAGTTGTGTAATTTGGACTTTTTCCATTTTGTCCCTTTAAAAACCTAAATGAGATTAAGCCTTGTAGTTGGTTCAATCAAGATGTTCTGATTGCAATTTTAGTGCGATTTTGTAATGCTCTGAGCAGAACTTTAGCAAGAATGACATTAGCTGCTCTCGGATCCAGGAGGATATTTGTTCTGAATGAACATAAACACAGACTTTAAAGGCGGCAAATTAGAGTTTCTTGGTGAAGACATGTGTGAAACTGACATATTTTGTGAGTATTAGGGAAGGAACCAATCTAATTTAATATTTGTTTTGGCCTTATATCATTATCATTCTTCTTCCATCCATCCATCTTCTTAACCGCTTATCCAATTCAGGGTCACGGGGCAGCTGGAGCCTATCCCAGCAATTATCAGGCGTTAGGCAGGGTACACTCTGAACAGGACGCCAGTCTGTTGCAGGGCCAACACAGAGAGACAGACAACCATTCACACTCACATTCATTCCTAGGGACAATTTAGAGTGATCAATTCACCTATCATGCATGTTTTTGGACTGTGGGAGGAAGCCGGAGTACCCGGAGAGAACCCACGCATACACGGGGAGAACATGCAAACTCCATGCAGAAAGACCCTGGGCCGGGATACGAACCCACGACCTTCTTGCTGCAAGGCAACAGCGCTAACCACTGCGCCACCGTGCAGCCCCTATCATTCTTCTTATTACATAAAATTAATATAATCATAGGTTCTGATCTAAAACTGAATCTAAATGCATTTAGGCAATGAGGACGATTGGGGGATTTTGAGTGACTTTTAAACTGGCTTGACTGTTGGTGCTAGATAGGCTGGTTTCAATAATTTGGAAACAACTGCTCTGCCAGCCTTTTCACATAATAACCTTCTGGGAGGTTCACAGAGAATGGTATCCAGTGAGTACATTTTACAAGGTCATTGTTTTAATACCAATGCCAACTGGTCCAACTGGTTTTTAGAACAGGGTCTTTACTTTTTGCAGATCTTGCGTACCTCATGGCTGCATCAGGATGTGATTTCCAGCTTTCGCTGGAGCAGTTCGTGGTTGAATGTAAAGGCGTCAAGACCTCCAAAATCCAAGACCATGGTCTTGAGCTGGTAAAAGGTAGAGTGCCTTCCCCTGATCAGGGAGGAGGTCTTGCCCCTACTGGTAGAGTTTGAGAATCTTAGGGTTTTGTTCACAAATGAGGGGTAAATTGTATGAGAGACTGATAGGTGGAAATGTGCTGCATCTGCAGTGATGTGGGCATGATCAGTCCGTCATGGTGAAGAGAGAGATGAGCTGAAAGACGAAGCTGTTGATTGATCGGTTGATCTATATTCCTACCGTCATCTTTGGTTACAGGCTCTGGGTAATGAGCAAAAGGATGAAAACAAGGATACAAGTGGCTGCAATGAGGTTTCTTTGCAGGGCTCTCCCTTAGAAATATGATGAGAAGCTCAATCATCCAAGAGGGGCTCAGAGTTGAGCCGCTGCTCCTCCACATCGAGAAGATCCCATTAAGGTGGCTTGGGTGTCTAGTTAGGATTCCTCTTGGAAGCCTCCCCGATGAGGTGTTCCCTGCACGTCCAACTAGGAGGAGACCCAGATTAAAGTACTATGTTTCTTGGCTGGCCTGGGCTCCTTGGGATTTCCCCTGAGGAACTGGCCCAAGTGGCTGGGGGCAGACTTGATTTCATAGGTACATCTGCTACCCGACCTTGGATGAACAGAACAAAACAGATTAGTGGATGGATGGTTTTTAGAACATAAGAACAATTACAAGGTTACTGTACTCCAAAGATCACCACAGTACAGTGACCTATTCACATATTTTTCAGTGGAACATGACTACAAGTTATTTGCAGAGAACTTGCCTATTTTTTGATGTTTTTAAAGAGAATATCTAAAATATTCAAAAGAAAATCCAACTGAAATACCTAGGTACAATGTGGTAGACAGGGCCGCCGCTGTCCATACGCAAGTTACGCAGAGTGCATAGGGCCTCAGTACCTGGGGGTGGGGCCCAAAAAATTATTACAGAGTTGAGCTATTACAGAAGCAGATTGCTCAGAAAATACATAAATTAGTTGCCCACCGTTGAGTTTGTTCTTAATTATGTAACCTATCAATAAAAATTCGGGCAAAATAGCTATTTTATAATTTACACACAAAAAAAACCACACACACCGTAATGGTACAGCCCAAAGGTTTGGCGTAGCATCACTACAAGGTGCGGCACTGCTGATGAAGAAGAGACAACACGAATCTGGAGCAGAGAAAAGAAAGGGGGAAAAAACAGAGAGGTGAAGCCTGTACATCCTTTGCTGGTAAGTTTGTCTTTATTAGCTGCCTGGCAGGTGAAGTAGTTGGAGTCTGAGCTTCTGTGCTGAGGCTTGTAAACAGGCGCGTGCAGAGTGTAGGGAGTGGCGGGACATTTCCTGGTGACCGCTTAACAGGCCTGCTTTATCTTAGCAGTTAATATGAGGTAATTTATGTTTCCTACAATATGCCTGTGAATATTCTCAATCATCCAGGTCATGGTTATATCAAGGAAATTTCAATCGAACGCAACTGGACTTGGTAATTTGTCTTTGAAGACGTTTCACCTCTTATCAGCTGAGCTTCATCAATTCATGCTCGCCGCTGACCAGGCTGGGACTGTCAGCAGAACATGTTCAACAACTGATCCAATTTCAGCAAAAGGCAGCCAACTTTTGACATTTCTCTCCACTCAAACTGTAAGTTATGTTGCAGATAATGTAGTTAAACGAAAACTAATACACATCAACATATAATGTCAAGCTAGTTAAAAATACTAATGTTGCCAGTTTTACATCCTTTACTGGTTAGTTCATGCTGGGAATAGTCCCAACCCTATTTCATTCATGTGCAGAACTTGTGCTCACTATTGCCGTCCATACATTTGAAATAAATATTTTTCTTTTAAAAGGTATATAATGCAATGAGTAATTCAGTTTAATTACAGGTTATCAGTATAAAACAAATATCCAGTGAGTATATTGTACAAGTGCATTGGACCCTCTTTGAGCTACTTCATTAAAGGTAAAGCAAACATGTTATCAAGACAAAAATGCACCAGGGACAGATTTAGGGTTTATGTTGAACGTGAGACCTCTAGTGAATGAGTGAGGCATTTTGAGTCTTGGTTTTTATATACGGATTCTGATTCTGGCTTTGCTGGGACACTGTTCTTGTACAGCCCCATCAGTAAAACTTCAATCCCCAAATATTTTTTTCACATTTTCATAAATGATTCTTGTGTTTATTATAAGCAAAACTAACTTGGAAAATATGCTAATGCTCTTACAAATCACACACGAGTGAGTTGTTGTCGGCAAGCAATTCCTGGACGTATTAAATCACAACCGCCTGTCGACATTTCATTCATTACAAACTTAACTGAAGTGTAACTTTGTTAAAACCATACATCGTACATCCCCTGAAGTGATGTTGTGCAGCTCAGTGGGTCTACTTTGCCTGGTGGCAGACAGAAAGTGTAACACCAGCATGTGAAGCCGTGGAGCGGCTGGCAGGCAGTTTTTGACACAGGGCTGCTTTTCGGGGACCGAAGACTATATTTGCAATCCCTTATGCAGAAGTCACATGAATTGAACATGTTCTTCACATCGGATCCAGACCTGGACTGAGTATCTAGCGTACCGGGCAATTACCAGTGGGCCGATGCACCCTTTTCTGACCACTCCAGGGCTGTTATAGATTAACCAGAAGGATATTATAAACTGATCTGCCCATTGGCGTTTTCTCGAATGACTGTAGCTGATGATCCAATGAAATCCTTCAGCCCTCCTCAGCTCACCCATCTCTAGTACAGAATCTTCAAGCATATTTGTGCCCATTACTCTCCCACAGTCTGACATAGAGAGCAGGCTGAAAAACACACAAAACCAGTAGCTTTTTTCCGGATATAGTTCAAAGTTTCAAATAGGCAGCAAACTAGGCTATAGTTGACTGCAAGCATCCTAAAATTGAAAAAGAAATAAGTGTAAGTTGTAATTTAGTTATGTTTGAAAAGCAGTGTGGGATGCTGTCAATATATAATCAATTGACTTCTTCTCTTCCACTAAGTTGGCACTTTGGTTGGATGGCTTGTGTTTGTGATTCCCACGTGTGGCTTCATTATTTAAAGGTTGATTATGGAACATTTTTCTTAAAAGGTATCTATTTTAAAAAAGGATTACCTCAGCGGGCATTTAGAGGTGTGCAGAATGAAAGTACCGCATTTGTTTTAAGTTATATTTTAACTAAATACATAATAAAATATTTATTTTTATGGGAACAATACTGTTTATATTTACATTTTTCCAGCCATTGGGCGCCATTGCGGTTTGCCAAATACCTTTGTAAACCACAGCAGGAGCAGTCAAGCTGCTGTGTCTGAGCCCTGTCGATTTTGTTATCCTTCTCAGAACAAGAGCGACCTTAAAAGATCTAAAACCAGAGTTACTTTAGGTGATGCCTACAACAGATGGACAGAAATGAAAAACTGTCACGGCATCAACATGTACACGGAAATGGCGAAGTATCTCATGGAGAAAGGTAAGATAGTTTGCTGAAGGCTAAGATGCTAACAGCTAACGGTAGCTGTCGGTTAAATACATACTTCTGTTCATTATATGATGTTGATCCTAGATATGAGAACATGACCCGTCAACCTCCACACCAAGTAAAATTCTAATGCTCTATCCAGTATTGCAGGCTCACTGTCACAGCTGCGGTGAGTTGCTATTAAAAAGACTGTTAGCTTTCTGTATTGACATAGGTCTCCGACCATACACCTCCATCAAATACGCACACTGTGAAATCTGTTGGATATTAATGTAAATTAACATGCTATCCCATGGGCTTCACATGTGACTGTCCATAGGTTTCCCAGTTTATCACCATGCAAATCTTCCAAAATTCACACTACACAGGTGCTCAAATGTTCTTCACACATCCCATCTGTTTTTTTTTACATGTTTTCACATGTGAATTCCACATGGGTAAAGGATTCTTTACATCTGATTATGTCTGATGTTGCCCATGCTCAAAGTATTTATTTTCATAAGGGGTTATGTATTTTTGATGGACCAACAAGCAATACATTTTTTAAGTAGGACTTTTCGTACATGAGTATGACTTTAAGGACATAAAATCTGAGAGCCATGTCTTCCTTACTCTATTTTATGATGTAGTGTACTATAAGGTGACTTCGTCTTAATTAATCTGACTGTGAAATCACGTCATGCAGTTACAGTAAAAATAATAAGAATAAAAAACTGGCATAACACCTAACTTTTCCCTGTAATGATACATACAATTTCTGAATTTTATCTCTGTATCATTTTAATCAACAGGCTATGCCAGACAGCAAATCATACATCATACAACTTTAAAATACAATAGTGTCAGAACTAGAAAATAAAAAAGTAAAAAAGAATTCTACTGGTGAAAAAGTTTTACTCATTTCTTCTGGGGTTTTTTTTTGTAATATTCTATTCTTGTTAATTATTAACAGAGCAGGAGGAAAAATCCCACTGGGATAAAATTACATAACTTTTTTTCTCTTATTTTTATTCAGAAGCCTTGGCTACATGTTTTGTTAAAGGTTTAAAAATCAAATTCTTAGTAATAAAAGATGCAGTCCTTGTTAGTGTTTCACTTAACACTGAGCTCATTGTATTTTCCCTGGAGTAAGATTTGATAAAACCACTTCTGCCTTTTCGTAGAACTTGAATTCTGCTCTGTAGCTTCAAGAAACAAAAATGTGATTGCAGTATGGCGGTAAGCCTACGTGGAAATCAATAAAGCTACCACAAACCCCGGCTGTGAACCTGCCTGCAGCTCAAACTGTAACTTCTGTAGCAGTTTAGGTTGAGATTGTTCTGGAGTAGAGAAATCTAAGGCAAATTTGAAAAAAAATATGCTGACTTTTTTTCCTCATTCTATTTAATTTAATACAGTTCATTGCAAGAGTTTTCATGCCCCTTGAATTTGTCCATGTCGTCATATGACAACCAAAAATGTCAAAGTATTATATTAGCATAAATGTTACACCCACAGCTGTGGTAGAAGTATTGGTGGTACTTGGGCTACTTTTACAAGTACTCCAAAGCAAATTTGTATTCACTGTATATCAGTGTATCTCATGGTAATAAGATGAAGCAGCCAAAAGATAAGTATATTAATCTTGGCTTCAAATAAAGCTACTCAAAAGAGAGGTACAGTAGAAAATATATCAGGGTCCTAGTTTATACACTCACCTGAAGGATTATTAGGAACGATTTCAATTCAGTTTATTTATATAGCGCCGTTTCACAACATATGTCATCTCAAGGCACTTTACAAGAAGAGTTATTAGAATACAATGTTTAACTTAGGAATTAGAGAACCACAGAAGATTGTGTCTTGACTTCTCAGCAATCCCTCACACTGAGCAAGCATGAAGCGACAGTGGAGAGGAAAAACTCCCTTTTAACAGGAAAAAACCTCCAGCAGTACCAGGCTCAGCATGAGCGGTCATCTGCCGAGACCATCTGGGGTTTGGAGAAGGCAGCAGAGACAAAGAAAGAGCAACAGAACTGATGCAGAAGTTGTTAGCAGGATGTGGAGAACTTTCCTCCACTGGAATGCGATCTTAGTCAGGGTCGTCAAGCAGAGCAGGTCAGGTGCACCTACTGTAGGAAGAGACTAAGAGAAAACAGGTTAGCGCTTGACTTGACAGCACATCATGCAGTTGGGGAGAAGTAGGAGAGAAAGTAGGAACTGACTCTAATAATGTTCTCCAACAACGTAGCCTAAAGCAGCATAGCTACTAACATTACATCTATCCTAGCTACTAGGAGACCTACCTACTAACACTCTCTACCTGGCTTACGTTAATCTATCTCTACATAGCTACTCTACCTGACTACTAACATTAACCTGTATCTTCCTAGCTTTTGACACTCTACCTGGCTACTAACATTAACTTGTCTCTTCCTAGCTACCTGTCTAACCTGTCTCTAACTGTAAGCTTTGTCAAGGAGGAAGGTTTTAAGCCTAGTTTTAAAGACAGACAAGTTGTCTGCTTCATGAACCAACCCTGGGAGCTGGTTCCCAGGAGGGGAGCCTGGTAACTGAAAGATCTGCCACCCATTCTACTTTTAGAAATCCTACCAACTACCAGTAAACCTGCAGTCTGAGAGCGAAGGGCTCTGTTAGGAACATATGGAACAATCAGGTCTCTTATGTATGATGGAGCTTGACTATTAAGAGCTTTATATGTCAGAAGGAGGTTCTTGAATTCTATTTAAAATTTTTCTGGGAGACAGTTAAGAGAAGCTAAAACAGGGGAAATGTGATATCTTCTTCTTTTATTCATTAGAACCCTAGCAGCAGCATTTTGGACTAACTGAAGACTTTCAATTGTATTCTATGGACTACCTGATAATAAAGAGTTACAGTAATCCAGCCAAGAAGAAACAAAGGCATTGACTACTTTTTCAGCATCCCTCCTGGACAGGATGGTTCTAATTACCTAAAAGGTAAAAAAAGGAAATCCTGGAGACTTCTTTATTGTGAGATCTAAATAATATATCTTGGTCAAAAATAACACAGAGGTTATTTGCTTTATTATTGGAGGCTAATTTAATTCCATCCAGGTGAAGGGGTTGACTAAGTAGTTTCTTTTTGAGGCTTCTGGTCCAAAGACGAAAACTTCTGTTTTATCAGATTTCAAAAGCAAGAAGTTTAGAGTCATCCAAGTTTTTATATCTTCCATACATGCCTGTAGTCTACCTAACTGATTGGATTAATCAGGATTTAAGAATAGATATAGCTGTGTATCATCTGTGTAACTATGGAAATTTAGCCTAATGATTTTGCCAATAGGAAGCATCTATATACTAAAAAGAATCAGCCCAAGCACCGAACCCTGTGGTACTCCTCAAGTAACCATTGAGGCCGAGGGAGATCCATTGTTTACCTGAACAAACTGAAATCTGTTAAACAAATAAGATTTAAACCAGCCTAGTGCTGTTCCTATTCTACCGATACTTTGAAGCCTTTCTATGAGAATATTGTGATCGACAGTGTCAAAGGCAGCACTGAGATCTAACAGGACCAGAATGGTCACCAGTCCATTGTCTGAGGCTATGAGAATATCATTAGTAACCTTCACCAGAGCTGTTTCAGTGCTGTGATGAGCTCTAAAGCCTGACTGATACATCTCAAACAGCTGATTATTGTTTAAATGCTCACACGTCTGATGTGCAACTATTTTCTCAAGAATTTTTTAAAGAAGGGAAGATTAGATATCGGTCTATCGTCAATTAAGTCGTTTTGATCAAGAGATGGTTTCTTAAGTAGAGATTTAATTACAGCAATCTTAAACTCCTTTGGTACATATCCATTGACTAAGGATAGATTCATTATATCTAAAATTGGAGTAACAATCAAAGGGAAAACTTCTTTTAAAAGTTTATTTGGCACTGGGTCTAAAATGCAAGTTGAAAGTTTTAATTAAGCTAATAATTTTAGTAGATCTGAAAGTTCGGCTTCATTAAAGCAGTTCAAGTATATATTAGGTCAAACAACATACTAATATGGTATTTGACCCCATTGCACCTTCAGAACTGCCTTAATTCTACGTGGCATTGATTCAACAAGGTCCTGAAAGCATTCTTTAGAAATGTTGGCCCATATTGATAGGACAGCATCTTGCAGTTTATGGAGATTTGTGGGATGCACATCCAGGGAACAAAGCTCCCGTTCAACCATATCCCAAAGATGCTCTATTGGGTTGAGATCTGGTGACTGTGGGGGGCATTGTAGTACAGTGAACTCATTGTCATGTTCAAGATACTAAATTAAATGATTCAAGCTTTATGATGCATTATCCTGCTAGAAGTAGCCATCAGAGGATGGGTACATGGTGGTCATGAAGGGATGGACATAGTCAGAAAGAATGTTTAAGTAGCCTGTGGCATTTAAAATAATGCCCAGTTGGCAATAAGGGGACGAATGTGTGCCAAGAAAACATCCCCCACACCATTACACCACCACCAGCAGCATGATGGATCCATGTTTTCATTCTGTTTATGCCAAATTCTGGATCTACCATTTGAATGTCTCAACATAAATCGAGACTCATCAGACCAGGCAACATTTTTCCAGTCTTCAACTGTCAAATTTTGGTGAGCTTGTGCAAATTGTAGCCTCTTTTTCCTATTTGTAGTGGAGATGAGTGGTACCCGGTGGGGTCTTCTGCTGTTGTAGCCCATCCGCCTCAAGGTTGTGCGTGTTGTTACTTCACAAATGCTTTGCTGCATTCCTCGGTTGTAACAACTGGTTATTTCAGTCAAAGTTGCTCTTCTATCAGCTTGAATCAGTCGGCCCATTCTTCTCTGACCTCTAGTATCAACAAGGCATTTTCGCCCACAGTACTGCCGCATACTGGATGTTTTTGCCTTTTCACACCACTCTTTGTAAACCCTAGAAATGGTTGTGCGTGAAAATCCCAGTAACTGACCAGATTCTGAAATACTCAGACCGGCCTGTCTGGCACCAACAACTATGCCACGCTCAATATTGATTCAATCACCTTTCTTTCCCATTCTGACATTCAGTTTGGAGTTCGGGAGATTGTCTTGACCAGGACCACACCCCTAAATGCATTGAAGCAACTGCCATGTGATTGGTTAATTAGATAATTGTATTAAGGAGAAATTAAACAGGTGTTCCTAATAATCCTTTAGGTGAGTGTATATGCTAACTTTTAGAAATAATAAGTTTACTTTTAATGCACAAGTACAATGCACGTCCTGTACCTATTTCTGATTATTTTTAATCATTTGAACATATTTAAATATCTTGCTCTGTTGCACATTACAACCTGGGTATGCCACTTTATCTGTATTTTTATCTTTAATAACTGTACATTACTCTGTTTTTTTGTAACTATGTCCATAATGTAGCCTACATATATTTTTCTAGACTCTTAAAGTCTGTTCATGCTTTACTGGTTTTACAACCAAATTTCCCCTTGTGGGAAAATAAAGGATTATTGTTCTTGTTCTAGTTTTCTGACTTATAACTAGAACATTCTCAGCTCTGACTTGAAACCCACATCAAATGTAATGTGTCTTAGAAAGCTTCAAATACAAGATATATGAGCTCAACATCTAATACAGTTGCTGTTAATGCAAGGCAGGTCTAATTTATCTGTATAGTACTCTTTTAGCAACAATGCAACTCAAGGGGCTGTACATGGATAGGCGGAAATAAAACAACAGTTAAACAGAAAAGAAAAAGAACAGACATAAAATAAAATTAAAATATACTACAGCCATGACATTCCACTTGTCCATTAAAGTAACAGATTAAAGGAACTCAGTGTTTCAGCAGCTTTCCAGCGGTCTGGAAGTTCGTTCCAGATAAGAGGAGCATAGGTACTGAAAGCTGCTTCTCCATGTTTGGTTTTAATTCTAGGGGTGATTAGTAGATTAGTGTTTGAAGGTCTGAGTGGTCTGGGATTGGTGTTGTGACAACAGATCTTAAACATACTTTGGTGCTAAGTTGTTTTTAAACTAGTAAAAGTAAGGTTGGACTAGGACCAAAAAGTGGCTCTGGCATTTTTGGTCAATGTGGCCATCATTTATTGCAAAATATGCAGAGCACACAGCTTACAAGAGGAAGAGCACATTGTATGGTTATACAAATCTATTTTTAAAGTGCAGCAGCCCACACTTCTCACAGAGTTGTTAGTTGTAGGAGAATTGCAACAGAGCCACAATTCCCATCTTGAAGTGAGCGTGGATATCAAAGAAACACTGCAAAAGACGTATTTTCAATGTTTTATGAAATATAATGTTTATACAAATACACAATTATGCCTTTAGTAAGAGCATATATCCATATAGAACTCTGAGCTTTAAAAGTGGCACTGTGGGAGACAGAAAGCAAAGTTGAAGTCAGCAATATGAGATCATTCTGATAAATTTGTAATTATATACATCCCAAAATACTGTGATTATATTTTGTATTAATTTTAAATATAAGACCGTGACCTATTGAGAAATTAGAGTTGATCTTATGAAGAGGATAGCTTAAAGTCAAAGCTATAATTGCTTTTACTTGAAAGTGCTACATCTTTGGACATTTTCACTATATTAAAATGTAAGAAATTTAATTGTGTTTCGATTAGAATAATATTAAATATGAAAAGGTATCTTTATTGTCTAATTATCCTGTTAGTTTGGTGTGATTGAGTCACATGCAGTTAAGGTTGGTGACGTTTTCCTCCTTTTCTTTTATTGACCATCTCCACTGCTCAGCACTGAACACAGAGAGGTGATCCAGTCAATGTGTGTCAATGGCAGAACTTGGTAAAATTATAAAAACCAGCATGAATGTCTATCGATTTTACAACCGTTGATGAAAAATAAGAAAGTCATGACTTAGGCTTGTCATTTTTTTTATTGGTTAATGCCTGTTTGAAGTTAACTGTAGTCTGCTGCTCATTTTAAACTACGATTCGGATAATTATCTAACTAACATAACTGTTGGTTTTGTTTCTCCATGTCAGACTGGGACAAAGAGAGCAGCAGGTCTTTGACTGCAGCAGAATATGCTGCAGTCAAAGAGGGGTGGGGCAGAGCAGGGTTGAAAGATTTAATTGAAATCCAAAGTCCAATGCCCAATGTCCTTCCAGAAAACAACCAATGGGCCACGGTGGTTGATATATTTATTTATAATATTCTTGTGATTAAATTATTACAGCCCCAGACCAGCCCCCTGGCATTGCCCCGGTATGACAGATGTTTAGTCCAACCATCTATAATTTGAAGTATATTCTGTGAGCTACAAGGAGCCAGTGTAAGGATTTTAGAACTGGAGTGATGTGTTCTAATTTCCAAGTTCTAGTGAGGAGTCAAGCAGCAGCATTCTGGATCAGCTGCAGTTGTCCAATTGACTTTTTAGGCAGACTTGTGAGGACACTCAGTGCATTTACATGCAGCAAGAGAGAGTCTAATTACCTTCTTAGTCCACCTGAAATCACGCATTTGAAATGCATGTATTTATCTTAGCTTGAATTAGCTTGAACTGAACTGAAGTTTGAGAAATCTGATTAAGGCGAACCAGAAAATGGGATAATTTCTCTACATGTAAATAACATTACATTTAAATGCACATCTAAATTGGGCTTTTAGCAGGAATCGGACTAATGGCTTAGCCATCGAGAGTCGTGTCCCAATTTTCATGTCATCTCAAAGATTTTGGACAAGAGTTACACTGTAAACAAATAATAAAGTCAATGAAGCAGATGGAATACCAGGAGGATCTGCACAATGAGAAAAGAAATGGACAATAACGCATCAGCATAAAACATTCTGTAAGTACTGCACTGTTTGATTGTGTTACAATCATTGCTACTCATTCTGTTTTTTTTTTGTTTTTGCTTTTACTCTTTCATTTCTTCCCTAAAGGGGGAGTTTCCAAGCTGCCAAAAACTTCTGACTGTTGTTTTCTGAAAAGAAATTAGATTTTCCAAATGCATTATCTTGGTACCTTAGTTCCTCCCTAATTATTAAACATAATATTTACAACATGTATGCATAGTTATGATTATTTTTACTCAGAGAATTTAGAAAAATGTAAAAATGGAGATCTACTACACTTGTTTTTCTGTGTTTTTTCTTATTTTTTCTTACTGTTGCTGTATTATTCTGTAAGCAACACTGGAAGCCCTGACAGGTCCATAATAGCTGGATTATTATTCAGGCTACTGTGAAGCCCGTCTATTCACTGTTCAACTGAAAAATAAAAATATGTTAAGATAATTGCCATTTTTAGATTATTTTCCTATTTTGTCAGGGTTTCATTGGACAAAAAAGTGAATCAAAGTATGTGCTGCTGTAATGGACTTGATAGCTGGAGATGGGCACCAGCCCCCCCGCGACCCCTTGAGGACTAAGCGGTTCAGAAAATAGATGGATGGAGGTTTGTGCTTTTGTTTGATGCATTTATGGATCAAAAACGGTGGGAGTTTTGATTCCACTCATTCAAAGAAATCTGATGTTTGGAGCACATTGTAACGACGACGTTAGCCAACATTGTGAAACAGTTACAGTCAGTCCCATGAATGTTTCAGCACAACATGCATCATATTTGCAATCATCTTTCAATCACCAAGCCAGTCTAAATCAATTCTGTCCATGACAATGGGGGCTAATAATTCAAGAAAAACTGAGTAAAAAGTATATCATGTATCCTACGAGCTTTCTATTTTAAAGTTAAAGGGCAATAGTTTTTAAGGTAGGTTTTAATATCAAACAATTGTGATTTGTATTTATCCACTGGGAAATGCAGACAGTTTTGTGTTGAGGTGGGAGCACTTTAAAACCTGTTTACTTCTTTGACGTAATACACTGTGTAATTATCAGATGATTTACACTGAGAAGAAATTTCTCTGACAAATCAATAACAGATTATGTGCCGTATTATGAAAAACACATTTAAGCAGCACTGATTTCAGACATTTTAATTTGTTTTCCTATCAAGGGAATTACAAAATAGCATTTACATCTCACTTTCAATAGACCTTTAGACGATGTAGGAAATGACCTGGTTGCTGTCAGTCTGGTTTTAAAATGCTGCAGGAAGAAACGCTGAAGTTTGCAAGGAAAAACAGCTATAAAAATGTTATTTCATTTTGTAACGAGTAGGTTTAAATAAGAGAATGCTTTTTTTGAGAAAAAAAAGTGCATCCTTCAGTTTGACTGATTTAATTCAGTAATAGTACCAGACCCAATACTGACTTTTTGGATCAGAAGTCATACACAGATGCTATATATTTTTTTATCTGATCTTTGTCAGATTACTTAAAGTTTAAACATAGGTGCAAGAAAGGCAAGGCAAGTTTATTTGTAGAGCACAATTCATACACAAGGCAATTCAAAGTGCTTCACAGTTGCATAAGTCAAGAAAACAGATAAAAAGAAATAAAACATCAACTTAAAAAATAATTAATTACAATAAAAAGAGTGCAGATAAAATACTTTCAATTGTCATATGCATGGGTAAAAAGAACTGTTTTCAGCCTGGATTTAAACATTGTTAGAGTTGAGGCTTGTCTCACATCCTCATGAACACGAACAGCAGTATTATGCACAAATTGGAGTTAGTAGAGGGACGACTGGTTGACGCCAAAATACAGTGAATTACAGTAATCCAGCCGAGATGTGATTAAACATGGATTACTTTCTCAAGATTTACTATAAAAACGGCTTAATCTTTACCTACTGCCTCAAATAAAAGAACCTGGATTTTACCAATGAGATAATCTGATGATCAAATATAAACTCACTGTCCATTTTAAAACTCAGACTTGACATGGACTGTTTGAGATTTGGAGCCAGGGGACTCAGATCGACAGGAGCTGCTCGGACCAAACACCATCACTTCCATTTTTCTTTAATTAAAACTTAAAAAGCTCAGATCCATCCAATCTTTGATGTCTTGAAGGCATGACAAAAGTGGAGCAACAGAACCAACTTTTTTGATCGGTAAGAATATGATGTCAGTATAACTATGAAAGTAAACTCTGAGGTTTCGCAGAATGGAAGGAGGTATAGGGAGAACAAGAGAGGTCGTAAAATAGAACCCTGTAGAACTCCATACAAGGCAAGGTAAGACATGGCAAGGCAAGTTTATTTGTAGAGCACAATTCATAAACAAGGCAATTCAAAGTGCTTCACAGTTGCATAAATTAAGAAAATAGATAAACAGAAATAAGACATCAACTTGAAAAATAATGAATTACAATAAAAACAGTGCAGATAAAGTACTTTCAATTGTACTTTATCTGCTTGTTAGAGTTGAGGCTTGTCTCACATCCTAAGACTGTTCCATATTTTAGCTGCCTGAAACTGAAATGCAGTCTCACCGTGTTTATTGTTGACTCTCGGAACCACCAGGAGACCCCTCCCTGAAGTTCTCAGGGCTTGAGGTGGTTCATATGTCTCTAACATGCCAGAGATGTACTTTGGTGGCAAACCATGAAAAGACTTGTACACAAGCAGAGCTGGATGTACTGCAGCTGTTTAACAGCTCGTTTAGAGAGGCCAGTGAGCAGGCCGTTACAGTTGTCTAACCTGCTGGAGACAAATGCATGGATAAATCTCTCTAAGTCTGGTTTTGACACTATTCCTCTGATCTTAGCAATATTTTTCAGATGGTAAAAAGCTGTTTATGTTATTTCTTTGATGTGGCTGTTTAAGTTCAGTCTATGATTACCCCTAGATTTCTAACCTGATTTTTTGGTTGAAGACAGAGAGACTCAAGATGACTGATAACAGTTTCTCTTTGTGTCTGTGGGCCAAAAACAATGATCTTAGTTTTGTCTGAGTTTAACTGGAGAAGGTTGTTTTGCATTCACATACTGATCTGTTCAATACAGTGACAGAGTGTATCTAAAGGCCCATGTTCACCTGCCGTCAGTGATACGTAGATCTGAGTATCATCTGCGTAGTTATGGTAAGACACATTATTGCTGTCAATTAGCTGACCCAATGGAAGCATGTACAAGTTGAATAAAAGTGGTCCCAAGATTGACCACTGGGTGACTACATAGGTGATGGGAATTTAGTCTGAGACACAGTTGCCAATTTCAACAAAGTATGTCCTGTCCTTGAGATAGGACCTGAAACAGTTTAGAGCAGTACCAGAGATTCCCACCCAGTTTTCTAACCTGTGAAGTAAGATCCCATGGTTCACTGTGTCAAAGGCAGCACTCAGGTCCAGCAGAACTAAAACTGAGACTTTACCTGCATTGGTGTTCATGCGGATATCCTTTGTCACCTTGATAGGAGCTGTCTCAGTGCTGTGGTGGGGCCTAAAGCCTGACTGGAAAGTATCAAACACATTGTTAGACAGGAGAAAGTAAGTGAGCTGTTGATATACTACTTTTACTAGGACTTTTCCGAAGAATGGCAGGTTTGATAAGGGCTGGTAGTTGCTCAGTATTGTGGCATCAAGGCTGCTCTTCTTTAGAAGAGGCTTAATTGTCAGGATCCAGCAGGAGGAGCTGTCAGTCCATTTCTCTCCACAGGTGCTGAGGATTAAGCAGCAACAGGTGGAGCTCATTACTGCAATCACCTTAGCAGTATTTAAAGGGAGCGGATCCACCAGACGGGCGTCAGATGATTCCGTTTCCTGGAGTGGTAACCCTGACCCTTAGTCTACGCTACGCTCGATATTTGCCTATGATCTTACCTTTGTTCCCTCCTGTGTTCCTCGTCTTAGTTTCCTTCCGGACTCGCCGCGTCAACCCCAGACCATCTCAGGCTCTCCGAAGTTCCTTCTGTGAACCATCTCTTGATACCTGCCCTGGATGCTCGTCTTCCTGGGGTGCGGCCGCTCCTAACTTCTCTGCTCCACCAGCCTCACCGTTGCTGCTGCTAGGCTCCTGATCTTCTCCGCTCTCCCCAGCTGCCTGTGGAGAAGAAGGTTCAGTCAACATCATTCCCATCTTCCAGAATCCTGCTCCGCTCAGGTCCCTTACCTCTTCCTCCTACTCCGGTGTCCATTCCCATCTCGTCGCCGTCTCCCAAGATCCACACCAGTCCAGTTACCGTGTCCCTCCCTTCTAGAAAGAAAATAAACTTTTATTTGAGGAAGACTCTAATCTTTTGTCCGAGAGTTTCTATGCTGGCTTATGAGTCAAACTAAAAACATGACATTAATGACCGCAGTTTTTAAGGCATTTGAGAATGTTTCAGTCTCAAGTGAGATGTTAACTAACTGACCAAGTTGTGGTAACAAGCTGCTCAGCACAGACTTTAGAAATCAAGAGGGTAATTCATCAAGGCATCAGACCAGAAATAACCTCTTCGATTGTTTTGTCACTGACAGGTGTAAAATGTGTAAGATCAAGGTGTTTATCTGGAAACAGTTTTGCCATTTGTTTTGTGGTAATTATGGCATTTTTAATGCCTTGGACTTTGTCATTAAAATATTGCAAACTCATTGCACTTAGATGCAGAAATTAGTTCTAAGGGCAGTGAAATTTAAGGATTTGTTAATCTGTTCACTGTGGCAAACCGAACACAAGATTTGAGAATTATTTTTTGCAGTTTACGATTATTTCAGAGAAATACTTCTCCCTTGCTCCACGTAAAATCTGGTAAAACACACAAAGCACTTCTTTGTAAACCTCATAATGAACCTGGAGCTTTGACTTGCGCCATTTCTGTTTGGCTTTCCGGCATTCCCCTTTTTGTGCCCTGACCGAAACTGCATTTCTCCAAGGTGCCTTTTGCTTAGTGTTGACCATTTTAACCTTAACGGGAGCAATAGTATCCCAAACATTTACAACCATTGAAGTGTAAGATTCCAATAGATAATCAACATTTGAGCATGGGGGATTTTCAAATCTGATCAATTCCATAAACTGTGTCCTTGTATCATTCATGGTTATTCTTTGAATAACTCCAGGCCCTACTACTGGTTTGGGTACAACAGATAGGTCAAAGAAGACACAAATATGATCAGAAAAAGCAACATCAACAACATTGACATTTGATATATTAACACCTTTTGTGATGACTAGATCTTGAGTGTGGCCTTTGTTGTGAGTTGCATCACTCATGTGTTGAGTTAAACCAAACATTTCAAGGACAGCACTAAGTTCTTTGGCATGTCTATCATTGGTTACATCCACATGTACATTAAAATCACCTGATATTACTAAACAATCATATTCCGTGCAAACGAATTTAAGTAATTCAGTAAAATCTTTTATAAAACATTTCTGTGTTTGTTTGTAAATTGTCATATAAAGTATGGAAGACTGTTTTATCTCCATTTTGAATAAGACATACTCAAACGATGGAAAAAACCAAAATGACAGTTTGTGGGTCAATATATCCATCCATCCATTTTCTGAACCGCTTAGTCATCCAGGGGTCTAGGGGGGGCTGGTGCCTATCTCCAGCTATCAACGGGCGAGAGGCAGGGTACACCCTGGACAGGTCGCCAGTCCATCACAGTGGATCAATATATTGTCCCTGAAAATGGCACAAACACCCCCTCCCCTCTGGTTTTGGTGTGTTTCAGACACAAAATTGAAGTGAGATGGACGACACGCAATCAAAACTGCATTACCAATGTTTTTGTCGAGCCACGTTTCAGTTAAAAACTAAAATTTAGATTATAAGAGGAAATTAAACTATTTACTAAAAGTGACTTGTTTTTTAATGATCTGACATTGAGAACAGCATGTTTGAGATTTATCTGTGTTTGAGTAGATGGAATCTTTTTGCAAGGGATATGCAGTAAATGTCTTTGATTACTCATTCTGACTGTCCCTCTGTTCACTAATCTACGTGGTTTGACAGTACTGATTGTTTTAGAAGAGCACACTCCCTCTCTGGATTTCTGGTTTGTTTTGTACACATTTGCTTTAAGAGGTCTGTGGTCAGCATGTTGGTCTAGGTGGATATTTTGAGTATTGAGACAGAAAAGAAAAGTACGATGATGTGTTCTGTGCAAACCTTCCGATTGCTATCATGATTTTACACATCATAGATCTATTACCAATATGGAAAACACACAAAACCTACTATTAAATGTGAAATAATACAGCAAGTCTTTTATAAAGAGTTGATCAAAGAACTGTTGGAAAAAAAGTCCTCATCAAGTGGAAAAAATTAGGACAATCAAGGAGAGCTTGTGCATTCTTAGACATGGATAATTCAGACCTTATAACCTATAGTCCCAAATTTTCCTTGAATCTCCACATGTGAAGTTCTGTGTTTGTGGGTCTGCAGCGAGTCATCTGTTTCATAGAGGATCTGTGGTGGAGAGCTGCTGCACAGGCTGATTGCACTCACCTGTTGTCGATTGGGCCTTTTGTGTTCCTGGGCTTCTTAAGGAGCTGGCTGACAACCATTCGACGCCTGATGGTTACCATACCGGTACCTCCAAGCCTCTGATCTTCAGGTATTTCGCAGAGATCGTGCCCAGTCCTGGTGTTCTCCTGTGATCCCCTGCGTATTCTGTGCTTCCCAGGATTCTTCTATGAACCTTTAATCAAGCCAGCTTCTAGTGAAGCCTTCAATGTTCCTAGTTACCCTCTCGAGTGGATGGTTGATCCCGATTGCACCCAGCTCCTTGTGCAACATTTCCACCTGCCTGCCCGCTCTCTGGCACGTCGTCTCCTCTGATTCGATCCACCGGACGTCTGCAGCCACTCACGCCACCCAGCAGATCTCAGTCACCTTGGACCTGTGAGTACCACAGCTTTAAAGTATACAGTTCATTCCCCTCAGTCAACGACCTCTTCTAACCTCATCTCTCCCTTTCCAGACGCCCAGATATCCTGCTGATCATTTTTTGTTTTATTAATAAATATTTTCAACTTTGTCCTGACGTCCGAGTGTGGTTCTGCATGTGGGTCAGGAGGCTAGACAGGAACAGGACACCACAAAGTCAAGGCTGCAACATGTATACTTTTTTTTTTTTTTTTTTTTCCAACATATACTGCAATGACAGTAAATATTTTCTTATGCTTAGAACTATGCATCATTTAATAAATTTGAATACTAAATACCTATATGTAATGTATAATATACCAAATTGTATATTACGTGCTCAATATTATTCTCTCCAACTGCTACCACTACTACTAAGCAAAGCATGTTTATTTGTATACTATTTATCAGCATCAAAGCAATTCAAAGTGCTTTACTTGCACTCTAAAACTTAATTCAGGGGCTTAGTAAATATAAGTTAGACGACTGTCATTAAATCTCTGAATATCATCAAAGTGGTTTCTGTGTTTGACTGTTCATGTAGGAACTACATAAAAAAAAAAAAAAAAAAAAAAAAAAAAAAAAAATATGCCCCCTGAATGTTGTGCGGTGCAAGGATGTGAGAGCAGGGAGACTGTTCTCTCCAGTGACTTGTTTCCTGGGTGACAGATTATTAGGCTTATCTTGCTCCTGAACAAAAATATTAAAATTAGTATTAATATACAATGAAACTTGTACCTGCAAAATTAATAATTGAACCACTATTTAAAATCAAATCAAATTTGAGCCTTAAGTTATGTGCCTAGCATTTTAGGATTATCTACTTAATTATTTTATATGATTTCATCAGTAGCTTACTGTTTTAATTTACAAATTCAATTGTACTGTACTCAGTTTTGTATTTTAATGTAACAGCTTTAATTGGTCATGACAACTTATTCAATTTTTGTTTGGATTACTTGATAACGTATATTAAATAAATTTGACTGGTTTTACATTTATTGACTTTTAAGTGTAAAAATGTTGCACCAAAAATATTTGAGTAAATATTAGCTTTATTTACCAGAGTGTAATAAAAAACAAACGAGTAAGAAACATGGCATTTGCTTAAAATGTAATTATCAAAGTCAGCAAACATCAGAATAAAATAAAAACTAAAAACTTGAAATAAAGTCTAAAATTAATATATACCATAATTATTACTAATCAAAGACAACTCTAACAACATTTTTTAGGGATGGTTTGATTTGAAAGAACTTAGGTTTTTAGCCGAGCATAAAAATAAAAGCTACTAGTTATGGGAAAAAAAATATGGAAAATAAATTTGGAATGCTGTGCTTCCTTTATTCTAAACATGCCCGCTTATCTGGTGCCCAAATAATTACATTTTCTACTCAATTGTCTCAAGGCAATAATCCAAAAAGTCCTGGTTTTAGTCCATGTTTCTTTACAGTTTCCTGCTTTTACACCTCCCATGGAAGTTAAACCTGTGTCGTCTCTTTCTGAATAAAAAAACGGCATGCACTTAACATCTACAGTATTAAAAGGCTGTTAGATGTCCTTTGAAGACATTTCGTTTAGCATCAGTGGTGGCTGGTGGGGGGTGTTACTGTGAATTATTCATGACAAAATAAAAAATCCTAAATATGACTAAAAAAACTACAATTTTAGTGTAAATAAAGGACAAATCCAGATGCCGTTGATCTTTTTTAAAATGAGACAAAGGAGAGATTAGTAAAATTTTTGTTTTGAACAATCACATTCACACATGGCCCTGAAACTATTTCTATTTTAGACACTTGTAATGAACCATCATTTATTTTATATATATTACATTCAGAAAAGATGGGTCCGAAGGGACGTAGGAGGTGGATAAAAATGGTAAGAAATATGTGATTAAACGTGTTAAGTGTTCAATATTTCTGTTGATTGTCTAGGTCTAATGGTTTTCGGCTGTTTTTTTTGACACTTGCTGTGTCACTTTTTGTTGTCACTGCTGAGCTCCGTGGAGTATCAACTAAATAGTCGAGGCCCATTACAGAACTAACCCACGGAGCTGGGATCTCAGGCCGACTTGGTGACGCCATGTAGAAAGTATAGTTCCCAGCCCAAAGGGCATCACCAACATGTCCGCGTTTCTAACAGATTTTCCCCATTCAGTGACGCACCCACTGAGAAACAGACTCTGGTAATTGGCAGGTCCATAGTCCGAAACTTGGCATTAGAGACACCATCGACGATAGTCAAATGTTTTCCGGGGGGCGAGAACAGGTGACATGAAATCCCACCTGAAACTGCTGGCTAAGGATAAGCGTAAATACAGTAAGACTGTTATACACGCTGGCGGTAATGACACACTGTTACGCTAATCGGAGGTCACTAAAATTAGTGTTGCTTTGGTGTTTAAGTTTGCTAAAAGTTGTCGGACTGTGTAATCTTTTCTGGTCCCCTGCCCAATCGGACCAGTGACGACAGGTTTAGCTGCATGCTGTCATTTCATAGATGGTTTTCTGAGTGGTGTCCAGCAAACAACGTGAGCTACATTGATAATTGGAAAACTTTTTGGGGAAAACCTGGTCTGATCCGAAGAGATGGCATCCATCCCACTTTGAATGGAGCAGCTCTTATTTCTAGGAATCTGGACAGATTTATTAGTCCTTCAAAACACTGACAAACCAGGGTCCAGACCAGGAAGCAGAGTCTTAATTAAACCCACCTCTCTGCAGCTTCCGTACTGTTACCCACTCAATACCCCATTGAGACAGTGTTTGCCCATGGCCAAAATCAAATAGACTAAAGTTAACCTGACAAAAGTACACTAGGAAAACCTCATTAAAATAAATACCACTTGGACCAAACAAGGAAATAGGGCAATTAGATGTGTTTACTAAACATAAGATCCCTCTCCTCAAAGACTTTATTAGTAAATGACTTGATATCTGATAATAAAATTGATCTATTTTGTCTATCAGAAACCTGGTTGCAGCAGAAGGAGTTTGTAATTATAAATGAGTCAACACCTTCCAATTATCAAAATTTGTCCATTCCTAGAAGTACTGGGCGAAGAGGAGGAGTTGCAACCATTTTTCATTCAGATTTGCAAATTCGCCTAGACCAATTATTAACTACAGCTTCATAATTTTCCTCATCCAAGCTGCAAAACATTAAAACCACTTTTGTTTATGGTTTTGTATCGTCCACCAGGCAACTTACTCTCAATTATTGGACCAGATCTCAGATTTTTTATCTGATTTAGTTTTAAAAACTGATCAGGTAATTATAATACCCGATTTCAATATTCACGTGGACACTGAAATTGATAGCCTAACTGCAGCTTTTAATATTATCTTAGACTCAATTAGCTTTACTCAGAAAGTGAAGGGACCCACACACTCTGGTTAGAACAATTTAGACATTTTACTGACATATGGCATTGAGTGTGATGAATTAATAGTCCTCCCATATAATCCAGTCCTATCTGACCATTTTTTGATAACCTTTGAATTTACGTTGCCCTACGTTCCAAAATCTGAAAGACCATTTCATTACAGTGGAACTTTATAAGACAGTGCTGTAACAAGTTTTAAAGAATCTGTTCCTTTCTTGCTGCCCTATGTGTCTCAGAACACCACAGTGGATGGCAGTAATTCGAACACTAACCCTTCAGAAATTGATGGTCTGATTCAAAATATTACTTCCTCACTGGGTTGGCGCTAGACAGTGTAGCCACCTTAAAAAAGATGGTAATCAGCCATAGGAGGTTGGCTCCCTGGTTTAGTGCAGAGTTGTGTACTTTAAAGCAGACTACTAGGAAACTGGAGAGAAAATGGCGCTCTATAGACTTAAATCACTTTATGGCATTCTACATAAGCAAAATAAATTCTATTAAACATAAAATCATTGGCATCCTCCCAACTGTATAACCATGTTTATGTCTGTACCATTTGGATTCTGTTGAACTTTCGGAATTATCACAAATATTAGCTTCATCCCCTTAACATGTATGTTAGACCCAATACCAACTGAATTATTTAAGGTGGTGTTCCCTCTGGTTACTAGCCCTATTCTAGACATGATGAATATATCTTTAATAAATGGATATGTGCCTGAGGAATTTAAGGTTGCTGTAAACATACCTTTACTTAAGAAAACCTCCCTCGATCAAGATGACTTGGCTAATTACAGACCTATATCTAACCTTTCTTTCTTATCAAAAATTCTTGAGAAAATAGTTGCTAATCAAGTATGTGAGCATCTAAACAGCAACAACCTGTCTGGAGAATTTCAGTCAGGTTTTAGAGCTAATCATAGCACTGAAGCAGCACTGGTAAAAGTTATTAATGATATTTTAATGGCCTCAGATAATGGATTTGTGACTGTTCTGGTCTTGTTAGCTCTCAGTGCTGCTTTTGACACAATCCATCATAGAATTCTCTTAGAAAGGCTTGAACATGTTGTAGGAATGAAGGGCAGCACTAGGTTGGTTTAAATCATATCTGTCCAACAGATTCCAGTTTGTTCATGTCAATGATAAATCTTCTTCAAACTCAAGGGTTACTTGTGGAGTACCACAGGGTTCTGTGCTTGTATTGATTCTCTTTACTATATATATGCTTCCAGTTAGTAAAATAATCAGACAACATAGAATAAATTTCCCTGTGATGGACTGGCGACCTGTCCAGGGTTTACCCCGCCTCTCGCCCGTTGACAGCTGGAGATAGGCACCAGCCCCCCCCCGCGCGTGCCCTGGAGGACTAAGCGGTTCAGAAGATGGATGGATTGATGGAATGAATTTCCACAGTTATGCTGATAATACATAATTATATTTATCCATAAAACCTGATGAAACAAATCAGTTGGGTGGATTACAAACATGTCTTGAAGACATAACCTGGATGACTCTGATTTTTTTTATATTAAATTCAGACATTGTCAGAATTTGTTGTCTTTGGACCAGAATCTTTAAAAAGGAAATTGCTAAGTCAATCACTTCATCTAGATCGCATTAATCTGGCCTCTGGTAATAATGTAAAGAACCTCGGTGTAATTTTTTACCAAGAAATTACATTTAAGTCCCATATTAAACAGGTTTCTAAAATGTATATCTTTCACCTCCGGGATATTGCTTAAATTAGAAGCATCCTGTCCAGGAGTGATGCAGAGAAACTAGTCCATGCATTTTTTTACTTCAAGACTGGACTACTGTAATTCCTTATTATAAGGAAGTCCACAAAATGTAATTAAAACAGTTATTTGGTATCAAAGTTTGTTTTAGTTTCATTTCTAATTTATAATGCATGGCCTTCTCAGTCCACAAAATGCGATTCAAATCCTTTAGTTGATCCAAAATGCTGCAGCAAGAGTTCTGATGGATATTAAAATGAGAGATCACATTTCTCCTGTTTTGACGTCTCTCCATTGGCTCCCTGTTAAATCCAGAATAGAGTTTAAGAACCTCCTCGTTAACTATAAAGCCCTTTATAGTCAAGCTCCATCGTACATCAGAGATCTGATTGTTCCATACGTTCCTAACAGAGGACTTTGTTCTCAGAATGCAGGTCTACTGGTAGTTCAAAGGATTTCTTTAAGTAGAATTTTAGGTAGATCATTTAGTTATCAGCCACCTCTCCTGTGGAACCAGCTCCAAGTTTTAGTCAGTGAGGCAGATACTCTGTCTATTTTCAAGACTAGGCTTAAAACCTTCCTTTTTTAAAAAGATTGTAGTTAGAGTTGCTTAGGTTATCCTGAGCTATTTTAGTAGTTATGCTGCTATAGGCTTAGACTGTTGGAGGACATACCGACCACTTTTCTTCTCTCTTCTACTTTTCTCTTCTACCACTCTCCAGATATATTTTTTCTGCTTTTATTGCGATCGTTAATCCAGTTTTCTCTCAGGATTTTCCTCCCCATAGAAACTCCACCCGGTCTGGTACCCTGATCAAATATAATTCCCCCTGCTGGATGGGGAACATCGCTCCAGATGATGCTCAAAGTCACAGAGCATCCTCCATGCTGTCTCTTCTATGTCTTCTCAGACCCCCAGACGGCCGTGGCAGATGAACGCTTGTACTGAGCCAGGTTCTGCTGCAGGATTATTCCTGTTAAAGGGGAGGGGTTTTTTTCTCTCCTCAGTCACTACATGCTTGCTCAGTATGAGGAATTGCTGAGGAATTGCTGTAGTTGGAGTCTGCATGATTCGGGCACAACCTCACGTTTGATGACTCCACGCAATCTGCTGGGATTCCTTGCATAGAAAACTTTTAACTGATTAGACGAGCACGATGGAAGCTAATAAGCTATGTGCTAACTGCTAGATATTTTACAAGCAAGGAAATATCTGTGATAGGATGATACAGCACATCTTGAATCAATGAGCTTTGGGATAAATAGCTGAGGCCACTTCTGCATGCCAACATTCTCTTCTTCCCAGCGATCTAGCAGCGTTTGTGATCCCAGGACAGTCACTTCATTGAATATTAACAATTTGGTGTCCTCCGGTTTCCTCTTATTTTGTCACAACAATCAGTAGTTTCTGCAATCCTGCTGCATATGCTACTGTACATAGTTATTTCTTATGCTTATGCTTCGTGGACACATAGAGCCCTCTACGTCGAATATATGTTTAATTTTGCAGCATTTGCTATCTATATGTATGTTCGCTTTCGCCAGTTTGGGGTCCAAAGTCCCAGACTCCATTGCGTGCAATGCAATTTTGAAATGGCTTATTAACAGAAAAAAGCTTTGAAAATATGAGTCTGTTTGTAATTAATCTACAGTTCATAATGTGTTTCACTCTGTGAATTAACTTATTGAAATAAATTAACTTTTCAATCATATTCTAATTTATTGAATGGTTATGTGTGGTCAGTGCATAGTTCCCAGTCAAACAGATATTTTTTTTCTAGTTAAAAAAAATGTGCAGAGAGAATGAAGCAAGAGGTGGGCCGACACAAAAGGCAAAAAAGACAGCAAAGTAAGCTGGAAGGACATTAGAGACGGTGTTTGGTGTTAACTGAAGCTATTTATCTAACTGAAGCCAAATGTAATCTGTGGTTCCCCTCCCACTCTCCTTGTCTCTGTTATCAGTATTTGATGCAATTAATTCTGCCGCAGGGCGAGCTCCCCAACATGAGATAATCCAGTGAGCGAACATCCAGGGAAATATAGCATTACGCCAAAAGACAGACGGAGAGGGGAAGACAAGAGATCGAACCATGATGAGCTAGAAGGTGAAAACATGATGTGGTGAAAACTGAAATCTGGAAATTAATGAACATGAAGGAAAATAGTGGTGGGGGGGGCACAGATTTGATACTGACGTTTCAGTAAGTTGTCTGTTTCTGTGTCTGATAGTCTTTTTTGTGTTAAAAATTGTATTGTGTCAGTGCATGTCTTTAGTAAATTCTGGGTGATAGAGATGTTTTATGGATTTTTTTTACTGCTCTACCTAACTTGACACTTATTTAGCACTTTATTGGGAATTAGCATCTATGTTGTTTTCTATTATGTAAGCAGCATTGTGCTCAAGAGGTTCTACTATTCATCTGTCTCGGGTCTCTACTGGGGAAGGTTACTGCCATAAAGCAAGAGCGTATGTGGCAAGGTACACAACAAGGGCCTGGGCGGGATTTGATCCCACGACTCCCAGGTGAAAGTCATGTGCGCTAACCAGTCAGCCAAAGGGAATCCTCGTGGCCAAGCAGCCGGGGCACGTGCCCCGGTGACAGGACCTCCACACTGTCACATCTCTCCTTCTTTTATCACAAGCACATCTTCATGCTCCTGTGCAGGGTGCCACCAATTTCAAATCCATGGACTTATTACCAGTCTCACATGGATCCTGCCGGCAATGCCAAATGTGCAAGGTACACAATGAGGGCCTGGGCGGGATTTGATCCCACGACTCCCAGGTGAAAGTCATGTGCGCTAACCAGTCAGCCAAAGGGAATCCCTGTGGCCAAGCAGCCGGGGCACGTGATCTATCGGAGCCACAGTGACAGGACCTCCACACTATCACACGTACACTTACAATTTGAGAGTGAGATTATGTGTCTCGTCTCTCTAAACATGTAATGGTTGCACTCAAAACCTCTGCTCTTTCATAAATATTTTCTGTGCCTCCTCAAAAACTGTAAATATCCTTCCTCAAAACTTCCACTGTCTTTCAAATATTCTCTGTTATCTCTCAAAATTCCTCCTTCTCCTTGTGCACAAACTGTCTCTCTGCATTGATCAAAACTGTGCTTACAAAACTCTTTTCTCTGCTTGCAGAATCTGTGCGCTTCGCAGATCAGAAGTGTTTCTACCTAGCAACCGTTCCAGCCAATTTTCAGTATTTTTTATTTTTATTTTCAGTTTATGGGGCTACACATGTGTCTGCTGTGCTACGTGTAGAGAGAAGAACAGCTTTCTGCTGTGACTTAAAATTTTCAGGGAATCGTGACATGTTTTCAAAACAAGAACCATTTTTTGTTATTTAATGATTTCAGAGCTTGTTAGAACGTAAGAAAGAATTTTGTTCTTCCGGGATACAAGTTCTCTTTTTTTGGGGGGGGGGTTTCTCTCATGCTTGCTGTTACTTTTCCTATATTTGCAGTTACCGTTTAACTATTTTTTTAACACTAGAAGACCCAGGATTTTTTGCTCTACCTATAAAGCCCACAGGTAAGCCGAAAGGCTGGATGGCCCCCTGTGAACCCTCCTTTTGTTATGTAAACGGGGCAATCACTGGGACACCACAGGAGGGGGGATATGTTTTTGTCTGTTTTGCTCTTTCCCTCTATTTTCTCTTTTCCTGTCTCTCCCTGTCTCAACTCATAAAAAGCAGACTGACTGTTGCTGTTTGCCCACACTGTGATGTTATGTTATGTCAAAGATATGATATTATATGTCTGATTTCAAAATATCAGTTATGTATTTGAGCAGTGGAAATACTCTGGAAATGCTAAGTTCCATTCGACACTGTACTGTTGAACATGCACGGCAAATGGAGCATGTGGACTGGTTCATGGCCCTCCCTGAACTAATGGCATTTATTGCTATTGTTATCTTGCGGGGGCTGACCAAGGTTCCATCACTGCATGACTGCTGGTCAGCAAACCTGGGAAACCCCCAGATCATGGCAACTATGTCCCGAAATCGCTTCCAAGAAATCATGCAACACCTACGCTTTGACGACAAGGACACCCGCAGTGAGCGAGCAAAGACGGATAAGTTTGCTGCAATTTCCGGTGTGTGGGGTTCGTTTGTCACCAACTGCATCACATCCTACAACCCTGGTCGACACATCACCATTGATGAACAGCTTTTCCCGTCAAAGACTCGCTGCTGTTTCCTGCAATACATTTCAACAAAACCTGACAAGTTTGGGATCAAGTTTTGGGTGGCTTGTGACTTGAAATCCAAATACATCTGCAATGTCCTCCCATATCTTGGCAAGGACCCCAGTCGTTCCAGTGGAGAGAGACTGTCCGAAAATGTAGTGATGAGGCTGATGGAACCATTCCTGGACAAGGGCAGAAATGTTACCACGGACAATTTCTTTACATCGCTGTCACTGGCACAACGACTGCTTAGCCGGAAAACCACCATCCTCGGCACAGTCAACAGGATTCGGCGAGAAATTCCACAATCAACAAGACAGAGGGACCGTGATGAATTCACCACTCAGGTATTTTCAACCACTGGTGCCACGCTAACGGTGTATGCGCCCAAACGGAAGAAGACAGTATACATTCTCAGCAGCATGCACCGCGTCATTCAGACTGAGAATACCACCAAACGGAAGCCAAACACTGTCACCCTTTACAACACCACAAA
This sequence comes from Apricaphanius iberus, assembly GCA_028564705.1. NCBI lineage: Eukaryota > Metazoa > Chordata > Actinopteri > Cyprinodontiformes > Aphaniidae > Apricaphanius > Apricaphanius iberus. The sequence goes on along the minus strand of JAPXFQ010001402.1, from coordinate 222,052 downwards.
GTGCGGCGTTGATGTGATGGACCAGATGGTGCGGGAGTACACTGTCCGCAGAGGAACACGGCGCTGGCCAGTCGCTGTGTTCTATAACATGATTGATATGGCAGCACTGAATGCACATGTGCTCTATCAAGCATGCACCGGGAGGCAGGAGAGACGGGTGGACTTCCTGGTGGAGCTGGTGTCTGGTGGGGATGTTGGAAGCCCAGTGTTGTAGGGTTCTGATAACGTCTACATCCTTCTACATATATTACATTTTGATTCAGCTCATATATTCTGCTCAGACAGTCAGTTAGCAATCCTGCTCCTACCTGATTCTCCCCCTCCCCCATTTTATGTCAAGGTGTTTTGAGTGAAGTGGCTCAGCATATCCCCCCCCCTGTGGTGTCCCAGTGATTGCCCCGTTTACATAACAAAAGGAAGGTTCACAGGGGGCCATCCAGCCTTTCGGCTTACCTGTGGGCTTTATAGGTAGAAAAGCCAAATGGCTGCTCTCTGGTAGTTCTAGTGTTAAAGGGCCTATATCATGCAAAATCGAGTGTTTTCAGACTTTTCAACCATCTGGTAATGCAACTTTCTCATAAAAAAACTCCACCAGAGTGGATTTTGGCTTAATTCACGCATGTCTGAGTAATCCTCCTGAATCCTTCTCTCTGAGCAGCTGCCCGTCCCTCGCCTAGAAAACGACTGAGTGTTCAAACCACTCAACTAGTGACATCACTAAGTAAAAACAAGGGAGTGTCTGCACCGCCCCTGCAGGCAGAGGGGCTTACCTCTGCTAGAGTTACAAACACACCCTCCTCGTTCTCACAGCTCATTGCTGCTTCGGTTTTATGCAGATTTAAACACTTTTTTTGTGTGGATTTGTTACTTTCTTTGTCAAAATGCCCGTTTGGCTGCATGGATTACAGGATTTTATTCTACATTCCTAAATATTAGGAGCTGGATCAAAGAACAAAGGCGCCTTTTGGGCAGAGAAGTAAGTAGCTACTTACTTCTTACTTACTTCAGGGAGCCACAGTAAAAGCCGCAGCGGATGTACGCCCTCCGCAGGCTGCGCCCAGACAGCACCTGGACACCCAGATCTACCAGGCTGGCCGACACACCGGCCCACCCAGGACCAGCCAGGCATGCACCAGGACCAAGCAGGGCCGCATCCGGCCCCCTAGCCCCAGGCATCAGGAACCACCATCGATCGGTGGGCAGAGGCATCAGTCCCCGACAGGGAGTTATGGAGGTGAAAAGGATGCACCAGGCCAGAGGGCAGCCAAACACCCAACCTGACAAGTAGACATAGACATACAGAGACAATCATACGTATCCTCCTTCTTACGCACACACATTCTCACCAACACAGGACACTCCAAAAAGGACGCTGTACACTCATTCATACGCCCTATACATACTCTATACTCCCAGGAGACTTACCCCTTGCCCACCAGGATGGGGACAAGCAGGCCCCCACCTAGGCAAGAGGAGCCCACCAGCCCAGGTCCCCGACCAGATGGCCTGATATGCCATCCGGGCTCCAACCACTGATGGCCCAATGAACAGGGGTGTGGGAAGACCCCCAGCTACTCTCCCCCCACTTGATTGTGGTGTTGTTGCATGTTGTTCCAATGTGCACTTAAAACAGAGGGGTGGGACATGGGAATGCTGCCGGGCACCCCCATTTCCCACCCCGGGCCCTCAGTGTCTGGACGCAGTTAGGCAGTGGGTACCGGCACCACAGGCGCCACAAGCACTGAGGCGCATCCACCGCCAGTTCCCTACATGTGCGTGTGTCACGTAAGTGTTGCAAGTGTAAGTCTCTACGTTGTACAGTAAAATTGGGACCCAGGCCGCCACCAGGTAACGAAGACGGAAACTCCATCCTGCACCCCAGTTACGTGCCCATGTCCCAAGGCCCTTGTGAATGGTAGAATGAAGGAGCGGGTGGACAGAGGCATTCAGGGAGGGGGAGGAAATGACTGGGGTGACACTATGCCATCCTCAGGGAGCCAGCTCCCCTGCTGACTCCAATAGGCACCCCCGTTCTGCACGATCCACCAGTGGTGCGAGGCCCCAGCACGTCAAGTCTGGGCAAGCCCCATAGGGGCCCAGGCCATCCCCTATCCCAGGGGTAAACCTAAATCCATTCCAACATTCAGACTACTAACAAAACACAGGACACTAGAAACCCAGGCTGAGTTTAGCCCACCCTCCCACCGTCAAAGTGCACCCCGTTAGGGAGAGCACCTGTGCTAGATGGTAAATGCCTCCCCGCCAAAAAGAGAGGCCCCAAGCACCACCAGTGCACAAATGGCCCCCGCGCTGAGGCAGGAACCCAGTGCACCACCAACTCGGATACCCTGGACATGCCACGACAGGCCCGTGAGCAGATGAAGCCCCAGGCGGCCGACCACCCAGGCCGACATCCACCAGCCTTGCTACTACCGCCCGATGGCCGGGAAGCAACCGAACCCAGCACCTCCATCCACCAGCCAACACCCAATCAGCCGGCCAGCCCACCGCGGAGGCTGACCGACACTGGTCAAAGGGCCCAACCCCAGCACCCTGCAGAGTGCTTGGACCAAGACCCAGGAGCCATGTCCTGTGCCAATATAGCTGACCGGGCCCAGAGACACAGCCCATCCACCGCTCCGCCCATTGACACGCCGATGCGCACGCACGGCAAGGGGCCATCGGCGAGCCAGTGACAAGAACCAGCACAGGGAGATGGAAAAGGCAGTAGCGCCTGCCGACCACCAGCCAACCACAGCTCCCCCCAGCCGGCAGTGGCCCCCCCACCGGCCAAGCCCCGGCCAGGGCCTCAGGCCAGTGGGCGCGGCGCCCCAGAGCCCCGAGCCCCAGGCCCAGCCCAGACCCACCCCAGAGCAGCACAGCACCAGGCCAGTAACCCGTGTCTGCCAGCGCAACCCCCCTAAGGCGCCGCATGCAGCTACTAGGAGTCACCACCCAAAGCCCCTAAAGTCCCGCCCCAGGTGAGAGCCTTGGCACTTACCGCCCCAAACACAAGCGGACCCACACTCTAATTTTCTAAAGCTGTGAAATTAACTTCTGTTTACTGCTCTTGTGGCATCACAGCAGTACAATATTATTTTTATATACAGAATAAATAAATGAGAACTGTAAGATTATTTAATGATTAACCTGAAATGATAACATAACATTCACACCAATAAAATAATTGTGATACACAAGTCGTAATATCTCACAAACATATAGGCTACATTACATGAAACTATGGACAATGTATTTTTTTATATAAATATGTAGCAGCAGACACACTGAAATGTAGCCCCGTAAGCTAGCCCAGTTCAGCTGCCCCCATTTCAGGAGCACTGTCATTCTATTGGCTGGAACGGTTGGTAGGTGACGAAAATTCAAAATCCGCAAGCAGAGAAGAGAGTTTTGCAATGGCGGTTTTATTCCATGCAAAGAGATAGTTTGTGTGAAAATCTGTAAGCAAGAAGCATAACATCTGAGCATGAAAACAAAGATTTGAGGGAGAACAGAGAATATTTGAAAAAGATTGGAAGTTTGAAAGCAAGCTTGACAGGTTGCGAGGAAGAACACAGAATATTCGAGAAAGAACAGAAGTTCTGATTGCAAGTATTACAGGTTTTGAGAGTGAAGACACATAATCCCACTTACAAATTGTAAGTGTACGCTCTTGATTTATGGCAGTAAAATTCCCCTGATCATCGTCCTCAAGCTGCAGCACAGGGCAGCTCATGTTTACCAGATGTAAGCCTAAGTGTAGCTTTAAGGATGAACCGTGAAGGAAATTTCCTTCATACCGTCCTGTTGGTGAGTAATGTGTAGTGGAGCACAGGGTATTCAGAGCTGCAGGTTAGTTTCTGTTTATGACAGGAGCTACTCATCTTGTTGGTCACATTGACGCAAAACTATAAAAACTCTGTGCAAACTAAAGAGTTCATATATTAAATTGACAGCAAAAAAACAAAAAAAACAAAAAAATGGAGTATACACTTTAAGTGTCTTTAAGAGAATGTTGCTTTTTATTTTCTATTTCTTTGAATTGAAAATAATACTTATTTTCTCATAGTATAATTTCAAATTATTGTGCAATTTCTGTCCCGAATGAGCTATGAGGGGAGCTGTAATTGTTTATTTATTATTTTGATTGATATTTTAAAGACGTTTCTGTAATGGTTGACTGATGTTTCTTTAAACCTTTTAGAAGTTTAGAAGAGGAATGCTTAAAATTTGTTTAAATCAAAAATATTCTGTAGGTGAACAGGATATGAAGTGTTTAAGAACTAGACCAAGTGTCCTCTTTTATACAACTCAAAATATGGTAAGCATATATAATTCATCTAGTGCCAACAAACATTTTCTTTCATGGAAAATATGACCTTGATGTGATTAATAAACATCTGTAGTTTCGCAAACATACAAACCAGGACATAAATATGTTTGGATATTTCAATTAAGGGAAACTGAATAGATTTAAAAGTAGAAAGTAAGTAGCCACAGATGAAATTAAGAAAAAAAGGCCTAAATGGGGAAATATGTAACAAAAATGAGAGTTTTTAAAATTAAATCTAAATTGAATCAAAATGGTAAGGCACCCCCTCAAGATGGCCCCCTCCTAGTATTACTTGTGAGGTCAGGGTCAGTTCAGCCAGGACGTAGAAGATATATATTATCAAGTTCAAAGATGGTTGTGGTAGAAACTGAAGCAAATATACCATTATAATACTAATAGGCAAATAGCCTTATCTTCCACCCTATGAAACACGCATTAATGCTCAGTAGTCCACATATGGTTCTGTAATGTATTTCCATTGCACTAAAATGGATTCATTTTCAATGAATGTGTATATTTGAGGCTGAAACAGGCAGCCTAGTGTATCCCTAATTTTTCAGTGGTAACACTTTTATAAAATGAAAGTATCTGTTGTTGAGGTGTGATGGTGCAGCTTAAGTTTTTGTCCACAATAGCATTTTGTTAATCTACAATAGTTTTACTTTTGTACTTTAAATAGTTTTGAAACCAGTACTTTTTTACTTTTACTTGAGTCAACAGTTTCAATTGATGCTTTAAGTTCTACAGAAGTCTTTTAAACCCCAGTATATGTATCCTAATAACATGAGCATTGAATGTGAATACCTTGACACCTTTGATAGATTGACAGCTATAACTGTCAATCTATCTATAGCTATTACATAATGGCTATAACAAGCAAACAATGACAAAGGAACACTATGTCAGAAACAAATTCAAACAAAAAACTTACAAATTTGTACATGGCTCAGGTCATACAGTAATGCTTTATTTATTTAGTTTAATCCTATTTATATATAATTTACAGTTCAATGCCATTTCTAAAATAATACATAGGTACATTTTTGTTGTAAGGTAATAGTACCTCTGCCCTGATTTAGAAAGGTCTTTGCTCCTGACTCTGGTGGTAGCATGCTGCATGACATTCTATCCAAAACTTCCCATGTCAGTAGGTGAAGTTAGGTTTGGATGCACATGCTGAGTTATTGGAACTCATGTTAATAAGTAATATTTGTGTATGTGTAAGAGTGTGCATGCATCAGTCCATCAGTAGTCGGAGTCCATGAACTCCACACACCTCAATCCCATAGTCCAAGGGTCCCCAAATCCAGGCCTCAACGGCTGGTGCCCTACTAGTCTTAGATGTGTCTCTGTTCCAACACAGTTGATTCAAATTGTCCAACGTCTTCAGCGTGGCAAAGTTCTGCAAACCGAGCCATAATTTGATTCTGGTGTGTTGAACCACGGAAAGAACTAAAACCTGCAGGATACAGCCCCTCAAGCCCTGGATTTGGGGAGCCTTGTCTTAGAGTCCATTGAGTGGTCTCCCTTCAAATAGCCAAATTATGGGTCAGTGTAGCCCCCTGTTGAATTAAATAATTATCATAAGTAATTCAATGCATGTTCAAGCAGAGACAAAATGGAGCCAATTTCCAGTTTAACATTTATTTTGAACAGATTAACAAATTGCAGTTTTACAGAGGAATTTTGCCCCCGTCGTTCCTCTGTGGTCCAGATTTAAAGAAATCTGAACAATTAACTGATCTTCATTTCACAGCTTTATAGACAACCGGGCCTCTAGGCGTTTCTAATCTCTCCAATCAGAACATTTTCATACAGTGTCTTAGCTCTTATTGGCTGTCAGAAAATTATACAGTCATATGGGTGAGACGTCTTTTCTTAAGCTCATTTGTGGTATGGTTTTAAATGTTGAACAGATTTATGCTGCGGACTGTCTTTTTACAGTTTAGCAATAACACTCACCCCGAGTTTTATGACCTTAAAAGCTTACTGCACTAAACAATAGTGACAGACCCATTTTTACAACCATGCAAACTATATAAACAGTCTTTTACCTTCTGAATAATAAAAGTTTAAACCTTATGCAGAATTACCACAATTTCCCTCTTTCAATCTTTTTTTTAAAATAGATTGATATCTCCTCTGTACGTAAGTGTTTAGAACTTAAGATCAAAACCTGTAAAGCATTTTGAAAATGCAAGAAATCAAATCCAAGAAATTTCATAAATTCACCCTCTTTTGTCATTATACAAAAAAATTATTTTAACAATTCCCAAAAACTAATTCAAAAACCCAAAAATGTATAAGAATGTCTTACATGTGAAGAGATAATTAAATCTGACTTGACACATGTTAATACTTGTGGAAGAAGCTTAGAAAATCCATGAACAAATACATTCTTACTATGTTATATGCTGAAATAAATCAAACTTAAAGTGTTAAGAAACCTGTGAAATAGAAGGTATTTATAACCCTTTAAAATGTAATCCTCGAGTCTATTTAGTCTTTCCTTCTAGTAGACCCTCTTTGTTTATTAATGCAAACCTTAATACAACCTTAAAAACAACTGGAGATTAAGAAATCCTGAAAATTAACTGATTAAAAATTCTTTAAGAAACCCTCTTAGGCAGTGTTAACAATCTGCACTTGTGAATAAAAATAGTTAAACAACCTGTAAAATGCAAGAAAAAGGTTAAAAAGTCTATTCAGCCCGTTTTAAGAAAATGGTTAAAAAGTCTATTCAGCCCGTTTTGATATATTTGTATCTTCTGTTCTTCTTTCTTCACTCTCGTTGTAGCCCACAATGGCACCTGGCAGCTGCGAGAGCTGATCAGTGTTCCAGTTTTACTCCCATATATGCAGATAACCACTCTCTGAAATGCCAATTACTTCATTAATTGAGCATTTCCCCCAATAAACACCCATGCACAGCTGGCCCCTCTTCCAATAGCTTACCCCACCGATGTGTACTGGTCAAAACCTGCTGTGAAGCTGATTGATGAGTTGTGATCCTCTTCTGTATATCCCTCTTTGAGATGGCAATTTCAATTGCCCATCTCCCTCATATGGCACATAGATCACACTGGATGATTAATATTAACACCCAAACAAATCTTCTGGGTGAGTTAGGCCCCGCCGCCTGTGGCTTCAGCTTCCGTTTCAGCTTGGTCAAAACCTTCTTGACCCTCTTTAGGTAGATTCTTGCTGATCCTCGACCAGGTTCGTCGTTGCCGTGGAAGCGCATTAGTTGTGTGTTCCCAGCTGTCATCTGGAACTTTGCTGAACCACTGGACTCCTCACGCCTTCGACCTGGAGCTGTACCTTGGACCCCTACAGCAGCTGTAGTCAGCTGTGACCAGAGGAGACTGTGTGCTCCTCACGTGCTGCTGAATCCTGGAGATAATCCTGGGGGCATAAGCTTGTAAACATCTAAAAAAGACAGTTTTTTGATCCGGTCTTGTGATCACTCCTTTTCAATCTAATTCAACTGTATTGTGCCGAGAAATTATTACACCCATCTAATCAAAAATAATCCCTGGGGAAAGAGCAAGTCCATATTATATTGATACAACACAGTTGTTTTCCTAAAAACTAAACCAAAAACACCTCCCTCATTAATGAATTTAAAAACAAGAGCAGGCTCAAGAATTTACTTTTTTTTTTTTTTTTGTGTACAGTTCAACTGATTACTATCCATTTGCTTGTTCACCCAAATTGATTCTTACATTTACTTATTTTATTTATCCAGTGTAAGACACTTATGTCTGTTCCATTACAATATATCCTTTCTTAAATTCAGTACATCCCTGTGGATGGAAACGTAAAAATAAGAAAAAAAAATTTTCTCTCTCACCAGCCAGCAACCCCCTGCTATCGGCCCAATTTTTCCTTCCAAATTTTGTTCCCGGTAAATGGTGGTATTTTACCTGGAGATAATCCTGGGGAGGACACGGGGTTATCAAAGTTCGAGGAACCTCGGCCACCTTCGATCAGACAAACAGAAAGTCTTGTGGTTAATTCAGCAACAGTGACATTGAATCAGCAGCCTTTGATCGTCACTTCTTCAGCACAAATTGTCCATTTTACACCAGCCAAGTGGATTCACACATATTGTCCTTGAAAGTTCAGTTCAGCATGAGGAAATGTGCTCTTATTTGAGGGTGGTGTGCCCAGTTCATCCCTGAACACATCCGTTAACTGTGACCCTGTGTTGGAGCAGGAGCCAGAGAGGACAAACTTCTGCGTCGGTCTTAGATCTTTCATTCTCGTGGCAAGTCATCGGGGGGCCTGGCACTATCGTCAATATCCCACGACCCCTCATCTCTCTCCCAGGAATAATTACATTCAGAATGTTTATCTGAGGGATTCTCTGTTGCAGGATGAGAAAAAGAGAAAAAATATATAATTAGAGTAAGAAAAAAAAAACAGACAGTCGATCCTCTCAGCTTATTCAAATCAAGTTACATTCAAACTTTTTATTTTCATATTCATTAGTCTTCTTCCTCGAATGCTGAATTTAAATATCTTCCACACTCAGACTGCCTATGTGGGCTCTATTTTAATTTTACTTCAATCAGTTATACTAGTAATAATTTCTTCAATATTAATTCTGGTAAAAATATACCAATAAACAGGTTTGCTCTCTCCACCAGGAATAATAATCAATCCTTATACGTCTAATTAAACTGTTGTTCTAATACTTCCCCTGCATATTTTAATTAATGATTCCTTCATTTTTCATCCAATTTATATTCTATATTTCATCAATGCAATGCCTTTCTCAATTTTTTCAATCTGACAAATGTCTCTTCCATCTCATGTGTAAATTAAACATTTATAAAGATTGACCATCGCAATATCTCATCAACACACTTAGTTCTTAGAAAAATAAAATGAAATTAAAAAAGAAACAAACAAAAAGGCTGGATTTTTCTGTTAGATATTGCTAAAGCACCACCAAAACATTGCAATAACAAAAATAAAGTCTATAACCAACTGCAAAGATCCAGTCTCCAAACTCCCCATCACTTAAGTGTACTGGATCTCTATCAAGCTGGCTCAGACAAAATTTATCAAAATTAAAAACATCAAATGTTTAAAACAAAACCAGAGAACAGTACTGACTGATAACACAACATAGTTTACAAAAACAGTCTTCAGTTTGCTATACTTCAAATTCTATCCATAGTTCTAAAGAAAAATCCAAGATTTAAATCACTGAAAAAGTTCCTACCAAATATTCGCCAAGCTAAGTACTGTTTTTTTCTTCAACACAATCCAATATCAATTCAAAGTACTTTGCTTATATGATTCCCTCTTTAAAATCAAACCCAAATGTGCTCACTTGCCCAAATATTCTTGATTGTAAATAATGAAAACATTTCATACTTCAAAAACATCTGTCAGATTCTGTGAAGTGAATTGAACATAGTCAAAGTGATTTTTTGCAACTAAAACTCCTCTTAATTTTTGTAGGATACATAGTAGTCTAATTCCCCTTAGCAGTCAAACAAAACAAAAAAAATTCAATAAAGGAGGTTCAAGAGATGAGATTTCTCTAAACAAAAACTAGTCGCATTAAAATAAAAAATAAATAAACTAAAAACCAGCAGTTCTTCAGTATCCCTCTTTTCCTCTCAGGCTTCTTTTTTTTCTTGTCTTCAATGATAAACACCAAATTAAATTGAAGCTTCTAGAGATGTCAAATACATTACCACTGAATCATGTTTTCTTTAATCCAGCTTCCCAAATCAACATTTTTCCAAAGTTCTAATTAATAAGCAGACCGCAGTTCAGAAATCTGGGTCAGAATCCAAGTCGAACCAAATATATAAATATTGAGAGAGAAAGAGGAAAAAATAAAATAAAAATAAGAAAAAAGAAAATAAAATAAAAATATCTAAATAAATTGTCAGTTACAGAGTCCCCACTAATCAAATGATATATTATGCCATTATTCTAGGAGCAGATCTGTTCCAAAATGTTTAGGACCTGTAAATTTACTCTCAGCATCAAATAAACTAGCTAACAATCAATAAAGAACATCTGAAAGATTAATCTTAAACTTTAAAACTAAAACCGATTTTTATTTGTCAAAACAAATGTGTATTCAAATATATGGTAAAAAATTATTTCAATGTAGCTGGTCCAATCACATTTTGCCTCTACACAATCAGAATAAATGAATTTAGAATTTACTTCTTACTTCCAAATTAAACCATCATTTTCGATCACCGTGATATTCATTACTTTCAATCCTTAGACCAATTCAAATTTATCACCAGCCTGTTTAAAAACAAACTGATTACTTAAAGATGACTCTGTGTTTTACTGTTTTCTTTTTTTCAAACTCAAACATTCAAATCCCACTAGTTTATAAACTATCACTATGATAAGTGTTGTTGTGCATGGTAAAAACATTTAATTTGTAACGGAATTGAAATGTACTGGGTTACTTCTTGAGCCCCAGTTGAATTTTGATAACTCCAATAAGCATTTAGTATCCAGAAAAATCCTTAAGAATGTTCAATTGTGTAAATAATGTAACACCAGTCTCCTTTAGATCATTTATTCAGAGACCAAGCTATATTTCTAGTCTATAGAGCCATCAGTAATAAGCCAAACATAATTTTAGCATAAATGATACTTATTTAAATCACAGAAAGAATTCATTCTCTGTACCATTCAACACGGTGCTTAAAAAAATAATCTAGACCAGTTTGTTGCTTTCCAATTAACACCGTTTGCTTTTCGTTCAATTCTTATAATTACTACTTATAGTTTTATCTTTATTTAGGCCAACTTAACAAATCCTGCTTAGATCAATCAAAAAAGCAAAAAACGTTCACCTAAGTAGATCAAAAAATGCACTTTTATTTTGACTAAATAAACTGCCTCTTTTTAATTTCAAAGCAGAAATCAAAAATTAAAACTTCACAAGTCCAGAATCGAGCTAGAATGAGCGTAAACCTGTTCTCAGCCTTCGCGTTTTTTTTTAATTATTTTAAACTAACATGGCTAATTCGTATATCCTCTGTTATCAAGTCGAGCTACTAGGTAAAGCTAGTTAACCAAATTCAGCATGTACTTCTTAATCTTTAATCTCCATACCGTAACAGTTCAGTTAAACATGAAACACCTTAAATTGCCCTTCGTAGAAAATGTGCTAAAACATTGCCGAAAAAGAGTTGCAATCAAAATTTATATGACCAGTTATCTTAAGGCCGTTTTACATCCTACTCAACCAGAAAAAGTTAACAAAAATCCAAATAAGTTTAAGTCTTAACAAGGCAATCGTCCGCAGGAGTCTGTAATCACTTTCTATCCAAAATCAACTTCTAGCTTGCTACACACAGAACATGCAGTTAGTTTCTACCAGAAACACATTGTCACACAAAAACCACCACCGCTAACCTAGCACAACAGCCCACAGCAACGCGCTACCGTTAGCTTTCTTTTTGCAACGAAACGTTAAACACTACAAAACGTACGGCGAAAACACTCCAGAACATCGCAACACACACTTTAGAAGATTACATACCCCAATACCAGGACTTAATCCGCACAATGTATACCACTTCACCAAACTTTAATTCGGCACGAACAAACATTCTCCTGTTCGTCCACGCGGACTGAAACAGATGTTTCCAATTTCAGCCGTCCCGCACAGCAAACACAGATTCAACTACGTCCGTTACAGCCCAAAACCATTAACAAAAAAAAACAACATTATAAGCGGTGACTTTTAGACCTTATTAATTATCTTCTCGCGGAGGTTTACACCGATCTGTTATAAGTTCCGTAGTCCGCTTTGAGAAATTTCCTGGTGCCGGCCTCCAGAAAACCATTCAAAAGACTCGAACAGATGGCAGAAAACCGCCTACTACCACTAATTTATTTATCAAAACATATAGTCAAAGCTGTTGTATGTTAGCCGTGCTATCAAGCAAAAACTCACACAGAATTAGCTCCGCCATATCACCTAGCTTAGGGCGGCCACCCTGATGGCCTGTCGTAAATGTTCACAACTAATTCTTATAGATTTTTAATTTCAGTTATCCATCATATTCAGTTATATATTCATTTATCTATTTTAATGTATTTATTATACTCGAGTTCATTATTTATACTATAACATTTTAACACAAAACGCAACATCACCAGCACGTCTCGCAAAGCGCCTGCGTAAAAAACATCTTCTCCACTACCACAAATACAGAACACTTTTTGTACAAAGCAGAACATCAAAACTAAACTCATCGGAGACTCACCAAAAACAATGCGGACCATTTTCACAATTAGTTCGTGTGTTGCTCAGCACGCGTTGAAGTAAACGCTGCCCCACTCAGGTAAATTCGTAGACTTAAGAGGGGACCAGGCCCTTTGTAATTATTTCGTGTTATGCCAGAACTGGGAGCTGCTAAATAGCGTCCTATTTGGGGCAGGGTGAGAAAACCGTCGAAGTTACGATCGCACGTGCGTCCAATTTGACTGTGTTGAAGATATCGGTCATTTTCCCACCCGTCCGCTCCGGAGAACAAGCAGCCCCCACTGGGTGCGCAGAGTAAGAAACTCCATCTCCCAGCAGGCACCGGTGTTTCTCTACGGAGCGTAAAGAAGGACTCAATCCTGCTCAGAACAGAGAAACAGACAGCTGATCAGGCTCAACACTCCGGGCTTGCAATAGTTAATCTGCTCAAAACAAAAAACATATTTAACTTGCATGACAACATTACCCAATGTTAGATTAACCAATCAATAGAATTAAAAAACTACGCAACTCTGCGCAAATTGTCAATAGAGCAAATACATGTCCGTTTATTAACTTAAAAAATAACTGGATTTTTGGTCCAAAACACTGCACACAGATCGGGGTCACCATCTTGTTGTTGAATTAAATAATTATCATAAGTAATTCAATGCATGTTCAAGCAGAGACAAAATGGAGCCAATTTCCAGTTTAACATTTATTTTGGAAAAAGGAATTAACAAATAGAGTTATCACGCGGATTGCCGTAATTTCCTCTGTGCAACTAATTATCGTGGGAAATCTGAACAATTAACTGATCTTCATTTCACAGCTTTATAGACAACCGGGCCTCTAGGCGTTTCTAATCTCTCCAATCAGAACATTTTCATACAGTGTCTTAGCTCTTATTGGCTGTCAGAAAATTCTACAGTCATATGGGTGAGACGTCTTTTCTTAAAAGCTCATTCTGAGTTTATGGTTTTATGGCAACACCCTAAATCTACAGACATCCTGTTTTTTACAGCTTGCAATAAAACTCACCCCAGAGTTTTATGACTTAAAAGCTTACCTGCATAAACAATAGTGACAGACCCATTTTTACAACCATGCAAACTATATAAACAGTCTTTTACCTTCTGAATAATAAAAGTTTAAACCTTATGCAGAATTACCACACCCCTTAAAAAAGAAGATAATCAGCCATAGGAAGTTTTTGCTCCCTAGTTTAGTGCAGAGATTCCTTTTTCCCAAACATGATTAACACTCTTTCACTAAATGAGACAGTATCAGCTAGAACTGTAGAGCCATGTCTATGTCGGTTTTGATTCTGTCGAGCTTTCTGAATTATCACAAATATTAGCTTCATCTAAATCCTTAACTTGTAACCCAATACCAGCCAAATTATTTAAGGAAGTGTTCCCTCTGGTTACTGGCCCTATTCTAGACATGATGGATCTATCTTTAATAAATGGATATGTGCCTCAGGAATTTAAGGTTGTTGTAATTAAACCTTTACTTAAGAAACCCTACCTAGATCAAGATGACTTAGCTAACTACAGACCTATATCTAACCTTCCTTTCTTATCCAAAATTCTTAAGAAAATAGTTCCCAATAAAGAAAGGCTTGAACATGTTGTAGTGATCAAGAGAACAGCACTAGGCTGGTTTAAATCATATCTGTCCAACAGATTCCAGTTTGTTCATGTCAATAATACATCTTCTTCACTATCAAGGGTTACTTGTAGAGTACCACAGGGTTCTGTTCTTGGACCGATTCTCTTTACTATATATATGCTTCCATTTGGTAAAATAATTAAACCACATGGAATGAATTTCCACAGTTATGCTGAGAATACACAATTATATTTATCCATAAAACCTGATGAAACCAATCAGTTAGGTGGATTACAAGCATGTCTTGAAGACATAACATGGATGACTCTGAATTTTCTACTTTTAAATTCAGACAAGACAGAAGTTGCTATCTTTGGACCAGAACCTTTAAAAAGGAAACTGCTAAATCAATCACTTCATCTGGATGGCATTAATTTGGCCTCTGGTAATAATGTTAAGAACCTCGGTGTAATTTTTGACCAAGACATGACATTTAAATCCCATATTAAACATTTTTCTAAGATTTCTTTCTTTCACCTCCGGAATATTGCTAAAATTAGAAACATCCTGTCCAGGAGTGATGCAGATAAACTAATCCATGTATTTGTTATTATAGGCTGGACAACTGTAATTCCTTATTATCAGGAAGTCCACAAAATGCAATTAAAAGCCTTGAGTTGAACCAAAATGCTGCATCAAGAGTTCTGATGAACATTAAAAAGACAGATCACATTTCTCTTGTTTTGGCGTTGCTCCACTGACTCCTTGTTAAATCCAGAATAGAGTTTAAGATCCTCCTCCTTACTTATAAAGCCCTTAATAATCAAGCTCTATCGTACATCAGAAATCTGATTGATTCATATGTTCCTAACAGAGCACTTCATTCTCAGAATACAGGTCTACAGGTAGTTCCTAGGAATTCTTTAAGTAGAATTTTAGGTAGATCATTTAGTTATCAGGCTCCTCTCCTGTGGAACCAGCTCCAAGTTTTAGTGTGTGAGACAGATACTCTGTCTATTTTCAAGACTAGGCTTAATACCTTCCTTTTTGATAAAGCTTATAATTAGAGTGGCTTAGGTTATTCTGAGCTATTTTTTTTAGTTATGCTGCTATAGGTTTAGACTGTAGGAGGACAGACCGACCACTTTTCTTCTCTCTTCTACTTTTCTCTTCTACCACTCTCCAGATATATTTTTTCTGCTGTTAACCCAGTTTTCTCCCAGTATTTTTCTCCCCACAGAAGCTCCACATGGACTGGTACCCTGCTCAACTACAATGCCCCCTGCTGGATGGTTAACATGGGTCGAGGTGATGCTCAAAGTCACCGAGCATCCTCCATGCTGTCTCTTCTCTGTCTTCTCAGACCCCCAGACAGTAGTGGTAGATGACCGCTTGTACTGAGCCAGGTTCTGCTGGAGTTTTCTTCCTGTTAAAGGGGAGTTTTTCCTCTCCACTGCTGCCACATGCTTGCTCAGTATTAGGGATTGCTGAGGAATAGCTGTGGTTGGAGTCTGCATGGGATTCCTTACATAGAAAAATTTTAACTGATTGAAACATTTGTGTAATTGTACTGAAATGACTTTTGTTTTAAAGTGCCTTGAGATGACATGTGTTGTGAATTTGCGCTATATAAATAAAAGTGAATTGAATTGAATTGTCCTTCCATCAGCCTGCCAATTTACGCTGTTAAAGCCATACGTTTACAATACCTCAGAAAATCCACCATGCGATAACCAGCAGGTATCCAGTTAACATTAATCCAATTGTCCAGATGTTTATAGTGTCTCGATGATCCAGGATCCTCCACAGTAATCCATCAGGACAACTCAGCACTGTGTAAGGTAAGACATATTAGGAGGGGGGGGGGGATAAAGAGCTGAGTGCCGTAAGGAAAATTATTATTATTATTTTTTTATAGAATCAAACTGAAACCAGTTGCTTTATGTCTCTAGCCATTGTCCTTCTGACCTCTGCCCCACTCTGTAGTCTTTTGCAGCATTGAACAGATTTTATTTTAGGATTGTCCTGTATTCTGCTCCATCAATTACCTATCTCCCTGATAAAGTGAATATACCCTACAACATGATACTCCCACCACCATCTGACACCAGAGGTATGGTGTGTTTAGTTTTATGATAAGAAGTGTTCATTTTCTGCACACACACAGCATTTCAGATGTAGGTTATAGAGTTCCATTGGGGTTTATCCAAACACCTTGATCCTCACATGTGCTGACTGCATTCTTAACAGTTGTACAACACATTTTCCCAGTTGAGTTGCAGTCCGATGGAGCTGCTTCTCTAATAAATGTTCTCCCTGCCCAGCATGTCAGTTTGGGTGTATGGCCGTGTGCTGTTGGTATGCAGTTCTGGTACACTGCTTCCATAACCAGTTTAGGATATTGCATTTCATAGAAAATGTAGACCTGCACTGTGCTGAGGCTGGAAGTAGGCAGTGCCACACAAATTGGTTTGAGGTGGTTGCAGAAGCTGTGTTTGTCACACAGAGCCAGCAAAAGGGAAATCAAGGCTTTTGGGATGAAGAGTCTCTTCCTTGACTGTTTTTTAGAATGTTCTATGATGGCTTGATCTTTTATTTATTGCACAAATCAATTGGGTAGTAACGGTTAAATAGGGAGGCACACCTTTCCTTTTTAACAGGAAGAGAAGGAGAGCTCTTGCTCAGATTCTTACAAAAATAACCCTGATTAAAGCTTTTACACAACTTTATCTTATTACAAATTGGTGGATTCATTAGGTGTTTTTCATAGAGGGATTATTGGTATACATCACACCCTACTCTACTGTGCATGTCATCTGCAGAAAGGCACACAATCATGTTTTGTTTTGCTGTTCGTTGCACAATTGCTTTGATTAAAAACAACAAAATGGTCAAGTTCCAAATAATTCTATTGACTTGCACCGTCTTCAAGGCACACAAAAGATGTATTTGGTTCCCAGCGATCATAAGAGGCAATTGGAACTGTTATTAAAAAGGCAAAAAATTTGCAGTGATCACTTAATATCAGGTAAGCCTGTGCTAACACACAAGCTAACAATGCAATTTTGTGATAAAGGCAAATAACCGTAATAACTGCAGCTATGTAAAGGGATGGTGTCTATTTCTGTAGTTGGTGGCTCACATCTTCTTACTTTAACAAACAAATGATGTTTCTCTATAGGGGATTAGCACCACAGAACTTTGTTAAGGGGTGTCAGAGTAAAGGAGGCTTAATAAATATGTATACTACTGTTAAAATTCCTTAGGTGTTTGTGTTTTGATTTTCAGTTATTTATTTTCCTTATTCATTTTAACGTATAATTTTCTCAGTTTCTTTCTTGATGTTTACATTGCTTAGGTTTAACGGACGCGACCAACAAGCGTGACACGCCCCCAGCTGGTCACTTACACATTTGCACCTTGAAGCGAGGGCAAAGCGAACTGGCCGTGCTTTAAAATATGCAATTTTCACACACATGAACCGAAAATATGGAAGTATCCTGGCCGGGACTGCTCTGCTGCCCTCCACCTCCCTCCCTCCTTCCCCCGACCCTCCGGGAGCTCCCAGTGTATTCTGGTCTTTGAGCTGAACCGTCAAATGTCGGGGCCGCTGCTGCTGGGGTAAACCCAATCAAGCAGCGGCGGAAGCATCAGTAAACACCCCGGCTCATCACCCAGTTTGTGCCGCAAAGGTCCAAGCTTTGCCCTGACGCCACACCAACTACCAAGCTGAGTGGCTGTCCATCTGTCTGCTGTTAATAAAAGTTTATATGTGAGCAGCACGAGACATGCTTTAGTGGAGATATTACCAGGTCTGGGTGTCCGGGTGAGGAAGCTGTTTTGTGGCCACAACGGCTCTTTTAAGAGCCACCCACAAACCTCTTCAGAGCATCCTTGTCTAAATAGTTTAACCTCTTTATAATGTTTTTTTTTTTCTTTTCTTTGAATGTATAGAAAACAGCTGGTGTCATCTAGCTCGGGGTGAATAGCCACGGTTTTTATCCATTTACATGCCCTACTGATACTGAATCCATTCAGTCCCTGCATCAGTCCAAACATCACTGACACCCCTTAGGTGATTGATTGTTATGGCGCGACTTGAAGCTGTAGTTGAGATTTCTCCGATTTCTGCGGCAGACATAAAATGCAGCACGTATTTTGGGTCGTGCCTGAAATCAGCCACACTAGTTGGTCATGTAAATCCGGCATAAAAGCTTTTCCGCAACACAAATCTGCTTGTGATGTGTCGCGGGATCCCAAATCGCACTTAATCGCACTCCTCCATTGACTTTACATGTAAAACGGACTCTGGCCGCGTCTATCGCGTTCGGTGTTTGTAAGCACCGTTACTCTAGGATTTTGGTGTTATCATTTTGTCTCTACCTCCCTTCCATGCCTACTGTTCTTGTCTTTAGATCATTCTTGTTTACTTTATTTTTGTCTTTAATCATTTTTTGTGTTTTCTTATTTATTCAGTTCTCTGTGTTATTTTGGTTTAACATGATTTTCTTTATTCAAATGATTTCTTATCTGGTATTTATTTCCAGTATTTCTTTCTTCCTGTTCTCTTTTCTCCTCTCTGTTAACTGGTTCTCCTTTAAATTCCTCTTAGGTTTCCACATTGATATCTTATCTGTTATCTCAAAGTTAGTCCTTCTCATTTAGGATAGTTTTCTGCTTAGTCTGGTTTAGTTTATTCCTTTGTTTTCTCATCTGTTTTCCTTGCCATTCTGCTTCACAGCGCAGCTGCTAATCATTTTCACCTGTCTATCCCTTCTCACCTGCATTCATTTTTTGCTGATTGGTTCCCAGGGTTTCAGTGTCACTCACCTTTCCTCATCAGAGTGCTTAAGCTCCCTGGTTCTCTTAGTTTTTCGCTCGTTTCTTGTCAATACTCAATGTGTTCTGGTCCCTGCATTTCTGACACCCTCTTGTGAGTCTCTGCAAGTTTTTGCCCCCCCCCCCCTTAAATGAAATACATTAATACATTCTGGATCACAGTTTTCTGTGTTTGGGTCCTTATTCAACTCAAACATGAAAGCTACATCTTCAGATGTTTTTTTAAGATATTTTAAAAGCCATGTATAATTTCTCTTCCACAGTATAATGATGCATTACTTTTCATTGGTCATTCATGTAATATAAAGCTGAAGCAGTGTTAATAATATTTGAAGACACTTTGAGCAATATGAAACCATGTCAGCTATTAATGTCACTTCTCTGGTTTAATCTTGCTGCAATGCTAAGTTTATTTCTCTCCTAGCTGTCCTTGTGTTCTCTGCTCCATTGTACTGTGAACTATGCTGTCTTGATAAACTCTTCTGTACGTGTCAGCAGCCACATGCCACATCTTTGTAGCTTGATCTCTACTTTGTCTTCTCTCTCCCACTATTTTTTTCCCCCATCAGATTCACATTAGGTCTTCCTTTGAATGCCGTCCTCAACAAATGTGTTTGTTTAAAAGTGTGTAAGCCACAAGGGTACGCTAACCTTTTCATGGCTCCATTATCTCTGAGGGATTTTAATTGTTCCTCATCTCTATAATCTTGACCTTCCTCGCTCTCTCTTAATGATTAGCTGCTAGTGAGCTGCTGTGCTCATTTAGAAACATCAGCTCAGGAAGGCAGACGTTGAGAATTGAGAAGAAGAGAATTGTGGGGTTGCTGATGCTGCTCAAACATCCGCTTAATTCAGTCAGAAGTGAAAAAGAGACAGCAATCCTGTGGCAATATGAGCAAATATGTTTACAGGAGTGTACACGAGCAGGAATATGATTAGGGGTTCTTTAGTACCTCTAAACTTTCTCAGAATGGATATTCCTCCCACTCATTGTTTTTCGTGACAGGGAGCTTCGGAGCACAGATTAACCCAGTGAAGTTGTTTGCCTGAATAGGACTTCAGAGTCAAGTATTTGCTCAAGGGCATAATTCAGATATTAAACAGTCTGAATTCCGACAGGGCAAGTTCTGATCAAATGTTTCTTTGGTTGACTTTCCATGAGGAAAATATCCTTGCCTGTTATTAGTTCTGTTCGGTATCTGTGTACAGCAAAGCTGTGCTGTCACAGCAGATGATCATTCTGACAGCTCTTGTCCAGTAATGCATCAGAATCTCATTTCACATGCATCTGTCTAAGGAGAGGAACTATAATCAGGTTCTAACACATATAGTACAGTTATGGCAAGCTCTAGAGAAGCTGTCACATTTTCTAAATATTCTAATTAGTCAAAAGGAGGGTTCCCCAGGAAAAGGTTAACACCAATTCATTCCTCTAGGTCTCGCTCTTATGTTGCATGAGTTTAAAGCAGGACCGAAATGCAGTCTGGAATTTGGAATTATTTATTTCAGGGTTCACATTAAATATTTTCCAAGTTTGATGGCTTGTTTAAACTCACATATATATATATATATATATATATATATATATATATATTTTTTTTTTTTTTTTTTTTGAAGGTGATCAGTCATTTTCCCAGATTTCAATTCACACCCCTGACCACTTGGAGAGTACGTTTTCATTATATGTAGACTGCTTGCCACTGATTTGCTAACAGTAATGCGACTGGGTAAGTAACTTCAATACATTTTTTCTCAGCTATTCTTTATTTGGTAAAAAATGTAACATTTGAGTGTTATCTCCAAAAATAACACAACCCATGAGTGGCTAAAGTTAGCTTCTACTAGCAGCTCTGGCACTTGGCCCCAAAATCAAGATGGGCGAGGCCATGAATACAAATTTCCTTTCTGACTCACTCGTTTTCCAGTCTATTTTCTTTTAGTTGCTAATGCATTAAATGGGGGTTGGAGAACATTTGCAGCATGCATATGTCAAATATGGAAGATTGTATAAAAAAAGTATTACACAGTTTTAGTGATGGCAAAACCTTTAATCCACAGTGTCAAGTATCATTCCAAACCACAACATGTCATCTCAAGACAGTTTACAAGAAAGGTCATTTCAATAAAATCATACATACATTCCAATAAGTTTAAACATTTTCTGTATAAGGAATCCCAGCAGATTGCATAAAGTCGTTGACGTGAGGTTGAGCCCCGTTGATGCAGTACAACAGACTATAGCAATCATTCATACTCAGCAACCATGTAGCCAGTGGCGTAACCATCATCTAAAAAGTGAGGGGGACACATTTTTCAGATGTCTATTCAGTGATTTATCATCCTCTCACATTCAATCGCAACTTTCCTTAGTGGCTAGAGGACCATTTAAATCACTGTTTCACAATACATGGCTTATTTATCAGCAATATCAACAGTGGCTCAAGACAGTTATTAATTATCATTACATTATTATAACTATCAATGAAATCTCGGTCTCAATTGACTATTGGACTTACTTAGGAAAGATTGAAGTTCACGCACTGGCTTAGGCAAATCACAATAAATGCAACATAATTATAGACCAACTCTTCAGAATAAAATTTTCGTGCAGACTATCCAAGTGATTTAAAGGTGAAACTCAAACATTTAGAATATCATGCAAAAGTTCATTCATTTCAGTAAATCAAATTAAAAGGTAAAACTAACTTATAGTATAAACTCCTCACATGCAGAGTGAGATATCTCGTGCCCTTATTTGTTACAATTTTGATGATTATGGGTTACAGTTTATGAAAACCCCAAATTCAAAATCTCGGAAAATTAGAATATTATGAAAAGCTGGCTGTTCCTAAAGTGCTGTATCAAAGCGTATCATTATAAAGTTATATGAATGGGAAAAGTTTGGAAGAGAAAGATGCACAAGCAGCAGGAATGATCACAGCCTGGTGAGGATTGTCTGAAAAGGGCCATTCAAGTGTTGCGAACCTGCACAAGGAGTGAACTGAGGCCTTGAGTTAGTGGTTCAAGAGCGACCGAACACAAACGGATCCTGGACATGGACTTCAAATGTATTATTTCTCTTGTCAAACCCCTGCATGTATGTTGCTCATTGCTCCATTGTGTTCTTCTCTGATAACAGCAAATGTTGCTTAGCCAGTTTATAACCACCAATAATGTTAACTACCACGACTATGCTGACGACGCTCAGCTTTATATCTCAATGCCACCAAGTGATGTTGAACCCCTCAAAATCCTCAATAAATTGAGCAATGAAATGCTCAATTTAATTTATTAATTAAATTAATAAATGAATTGCTCAATTTATCCAGCTGTTAATTTGCTCAATGAATTGAGCAAATTAACAGCTGGATGTCCCACAATTTCCTCCAACTGAACAAAAACAAAACTGAAATACTTATGTTTGGATCCAAAAAAGATTGTCTACATATTAGCAATCAGCTTAAACAGGCCCAACTAGAAACTACCAACCAGGCCAGAAATCTAGGTGTAATAATGGACTCAGATCTGAACCTCCAGGGTCACATAAAGGCAATAACAAGGTCAGCTTTCTATCACCTGAGGAACATTTCTAAGATTAAAGGAATGATGATACAAAGAGACCTAGAAAAACTCATTCATGCATTTATCTCTAGCCGCCTTGATTACTCTAACAGTATCTTCATGAGACAGCTGCAGCTTTTCCAGAATACTGCTGCTCGTGTTCTCACTAGAACCAGAAAAGTAGAACACATCATCCCCAGTTTTAAAGTCCTTACACTGGCTCCCTGTACCTCAGAGAATAGACTTCAAAGTGCTTTTATTAGTCTATAAATCATTGAACGGGTTAGTACCAGAGTAGATTAGAGATCTTCTGTCATGGTACAAACCATCCAGATCACTCAGGTCCTCCAGCTCTAGTTTGCTGATCATCCCCAGAACCAGAACCAAACATGGGGAAGCAGCTTTCAGTTTCTATGCTCCTCATATCTGGAACAAACTACCCGAAGAATGCAAAACGGCAGAGACACTGAACTCTTTTAAATCTAAAATTAAAACTTACCTATTTAGACTTGCCTATGAGTAAGTGTTTTTACTTGCTTGTTTTTCATTTTCACACAAATTATAGACTTGATTACTGTAAATGCTTTCTTGTGATTTTTTTTTTTTTTTAAGGACTGTGACCTATTTGACCAAGATCAGTTAGTGGAAGGAAGAACTGTAAGCTTTTCAGGGAGATCAGTTATGGAATAAAAACTGAGCTTTTTCAGCAAGATCAGTTAGTGGACCTTATTTTTAATCTAATTGAAATATTACAAATATTGCGTTCATTTACTTACCCAGACAAGTTTGGAGCCACTTGGAGCCATTGGGCAGAAATTTTATCCAGTCGCGATGAGCGCATATCAATTTAATGGGGGTCAATCAGGCCAGGAGTTTGTCATCTATAATAAGGCATTATCTGCCCCAAAACTCCTTCATTTAGCCATGTTTTGTTATGAATAGTTAGCGATACTCCCTTGTTAGTTTGGAATGTCTTGGAGGTGCTATGGTATTAGCTTCTGTATGTTTTAATGCAACTGATTCTAACTTACATTAACCTAGGATTTCAATGGCATTGCAGCCACCGGCCATCATAGCAGTAGCCTGCGTAGGTTGTGTAAAGGGAACCTGCAGAAGCTGAACTTAGTCATTTGGTTAGTGCTATTTGAAAAAAATGCAAATTCGAACCATGTTGATGTCTGCAGTAGCCATAGAGCACTGCCATAGAACATAGAGTGAAGGTCCTGGTCAGACTACAACCGGGATGGATCACGGCAGTGATGTAATTGTAATCGCACCATAGTGTAGTTGTATTATTGCCTCTGAATCACCCTGGAACTGAAATAATAACCACTTCCAAGACGTTCTAAACTTGGAGGGGAGTCCTGCTAATGTTTGATAACAAAAGATTGGTTAAATGAAACATTTTGGGGCAATAATAATAATAATGTAATAATAATGCCTTATTACAAGAGGCAAACTCTTGCCCCCATTGACTCAGATCGCGACTGGATTAAAACATCTGCCCAATTGCTCAAAATGGCTGCAAACTTGTCTGGGTGAGTAAATTAACATAATATTAGCTTCTGATAAGAACTACCCTGTGTCTCACCAATGGGGGGGATTTCTGATGGGAGGGGGGTTGTTTGAATGTGCGGGTAAAAACGTCACTCTGTTTTACACAGCAGAGCGAGCTCTCTGAAAACAATGTAGTACATATGCCCAACCTTTAGCGTCCCCCTTTATTTGAGGGAAATCAAAAATATTGCGCAAACCGTTCACCTGCAGGAATATCCCCCTGCTGTCACACAGATGACACATCCCAAGCTATTTGAGAAAGAAAGAGGGGAAGATGCGGTGGTGTTGCGGCTGCAGTATGGTATTATTGGAGGTGTGCGTAAAATAGCAAAAATAGAAAAACGAAACGCAATACGTGATGGTTGGTGTTGAATTTTTTTAATTTTTTTGGTCTGTGTTGAATCTCTGGCGGTCAGAGTTGAATCTATGGTGCACCACCATAAATATGTGTGAGAAACACTGGTACATGCAAAAGCATAACTCAACTTACATAGCTTGTTCGGAATAATTTCTGCAATATTTGTTGCCTTTTGCCGGTTCTGGATGGTTTGTTGAACAAGGTGCTCTGCTCTGCAGCAGCTGTCTGTGATCCACCAAAGCCTGCATTTGGATGCGTGCACTTATAGTGGTTTCAAAGACGTCTTGGAGAAATAATTTACCGTGAATTAAACTGTGACGCTAACAGTTGAAAATGTACGGAGGACATGTCCCTACGTACCCTGCGTCTGTTATGCCCATGCATGTAGCAACGCTGGAGAAAAAAACTTCCCTTTTAACAGGACAAAACCTCCAGCAGAACTTGGCTCAGTACAAGTGGACATCTACCACAAACATCTTGGGTTTCAATAACGCAGAGTAGAGACACAGAACAAAAAGAACTGACGTAAGAGGGCTTTCTATATTAAGTAAAGTAAAATGTTGATACCAAAGTAGGATGTTCGGTTACTGGGATCTTTCTCTCAGTCAATGCATGCCGTCCAACGGACAATTGAGTTGAGCAGGATACCAGACCAGGTGTAGATTCTATGGAGAGAAATTGTCCCACTGTAATGATATCTGATTACAATTCAAAGTTATATAGTATGCAGCTTTAACTTAGGAAGATGATACCTATTCTTGTCCTACTAATAATCCAAACCAGCCACATACCACTCCATTGATTGTCGACAAGGGTGTAAATTTATTATTCTCTCATTTCAGCAGTAAAGCGTGATGTAATGGTGCTTTTTTTTTTGGGGGGGGGGGGGGGGTTTTTTTTTGTTAGTATGACAGCATGTTTCCCTTGAGTAATTGTCAAACGTTCTAAAACAGTGTGTTTACATGCAGTAAAACAAAACAAAAAAAAGTATTATTGCTTCAATCCAATTTAATCTGGATTTTTGAAACGCATGTACACACCCTAGTCCGGATGAAATCGAAACAAACTGGCCTATTCCTATTATAGCTAAGACACTAAGATAATCCAGGTAGTTTCTCTGCATGTAGAGAAGATCCCAGGTTAGTCTAGCTATTACTTTCCAAGCAGCCTCTCTTCCAGAAGTGAGGAGCCCACAGAAGCGGGATTAACAACGCTGGTACAACAATACAGCAGCAACAACTGGTGTCACCAAACCGAACAGTACAGTACTAACTAAATGTACTACACTGCTGTGTTATTGTGTTCAATTATTTTCTCATTGTGCTTATCCTGCTTTTACTCCTTCTGCTTAATTTCCACTAGCATTTGTTTTACGCTGTAGGCAAATCAGGAGAATGCCAACATGAAAGGGTGCATGTCGCCACCTACCGATGGGAAGTAGAATGCACTTCATTCAATCATTCAATATACTCATTGATATTAAACTCAGATGAATGCTCCCATTCGGATTAAGGTATTAGCTGGTTTGATACCATTGCTTGATTTACATGCGCATTGAAAGAAACTGATTGGGTTTGTGTAAGAAATCGATGTAATATTAATTTCATTTTAGAATTAAATAAAGGAAATGAATGTAAATTCTGAGGCTGTTCTAATTTAGAGTGCTGTTTAAAGAATACTTTTGAATTTACTGAAGACTAAGTTTACTGAGTTGTCTGATTGGTTGATACATTCTTAAATTACTCAAATTGGTATTGGGAAGAAAAAAAAATCCTGATCTGGATCTATCTACCCCTAAGTAATTTGCTAAATAAACACATTATCTGCGTTTAACTGACTGACGGTAGAAAGGTTCAGTCGCTCAGTGGAAACATAAAGACAAGTAGAGAAGAAAACATTCCTAATCTATATTCAGGGACTGTTCATGGGTGATAATTACTCCACTGGCTCTGCCACACTTAATATTCATTCTCTCACAGAAAAAAACAGACTTTATGGACCTATTAAAGCATCATCTGAATATAAAACAAGTATGTTGTTTTGATCTAAGGGACCTATTGTACCTTGAAAAGTTAGATTTTCTCATTTTCTTCCCATTTTATCAATTGGGGATTGAACAACAGACCTTTCTAATCTTTGTAGAAAAAATTTGGTTTTTGGGTTGGTTTGTCTAATACCACA
Source organism: Apricaphanius iberus (assembly GCA_028564705.1). Classification (NCBI taxonomy): domain Eukaryota; kingdom Metazoa; phylum Chordata; class Actinopteri; order Cyprinodontiformes; family Aphaniidae; genus Apricaphanius; species Apricaphanius iberus. The sequence continues at coordinate 195,361 of JAPXFQ010001402.1, read as the reverse complement.
TTTCAGGAGTGACACAGCTTACTCCTTACTGAAACCTTCACATAATGAGACACAAAAACTGGATTTTGAATCATGCAAAGAAATTATCCATGAAAATAGAACAGGGAGGAGCGAAGCAGAAGGGCTGGCCTGCATATTCAATCAAAACTCGAAAGGAATTCTCAAGAGGTTGTCGAAGGCTAATTAAAATTCTGCCTTCACCACAAAAACAAGACATGTATGACCTGATAAACACACTAAACACCATGGGATCATACAACAAGTAACAGTTTTTGAATATAGTAGAAAGCTTACTGTTTTTTTGCAACTCTTTAAGCAACTCCGAATGCCTGAGCAAACTTGTCCTCGACAAGAATGATCAAAAAGTGATAAAAACAAATATAGGGAAAGTTTTAAATAAAAAAACTAAATTCCACTATTTTGCTAAGAACAAAAATATAAAAGCTTACATACATTTTTTGTAGACTGATGATTTAGCCCAAACATCAGATTCTGAGCAGGTGCTACTGTAGGATGTTGTCAATTAACCATAAATGTGGTGAGGACATAAAATGATTTAGCTGTCAATTGGGCAGCCCCTGAAATGGAGGCCATTAGTTTTGGATGATGCTGACTGGAGTTTTAATCCCAACCTCTGGTCTTTTTTGCTGAATGTCCTCCCTCCTTTTCTCTATGATTATTTCCCTTATGAGAACTATGAATAAAGCACTATAGTGTTGGAAAATTTCTAAATACAGTGGACAAAATGTCATTCCAGTTACAAAGTCAGTTTTGAGGGTGAAAAAATAAATTTATTTCTTGACTGTGATCTACAGTGCTGTAAAACAGCACTTATGTCCTTAACGATTGTGAATATCCAACAGATTTTAATATCTGATACAGGTAAATACAAAAGCAACAGTTTATATTTTATCATTCTATTTATTACCAAAAAAGAAACCTCAAAGCCAACTTTATTAGGAGACTGGGGTTTGATTTGTGTGGTGGTGGTACTCTTTCTGTCAGTTCTGTAAGTCAGTGATTCCAAACCAGGGGTATGTGTACCCCTAGCTGTACATGAGCATATTACAGGGGGTACTTAGAAAGATTTGATATTTCTCAGATGATGGGTGTCAGGTATTTGACGATATTAGCTGTCCCCTGGTAAAAGGAAATCAGGCTGGGATGTGTTTTGATTAGTAACTACCCAAATAAATAAGAAACCCAGCAGAGGAACATACTGAGCGTGAAGAATAGCCTGGAGAACTCTGCCCCTAGATCTATCACAGCTTTTCAAAGAAAGCCAAACTCAGGTGTCTACTGAGCTCGGCAAATCATTTTTGAGGGGTTCAAAAATCTGTACCCTCGGTTTAGTAAACTGTGCGCACTGATTCATAATCTGTTCCCTCGGTTCAATAAACTGTGGACATGGATTCACAAATCATGTGTGACAGTGTGGGGTCCATCCATCCATCCATCTTCTTAACCGCTTATCCAATTCAGGGTCACGGGGCAGCTGGAGCCTATCCCAGCAATTATCAGGCGTTAGGCAGGGTACACTCTGAACAGGACGCCAGTCTGTTGCAGGGCCAACACAGAGAGACAGACAACCATTCACACTCACATTCATTCCTAGGTACAATTTAGAGTGATCAATTCACCTATCATGCATGTTTTTGGACTGTGGGAGGAAGCCGGAGTACCCGGAGAGAACCCACGCATACACGGGGAGAACATGCAAACTCCATGCAGAAAGACCCTGGGCCGGGATACGAACCCACGACCTTCTTGCTGCAAGGCAACAGCGCTAACCACTGCGCCACCGTGCAGCCGTGTGGGGTGCAACAGTGTGGGGTGTCCTGTCCAATTGATAATGGGCTCTGGCTAGCTGTTTTACATTGCTCCTTTGGGAGAGTGCTTAACACCAACACTTGGCACCCGGGTGTTGGTGGATTAAATCCCATCCTTGGAATGTGCTATAATCAAAAATACTTTATTGATCCCAGAAGGAAATTATGTATATTGTTTTGGGGCCATGCAAGAAAGAAGACTATAAACAAAGTGACATATTTATAAATAACAATTTTTGAAGCCACCGATGCAGCCTGGCTGGGTCCATGCACAAATAATGAACTGTCAGAAACTGTTTTAGGGAAGCTCATCTGCATGTTCGCCGTCCTCATCGAAGTATTGACCCGACTCTAGTTCGTCGTAACTGACTTGAGTGTGCAAATGCTCACATGCAATGGCGTCTGGCACACTGAAAAAGGTGTTCTCTTCACGGATGAATCCCGGTTTACGCTGTTCATGGCAGAGGACAATGTGACAGAAATGGTTATTTTGTGTATGTAGAAATTAATTTCAATATCTGATTTCATCTCATAAAAATGGGAGCAAAAACAAAAGTGTTGCATTTACATGTTTAGTGTTCATAACATAAGGCCAAGAGCCTTACGTTATGAACAATAATCACTACTGATCATTCATGGTGTGAGCTTGCGTGTTTGTGTTTAATGTAAGTTATTCACTTGTTTTCCTTTTATTTGTAAACAGAAGCAGTGTGTTGCTTGTTTGGTTTGTTGTTGTGATTATTTGATTTCCACAAGCATAGTTTTGCAGCATGGTCACTCAAGAAAAGATGGAAAAGCAGTGGCCCTTAATAATTAATTATTATTATTAATAATTCCTTTGTCAAGCCATTGTCCTAACTAAGGCTAGTTAGTTAGACCACGTTGTATACCCTTTGTCTTTCCTGGGTTGATCGTGTGCATTGATAGAGTATCAGATTGCTGATTAGCGGTGCCTGCCTGTCGCTCTCCCCTCTTCCCCTCTGCATACCCCCATAACACACGCATGGGAGTCGGGTTTCCTGTGATGTCAGTTTGTTTTGAACTTTGTCTTTGGCATACCATTTCCTCTCGCTTTAGGATAGTAGTATAGTTCTCTTTTGACTAGATTAAATTTATTTTTGAGTACTTTTGATATAAATTCCTTAAACATGGGACAAATCTCTGTACTTCTTTTGGTGCTAAGTGATTCAATACAATGGTAAAATAACTCATCATTTGGATAAAGACTGATACGCTGGTATATTTAATATTGCTTCAAATATATATTAAGAAGCTGATGCCACATTTTGCTCATTTTGTCACTGATAATTTGAGCTTAATTAATAATTATCCCAGTATTAGGTTATTGGTATAATTATGCCAATTTATTATTAACCAAATAACATAGGGGTCGTCTTTAGCCCCAACATTGCTAGAGTTTCCTACATATTTATGTTTCATGATTTGATGTTGTTGACAACCCAAATATAGAGTCGAAGAACCCGAGGACTGATGATAGGAATCATTCAGCAATAGATCAGACCAGGTAATCCAGGATTAGAAAAACACAAGGATCTGATAATGACTAACTAAAAATGAGGAGTGCTGAGGACTTGATTATCAGATGCAATATGCTGATGGTATGGGTGTAAAAAACCAGGAAACAGCATCAAGGTATAATTAAAACTAGTGATCAAAAATGCAGAAATAAATAAAACATGGAAGAATATAATCTAAATAAACTATCTTAATTCAAAATCCAACAGGGTTTGACACTGTCCATTTTTTAAAATCTTCATTAGGAAGTAGGCAGCTTTGCCAGAAGCTTTGAGACGGAGATCACGTGTGTAGAGTGATGATCAGCTGGGCAAAGCTAATCCACAATCCCTATCTACCCAAAAGTCAAGAGAGGCAGATAAAGTCAAATTATTAGAAATCAAAGCTGCCAAAGAAGCACACCAAAGGGCTGCTTGCTTCACACGCGATCAAGTTTTCTGCTCAAAAAATACAGACACTCCACACTTCAATAACCCGTTACTGATTATCTAATGGCGTATTTCCCAGTAGACAAAGACGTCTCTGTGTAAGCAACAGCTGGCTTATTGCTGTGTGTATTGGAGGCTTTGTGTGTGCATGAAATTGAGTTTTAAACAGTAAATGGATTGATGGTTCTTTATTCATGGTAGTAAAATCATAGTACTTAAAAAGTACCCCTACCATGTAACAACACGAAAATGTGAAATTTGTTGGCTTTACTCGGCTTATCTGGTAAAGCCCAAGAAAAAAATAAAAAAAATAAATCTGTACCTGTTTTTATTTCAGTATTAAAGCTTGATTGACAACATTTTTAATACTGAATGTCTACATCACATTTCAAACAAATTGAAATCTGAAATCTACAGGCATTTCTCTTCTTAACATTAAACAATTATCTCTGTTGGTTTCAATAAGTACTCCTTGCTTGTACAAATTCTCTTTTATAACTGCCTTAATTCTTCATGGCATGGATTCAGCAAGATGTGTGAAACAGACCACAGAAATATTGGTCTATATTGATCCGATAGTATCACAGAAATGCTGCAGGATTTCTGGCTCCACATCTATAATGTCCATGTTGAAAACAATCTTAGATGATTTCCTCAAAAGATCCAGGGAGCAAATGAGCCCTTTGGTGACCGGTAAGGATGTAATAATTATAGTTAATCTGTTGCAAAAGCTCCACCTGTCTTTTATTTTAAAATTTACCAGATGCCATGGGTGTTTTCCTGTTAGAACACGTTTTAGAAACGTGTCGCGTCAAAAATAGAAGCCAATCCTATCTTTAGGTTGTTTTGGGGTTTCTTCAACCAAAAGTATCCATAAATTAGCTCTTTATTACAGAAAAGCAGAAACCCCTGAGGACATCTGCTAAGTTTTCCCATCGCTACCCACTCCTACAACGATGTTCATTATTACCATTTGTTGTTTCAGAATGTGAAATTTATCCTGCTCAAACACACCCAAAATGAAGGTTTGCCTACATTTGGGTTTCGTCTTATTTTTTCAGCTGCACATCACATTCGCTATCATATATTTATATAAAAAAAAGATTTCTAATTGTACTTGAAAAGTGAAAGCAAACAGGAGTGAAGATGACAAACAAGGTCATGAGCTGAGGTTCAGCCTATTACTTTGAGAATGTGTACCTGAGTCAGGTGAGAAACCTGAATGCCTAGAGGTAGATAAACAAATTTCTCTCGTTGTGGAAGAAGCACGGTGCGTGCTGGAGTCATCTGGGGTTATGTTTTACCCTCCGAGAGACCGAAGAAAACATAATATCCTCCCACACGACGTACCACAACATGCTTGGCTGTCAGCTCCATGCTCGCTATCTGCCAAACTGCCTCTGCTAAAATGTTTCAATTTTTATTTCATAGCAACACTTCTATAAAGAAAACAGTTGCAGGACTTTTGTAATTAAATACACTTTCCCGCTTTCCTTACCACATCGAATTTAGAATAAAAACTGATGCAATCTTAAAAAAACACAAAACATCCATTTGACCTTTATCCTTCAACTTTTCCCTTGACAATGCCATTTTCGCCTTCTAACAACTTTCCCAGCTGTCACTGAACTGTCAGTCTGTTTACTGATGCTGACTCTGTCAGTTTCCATTATATACAAAAAAACACACTGGGCTACAGAATTCACTCCGTAGACTGTGGAAATATGTTGAAAAAATATCAAATGGCATAATAAAGAGGCATTGGAACTATAGACCAAAGACTATTAGAAAATTATGATTTTTTTATGAAACTACTTTCACGTGTTTATGAATCCTTTCAAAAGTTCTTATACCACTTGAATTTTTATTCAAGCAACTATGAGAAGTTTGAACGTTTTTTGCTCCTCAGGCCAAAGCGAAAAACTGCAGCCTGAATGGTAAGCATGTGCATGAGTCGGACATACTGTGTTAGAGTCCACTCCCGAATGCACAGAAACAACAGCTGAGTCAGTCCCGTCTTGGCCAATTTTCTGATTTGCAGCCATCACTTCAACTGATGTAAGAAATGTTACTGTTGTGTAAGTTAACTTGGGGTCTGGGCTTGAGTTTTGCTGCTGCTAAAAGCTGCTCTCAGCTCTACTGAAGCCATCCTTCAGCTATGTCTCAAAATTGTTCATGATGGAGATTGCGCACGTTATACCTCAGTGTGAATGCAAATGATGCCATTACGCAGGCTGCCCTGCCAATCCATGCCTAATAATAAAGCTCCAGGTCCAGATGGATTTCCAGCAGAGTTCTATAAAGAATTCTGGAATATTCTGGCACCAACATTTTACAAAATGTTGCAGGAAACAAAGGAAAATGGTCGAATACCACCAAACATGAATTCTGCCTTCATCAATCTTCTATTAAAACCAGGAAAAGACCCTATGTCTTCTACCAGTTATCGTCCCATTTCTCTTATCAATGTGGATCTGAAAATAATTTGCAAAGCTCTTGCAAGAAGGATAGAGAAAATAACACCTCTAATAATCCACCCTGATCAAACAGGTTTTATAAAAGGTAGGCTCTCTTCAACAAATTCACGTAGATTAATAGATTTAATAGATTATTCCCACTGTAAAAACGTCCAAACTAATATATTATCTTTAGATGCAGAAAAAGCATTTGATAGAGTTAACTGGAAATTTTTATTTGCAGCCTTAAATAAATTCGGATTCAGTAATTCTTTTGTAAACTGGTTAAAAATATTATACAGCTCACCAACAGTATATATTAGGACCAATAATCAAACATAATCAAGGTTCTTTCTTCAGAGAGGTACCAGGCAGGGATGTCCACTTTCTCCCTCCCTCTTTGCTATAGATTTTACATATCTAGCTATCCATATCTTACCAAGACTTTCAGACTTATCTAAGCTAAATTACGTCCCACTTTTAAAAAAAGTGGAATATGATCTGGCAAGATGGAAATCCCTTCCAATATCACTTATTGGAAGGGTAGCTACAATAAAAATGATGGTTTTGCCTAGAATCAATTATTTATTCTCAATGATCCCAAGCAAACCATCACCTGATTGGTTTAGATCTCTGGACTCTACTGTTTCTAAATTTCTTTGGAAAGATAAACCCCCACGTATCAGCTTAAAAACACTACAGAAGTCCAAAGATAAAGGAGGTCTAGACCTACCAAACTTTCATCATTATTTCTTAGCCAACAGACTCCAATACACATCAAGATGGGTAAAACACAGTTATATCGATGAGTGCTGGGTAGATGTAGAACAGACACTATGCAATAAGATAAAACTTTCAGATCTACCTTTTGTTAGCTCAAATATAAAACAAAATGAATGTTTTAAAAGTATTAATATCAGCTCCTCTCTGACAGCTTGGTGGGAATTTCTTAAAATGACAAAGACCTCACTAGTCCCATGCAGGCATACACCCATCTGGAATAACCCGGATATCTTACAAAAAAAATGCATGATCAACTTTCCAGGCTGGAGTTGTAAAGGAATTGAATACCTGGAGCATATATTTGATGGAACAGACTTTATCCAATTTAATACATTGGTTACACAATTCGGAATTAACAAGAATAAATTCTTAGAATACCAACAAATTAAATCAATTATAAAAAATAAATTTAGGCTCAATACAGTTGATTTACAAATTCCAGGAAAAGTTTTAGACTTCCTTAATCTTAACCCTCCCAAACTGCTATCTAAAATATACAAAACATTAAATAGAATAGATGAATCAATAGCCCTTCCTATTTCAAAATGGGAGATGGACTTGTCCATCTCAATAGACCAAAACCTCTGGTCTCAAATTTCATTAAGAACCTTTAAATTTCTTAAAAATCCTAATCTACGATTAATACAATATAAAATCCTTCATAGAGTGCATTATACAGGGCAACGGATGTTCAAGATGGGTTATACGCCGTCTGATACCTGTTTACAATGTACAAGCAATCTACCAGACAATTATATTCATGCTCTCTGGTTCTGCCCACCTGTTAAGAAATATTGGTACCAGATATGTGAAGATCTATCAAAGTGTCTGAAATTTAATATCACACCTGCTCCCACAGTTTGCTTGCTGGGAAATGTAGATGAAGTTACCATGGATACAAAGTCTATGCAATTATTTTACATCGCCTTATGCATCGCTAAGAAAAATATCCTCTTGAACTGGAAAAATAAAAATACTCTGAATATTAATCAATATAGAGATCTCCTTCTGGATTACATTGGTCTAGAAACGGCATCTGCCTCCACATCTGATCAATCTTTCTGGTCACCCTTGATCAGTTCCATCACCTAGTGGGGTCGGGCCCTTGATTCCGTTCTGTGGGACACGGTTGCCGATGTGGAGCTTAAGGGTTGGTGGTGACTGCGGGGAGGTCCTTGGGGGTGGGTCCGCTTGCGGTTCGGCGGTAGGTGCCGTGACCCTCGCCTGGGGTGGGACTTTGGGGGCTTTGTGTGGTGACTCCTAGTGGCTGCATGCGGCGCCTTAGAGGGGTCGTGCTGGCGGACACGGGTTACTGGCCTGGTGCTGTGCTGCTCTGGGGGGGTCTGGGCTGGGCCTGGGGCTCGGGGTTCTGGGGCGGCGTGCCCCCCGGCTGGGGCCCTGGCTGGGGCTTGGCCGGGGGGGGTCGCTGCCGTGGGCCCCGAGTTGGCGCGCTGCGGCCTCCCTCCCCGGGTGGTTCGGGCCCCCGGCGGGTGCCTATTGGAGTCAGCAGGGGAGCTGGCTCCCTGGGGTTGGCAATGGTCACCCCAGTTATTTTCTCCCCATCCCTCTGTCCACCTGCTCCTTCATTCTACCATTCACAAGGCCTTGGGACGTGGGCACGTCACTGGGGTGCGGGATGGAGCTTCCGTCTTCGCTACCCGGTGGCGGCCTGGGTCCCGATTTTATTGAGCAACTTAGACACTTACACTTGCAACATTTACATGGAACGCACATGTAGGGACCTGGCGGTGTGGCGCATTGGCGCTGGGGGCGGGACCCCTCATGGGGGGCCCCCTATAGGGGCCCGTTGTGGGGGCCTCGCCTGTGGTGCCGGCACCCACTGGTTAAACGCATCTAGACACTGAGGGCCGGGGGGGGAGATGGGGGTACCCGGCAGTATTCCCATGTCCCCCCCCTCTGTTTTAAGTGCACATTAGAACAACACGCAACAACACCACATTGAGCTGGGGGAGAGAGGCTGGGGGGTCTTTCCACACCCCTGTTCGTTGGACCATCAGGGGTCGGAGCCCGGATAGAACATCACGCCGTCTGGTCGGGGTCCTGGGCTGGTGGGCTGCTCTTGCCGGTGTGGGGGCCTTGGCGGTCTGCTTGTCCCCGTCCTGGTGGGCAAAGGGGTCTGTCTCCTGGGTGCAGGGGCAGGGTTCTCTATTGGGGCGTCTGTCCCTGGGCCTGGGAGTATGGAGTATAGTGTACGTATGGGGGGGATGAATGAGTGTATAGCGTCCTTTTTTCGTATGTCCTGTATTTGTAAGAATGTGTACGCATGAGAGGGAGGGTACGTATGAGTGTCTCTGTCTGTCTATGTCTACCTATCAGGTTGGGTGTTTGGCTGCTCTCTGGCCTGAGGCATCTTCTTCCCTCCCCGTCACTCCCCGTCGGTGATGGTTGCTCCTGCCCGCTGGTTGATGATGGCTCTCGATGCCTGGGGCCGGGGGTCCCGGTTGCGGCCCGGCTCGGTCCTGGTGCATGTCGGGCGGGTCCTGGGTGGTCCGGTGTGTCGGGCGGCCGCTGTTTCGGGCCGACGTCCTCCTTGGATTGACTGGGGCACCTCTTCTGGGGGTGCCGAGGTTGTAGAACAGGTTGGTGCCGTCCGGTGGATCGGTGGGGACCGTGCCTGGCGCCCAGTCCTCCTGCCGGTTCCAGGACTTCTGCTGGCTGGTCTGTTCACCTGGTGGGGCTGTCCGGCATTGGCTGGGCCCCTGATCTTGGCGCCCTACGTGGGGCGGGATCTGGACCCGGGAGCTGGAAGATCTGGATGTCCAGGTGCCGGCTGGGCGCGGCCTGGGGAGGGCGTACATCCGCTGTGGCTCTTGCTGTGGCTCCCTGGCGTGTGGGTGTGTGGAGGCGGGCCGGGTTGTTGGCGGTGGGTATTGGTCCGGGGTGGCGGCGGCGTGTGTTGTCCGTCGGTTGGCTGCGGATCCTCCTTGCCTGCGGCGGCGGCGGGGGGCCCTTGTCGGCTGGTCCCTGGTTGGGGCCCCGCTGGGGGGCGGGGTGCCCCTGGTCCCCGTGGCCTCCGGTTCCTGATCCGGGCCCGCCCTGGCGTAACCGGTTACCGGCGGAGCCCGTGGGCTCGTCACTGCGATCTCTCGGGCCCCAGCATTGCGGCTGGTGGGTGTTCCCCTGGGGCTTCCATCTGTTCCCCTCTTGGCGGGTGATCGACCTTGCGCTGATCCGCCTGTGGCCTCTGTACTCTATGGGACCCTGGATGCATACATCTCTTGCCTCCTCCATGTCTGTGCCGATTCCTGTAGGACGGATTGACGGTTCCTTACACCAGCTATCAATCACTTGCGTGGGGAAACCTTATTCCGACCTGCATGCTCGCACACACATGGGTGTGGGGACATTGGTGAGGACGGACATATCTTAAGCTGAGGTTATCATCATTAGTTAGTTGTTCACAGGAGCTTACCAGAAACATTTATATTATGTTCATTATTCAATGCTTGTGTGTAGTGAATGTGTAATTCTTAGTTTATTCTACTAGATCCGAACTATTGGTTTGGTTCTGTACAGTTTGTCGTTTTTGTTTTGTATTACTGTTTCTCTGCCGTCCGGCAGAGGTGGAGGACTGGGATGTTTTCTTGTGTTCTTTGTTTGCCTCCCTGTCTTGTGTCGTCGGTTCGCACCTCTGCTGGTCCGGTTTCTTTTCTTCACCTTCTTCCTTTCTTCCTTCTTGTCTCAGTTTAATGTCCATGACGTCAGGAAATTGAACCCACAGTAATCACTAATAAAGATTTTTCATACATATACATCAAGTGGCGTACTACAGCGAAGCTGTAATACTCTGCTTGGGAAAGTAAAACTGTTGGGCTTGTACTTGGTACTCAGACACCAATTCTGAGTAGCATACTGCTAGACAGGACACGATAAAAAAAAAAAAAAAAAAAAAAAAGTTGTGATGGAGATTGCGCACGTTATACCTCAGTGTGAATGCACATGATGCCATTACGCAGGCTGCCCTGGAATGCCCTGCTCATTCTACTGACCAGGGCATTGCTGGAGCATGCATGAGGAAGAAATTTCAAATGTTTATATTTTTAGTTGTGGTCCCTTTTAAGATATTGTTCAACTGGAACCAAAAAAAATACCATATTTTATTATGATTTTATTTAAGTGACCAACACAAAGCAGTGCATGTTTGTGAAATAGAAGATTTTTGTTTAAGTTTAGGTACAAAAATATAGTATTCAGCCTCCTTGATTGACTAAATTGCAGTTACAGCTGTTCCTATCAGCTTTAAACATTTAGAGAATAATTTTTTTCATTACAAAAGAATGTAGGCTAAGTCAGATTTGATGAATAGCTTTTGCAAACATCAGTAAATTTGAAGCATCATGGGCATCAGGTGTACATGTAAAGTCCATGGAGAAGCATGCTGACACGCGTCAGGGGGCCTGGGGTAACGTTAAAAGCAGATTTGCGTTGTAAAAACTTTTTTCTGCCTGATTTGTGAGTCAGACTTGCATGTCAGAAAACATGTGCATTATTCTATGAGGTGCATTTGTGCATTCACGTGTGACCAGCATTTTTGTGTCTGCCGCTGAAGTAGAAAAATCAAAATTTTAACCTAATTTGGCGTCATGTCAGCCAATCAGGAGCCTGGTGACGAGGTGTCAGTGATGCTGGTACTCCTTGTCACAGCATCAGCATGACATGAAGGAATCACTGATAAACACCGTGGCTAATCACCTGAGCTAAAAGACACCAGCTGTTTTCTATACAGAAACAATAATAAAAATAAATACATCTTATAAGGAGGTTAAACCATTTAGACAGGAAAGCTCCTAAAAGAACCGTTCTAGCTGCAAAGGCATGGCTCTCTCCGCCTAGAAGTGAGCCATGAACAGCTCTGTCAGCCGGAGAGCCTCTCTGGAGGAGTTATTGGCCACAACACTACCCAAGCCTGGTAATGGCTCCACCACAGCACGTCCCACGCTGCTCACAAATTATATTATATACTTTTACAAACAGCTGACAGATGGACAGCCACTCAGCATACTAGTTTTTGTCTTGACGGGCGATGCGGGGACCTACGGGAACAGCTCCTCAAACTGGGCGGGCAGGCCAGGTTCTCCGACATGGCGAGCAGCCGGGTAGTGGGTCAATACGCTGCTGCTCGACTGGGTCTTCAATCCCCCACTAGAGCAGTCCCAGCTCCACAGAAGCCAGGATAAACATGTAACGTGGTCAGCTCAGAGACCAGAGTCCACAAGCAGCCACGCAGCTCCTGAAGGGTAGGGAGAAGGAGAATGTGAGGAGGAGGAGGCCAGCAGACTGCTACAGAGTGGTCCCGGTCTGGGTCCTCCCACAAGTTGTGTATTTCTTTGGACACGCGCTGCGGTGCAAAAGGTTAAGCGTCCACCTCAGTTGTGTGCTGGACGTTTTGATCCGTGTGGTGTAAATGCACCATTAGACTTAGCCATTCTAACATTTTGATAGGCTTGTCATCCACTTCAGTGCTGTACTGGTTTTCTACCTACAGTCCTTGTCCTAATAGAAGTTAAACCTTCATCTCAGTCTTAAGATTTCTGCATCCTCTAACATGTTTTCTTCCTTCACGTAATTAGCTTGGTCTAGGTCAGCATCTGTATCCCTGTTAGATAAACACATCCCAACAGCATCATGGTACCATAAGTATGCACGAGCATGAGGATAGTGTTTAGTGTCTGCATGATCACTATCCAATCAGATCAGTGTGTCAAAACACGGTCCAAATTCTCAACTGTAGCCTCAATCTCTCACACAGTTTTATGCTGTGCGTCTCAAAAGAACATGTTTGCTAAATAAATTATATTATTCTTTAAAATGAAAATCTCTATCTACAACCATGCAAACCTCTTTCTTCACATTTGCAAACTTGAAATTTTCCAATAGATCTTTTCAACGAGATTTTTAGAACTTGATTTGTGAAGCTGAACTGTGAAATTCAATGAAAGTATCCATATACACCTGAAACATATTTATGACCTTAAATTCAGGCCTTATTAGGGTGATGTGTAATTTATATTCCACACATGGTGTTTTGTATTTAGGCAAAGGTTTACGCCTGGTCTGACCCAGAGGCAAACTCCGCCTGCAGAATATGAAGCCAACCAGGAAGTGGCAAAAATTGCAGTTCAGACCTCATCCACGGATGGACTACTTCCCATTGACTGCCATGTGAAAAAGGCCAGCTTTACAGCAAAAATAAACATATTTTATCCTAGTTCATAAAACCATTTTAGGTAGATAGTTCAGTTTTACCATCATGACAACTCTGAGGGGGTGAATTCTTTTCTAACTCCTCCGTTTAGATGTAAGTTAATCTTGCAAAATATGAATAATTAGGGGTGTGTCATTTTGATTGACAGGTCCAGTAAAACTTTTCCTGCTGGCTAATGGTGGCTAAGGGTAGCTGCTTTCCCCCACTACTTGCTTGGAAGGACTTTACAGCCTGCGACTAACGTAAAGACTTCAGCCTTTATGTCTCTCTGAACTCCACTATCAGTTGCCTCTGGAGTTTTTATTCGGTTTTGGATGTTAATTGTGCACTTATTGGACAAAGATGGCTTGTTGTGATACTGATTACAGAAACAGACCGTCTGGGGGAGGCTTTATAGGGACTGAAGCTTCACGAGCAATGGGGGCGAGAATTTCCCTCAGGTTGCCCAAGAGCAATGGAGCTCTGATTAGAGCTGTTATGTCCTTCTACACACGGGTTGGAGCTGGCGACCAGCCGGGTAGTGCCAGAACAGCAAAGTCATCAGCAACGAAAAGCCGGGTGTCAGAGAGCCGGACTTGGCTAGATCAGGCTGAAGGACTACAGAGTTGAACTCTCGACAGACTGGTTAGATCTTTTAACCCGTTTAAAACAGATCGGCCTCTCTGTTGCTGTTCATAAATGGTTCACATCCTATCTCATAGACAGGACTTTTATGGTAAGTTTAGATAACTGTTCGTTTATGGTCCACAAGATCACATGTGGTGTACCCCAGGATTTAGTTTTAGGCCCAGTGCTTTTTAACCTGTATATGCTCCCTCTTAGCAGTGTCATCAGAGGACATGGAGTTAACGTTCACAGTTATGCTGATGATACACAGTTGTACATCTCCATGTCTCCTGATGACACATGGCCAATGGATGCACTTTCTAACTGCATTTTAGTCATCAAATCCTGGATGGCAGAAAACTTTCTCCAGGTCAACCAGGAAAAATAATGAAGTTTTAGTTATCGGTCCTGAGGCTCAGAGAGAGAAACTTTTACCAAAGCTATAATCATTGTCTTTTAATCCTTCTTTACAACCTGGGTGTGATTTTTGACTCAGAGCTGACTTTTATTCCACACGTTAAAAATATTACTAAAATAGGTTTTTATAACCTAAAGAACATCGCCAGTGTCACACGTATGCTGCATGGAGGATGAAGGACCCAGGCGCTAAAGCAGAGTTCCAGGTGAGCTTATATTTTATTGAAGTGTGCAGCAACATAAGGCGAGACAATACACACAATGCACAACAATGATTCAGCGAGGACTGAAACGCTCGCTGGATCTTAAATAAGGGGAGACAAGGGGGAACACAGGTGCAAACAATAGGAGGTGAGGAGGTTCAGACAGGATGACACAGGTGCAAATGATGATGAGGAGAGTGGTTGATTAAGGCAGCATGAAAGCCAGGTTCCGCCAAATTCTCTCTCGGGCCAATACGGAGACGCTTAATGGTCTTGGGCCTTCTTATGTTTCAAAAATACTTTTATCATATGAACCCTCTTAGTCTCTGCGCTCCTCTGGCAGCCGTCTCCTTATCATCCCCAAAGTCAGGACACTGACTCATGGTGAAGCGTCTTTTCACTATTATGGCCCTCACCCCTGAACCAGCTGCCAGAGGACCTCAGGGCCTCAGAGAATGTTCCCGTTTTTTTAAGAGCAGGCTCAAGACTTACCTTTTTAGCTGAGCTTTTAACTGATTTTTATTTAGTAATATCTGTTTAATTGCTCTGCATGTTTTATTTGATTTCATTTTTAGTTTAGTTTTTAACTGCTTATTATTGATTGATTATATATCTGATTTGCATTTTTATTTGGTTAATATATTATCATTGTCGTATATTTTATAATTTGGAATGCTATCAGTCTTAACATTTTTATAAGTCTATTACTACTTAATCTCATTTTCTACTGTTTATTTGAAAATTTTAACTTTTTATTTTAAACATCCACAGTGTTTACCCTGTGGGAGCCCTTTGCATCAGGAGCGGGGGTCGGCTGTGCCTGCCTGGGTCCTCTCCAGGTAGTGCCTGGGTAAAGGTGGGGCTACCAGCCTTTTCTCCTCAGGGCTCTGGACTTTGTGACTGCTTTTTGCTGGAGGTGTTGTCCTCACCCTCCACCAAAGGTAATGGAAACAGAACCATTTTAGGCCGTACTAACCCGACCCATTTGGGTGTTGTTATATCAATGTTTTCCCCCCTCAACATGTTTCTGGGTCTAAATCGACCCTAGTGGAAAAGGGGCAAGAGTCCCCAGGTGATGCCAGGGGCCTACCTGCTTTTCTATCTGATGATCTTCTTGTCTTTGCTGTCAACTTAGGTGAAAAGCCTGCTATGGAAAAAATTATATTAAGGATGATCCTTTCTGTTCAAAAGAGGGGATTATGTTGATAAATTAAGATTAAGTTAATCTTGGAAGTGGATGAGAATTGCATTTAGTTTAAGATAAGAATAGAATATGCTTAATTTTTTTTGCCAACTTAGATTTGAGCCTATTTGCTGTTGTTGCCCTCCGTAATTTTATTTAAACTGACAGTGTGTAGTTTTTGCAGTACATCTTTGAAAATAGCCATTAAAATATTATGTAATAATAATTACGTAAAGCACATTAATTGCAAAACACTGGCGATATTGTAAAATATGACTTCAAAGACTTCAGCGTTGCATTCTTTTAGCCAAGAAAGATGAGCTGAGGAAGAAACTGTTGGAATTCGTCTCGGAACACTGCCAGCAAAGTAAGTTAATAGTCACATTTCTGTTAGCCAGTTAGAGATGAGACGTTTGCATATTGTGAATAATAATGAGTCAGGCTCCTGATCAGAAACCTTCACTCCACCTACTCCTCTGACAAATTGCAACATCACTAAACAATTATGACAGAGGATATTTCCACATAAAACGGCTAACAAGGCATATAACTGAGCTAGAGGCCACAGGAAATTCACTGAAAAAAACTATGAATTGGACCTTTAAAAAGTGAAGTGAGAATTGGATCTAAAAGACATGTACTTGAGAGAAAACACTACCAAGTATCATTGCATCAACCAGGACAAAACTCTTGAGTAAAAGTGTTTCCTCAGGTAAAAACTATGCTCCACAAATTTTATTAACATTTGGCTGAGATGAAAGATTGCATATAATAGCACTAATTTTGTTACTGAAGTGGTTTGCAAACTCCCTGCATGTAGGAACTGAAGGATACATGCAAGGTTTGTTAAAGTATTTATAAAATAAGTTGTTTTTAAAAAAGGACTTCAGATTGTTCTTATTGTCTTCAATGATATGATTGAAAAGTGGAGTGTTCTTGCTCTTTTATTAGTATTATAATACATTTTAGTTTGTTCATTATATATTTGAAAATGAATTGTTAGCTTTATTTTTTCTCCATTTTCGCCTTGCTCTCCTGCATTTCTTTTTCAGGTCTCCCATTTCATCATTTCTCTATGATGCACTTGAAATTAGAAAAGTAATTAAAGAGCGATGCACAGAGTGTCCAGAAACAGGGCTAAAAACGAACTAAAAAATGAAAATATTTGAAGAAGGAGATGAAACTTTATAAATAACCAATGATTTTTTTGAATAATTTATGGTATATTGAAAGTTCTGCAATCTTCACCCAGTATTTCCTGAGATAATCTTTCCTAAATCTACAGCACTGTGAATACATTTGAGAGGAGCTGATTTACAAAGTTACTGGATTATGTCAAAGTATTGACCAAAGATTAAAAAAAATGCAACAGGACGTCAAGCTATCTCTGTTAATCCTAGATTGCACATAGTTGTTAAGTTTTTAAGCTACTGATTTATAGCAAATGTTTCTTGCCAATAGCGGGTTTTTGGATCAGGATAACATTATTTTAAATGTGCTTTTCTTTGTCCCCCCCCCCTAAAATACAAACCAGGGTTACACCTATGTAATACATAGCTGCCATAATGCAATGTAAGGTATTGTAATTGTGTGTTACGATGAATATTTTTGTATGTTCCATTGAGCTTTCACTGAAAAGAACTATGCAATATTGTTTTTTAAAAAAACCGGTCCTTTTTAAAAATGAAAAAAAAAATATTTAAAAGATTTAAAAGAAAAACACACATTTAGGATGAGCTGGATGCATTTTTGATATTATTAGTCTGTCCTCATAGAGAGACATTATCTGTTACAATATTACCATTGCATGTACTTTAGTCATTTTGAAGGTTTCTAATTGTTCAAAAAATTAATAACCTTGATGAGCAGCATTCTTTGTTTGCAACTGACTGCTTGTGCTTAGTTAACATAGACACTATAGTAAAAACATTGGGTACTCATACTAACTGGTTGGGACAGTTTTTCTGAGTCTAGAGGTTTATTGGTTGTTTATAGGAGGCAGGCAAAGCATGACATATTGGTCTTTGTCTGAGGGTTCATATGGGTTGGCTATTAACCTTAACCCTTGATTAGGGTGAAATAATGTTTATTTGTTGTACTCCCTGCAAAAGACAAGCAGATTTAAGAGAAACTTGTAGACCAGTGTTCCCTGACATCTTCCAAACTCTGAATGTCCTATTTGTTTATGATAACTTTCAGTTCGCCTGTGGGTTTATTCGACTGTGCTGACCTGTGTTGACCTATTAGTGCTTAATTACATGAAAAAAGTTAACAACCAAAGACCGCATCTTAACAGCAGCAGCCTGACCAATGAGAGCTCATCTTACAATTCTCTATAAAACAGGTACAAATGCCTCCAACAATAAAGATCGTCAAGTTTACCCCACTTTTTAGGCTGTCGACGAGACAAAAACAGAAATGTATCGACCGATATGCATTTTACTGGAACAAATTCTGTCTTTATTTCAATAATTTACCACAGGTATGGTAGAACTGTGTGCTTAGAGGTGAAATTAAAAGAAGGATCTGTACCATCGCAATCGTGAAACACCAGCCCCCAGGCTGTAAGTAGTGTTTTACTTTTCATGTATTGTGTTAAAACGTGGCATGACAAGGAAATGTACTACCGCGGCTAACAGCTAATATCTGTGACCACATGTTGTTTGTTTAACTATCATCAAACATAACCTACGCTTCAAACTAAGAATTGTTCGGTAATGCTGCCTAAACTGGGTGGTAAACTCGGTCTAAGGCCGTTTTCACATGTGTGGCCGTGCCAGAAAACGGCCAGAGAAAATGCTATTTTTTTCTGTTCACATGTCACGGATCTCTGCCCGTATTTGAATCCAGTGTTTTACTACAAATAAACAGCAGGTGGCGGTATACAAATAAGTCTGTAGTTCTCCAACAAACAAGGGAGTGAGAAGTACCGACGTCATAAAACGAGCGACAGGCTAGAATGTAAACAAACTGGTCTACTGGTCAGCTGCTACCTGAAGCCATCTACAGGGTGAGTGTTGTAGTAAACCCGCCGTTTTGTAATCTGCTGTGTTGCTGTGGGATGCTTGAATCGCGTTGTTTTGGTATTTGTATGGTCGCGAGGTGATTCTGTAATTTCGGCCGGCGGTGTTGTCATTTCCGCATGGAGCGCGTCTATTGTCTTGAGTGCGGCGAGAGTACGGGTTGTGTTCACATGATACGTGGCCGCCCGTACCTGGACTCGGATACTACCTCCAAGGCAGCTCTCTCTGGCCGTATCCTGGCACGGTACAGTCTGTGTTCACATGGTACGAAATAAGTGGATTTTGACCAAATACCGTACCCGAGTACGGACTCCCGTACCATGTGAAAGCGCCTTAAGCCTAAATACCGCCACCATTTTTGTCTCATGTTACTGATTTTAGTAAATAGAGACAGTGTAATAGTAATCTTGCAGTTAGCCAATCAGAGGACAGACACTTGCATGTCATTAATCTTACTGAGCAAGCCCATACCTTGTTGAGTCTCCACGACCACTCTCACACTGAACTGGCATAAACTGAAATAGATTGGGATTTTCTTTTTTTAAAGAAACTGACTAAGACGGCATTCTTTCATACCAGAGACCACTGAAAAACGTATATAAAAAACACCAGTGAATGAGAACTTCAAAATGTAAGAATTTATCTTAAGGTAAAATATAACAATGTTGAAACCAGGGCCTGTAATGAATTTACCAGCATATAGGTAGAGCAAAAAATCTTCTGGGTCTTCTAGTGTTAACTATTTTGATCAGATCCTCTCTGATGGCTGGGAGGACCTTTTTTAGAAAATCTGTTGGTAAGATATCTAAGCAGCAGGTGGCAGAGCTCAGTTTGTCAATAATTTCATCAAAGCTTGTATATTTATTGTTTGGAAGTGAGTCATTTTCTCTGCATGGGTGTTAATTGGGCTTAATGCTGGTATTGGGGTCGGAACTGATGTACTGATTGATCTTCTGATGTTCGAGATCTTTTCAGTAAATATGCTGGCAAATTCATTATAGGCCCTGGTGGAGTTTGCAGTAGTTCAGGGGGTACTGTCACTGGAGGAGTAGTTAGTCTCAAATAATGTTCTAGCATAAAGCACATCAAGTTTCAACATTGTAATATTTTAACTTAGCTTTAACTAAGCCTTAAAAACAGCAGTTATCAAACCAATACTAAAGAAGAAGAACCTAGACAGCACGTTGATGCACGACTACAGACCAGTCTCTAATCTCCCATTTATCAGTAAAATTATTGAAAAAGTTGAGTTCCAACAATTAACTAGCTTCCTAGCAATGAACAACCGCTTTGATATTTATCACTCTGGTTTTCATAGGTACCACAGTACAGAGACAGCCCTCGACAAAGTTTCCAATGATATCCATGCCAATACTGACCAGGGTAAAACAACAGTACCTGTACAATTAGACCTCAGTGGAGTGTTTGACACCATTGACTATGATATATTACTAGAACGTCTAGAGAGCTGGGTCGGACTCTCTGGTACAGTACTCCAATGGTTCAAATCCTACCTTAAGAACAGGAACTTCTTTGTGTTGATTAGCCGGTTCTCATCACAAAACACAGAAATCACATGTGGGGTCTCCCAGGGCTCCATCCTAGGGCCCCTCCTATTTAGCACCTACATGCTCCCACTAAACCAGATTATAACCACTGTAGAATTTAATTTTTATCAAAAAATAGTTCAGTGCATGTTCAAGCAGAGACAAAATGGAGCCAATTTCCAGTTCTCACTTTTATTTTAAACAGATTAATAAATTGCAGTTTACAGAGAAAACATGCCCTATTTTCTCTGGGCCAGACAAAGATTTCTGACGACGAATGGTTTCCGTGTCATAACTTTTATAAACATCCAAAACCTCCCAGGATTAATCTGCTCCAATCAGAACGTTTTAAACAGTGTCTTAACAATGATTGGATGTCAAGAATTATATGTGTCCTCCTGGATCCAAGTCAAAAGTTCATTCTGAGTTTTACGGTCCTAAGCAAAACTCCCAGCTTTATGGCCTTGGTTCCCACTCTACAGACATCCTGTTTTTACAGCCTGCAATAAAACTCTTTGTCTCAGAGGTCCTCAAAGGTCACACATACTCCCCATTATCCAAGGCCCAATTCAAATACTGATAAACAGTGTGTCTTTTACCTCTGACTTCTTACTAAAGATATTAGCCCCAAAAATTAAGATACAACACCACCAACAATGTTAAGAACCACAACTATGCTAATGACACTCAGCTTTATATCTCAATCTCACCAGGTGACGTTGAACCCATTCAAATCCTCAATAAAACATTCAGCAAACAGGTGGATGTCCCATAATTTCCTTCAACTTAACAAAAGCAAAACTGAAGTGCTTCTCTTCGGACCCAAAAAAGATCGATTAAATACACAGCTCGAGTTGGTCCAACTAGAAACTACCAACCAGGCCAGAAATCTAGGTGTAATAATGGACTCAGATCTGAACCTCCAGGGTCACATAAAGGCAATAACAAGGTCAGCTTTCTATCCCCTAAGGAACATTTCTAGGATTAAAGGAATAATGATAATAATGATACAAGGAGACCTAGAAAAACTTATCTATAAAACATTTGTTTATCTCTAGCCACCTTGATCACTCTAACAGTATCTTCACAGGTCTACCTAAAAAATCAATCAGACAGCTGCAGCTGATCCAGAACGCTGCTCCTCGTGTTCTTACTAGAACCAAGAAAGTAGAACACATCACCCCAGTTCTAAAGTCCTTACACTGGCTCCCTGTAACTCAGAGAATAGACTTCAAGGTGCTTTTATTAGTTTATAAATCATTGAATGGGATAGCCCCAGAGTACATTAGAGAGATCTGCTATCACGGTACAAACCATCCAGATCACTCAGGTCCTCCAGCTCTAGTTTACTGATCATCCCTAGAACCACAACCAAACATGGGGAAGCAGCTTTTAGTTTATATGCTCCTCACATCTGGAACTACCGGGAGAATGCAAAACTGCAGTGACACTGAACTCTTTTAAACCTAAAATTAAAACTTACCTACTTACCTATTTATTTTATGAGTAACTGTTTTTTTTAAAAAACACAACAACCCTTAAACAACTTTTGAAACAGAATCATTGACATACTCATATGTAAACTAGTTCCCCATCTAATGACTGATTGAGGAGGGTGTTTAGCTTATGTGTTAGTACTTTATACAGTACCTGTTTTTTTGTTTTTCCATGTGATACGTCTGTTGGGTGACGATGCATCATGAAATCTGTATCTGAAACCCTAGCATCTACATGGAGAGTTATTACTTGTCCCTTTGTATTACACTCACTGTGGTTTGAGCAGGTGTAGCAACCTCAGTGTACAACAGGAGAAATTTCATGTGTTATACACAAATTCAAAATGCACTGCAATTTACACAGCAAATTTTAAGAGATTGTATTATTTGGTAAAAAAAAGCTATTTTAGATATGCTTAATAAAGTAGATTAATGTAATCACCTACTATTAAATGATTGCTCTTATTTCTGATGGCAAGCTACCAATCCTCATGCATGTACCCTTAAGTAATTTTTTAGACTAGACCCTGCACTGGTGAGATTCCTGCTGCTTTCTGTTAGCTTACGAGAGGCCAATCCAGGTGGCACCAGGCTTCTCTGCCACATTTCTTTCCCATCTAAACTTCCACTGACTTGAAACTTGAGCAGCTTCTAAAAGATTATTAGAATAAATCCAGGGTATGTTTTGAATGGTGGTGAGAAAATCTGTCACATCACAATGACACGTGATTAATTTGGGAAGTCAGTGCAAATGTCCTCAGCAAACAGAAAACTGTTTACACATCCATCTCCTTCAAAGCGTTCTTTTTAATTAAGGTTCTTCACGTGTGTTAACCATCGATGTACATTGCAGTCTTTGGTATTATGGTTCAAACCACTTATTTCGAATAGAAAGATTTTGAACTTCAAACGGTCATATCATCAGCCACTTTATTACACGCACCTTCTCAAGTGGCTGTTAAAAAAATTTTGACTCGTGCAATCAAATGACAGCTACTCAATACATAGAGTTCCTGGCGACTGTGGCTCGGTGTATGCGTATGCTTGTAATTAGAGGGTTGTAGGTTTGATTCCAGCTTTTGTCTGTCATTTTGCAATGTGTCTCTGGGCAAGGCACTCAACCCCAAATTCTTACGTATGTGTGTGAGTTTGAATGGCTGAATGTTTCTCCAGTGTAAGGAGTCAGTATAGAAAAGCACTATATAAGTTGGCATGAATAAGTGTTAAAAATGATGTGGTGAGTTGAGATTAAACATCATAATGGCTAAGACAGGAAGTTTAGGTGAATTTTAACCTGGCTTGTCAGACAGGTCTAAGGGTTTTAGGAACTGTTGACCTAATCCAACCCTTGTTGAAGTAGATCTCTTATGCTTACAAATATTTTTTTTGAATAAGAGAAATATCTAGTGAGGGACAATTGTGTGTATGATAATACCTTTTGATGTCTGTGAACTGAGCCAGACCTATCTGAAGTGCCAGAAAGACAGTTGTACATTAGCACTGGTTACAGTGAAAATATGTGAATATATACTGTATTATTTTTTCTCTGAATGCAATAGATTTAGAACTTTAAAGAATCTGAGTTGCAGCAGGAGACTGCACTGGGTTCCACTCCTGTCAGTCAAAAATAGAAAATGGAGGCTGCAATTCACTGAAGCTTGTCAAAACTAGACAATAACAGACTGGGAAAAAGTGGTACCTGTATTTCTAATGAGTCTCAACTTCTGTTATTGACTTCAGTTAGTAAGTGTAAGCTACAGGAAAGTTTATCATTTATCAGCAGTTGGGGCTTGTGGTGGTGGTACTCCAATGGTGTAGGTTTTTTTTTTTCTTGGCATACCTTAGCTCAGTGTTGATTGAACAATTGAATGTTGTTTAAACACAACTGCCTACTTAAGTACCATTGAAGACCCTGGTAATCCCTTTTTGACTACAGGCTGGTTACTTCCAGCTGGATAACACACTATGTCACTAAGCTCAAGCCATTCTCTAATTCACTTTAAATAAACTCCCTGCTGCTGTGTCATATCTCAAACCAGGAGAGAAGCTTTGCCATGTACAGTGACAAAATATATTCCATCATAGATGTGCAGCCTACATTTTTTTTGCAACTATTCATCATCATGTGAATATAGCAAATTTCTGAGCAATATCTGTGAAACCTTGCCAAAAGTTATGTGACGAAGAATTAAGGCAATTCTGAACTCAAAGGAGCTCTGATCTGGTACTACATACGTATATAGTGTATATAGCAAAGTGTCCAGTATATATATTAAAAACAGGTCTCAGATAATATACAGTATTGGCCATCTTTGACTGAATTAAAAACTTGAGGTCACCTTAAGAATTTAAAAGAAAATTTATTGACCAGTGTCGTGATTGATATTTTTTTAGGGCTACTTTATATAACAGTCTCGTATTGAATATGTTTATATAATCTTTAGTTAGTATTCAGAAAGTAAAAGTCTGTTTTTATTAGCTTGCATGATAGTAAAGAAATGTTTGTCAAGTATGGTTTAGGGGGGAAAGCTTTTAAGTCGTAAAACTCTAGGCTAAGAGTATTGCACGTTGTAAAAGTGGGATGCGGAGATAAGAAACAGAGTAGAGAGTAGACAGTCATAAACAGACCGGACGGTTACAGCGATAACTCAGGAAACCTTGAGAATAAACGTTTGGTGTAATAAAATCTAGGGGGAGGAGAATAGACATGTGACTACGTTCTTTGTTCTTCTTTAATAAAAATGGTACACCCCTGTATACGACAGTTCAGTTCAGTTCAGTTCAGTTCAACTCAGTTCTGACTGTTCTCCATCTGCAGATGTGTATGAGTGTGAAACAGAAATTCTGTGTCTGTGCATTATTTCACTCTCTGTCTCTCAGCTCTGATTTTATTTTGGAAAACTTCCCGCCGGGGTAAATGTTGGCGCCCCTTCACTCTCCGGAAGCGAGTGCCGATCGCATGGGAACTAGGAGCCAACACATGGTGGAGGATGCGTGCTCCGTAATTCGGTCTTAAGTGGTTTCGGAGCTGGGAGAGATTGAGTGTGAGTAGTAAAGTGTGGTATAACTGGTTGATGCGTGTGTTTGTGACATTGCAGTAATTTTGTGTTTTTCCTTGGAGTTCAACAGAGAATCGGAGAGCGACTGGATTGATCCTTGCTAAATCAGCACCCGGGTGGTTTTGTATCAATCTGGAACAGCGCTAACACCAAATTAATAGGTATTGATTGATCTAACCGTTCTCCGTTTAATGTTGATGTGTTGTTTTTTTGGTTAAGGGCCGACCAAAGTGCGGATCGGGCTCGAGGGTGGCCGTCCAGCCCAACCAGGACGCTGGTTTGGGACCTCCTTGGCTGGCAATCGAATTTAGCGGCAGGCAGGGCCCGGGAGCCCTCTGACTGCTAACGGATTACTTTGGAGAGGCTGTGTTTTCTTCCAAAATGCGCGACTGAGCATCGCAAACGGTGGAAGTGAGGCTTCGGGTCCAGTTTTTGGTCGGCCCGGTTTGAGGTTAGTGTTTGATAAATATTGTAAAATTACTGTACTTGTTTTTGGTGTGATTGTGGGTGTGCTTGGACGGAGTGGAGGCTACGGAAGAAAGCTACTAGGTAGCTTTTTGCACACCGGCCTCATATAAACTCCTCATTTAGGGGAACTAACTGACTGAATCTAAAACCATAATTCCTCTGCGAATTTTAAACGCCTAGTCGATGCCCTCGTTTTCTGTTTGTGCAGATTGCGTAGAAGCTTGGCATTGTAGAGGAATAATGGGAACTATCATTTTCGGTTAGTTAAAGTACCACCATATGTAACTTACAGCTAACATACAGTGTGTGTGAGTCTCGCCTGGAATAAAGGCGTTCAACCTTGTACACTTACGTAAACACGTCTAAAGCATTGTTTAACACATATATACGACTATTGTTATGGATAACTGGTAGTAAACTCTTTAAAATATATATATAAAATAACTTTATTGTAAAGAAGCGGCACCGTTTTGTTCAGATTGAGCTGGGGTGCTCATGCTTACAGCTACACTCTGGTAGCCTAGCTTCCGACCGGTATTTGTTTGACACGGTTAAACAGCTATTAGAGTTTTTTGGAGACGAAGTGTGGTTCTGCTGGAGGCATTTTGTTTTTGTCTTTGGTTGGTTTACTCATGAGTACAGTTTGTTCGGTTTAACATTGTAGTGAAGAATTAGCCGTCTTTGTCCCGGTTGTTGTTTTTTTTTTCCGTTCCGCGTGGTGACCCGGAAGTTCTATTGTGTTTGACTGGGTCCGCTGATTCGGTCGGCTTCTTTTTTGTAAAAACGATCTACGATTGTGTTACAAAGCGAGTTTTTCAGATATTTTTTCGGTTTGTTTTAATGATAAATGAGACTGCTTTTATATTGGGAGAATTCTATTTCTTTGTGTGATTCGTGGAAGTGTCCGTCGCGGGTTTTGCCGCCGGCCGGACTTCATTAAAATTTTTTGTGTTTTAGACAAAACAGCTGATATCTCAGTATATAAATAAATTAATGAGAAAATAAAAAGTTCGTTATAAACCTATTTAGATTTCCTTCGTTTCGGCTTTGCATAAATCATTATTAAGGTTAATGTTATATGACTAAAATAATACATAAACCACTTCACTATAACAAATAAAAATAAATAGGTTAAATAAAATACTGCCTGTCTTTACTATTAACTGCATTAATATTGGGATAAATTTGGCCTACTAATTGATAGTTTTTCAATTAAAACAAATAATTTACAGAGTTATTACAAATTGCCTACTTCAATTTTAATCCATTTTGGATTTTGTTTTAAACTTTCAATGGCAGCCGAATATAAATTGCTTCCTGCTCCATTGGGACACGAGTGGCGCACGTTAGGTGCCCAATTGTTAATAGGCATTACAAGGCTATATTCTGTTTTGGTTAGTGGGACCAGTACAAAATGTAAGAAGCAGTTCCAGGCCAAGATGACGCCCAGGTGGGCTCGTGGAGATGAGAAGAGACAGTTGTTAAACTTTGTTAAAAGAAAAACAGAACAGGAGACTGATAAATTGTTTTTGGCATACCATAGTAGATTAATGGAGAAATTAGAGCAGCACGAATACAGGTTAAATAAAGTTCAACAACAGATGGATGAGGTCCTTCAGGAACAGGACAGATTAACATCTTTGGTGCGAGGGCAGGCTGCTGACCTTCGGGGGAGTACCAGCCCCACTAAAAGTGATGAATGTGCAACAGTTGGACAGGTTAACGACGTACAGACGTTGAGAGTTGACCAGGGCGAGGGGGTTTATCAGAATACCAGAACTCATGGGGGCCCTGATTTAATGCTTCCTGTAGTGGGAGCTTCAGATGGTTCAGGAATTCACAAACCATCGGAGAGACACATAACACATTATTTACAAGAAGCTCAAGATTCTGCTGAGGAGGATAAGAAAATGGGGACTGCTTTGCTGAAGCTCCAATTAAAAGAGGCTCAGAATAAATTGAGTGACTTATATCAGTCAATAAAAGTGAATCGGATGGTGGCTAAACCAGCGCCGACTGTTGGATCAGCTACAGTGTTGCCTTCCTTTCCTGTAATGTATGCTGCAGCCGCACCGAATCAGCCATTTGCTGCTCCTTATCAGACATGGCACTCTCGGGGACGGTCACGTGGAAGGGCCAGGTTTGGTGGTAATAGAGGCCTGGGCAGAGGGCAGCCAGGTGCTGACGGTTGTCGGAGGTGTGGCTCAATTGAGCACTGGGTGAAGGACTGTCCACATCCACGAGGGGGCGCTATTCCTCCCGGTCAGCCACCTTCACATTTTGCTCCGAATCAGCATATGGTTCCTCCCGCCTATCAAGGAGGACAGGGCGGGCCTCAGTTTTGACAATGCCCGCAGAGTACCTTGGTGAGCAGGACTAAGGGGGATCCAATGCTCACAATGGACATATATGGACATTCATTGCCATTCTTGGTGGACACTGGTGCTACTTTCAGCACGCTGGACAGAGTTTTACCAGACGTCAACTTTTCTGGGAACACAGTGTCTGTGATGGGCATCTCTGGGGCTCCGATTCTCCCTGTCACTCAACCATTGCCTGTTGCGGTGGGAGGTCAAAGACTATCACATCCTTTTGTCATTGCTCAAACCACTCCTGTCAACTTGTTAGGCAGAGATCTGCTTATCAAACTGGGTGCTACTATCCTGTGTACCCCTGATGGACTTATGGTGACTTTTCCGAATGGACATACACATTGCTGTGACACCATGAGTGGTCCATTTTTGCTGAAAGATGACACTTCACAAGTGGCTGATATTTTCTGGGCCAGATTGACTACGATGTCTGCAAGTGAATCTTCTGCGGCTGAATTTCTGAGATGCTGGAAGCCGTGGCTGCTTGAACTCCAGCCTTTTGTTCCACCGCCTGACCCATTGCATGTAACCCTCCTATATGAGAGGGGCGATCCTACTTTGTATCAGGAAAAATTTGAAACAGAACTTGAAGGACAAACTTGGTCTGTGGCTTCGGGTCCATGCTTTGTGGGGAAAGAGGGTGTTGCACTGTTTGCTGATCTGACTTCAGAGCAGCATAAATGGTATATGATGGAAGCTGAAGCACTTCCGCACATATCGCTATTGTTGCATCCAAAACATCAAGCTAAAGATTTGGGGGGAATGGTTAAAAGGGGAGTTGCATTAAAGGATTGGGTTCCTACCCAGGTACCTGCGGTCTCTTTTTCTCATTCTTCTCAGATGTACAAAATAGACACGCAGCTCTCAGACACTACTTTTTTGGAACATTTGCAGCTTTCTAGAAATCATGGCAGAGAAACAACAGATCATCCTGATGCAGTGGAGGCATTAAAGGTCGTGCCTGACTCTTTGTGGTCAGATGGCCCCACTGATGTTGGTCTAGTGCATACAACACCCATCACATTTGAGATGATACATTCTGATCCAATTTGGCGTCCGCAGTATCCACATAAACCTCAGGCTGAGGAAGGTATTGCAGACACTATTGCAGGGTTACTTGAAGTAGGAGTTTTAAAACCATCGGATTCTCCATGTAACACCCCTATTCTTCCTGTAGAAAAACGAGGTACTGGTAAATACAGAATGGCACATGTGTCATACACTCAGATGAAGCGTAATCTTTGTTTTTGGTGGCATCCTTTCCTGCCACATATGATTAAGAGTTTTTTGAGTGAATGTGTGGTGTGTGGTCAATTTAATCCTAAGCCTACTATCAAGCCAGAAATGGGAGCCTTCCAGGACTTGTGCAGGCCTGGCGAGGAGAGCGTGATCGATTATACAGATATGGGGACACCTGTTAGGGGTTTCCGATACCTGTTAGTGATTATTGATTCATTGACCTCTTGGCTTTCTGCTTTTCCTGCTGGACGGGAGACTTCTCAAACGGTGGTGAAATCTTTGATTAACCACTGGATTCCGTGCCATGGCTTTCCGACTAAGGTCAGGTCTGACAATGGCACACATTTTAAAAATAAACATCTCCGGCAGGTTGAGGAACAGATGGGAATAACCCACAAGTTCGGCACTGTTTATCATCCGCAATCGCAAGGTGTTGTCGAGCGTTCTAATTCTACTTTAAAGTTGAAGCTGGCAAAGATTTCAGCTCAGACGGGGCTTAATTGGCTAGATGCTCTCTCTATTGCTCTGATGGCCATCAGATCATCTGTCTGTAGGACGAAAGGTCTTACTCCTTATGAGATGTTTACAGGCAGGATCTTTCCTGGTCCTTGGGCTGGCAGAGAACCACAGGTTTCGCCCCATCCTGATCCAGATCCTCGAGGTGATCATCAGCAGCTGAAGGGCCTGGTCTCCTCCTTCCTTCCGGCTCCCCGTGACGTGCAGGGACCTGCGGCGTCTGCTTCCGAGGCTGGACGAGGTTGGCTGAAGGTGTATAAGAGAAAGTGGCAGGAGCCTCGCTGGTCTGGCCCGTTCCAGGTTGCTGCTCGTACGACTCACGCTGTCCAGCTGCGTGGGAAAGGTTCTACTTGGTTTCACTGGTCCCAGTGTGCTCCGGCCCCCGACCCCCCCTCCTGTCCCTCATCTGCAGCAGCTCTCTGCTGACCTGGGGGAATCTCTCTGCAGTGGGTGGTGTCGGTTCTGACTAGGCAGTATCGACTGCCGAAGCCAGGAGGCAGGGCTTGGCCCACCCAGAAGATTGGTTCGGTTGCTGTGATCATTCAGTGTGATCTTTATGTGCCAAAATTGGGCGAGATAAGCAATTTGGGCTTGCTTTTCTCGAAGAGGGAGTATACAGAAGAGAAAGATCGCAAAACATCTAACACATTACACAGCAGATTTTGACCACTTCACAATCGGTGAAGGAAGCCAGGAGGCGGGGCCTGTCTGTGTATTTGTGTTATTGGGGGAAATGTTCAGTTAATGAAGTAGCTGGCATTTCATTGAGGGCGATCTGAAAAAAAATTGGAAGAAATAAAGAGCCCACACTACTGAATCGTCTCACCACTTGCAGCCGCTTGGTGACGGAGGAATAAACAAGAATAAAGACTAAAAAATATAATAATAAAGACTGAACATTTATTAATCATTTTTCTGTTTTTTACAGGTTGTTTAACCAATTTTTTATTCTACAGGTGCAGATTGTTAGACACTGCCTAAGAGGGTGTCAAAGACTTTTTAAGTAGTAAATTTGTAGGATTTTGTCATAATACTCAGTTTTTACGGTTTTATAAAAGTTTTTATTAATACGCTAAAACATTTTAAGGGGTGTTTAAATCATAATTAGGTTGACTTGATTACTAAATCTTTGTTTCAATTATCTTTTTTCATGATATGGTTTTCTGTAGATGTTTTTGAGGTTGTGACAATTGCTAGAGTTTTGCCTTGTACTAAAAGAATATTGAATTGGGTTAAAACGATAAAAAATTAATTAATTAAATAAAAATAATTGCTTAAAGGTAAAGATAAAGAAAAACAGACACCCTTCCTTGGTTAAAATAAACATAGGATCACACCACTAACAGAAAGTATGCATCTTTGGGAAAATAAGAAGGTGCTGTGCACCACAGGTATTTGCATACTGTTATTGGTCAATATTATCTTTTACTGTTGTGGTGAATGGCCCTACAATAGTTCTGCAAATCAAACACAGGTTGAAGTGCACTCAATTAGACCGAGAAGAAACTTAATGGCTAAATCAACTCCCTATTCACTGTGTGGCTCTTCCGCCGCACATCGTGGATTTTCTCAATTTTGCATACCAAAAGGACGATCTGCAGTGATTACAATTCCCTTAAATACATTAGTTTATAAGGGAGAACAAGCAAGTAAATATAAAACCTACCCCTTGTGGTACATAACAAATGATCAAAAAGATACTAGTTGGTCCACTTTAATTGCTGATCCCCGTGGATATGACTGGAGAAGGTGCACTACTACAGCTTATGCAAGACATATGCGTCCTTTGGTTAAATTGGATAAGGTTGCAGATAAATTACTTCTTACTGTTAATTTAACTAAAAGTGATCTCCTCCCCTTAAAATATCTCGAGAATGGGCAAGGTTGTACTCTCTTTATAATTTGGGTTTATAAAGGGGGAAAAGATGTTCAATTTCCTATTATAATCTGTCAAGATTCTCGTAATGCTTCCACCTCGGTAAGTCAAAATCAGGCCTCAGCAGCAAGAGGTAGTATAATTAAAGAAGAACCATCGGTGGACGATTACTTTGAAATGATGACAGGTGTGGGTGGCTCCACTAATAATTGGTTGCTTATGGTAGGACAAGCAGGACAAGAAGCGAGGCGGGATTGTGTTGTGTGCATGGGAGCCAGACCTATTCTCAAGGTGGTCCCTGCACCTGTTGAGCTCAACACAACTTGTCTGGTTTCCCTGCTGTCTAGTGTAAATCCAGTAAAAGATTGTAGTAACTGGGAGAAATTATTTCCTATAGCTGATAACAGAGCTACCACACCTTTCTTTGATAGTAATGTTGCTCCAAATAATTTTACTTGTTTCAAAAATGATAAGCCTGGAAATAAAGTAGTGGGACAATTTGTTAAATAATATGTTTGGAAAATGGAAAACTCTGGCAATGTCAATAATGGTTTCATTAGCAGTATTTGTGTCGACTATGGTGTTATGTGGATGTTGTTGTATTCCATGTATACGTTCATTATTCATAAAATGCATTGACAAAGCTGTTGGTAATAATATGCAAGGTCAATATCTGTTAATCCCTCACTTGGAGCCTGAAGGAGAAGTACAGAGTAATGGTCAATCTATTTGAAAAAAAGATTGAAAGAGGGAATTGTCGGGATTGATATTTTTTTAGGGCTACTTTATATAACAGTCTCGTATTGAATATGTTTATATAATCTTTAGTTAGTATTCAGAAAGTAAAAGTCTGTTTTTATTAGCTTGCATGATAGTAAAGAAATGTTTTGTCAAGTATGGTTTATGGGGGAAAGCTTTCAAGTCGTAAAACTCTAGGCTAAAGTTTACTGCATATTGTAAAAGTAGGATGCGGAGATAAGAAACAGAGTAGGGAGTAGACAGTCATAAACAGACCGGACGGTTACAGCGATAACTCAGGAAACCTTGAGAATAAACGTTTGGTGTAATAAAATCTAGGGGGAGGAGAATAGACATGTGACTACGTTCTTTGTTCTTCTCTAATAAAAATGGTACACCCCTGTATACGACAGTTCAGTTCAGTTCAACTCAGTTCTGACTGTTCTCCATCTGCAGATGTGTATGAGTGTGAAACAGAAATTCTGTGTCTGTGCATTATTTCACTCTCTGTCTCTCAGCTCTGATTTTATTTTGGAAAACTTCCCGCCGGGGTAAATGTTGGCGCCCCTACACTCTCCGGAAGCGAGTGCCGGTCGCATGGGAACTAGGAGCCAACACCAGTCATCACTCATCATGGGATGCACAGTGGTGCAGTTTGTCATTTTTGCCTTCTAGTAAGACGGTTATGGGTTTGAATCCCTGCATGGAGTTTGCATGTTCTCGTTCTGCATGTGTGGGTTCCCTCCAGGTACTCTGGCTTCCTCCCATAGTCCAACAACACAAATGTTATGAAAAGGGGACCTCTCCAGGGTGTACCCCGCCTCTCGAAAAGGGATGACTGGAGATTGGCAAAAGCAAAGTTTTGAGGGTATAGTTAACAAATGGATGGATGGATGGATGGATGGATGGATGGATATACTGAAACGACAAAGCTAAATGTTGCTTGAGTTCATTTTGGGAGGTTTAACATCAGATGTTGGGCAATTTACAAGATCAAATTCTCCAGTTTTTTTTCCACCTACGTAGGAATCCAGCTATTGCATTGGGCAGTCTTCAAATTTTCAGTGTTTAGGAAAGAAAACTGTATTTGAAACACTGAAATCCACAGTGATGACAAAGGCTGACATTTTATCGTCATTTATGTTGCATTTCTTCAGGCATTGGACAGCAGATATATGCCATGCAATATGTCAGCTCTCACACACACAGAGGAGTGACACCAATTATTGTAGCAATATACAATATGCCCAACGGTATTTGCTCATAGTTGATAGACAGTCACATTCTCTGACCTTGTGCACACAGGAGGAAAAATGCACAAACACTGAAATGGCCAAATATACAATGTTAAATGTACACATTTTCCTTGGGATGTGTCATTATGAAATGTGTACCCAGATACACTTGTGTGCCCTATGGTACAGTATGAATGGTCCTTTGCAATTTGACCTGACCTCAGTAATGGACAGTTACATCTTTTGAGTTGATTTCATGACACACAGGAGCCGACTTGTTACTATCATGTCAAAAGACATGATATACAGTGCTGTGAAATATGTCTCACACCAATGTTAGACCTAACCTGAATAAATGCAAAATGTACTTTGCTAAACAATCTCAGACAGAAACACATCATTCCATGACATAAAGAAATGAACAAACAGACAAGAAATCAAAGTTGTTTTTCTGTTTTGTCACCCTTAAATGTTTAAGACCAAAACTAGTTTTGTACATATGTATTTGTAAAATGTTACCTGCTTCAGAACAATACATGAAAATGAGCTATTTTACTAACCCAGGCCTTTTTATATCTGTAATGGTTACATTTCCATACATCCATTCTCTATGCTGGTTATCGTTGTAGTGACACGGGCAAGTACCCATCTCCACTGGTCAACGGGAGAGAGGTGGGGTCCACCCTGGACAGGTAAACAGTCCGTCTCAGGGGAACATACTCAGGACAAGCAACCATGCATGGGCTCACACTAACAAAATTTAGAAAGACAAATGAGCCTAACAGTCATGTTTTTTGGACTGTGGGAGGAAGCCAGAGTACCTGTAGGGAACCTACACATGCACAGGGGTAACATGCAAACTCCATAAAGAAAGACCCCAAGCTGGGATTTGAACCCAGAATGTCCTTGCTGCAAGCCAACTTCTGCCAACTGCGTCACTGTGCAGCCACTTCAAATAAGTGAAATTTACATACATGTTCATTCAGGAGTGATTGCTGCCATTCAGGGACTTAATGTAAATCAGGTGGGTTTCCTTAGAAAACTAAAAATGCTAAAATCAAATTTAATTCCTTAAAAAAATACAATCATTTTGAAATTTATGAAAATGACTTTGAATCTGTATGTATAAGTAGACTGTTATGAAAATGTCTTTTTGGTGTCTAAACTGGATATGTTACTTTTTCAAAAATGCCCTTAGACACATGATAAAACTGCATCTGACATCAATCAATTTGGAAAGGATAATCAAGTTGCTTTTCAGGCTTTGTTAACCACAGTCACAGACATTATTTTCAAATGGAGATATCATGCTGTGGTTCTGGGGCCTGTTCCAGAAAGCTTGGATAACTTAACAAGTGTTAAACGCTGAAGTCTTGGTTAATCAAACCAAAACCTACTTAGCCAGAGTATGTTTGTTCCAGAACACCTGATAAGAATCTGGTGAATCAACCTACTCCTGGTTAACCCTTAAACATAAAGACCCTCTCAATGGATCACAGAATTCAAGAGTCACAAAAGAAACTGAAGAGGAAAAAAAGGGCAGAATACCTCAAAGAAGTGGATTTGGAAGTACTAATGCTGACCTATGATGAATTCAAGCCAATGATTATGAAAAAAATAGCATTAAAGCTAAAAGGAAGAACATTGGCTTGGCAACAAATAACAGTGTGTGAGAGTTTAAAGTCGAACTCACCCCCTAATCAATTTTTGTCTGTGCTGATAAGCTGTATAAATGAGTTTCTAATAGTATGGTCCACATGTCTCTAAATTATTTTCATTTTTCAGTACATTTTAGTAAAAAAATAATTTTCTACCAAAAAAACATCAGTGGAGTGTCCTCTTCAGGTTAAAAAGTTACACTGCACTTGGAGACATCAGCCTTAAATATACTAACTCTCAACAATCTTCATTTTTATTTTTCTACCCCTTATTACCAGTTGGGGTCAAGTGGTGCTGGAGGATATAATGTATAATTTAAAATGTGTATGTTGAATCATTATTCAAAATGTACTTTCTTCTGCCACCAATTTGTTGAAATTACAGAAGAAAAAAAATGTTGACTTAGAACTACGTATATTTACCTTTAACTTAATTAGATGCAATCCTTGTGGAGCCAAAATAACACCTTCTCAGGTCAAAATGAAACACAAAAACATTTTCCAAAAAGGTAAGATAGAAATAAAAAAATATTGGAACGATGTAGGGCTGTTAATTATTTTTTTATTTATTCTTACTATCATCTATCTAATCAAAATAAGGCTGAGGCCCATCGAACTGGGGGAGGGGGGGTATGGCTCTGTAAAGGCCAACCAGTCTTTCTTTTCTTTCTTTTCATTTAGCTGCATATACTTTGTCCTGTAATCTTATTTGGACTACTCTTATATGTTACTAATATGTTTTTGATTGTTTGTAATATCAAATCAAAATCAAATCAAACTTTATTTATCAAGCGCTTTTCAAACAGTTTCTCAAACCGCAGACTTTAAAATGACCCCATAACCCCCCAACCCCCCCTTCAAAAACCAAAAATAAAATCATCATCGCAACTACACCTCCCTCCCAACCCATCAGCCATATGCTGCATTCAGACTGCAGGCTTTGTCATTGTCAAGCAAAGCTCACAAAGCATCTAGTTTGACACTTCTATGTTGAAGCTGGCAAAGTCTGCTACTTGTGAGCAAAAAAGAGCGTGTGGGCGGGGCTTCTTCTGTTGACGGACATTCTAAACTATGATGGATATTATTGCGAGAGTGGCTTAGCTTTATTTGCTTAAAGCTACAACATCGACTTCTGCTGCATTAGCGCTGTTTGTGGATACATCCCATTCTTCGGATGCGTTCTGAGTTTGAGGAGTTTAACCATTTAATCCAGGAGCTACATATGGATGAGGTTCGCTCCCAGCGCTACTTTCGTCTGTCCCGCACCCAGTTTGACAACCTCCTGAACCGCATCGGTGCTCAGATCGCCTACCAAAACAAGTAAGTGTTATTTATGATTTTTTAAATCTGCAAGGACGGATCATAAACTTCTCTGTGATTGCAGACGGAAACGATGAGCTTGTCTTCCATTGTTGAGATACATGTAGTGATATCACTAAAATGAAACCCTCTGATTGGTTGACGCGCTGCTTCAGGACCGTCAAAACCATCAAAAGTTCAGCTATCTTAACTTCTGCGTTGCTGGCTTTTGGCGCTTTAAGCTTGAAAAGTTGACAGAGCCAAAGTTCACAAAGTGCTGCAGAAACTGTGACGCTCCTTCAACGGCCTCCAGCATAGACTTAACATGTAATACGTTCTCCACGTCCAGTTACCGACTTCTGCTTCAGTTCTGTTGCTCTTTCTGTGTCTCTGCTGCCTTCTCCAAACCCCAGACGGTCTCGGCAGATGACCGCTTCTGCTGAGCCTGGTTCTGCTGGAGGTTTCTTCCTGTTAAAAGGGAGTTTTTCCTCTCCACTGTTGCTTCATGCTTGCTCAGTGTGAGGGATTGCTGAGAAGTCACAATGCAATCAACGCAAAATTAAACATTGTATTGTAATAACTCTTCTTGTAAAGTGCCTTGAGATGACA
Organism: Apricaphanius iberus; assembly: GCA_028564705.1. Lineage (NCBI taxonomy): Eukaryota > Metazoa > Chordata > Actinopteri > Cyprinodontiformes > Aphaniidae > Apricaphanius > Apricaphanius iberus. The sequence continues at coordinate 158,559 of JAPXFQ010001402.1, read as the reverse complement.
TCTGTTGTGAAACGGCGCTATATAAATAAACTGAATTGAATTGAATTAAAAGCTACAAAAACAGCGGGCTGAGCACAGATGAGCCAGGGAACGCCATCATGGGAGACATCTGCATCAGCAGCAGCAGATCAACAGCAGCAGCCAAGGCACCGACCCAGCACGCTCAGAAGAGGGAGGGCTGGTACCAACACCCAAGCACTACCACGGGGGCACCTAGGCAGCCACAGCCGACCACCACTCCCGATGCAGGGGGCCTTTAGAGAGGAAACACTGTGAAGATTAGATTAAGTTAGCTATATAGTGTATGAAGTGTATAAAATATAAAGTGTATAAAGTGTAAAACAATGATAAGATAGAATCAAGATAAAAATGCAAAGCAGATTAATAAATAAACAGTTAAAAGCTAAACTAAAAATTAAATCAGGTAAAACATGCTGACCAGTTAAACATATATTATTAAATAAAGATTAGTTAAAGGCTTGGTTAAAAAGGTGAGTTTTGAGCTTGCTCTCAAAAACATGAAGGTTCTCTGCGATCCTGAGATCCTTCGGCAGCCTGTTCCAGAGGTGAGGGCCATAATAATTGAAAGACGCCTCACCATGAGTTTGTGTCCTCACTTTGGGAATTATAAGGAGATGGCTGCCAGAGGAGCGCAGAGACCGCGATGGTTCATATGATGAAAGCATTTCTGACAGATAAGAAGGCCCAAGACCATTAAAACACTTAAAAATTGAAAAACCTTAAAATCAATCCTAAAAGATACGGGGAGCAAATGCAGTGATTTTAAAACCGGTATAATGTGCTCCTGTCTCCTGGTCTTCGTCAGCACAAGAGCTGCTGAATTCTGTAAAAACTCTAAACTTGATGTAGTCTTTTTTGGAAGACCAGCAAGCCATTACAGTAATCGATTCTACTGGTGATAATGCATTAGTGTCTCCTTATTGGCCTAAAAGAGAGAATGGGCGGACTCTGGCGATGTTCTTTAGGTGATAAAGACCTATTTTAGTAATATTTTTAATCTGGGGGATAAAATTCAGCTCAGAGTCAAAAATCACTCCCAGGTTCTTCACTTGTAATGATGGATTAAAAGACAGTAATTGTAGTTTTGGTAAAAGTTTCTCTCTCTGAGCCTCAGCACCGATCACTAAAACCTCAGTTTTGTCCTGGTTGAGCTGAAGAAAGTTTTCTGCCATCCAGGATTTAATGTCTAAAATGCAGTTAAAAAGTGCTTCCATTGGCCTTGTGTCATCAGGAGACATGGACATGTACAACTGTGTATCATCAGCATAACTGTGAACGTTAACTCCATATCCTCTGATGACACTGCCAAGAGGGAGCATATACTGGTTAAAAAGCACTGGGCCTAAAACTAAATCATGGGGTACACCACATGGGATCTTCTGGACCTTAAACAAACAGGTATGTAAACTTAGCATAAAAGTCCTGTCTGTGAGGTACGATTTGAACCATTTATGAACAGCACCAGAGAGGCCGATCTGTTTTAAACGGGTTAAAAGAATAGTGTGATCGACTGTATCAAAGGCAGCGCTTAGATCCAGTAGAACCAACACTGTCACCTTTTATATGCAATGGGCTTTTTCCTACAGTTTCTGGTTAACAAATTAAAGTTATTTTGACAAAATATAGCATAATCTGTCATTATCATTTAAAAGGTGACACCATGCTCCGTACCTCTCTGGAACAAACTTTTCCGGAATATAACCTGGTCCAGAGCAGGTTATGTTCAGAGATTAAGTTGTATGGTTACTAACATACCTTGAAAGATACCTCTGTTTTTGGAACCGGAAGTTGAGGTTATCCACAAACTTACTCTCAAACTTATCCGTTTATTTCACATAACCTGCTTTCTGGAACGGACCCCTGTTCTTGGTCCGATCCCTACACCTATGATGAAAGAAAAAAAAAATTCACAGAAAAAGAAAGACGTAATAGTTGTAGTGTGGACCTCTGGGGCTGCTAAACTACCTATCCATCAAGGTGTCATTGATAGAGCCATGAATTCTTCTCTTTAACAGAAAATCCATTTTTTTTTTTTTATGGCCTAGTCTAAGTGTAGATAGTTGTGGACAGTAACCTTTGGAAGGCATTAAAGAAAAAAAAAGAAATCATAATTTGAAAACTGCATTTTTTTATTACTCAAGTTATCTTTGTCTGATACTAAACTATTTTCTGATATGAAATATGTACGTCTAATTAGATAAAAAATAAGTAAAAACTGAAGGTTTACAGGGTACGAATATAAACATACTTTCTAGCACTGTAAACTTAAATCATTTTTTTAAACATTGCTCTTAACCAAACCAACAAGGCTTTCTCTAAAAAAGGGATCTTCTTATAGAGTTGTGCTTACATCCCTTTGAAGACAGCCATAAGGTCTTCATAAAATGACTTGTCAGTTGAATTTCCTAAGATGAGCAATACAGGAATGCATGCATATAAACCGTCACATTCTAATTTTGATTTTAACCCTCACACACTTTGACCTAAATTGACTTCTATAGTAAAACCCCCGCTAGCATGCTAACTCTCCCCCAACGATGCTGCAGTCAATCCTATTTCCACGATCAGCATGGAGTCACATCACTAATAGAGTTAGAACAGTGACAGTCGGCCCCTTTCTGTGCAATTCTATGGAAGCGCTAGACCTGTCCATATTGGTTTTCCCCATTAGAGGATAATAGTTTTAGGTTGGATAGTGCAGGCCATTCCGATCCTGCTGGGAACATTGATTTCAGCATTTACCACTCTCAGTGTGCAAATATGTGTGTTGCTCTGCATTCAATGCACCTACTGACGTGCACTATGAAGCACAACACCCAGAGTGACAGAAAATGAGACTGTATAAACAAGTTTTATGGCATTTGGTTTATTTTTGAAAGCACATTCCAGTATATCAAAGTAAGCATATAATAGGGAAATAATGCTCATATAACCAAACTTATAAATGTGTTGTCCTGATATAAGAAGGGATTATTAAATGTTATTAGAGTTTTGGAGAGTGTGTGTCAATAAACTCACTAAGTCGCTGTCAAATACAGCCATAATTTGTTATGCAATGTAGAAATAAAGATGCACTAATCCTCAATATAACAATGCCAATCTGATGGGTCATATTACTTATAACTGGAATTTTCCTTGATAAAGTGCACCTATTTATGGAAGTGTAATGCATTAAAGGGATAGTTTGCATTTTTAGACAAAGTTTTAAATTTTAAAATTCAGTATAAAAATGTGTTTAGTCACAATTCAGAGTTGATGAGGGATAAATGTATAATGTATGTTGTTGTAATCAGCAGTAAAAAAATATAATAATTTCCTCTGTGGTACTCCTGTCACTATTATTGTACTTGATAATTATTGTTCCCACTAATAATGTTGTGTATAAATATGTACTTTGATCTGGGTTTTGCTCATGTGTGTTTCAATTGTTAATTGTGATATTTTGAGATGAAAGAAACAGGAAGCATGTGATTTGTTTATTTTGAACATATTAGCTATTGGATAAATTGGGGTGAGGGTCAATAGGTTTTTTTCTTCTTTTCACTACATTCTAGCTTTAATTGATTATCTTACTATGTATCACATTCTAAAGGAATTTTGACTTAATTGTACAGATTTTGAGCTGTATATTTTTTGCTGTAACTGTGTACATGGCACATCTTTTAGTCGAAATACACTTTGATCCAACTCTGTGATCACCTCCTGGTCGGAGTTTTCGCAATTGAAAGCTTTTCAAGAAAGTAGTCCCGCCTAGTTCCTGGGGCCTGTACATGTATAGCGCTTTATTTAGGTACTATGGACCCAAAGCATTTCACACATTCCCACACTGGTGATGGCAAGCTAGGTTGTAGCCACAGCTGGTCACCGGGCCCTCTGACCACCACCAGTAGGCAACGGGTGAAGTGTCATGCCCAAGGATACAACCTTGTGCATCAAATGTCTTTAGGTGTGACTATGTCTAGTTTCCCTGGCAATAGGGGGCAGCATATACCTAAGTCATTGTAAGTAAGCAGTATTTTTGTGTTCGAGTGATGATCTTACTAACGGATGGCCATTAAGACCAAAACTCACAATTGTACAATTTTCTACTACATTGCCAGATAGTTCAACCTCAAGCGAAATCATATATGCAGGATAATGACACATCAGATCAGCACATCAGATATTCATCACTGGCAGCAAGCGAAGGGGTAAATGAGTAAAACAATAACATTTATTAATGCTGAAAGTTTTCAGCAATTTGTAGGTTACTGATATTATTCAGATGTTTTTTTTATTAATAAACTATAATAGACAGAATGACAGCAATGTAAAAAAAAAGACTCTTTTCACGGTATTTTTATACCATATCACGTGACGGGTTTACAAAAAACATTAGTGAATGTTGTTACCTGTCCAACAGAAAGCACCAGACCTTCGGCGTGACTCCTTAGACTTCGCTGGTCCTTCAGTTGATTTCATCGAGAGAATGCAATGCTGATGTTGACTCTAGTTTTCTGCCAGTGTTGATCTTGATGTACTGCTCCTTGGTTTTCTTTTCTTTACAACGACATGAGACACATATGTGTGATCTGCCATATCAATCATTGAATGGCTACACCTAGCTGCCGGCGTTCATAGAGCTCTTCATCTCTTCAAACTTCTTATAGAAGATGAGGGGATAGAGACATAACCGCAAGTTCAAAAATTAGTCAATGCGTTTTGCCCACATAGGTTCACATTGAAGGAAACATGGCATCCAATGTTGCATTTTAGTTGATATTTTCTAAATAGTGACTGAATAAAAGAAACATACAACTTCCTACATTGAAAAATACTGGTCCTTGATATTTTCCCCACTTTCACACACTAGTTCATCTCACGACTGAAGCAAATGCATTTGGGGTATTTTTTTTTTTTTTTTTTTTAGATTCAGTCTGTCTTGGGCAGCTGGGGAACCTGCACTGTGCCAACCTGGCACTCTTACACCTGACTCCATAACATCAAGTTTTATTGCAGGCCCTGAGAGCACTGACAGAGACCCTGGTAAGAGTCTTTGATAAATGAACCTGCTGGCCTGTGGGCTGGTAACTGCCAGCAGAATGTCTGTGAACATTTCCTCTATCATCAGGGCTTTGTAATCACAAAGCATTCACCTTCATCCTGCTGCCTCCATCAGCGTTTAGCTCGTGTGAGTGGTGTGTGTGTGTGTGTGTGTGTGTGAGACATTATTCCTTGACTATAGTGCTTTTTACATTCTTTTTTTTTTGTCTGGCCTTGCCAGCAATCGATTGCCATCTCCTTTGTCTGAAACATTAACAGACTCTGAGGGGTGTGTGAAACCAATATGAACTGACTTGCAGTGCCTTCACCTGGCTGTGTATCCATTACCTGTTCAAACATAAGGAGACCTCCAAGGTGAAGGATTGTTTTGCAAAGAGTGCTGATGTCCGATAACTATCTGGGGAGGCGAACAGGACTGATGGGTAAGGAAATTGGAGCAGTGTCAGGAGATAAGTCTTGAGGCTAAGAAGGTATAAATATGTTGCCTTGCAAAACTTCTCCTATCCCTTGAACTTTTTTATGTCAGAAATCAACCATAAACTTTTATTTTACTGATACTTTATGTGAAGCACAAGTAGATAAAATATAAGGTAATTATGGTGAAGGAAAAAGCATAAATGTCAAGCAACTCCAACATACTGTCACATCAATTCTGATTAGTTCCTTTTTTAGACTTTCTAGTTCTTTTTTTAGTCAAGACATTGAGTGTTTTTTTCCCTCCGGTTTGGGAATGCTGTGAACCTGGAAGGATTTTTGCTCTTAATGTTTTACTTTAACAGTTGTAATGCCTAACTGTAACAACAAGGTACTGCATTGTTTTTACAGCTAGGAGCAGCATATTAGCATCTCAAAAGCGTCAGATGACACCAAAACAAAAACCTCAAACCCCAGAGTTGAAAAGAAGACTCCATGCATTCAGACCAGGACCAAGAAGCAGATAGAGAAGGAGGAAGCTCAAGCCATCTTTTCAATCAGTCATAATAGGCGAGGATTAATTAGCCAACCCCAATGCCTCTCCCCAGCCTTCTAAAAATTTAGCCAGACAGAGATTTGAAATAGAAACTGCAAAAGCAAATGAGGTGGATTAGCAAGGCCTGTCAGCAACTGATGTTGTTAACCTGTTACTGTGGAATATTGTCTCTGGTGCCGGGATATTAAACTTTTAGCAAGTCATTACAGTCATGGAACTGTCACACAGCAAAAGTCTTCAGTAATGGTGCATTCAGACCAAGGGCTTTGTCAGTGTCAGCAACATCAATATTACATGTTAAGTCTATGGCGGGGGCCGTTGGAGGAGCGTCACGGTCTCTGCGGTGCTTTGTAAGCTTTGGCTCCGTCAACTTTTCAAGCTTTTCATGCTTCAAAGCTCATAAGGCCAGCAGCGCAGAAGTTCAGCTAGTGGAACTTTTGACAGTGCTGACAGCCCTGAAGCGGCGCGTTAACCAATCAGAGCTTATAATTGTAGTGATGTCACTATACGTATTTTGAATGTAGCGGGAGCAGGACAAACCTACATTTTAAGTCTAGAAAACGCAGATTTAAAAAATCATAAATAACACTTACCGAAGACAGGTGGACAGGCGCTCTTCAGGAGGAATAGAGAACCTGTAGTTGGTGTCCTGGTAGGAGATTTGAGCTCCGATGCGGCCAAGGAGGTCATCAAACTGGGCGCAGGACACTGAAAAGCCACCAACGCATCCGTAGAATAGGGTGTATCGACAAACGGCGCAGATGTTGCCCAAGTCGACGTTGTCTAGCTTTATTTTGCTAATAAAGCCAAGCCACTCTGTCAATACTATCCAACATAGTTCAGAATACCCGATGCGCTCTTTTTTGCTCAGGAGTGGCACAGTTTGCAAGCTTCAACATAGAAGCGTCAAACTAGATGCTTTGTGAGCTTTGCCTGACGCTGACAAAGCCCTTGGTCTGAATGCAGCATAAGAGACCATTGCATGACTGATTACTACCAGAGATATTCCTGCCTACTGCATGACAACTGCATCCATGAAGATACTGCGATGACATGAGATACAACTAAATTAATTTCCCTATGGGATACATGAATTCTTAATTCATTTGAATTTAATTTGAATGTGCTTCAGTATATTTTTTCTCTGCTTGTGATTCCCTTGACTTACAACGTGAATTAGAATCCAGGGTAAGCTGAACTTGGAAAAAAAATAACCATCTATGATTTCCCTTACATTTTACAATGTAGCACTACAACATATAAAGTTCCAATAAAATAAAATACAGATTATAGTTGTAGCATGGTAAATCTAAAAAAGAAAAAGGTGTTTATACTTTTCATGGCACTGTACACCATTGCAAACTGCAAAAATCAATCAGCCATTTTAAGATTATTTAAAAAATGGAACGTATTCTTTTTTCATAGCCTTTTTGTGGAAAGAGCAAACAAAGAGAGATAATTAAATTCCTCTTTGGACTTACTAATGTATGAGTTACAAACAAAGCACTCGGTATGTTTTTTTTTGTTTTTTTTGCATTATGAAAAATGAAACAATCGCTTGATATAACAATGACTGACAGGGATATAGAGCCATATCATCAATCTTCATGATGTGAATTTCATTTCAGAAGGCGAAAAAAATTCAGTTAAAATAGCTTTGGAAATCATTCAGCACTGATACGCTGCACCACTGAAACCACTGAGCCGTCCATCTGGCAGATATGAGTGTCTGCCTTCACTGTCTCAGCTTTCACTCTGATGCTATATTTGAAGAAGCTCCTGGTGTTGGTCCTTTGACATCTACTTAAAGTCAGGTGTTTGCAGAACTGCTGTCTGTTACGCTTCCAGCTGTGTTCTCTCACACTCAATGACAGCCAGTTAAACCATGATGCATGATGGACATTGGCCTTAATGTTACCTGTTTTATCAGTCATTTATTGGCTGTGAGGCCTCGGCTTTGAACCATTCAGTTATTTATAAAAATTGCTGCACACACTTGCTCAAAACAGGCTGAAGGTTGAACTTCTTTAATAAGACAGTTGCACACCTAGCTCAGTCACTAAATGTTGCCCTGCAATAGTTATCTTTTTTAACTCAGTTTCAGTAATAAAAAAAATTAAAAAAACATAGTCACATTTGGAAACAAATCAACAGATTATATACCTTAACATATGAACATTTGAAGTTTGAGTTGTTTTAAAAAGCTAAAATATGGCTAAAATAGGGTTTTTGTCTGGCTATCATGTTAGCTATGTTTTATTTAATATCTATGTTTTATGACAAATGTCATACTTATGTACAAATATAATAACTATTTATTGATTCAATGATTAGGAATGTAATTAGCAGGTGGGGTCAAACTGTATACTACAGTCAACTGGTGTTTAGAATCAGATGAATTTCACCCTGACCGGTTACTGGAAACTAAAGACTTTGATATTTTTCTGTGCACGCTTAAAATGCTAAGAGTGCCTACAACACTCTTTGGTGTTAATGTTGCTGATGAAGACAGAGGATTCAAACATGGTTAATATAAGAAATCTACTAGTCATAACAATGAGATGAAGGCTTTATCTAGATTATTTTGAACGCTGGTAATTATAAAAAATACAAACAGTTTTATATCCACCCACAGGTCAGTTCACGTCCACAAATATGCACAAAACCATAACTAGACTCATCACTAACAATAACGCGCACCATTACCATGAATAGGTCACCCAAGCAGTAACTTTGTGCGTGCTACAACTTAACACATCAAAAACACAGAAACTCATAGTTGACATCTAACGTTACCCACCTAAATAACACCCATCTCCATCTCCACCCAGCTGATCAAAACCACCGAGACACTCGTTTTTTTTAGGTACAGACATTTGTAACACTCTCAAATGGAAACAACACTCAGACCAAATCTACAAAAAAAAAACAATAAAAAAAAGTATTCTCTTTTAGACAACTAAGAAAATTTAGAGCCAGACATAACATCCTGCCCCAGTTCTACACCGCCATCATCCAAACAATATATATATATATATATATATATATATATATATTGACATACTGTGTTGGCGTAAAGAGCATGCCAGAATACTACTTTGCGCTGAAGCCGAAAAACTCGCAATCCACCAGGGAGTGGACATTTCCATCAAAGTTGGAAAAAAAATTAGAAAGAAAAATAACTTGATCCATTATTGAAAGTAAATTATAATTGTGAATTATTAATCTTTCATTATTTGGATACTGCAGCTGAAATGTATACTGTGCAGAAATCCCTGTGCAGAAACCAAACACTGTCCACAGTCCCTGGCTTTACCTTGATTTTTTTCTTTCCTGAATCACTGGAAGCGCTGGATGGATAGATGGTGAGAGCATTGCCACAACAGCCTAACTTCGGGAAAAAATCCCTCCTGCTCCCTCCACCAAAACAACTTATGAATATTTTTCTCTTTGGGAGTCTTAAACAAAACATTACAAGAACAATATTTTCTAACTCCCAGTCCACTCGCATTAAATAAACTTCCTCCCGAAGCCGTGAAATTTAATTTGTTTTGTTTTTTTACCACCTGAAACAACTTTATGCGGATCACCCACAGGTACTTTCCTATTGCAGGACTGTCAGCTGTAAGATAAATTTAAGTTTCCTCACACAGAACAGTGTTGGGGTTGCAAAAGGAACATGTTTTATCGTTGCGCATTCTTCTTGTGATACCTAACATTATTCTTAGTGCTACGGTGTGGATTTTAATCATTCTTCCCAACCAACAGCATAATGTTGGGTGACATTTGAAAAGGAAATCAGTTAAACCTATGGCTTTTAACTTGTAATGATGAAATAAAGATGTGATTTTCACCACGTTTATACTCTGCAGCGCATATTGTAACAAATCATGAAATGGATACTTACGAATACTTAGAGGCTTTATAAATATTTAATAATTGTCCCCAGCAATCCTCAAACCACATTCAAGTTTATAATTATTGTCGCCAGCAATTTTAAAAACAAACTGAGGGTTAAGTAATTATTGAAACCAGTACATTATTCTTTGTTCACTTGAGTAAAAAGCTTGATTTGATATATCAACCTCTTCAGAAGTAGTTTTATACCCTGGTATCTATAGTACTACCTGAGTAATGAATATGAAAACTTTTGATTCCTGTGGTGAACCTCTATATATTTCTGCCACTCTGTGGACTTTGCCAGCAAAAACGAAAAGTAATTATTTCTAGGTCCTGAAAAGCTGTGAGTTTTTTAATTTGATTATTTTACAAATATTACATCTACTTTGTAATCAATTTAGCATATTTTTCTCATCACAACAACCAGGCTGTAATAATGACACTTAATTTTAACTAGAAAAAATTCAAAGAACAAAAGAGAACCTATCCAACTAGAGTATTTTGAAAACTGAAGCTAAACTAATGCCGTTGCTTTAACCTACCTTTACAAGACCGAATTTTGTCAAGAAGAAAGTTCAGCAAAGCTATAATGCAGGTTAATGTGAGTTTTAAAAGGAGGCAATCTGTTATAATGACACTAGGTCAGACTATGACACACAATTGCATGGGTGTCGTAAATGTCATACATATAATAAAACCTTTATTTTTAATTTCCCCAGAGAGCCAATTACAATGCAAACTAGATAAGACTGAAATTGTCAACCTTTACTCCTCTCCATCCTGTAAGGAATATCTATCTATATTACTCTACTTTTTCCTTGTTGCGTCTTCACCCTCCTAGCTTTTTCATTTGTCTTTCACCACCAAATTCTTGCATCTCTCTCACTCTTACTATTTGTGTTTCTTTTCCACTTCCTACTGAGCAGTGGTAGTCAGCCCTGATGTTATTTATCCCACTTAACACGTTGTCATGGTGCCCCTGAAGTAAGGAGGACTGTGGGCTAAGTGAGTTCTGCATGACTGGAGGATTCATCAATAAACACACTGTTAATGGGAGACCACCAAACACATAGGGATACACGTAGGCTCATGTGAAGGAACACATAAGGAGTTGTTTTAAAACAGAAGGTTCAACAAAACCCTAGTTTAAGCATGATTTTGTATTTATTTACATAAACTGTTTACAGCAAACATACAATGGGGGGAATTTGACATCCACAGATTTAGCAAGTTGTCCCACTTAAAAGATGAGATAGGTCTGTAATTTTAATCATAGGTACACTTGAACCATGATAGAGGGAATGCTGTTTTTTTTTAGCAACAATTATTAGAAAATGTAATAAATACAAATTTACCGATAATCTCTCTTGACCTTGGGCTCCATGTAAAATCTCATTTTATGAGGTACACATGATCTTAAGAAAGGTGAGGAAACAGCTCATTCTAGTCAATGACCTGAACAGAACTGGTACCACAGTAACAAAATTTACAGTCAGGGATTAGAATTATGCAGCACTTCAAACCAGCACATGTCGAGGCCCTTCTCAAGTTTGCCAAAGACCATCTGGATGATCCAGAGAAGGATTGAGAGAATGTCATGTGGTCAGTCAGACCAAATAGAATTCTTTGGTATAAAAACCACTGTCTGTGTTTGGAGAGGGAAGAATGCTGAGTTGCATCTCAAGAACACCAAACCCACTGTAAAGCATGGGGATGCAACCATTATGCTTTGGGGTTGCTTGTCTACAAAGTGGACAGGATGACTGATCCATATTGAGGAACGCATGAATGGGGCCACGTATGGTGAGAAATGTTGGGCAAAGACCTCCTTCCATCAGTGAGAGCATTGAAGATGAAACAGGACTGGATCTTCCAGCATTACAATAATCCTAAATTAAATTATATTCAGTTCAGTTTTATTTATATAGCACCGTTTCCCAACAGATGTCATCTCAAGGCACTTTACAAGAAGAGTTATTACAATATAATGCTTAATTTAGGAATTAGAGAACCACAGAAAATTGCGTCGTGAATTCTCAGCAATCCCTCACAATGAGCAAGCATGAAGCGACCGTGGAGAGGAAAAACTCCCTTTTAACAGGAAGAAACCTCCAGCAGAACCAGGCTCAGCATAATGGGTCATCTGCTGAGACCGTCTGGGGTTTGGAGAAGGCAGCAGAGACACAGAAAGAGCAACAGAACTGATGCAGAAGCAGAAGTTGGTAGCAGGACGTGGAGAACATTTCTCCACGGGAATGCCATCTTAGTCAGGGTCGTCAAGCAGGGCGGCTCAGGAGCACCTACTGTAGGAAGAGACTAAGAGACAACAGGTTAGCGCTTGAATTGACAGCACATCATACAGTTGGGGAGAAGTAGGAGAGAAAGTAGGAACTGACTCTAATAATGTCCTCCAACAGCCTAGCCTAAAGCAGCATAGCTACTAACATTAACCTGTCTCCTAGCTACTAGGAGACCTAGCTACTAACACTCTCTACCTGGCTTACATTAATCTATCTCTATCTAGCTACTCTACCTGGCTACTAACATTAACCTGTCTCTTCCTAGCTACCTGTCTAACCTGTCTCTAACTACCTGTTAACCTGTCTCTAGTCAAAGAGGAAGGTTTTAAGCCTAGTTTTAAAGATAGACAAGTTGTCTGCTTCACGAACCAACCCTGGGAGCTGGTTCCATAGGAGGGGAGCCTGGTAACTGAAACATCTGCCACCCATTCTACTTTTAGAAATCCTACCAACTACCAGTAAACCTGCAGTCTGAGAGCGAAGGGCTCTGTTAGGAACATATGGAATAATCAGGTCTCTTATTTATGATGGAGCTAGATTATTAAGAGCTTTATATGTGAGAAGGAGGATCTTGAATTCTATTCTAGATTTTACTGGGAGCCAGTGAAGAGAAGCTAAAACAGGGGAAATGTGATCTCTTCTTCTTTTATTCATTAGAACCCTAGCAGCAGCATTTTGGACTAACTGAAGACTTTAAATTGTATTCTATGGACTACCTGATAATAAAGAGTTACAGTAATCCAGCCTTGAAGTAACAAAGGCATCGACTAGTTTTTCAGCATCACTCCTGGACAGGATGGTTCTAATTTTTGCAATATTCCTAAGGTGAAAAAAATAAATCCTAGAGACTTCTTTAATGTGAGATCTAAATGACATATCTTGGTCAAAAATAACACAGAGGTTCTTTGCTTTATTACTGGAGGCTAATTTAATGCTGTCCAGGTGAAGGGTTTGACTAAGTAGTTTCTTTTTCAGAGATTCTGGTCCAAATATGACAACTTCTGTTTTATCAGAATTCAGAAGCAAGAAGTTTAGAGTCATCCAAGTTTTTATATCTTCCAGACATGCCTGTATTCTACCTAACTGATTGTATTCATCAGGATTTAATGGATAGATATAGCTGTGTATCATCTGGGTAGCTATGGAAACACACTGCCAGGGCAATGAAGGCATGTAAAAAAGCCTTTCAAGGTTTTGGAGTAGCCTAGCCAGTCTCCAGACCTTAATCCAATAGAGAATCTGTGGAGGTAGTTTAAAGTCTTTTTTTGCCCGGTGACAGTCCCAAATTCTAAGGAAGATCTGAAAGGAAGAATGGGCCAAAATACCAGCTACACTGTGTGCAAACCTGGTGAAGACCTACAGGAATACTTTTGACCTCTATCATTGCCGACCAAGGCTATGTACATTACAAAGTATTGAGATTAACTTTTTTTGAGAAAATATTTCTGCACCTTTATACAAATAAATACTTTAAAATAGTACAATGTTATATCTTGTTTTTCACACTCACAGTTGAACTGTACCTATGATAAAAATTACAGACCACTCTTGTCTTATCAAGTGGGACAACTTGCATAATAGGTGACTGCCAAAAATATTTCCCCAGTACATTACATAGCCACAAAGAAGAAAAAGAGGACCTACTTTAAGCCCATTGGAAGCAGGACGTTAATCAGATTAGGCGTGATAGAAAAAATATCGTTTTAAAGTGGTACTAGAATTCAAAACCACATTTACCTTGTTTAATATAGGCAGGTTGGGGTGTCAAATATGATGTACCAGAAAGTCTGTGCCCCCTTTCCGGTGCAAATATGTAATTTTGGAATTGCTGCAGAGAAACAGGCCTGTATAGGGATGTAGAAGGCAGATTCATATTATATTACACTTTTAGGATTAATGTTTATATAACTAGTTTCCACATTGCAAGATTTCCCCCATTAGCCAGGAATATTTGATAAGGCCAAAGGATTGTTTGTGCGAAGATCTGGCAGAACATCGACTCACTGAGGATTTCCAAGAAAACATTAGTCAAAACATGATAGGGTTGACTTGACCTGGCTACAGTCTAGAAAAGCACAGCTGGAATCCATCACTTGGTCACCGCACTTGTGTGTATGCAAGAAGCGCACGCTTCCCTGTGCAAAAAGAGGTATATAAGAATCTGTGTACCCCATTCTGTGTGAGAGTCCCCGGTACGATAGTTTGATGCTGTATTAAGGTATGATCTTTTGTCATAATTTTGTGGCATTTGATTAAAACCTGGCCCAAGGCTGCATATCCATTCTCTAAGGCTGTGTTTGTGTTTTTTAATACTTGATGATACTCTGAGAACCAACAGGGAAAGGTCTGATAACGTGTCGTAGGCCATGATTTAAGCCAATGGCTTAAATTTGCATGGCCCCGCCCTCTTCAACATCAGGTTTGTTATAGATCTGTTAACCCTATCATCATAGAGCTGCTGTGGGGACAAAGAATTGTCACATAGCTCTTTTAATATTCATTAGTTGGCAGGGAGAAAACTTTCATTTGAACGCCTTTATTATAGGCTTTGCCATTTTCATCCCCAAAAATGTTTTAAATGACATTTAGAGGCTCAAAGAACAGTTCCAATGTAGATCCTCTTTAAAGGGGACATATTGTACAAATTTAATGTTTTTCATCCTTTTGTGTTGTCATTTGGGTCTCTGCTGCCTCAACAAACATCCCAAACATGAATAAAAACCATCCATCCCTTTTTTTTATTCAGATTTTTGCTGCATGTGACAGAGCCCTCTTAAAAACTCACTCTGAAAGGGACTAAAATTGTCAAGAATTTAAGTGGTGTGATGATTTGAGTGATTAAATAAAGAAAATACTTTATTAATATATTTTGTAAAGACCATAGACCTATTATAACTTGTTTAGAAAGAGGCATAATGCGTGCCATTTAAAAAAAAAATTCTCTATACTGTGTATTTCCCCCTTTACGTTGTTTTTGTTGTTTTTTGTCTGACTTAAATGTTTTAGATCAATAAGCGAGTTTTAATATCAGACAAAGAGCTTAAATTGACTTTTTCAAATTATGATTTCAAATACCTGGCTTTACAACTCTTGGGAGCAATCCATTCTTCTTTGCCAAATTAGTTTTCATTTAGCCACACAGGAGGGGACGGTCATACAAGAGCACCGTGTTTGATGCTTCATATGAGCCTTCATATGGGACTTTAATATCAAGACATCCTCCTTCAGGATTTTCGAATAGAGAAGGCTCCATCATCAAGTTCAGCATGTTGTGACTCAAACCAGCCCCTAGCTTAGCAGTGGCTTTTAGGCTTGGAACTCTCCCAAGAAAGCAATTTTCTATCTCTTATTGTTGATGGATGGATGCACAAAAATTCAGCAGGGGGCCAAGTACTTTTCCAAAGTACTATATGAGCACATTAGATATTTTTCGTTCCATAAATTTAGGAACTTCAGTTAAAATTGATTTTGAAAAAAAAATTCTCAACAATTTTTAATCAGAAATAAAAAGATGATAAAAGCCTGGACTGCAAGTAATTATTAAAATAAATACACATGTAAAACAGATCTGCACAATCATTCATGGTGCTCTCAATAGAAAACACAATTAAAGCTTCTTTTTTAACCCTCTATGGCATGGCTTTTTTAATTTTTGGGGGAAAAAAATATTTCACCCAATTTTTGGTCCCAAATAAATTTCCCTTAAACCTGATTCAGGGATGCACTCAGACACTTCCTCACTATCATTCCCTGTTGGTTTGCTGTCCTCTCTGTCTGAGGGAATCTCTCTAACTCCACATTCCCTCGGATTCCTTCCATAAAATTATTCTCCATCTATGTCCCGTAATGATCAGTGAGCCAAAAACAATTGACTATGATCATATAAATACACACAAACACATATCTGCATAGACCAATACAAATTGATTATATTGCCTGAAAAAATGCCTTGCCTTGTGGAAACAAATGAAAAAGAACAGTTTTATTATATTAATAAATAAAAAAGTAAAAAAAAGTCAAACACACTTCTTTACATATTTATGCGAAAGCAAATATTTTCATATGGATATATTTCAGTTAGAACTATGTAAAATAGTAATCTTTATCTCACCTTTTCATGGAGATGTCTCTGATGTGGTGCAGCCTGCAGAAAGGGGTCCCCCCTCCCCAAGGCCTTCAACTCATAACTTTATTAGACAGAAATGTCCCTGGTATCATTATTCGAAAAAAGAACGTTTGTCTTTTTAAGGGACAGTGTGAGGCAGTAAAATGTGGTTTGTTGTCTCAGGGTAATGCTATACCATAGAGGGTTAACAGCTTGCCAACAGTCCCAGGATACACATGCATTTATCTCTGTATAAAAAGTTTATTTAATTCTAAACTGTATGTAGGAAAATTAATTTCAAATCCGCAATTGTGTCCATAGGGAAATACCATTCCTGGGTAAAGACGGTGTGTGAAATTACAGTGCTAAAGGATTTAAAAGCTGCTGCTTTAAGGTGTTGTTTCCATGTGTTTTACTAATATACATTTATTATGCCAAGCCTTGAAGTTAATATGCTGTAATTACAGATAAATTTAAAGGGTGTTAAACTCAAAGATCTCACTGGAGTATATAGTTGGTGTGCAGCTTAGTTCCTGAAGAGGAAACTTAAATAACATGTGGGTATTGATATAGTTATAAGTTAAAATAAATGTAGATAATGCTGGCAAAAAGTTTACATACACTTGTTGTTTGCCTGAACATCAGTCATTGGAGGTTTAACTGATTCATTTAAACCGTTTTTTTTTTTGTGTGTATATATATATGAGTTTTGTTGAATAATTTCTTAAAAATCAGAAGTGTACATACTACTGAATGATTGCTGTCTCTCTAAGCAATGACGGAAAGCACAGAAGATGGTATCATGGCTTTGGAGTTTTCTGATAGGTGAACTAAGACATCTGAGGTCATTTGAGATACACCTACAGGTTTATTGTGGGGCTATATCTGGAATAAGCTGCTGTCTATTTGGACACATTGGGAAAGTCAAAAGTAATTAGCCAAGATATCTGGAAGAGAATTACACACAAGTATATAAATATATTGATATAAAAACATGAGTATGATTGGTGACATCAATACAGTCTATTCATATTCATTTCAGATTTATTATGTTATTCTACACAGTTCAGCTATCTGCATCCTATTATTCACCTTATTTTGCATTAAATGGTCTTAACGCTCAAACATTTCTGTTAAGATCTGTAGCCGTATCAGATGTCATGCTGCAATCTTTGGTTGTAGTTCATTTCAATAGTTAAAAAAATGTGGTCAGAATAAATATTTTTTCTGTCAATTTTTTTAAATGATTTAAATTATAACATATTGTTTTCCTATATTTTAATCTATAGAATCCAAATTATGCCATCAAACATTATGCATTAATGAGCTGAACATTTCACCAGGCTGAATGCACTGCAAGGACCTGAACTGCCTCGCTTTTTGCATAACTGAGAATGAAGTGCCAATTCCACCATAGTTTAGAAATTGGGGAACATTTAATCAGTTGGAGTGATCAGAATACCACAAAACCCGGACTAGGGGTGTCCCTGACTGAGGATTTACAATTGCGAATCAGTATGGTCAAATGATCTATGTGTGTGAATGAGTTGGGAAGGGTATGAAACTAAGTAAGCTCTAAGCAGTGACGACTTCATGCAATTCTTTATAAATAAAATAGACTCCATAAAGAATAAGATAATTGGGAACCTTCCCAATATGCTTGCTTCCTCCTTAGTTAATGAGGCAGCCTCAAAAATGGTGGAACCTAATATATGCTTAAACTGCTTTAATGCAGCCGAACTTTGTGATGTACTAAAATTATTAGCTTCATCTAAACCTTCAACTTGCGTTTTAGACCCAATCCCAACTAAACTCTTAAAAGAAGTTTTCCCTCTGATCGCTGCTCCAATTTTAAATATAATGAATCTATCCTTAGTCAATGGATATGTACCACAGGAGTTTAAGATTGCTGTAATTAAACCTCTACTTAAGAAACCCTCTCTTGATCAAAACGACTTAATTAACTATAGACCGATATCTAATCTTCCCTTCTTATCTAAAATTCTTGAGAAAATAGTTGCACACCAGATATGTGAGCATTTAAACAATAATGAGCTGTTTGAGAAGTTTCAGTCAGGCTTTAGAGCTCATCACAGCACTGAAACAGCTCTGGTGAAGGTTACTAATGATATTCTCATAGCCTCAGACAATGGACTGGTGACCATTCTGGTCCTGTTAGATCTCAGTGCTGCCTTTGACACTGTTGACCACAATATTCTCATAGAAAGGCTTCAAAGTGTCGGTATAATAGGAACAGCACTAGGTTGGTTTAAATCTTATTTGTCTAACAGATTTCAGTTTGTTCAGGTAAACAATAGATCTTCCTCAACCTCAATAGTTACTTGCGGAGTACCACAGGGTTCAGTGCTTGGGCCGATTCTCTTTACTATATATATGCTTCCTATTGGTAAAATAATTAGGCAGCATGGGATAAAATTCCATAGTTACGCAGATGATACACAGCTATATCTATCCATAAATCCTGATGAATCCAATCAGTTAGGTAGACTACAGGCATGTCTGGAAGACATAAAAACTTGGATGACTCTAAACTTCTTGCTTCTAAATTCTGATAAAACAGAAGTTGTCGTCTTTGGACCAGAAGCTCTGAAAAAGAAACTACTTAGTCAGCCCCTTCACCTGGACGGCATTAAATTAGCCTCCAGTAATAAAGCAAAAAACCTCGGTGTCATTTTTGACCAAGATATGTCGTTTGAACTTACATTAAAGAAGTCTGTAGGATTTCCTTTTTTCACCTTAGGAATATTGCAAAAATTAGAACCATCCTGTCCAGGAATGATGCTGAAAAACTAGTCCATGCCTTTGTTACTTCAAGGCTGGATTACTGTAACTGTCTATTATCAGGTAGTCCACAGAATACAATTAAAAGTCTTCAGTTAGTTCAAAATGCTGCTGCTAGGATTCTGATGAATATTAAAAGAAGAGATCACATTTCCCCTGTTTTAGCTTCTCTTCACTGGCTCCCAGTAAAATCTAGAATAGAATTCAAGATCCTCCTTCTGACATATAAAGCCCTTAATAATCTAGCTCCATCATACATAAGAGACCTGATTGTTCCATATGTTCCTAACAGAGACCTTCGCTCTCAGACTGCAGGTTTACTGGTAGTTCCTAGGATTTCTAAAAGTAGAATGGGTGGCAGATCTTTCAGCTATCAGGCTCCCCTCCTATGGAACCGGCTCCCAGGGTTGGTTCGTGAAGCAGACAATTTGTCTATCTTTAAAACTAGGCTAAAAACTTTCCTCTTTGACAAAGCTTACAGTTAGAGATATGTTTATAGGTAGTTAGAGTCAGGTCAGACAGGTAGATAGGAAGAGACAGGTTAATGTTAGTAGTCAGGCAGAGTGTCAAAAGTTAGGAAGAGATAGGAAGAGGTAGAGTAGCTAGGTAGAGATAGATTAATGTAAGCCAGGTAAAGATCCGGAGCCGGTCGCGGCTTACCGCCGCGGAAGAAATGTGCCCCACAGGGGCCAGCCAGCGCCGGAGAGAGGTCCCTCAAGGGGATCCTCCCGCACAGTGCGGCCGCCCATTACCTGCCGGGTTGAATCCCCTGGGCAGACTGTGCGGACCCCACCCGTTTATCTCTTAAACGTTTCTCGCCCTCTTCAACTCTGTCCTCTCAGTTCTGTCTATTTTTCCTTAAGATAGTTGTCGACTATCGGTCTCGTGCCGGTATTTAGCCTTAGATGGAGTTTACCACCCACTTTGGGCTGCATTCTCAAACAACCCGACTCCGAGAAGACCCCGGCATGACGGGGGCCGTTACCGGCCCTACACCGTCCACGGGTCAGGAGGACTCAGACAGAGTGTTGGTAGCCAGGTCTCCTAGTAGCTAGGAGACAGGTTAATGTTAGTAGCTATGCTGCTTTAGGCTAGGCTGTTGGAGGACATTATTAGGGTCTGTTCCTACTTTCTCTCCTACTTCTCCCCAACTGCATGATGTGCTGTCAATTCAAGCACTAACCTGTTTTCTATTATAGTAGGTGCTCCGGATTAGCCCTGCTTGACGACCCTGACTAAGATGGCATTGCAGTGACGGAAAATTCTCCACGTCCTGCAACAAACTTCTGCATCATTCTATTGCTCTTTCTGTGTCTCTGTTATGTATTCTCCAAGCCACAGACGGTCGCGGCAGATAACCGCTTGTGCTGAGCCTGGTTCTGCCGGAGGTTTCTTCCTGTTAAAAGGGAGTTTTTCCTTCCCACTGTCGCTGCATGCTTGCTCAGTATGAGGGATTGCTGAGAATTCCACGACGCAATCTTCTGTGGTTCTGTAATTTCTACACTAAACATTGTATTGTAATAACTCTTTTTGTAAAGTGCCTTGAGATGACATCTGTTGTGAAATGGCGCTATATAAATAAACTGAATTGAATTGAAGTAGTCAGAGCAGGAGGGTAAAACCATTTTTATTTAACACATCACATAGGCTTCATTTTAACCGGGCACATGTCCCCAGAACTATGTATGAATGATGGGTTTGTCTCCACTAAAGCTGATGTGGAAATTATTTACCAGAACCGATCTAATAGCCACTTGTGCTCCCAACATAGCCGATCTGAACAGACTGTTAATCCTTCCGATCCACTTACTTATGTAATCAGGTTTTCTTTCTGCAAAGATGCTGTGACTGTTTGTTTCTGCATGCTAGTTGCTTGAAATGAAATCCATTTTTATGCTTAGGGCTTCTTGTGCTTGAGTTGTTAGGGGATAACCACACCAGATCAAAGGCTATAAATGTATCATAAGATGACTGATTTCTGCTGTAACATTAGATTTTCAGGTTCTTTATTTTAGACAAATCAATGTTAACTGAACTTGATCTGTCTAAAATCAAGAACCTTAAAATCTAATCCTACAAATAAGACAGCATGAACATTATAGTGCTTTCTATTGTAGTAGGGGTGGAGGGCGAGTTGAGAAGCAGTGGTGAGTCGCAGACAGTCTACTCACTTTAACTATATATAGCGAGTTTTTAGGTCACTCTAGCAATTCTCTTTCAAAAATAAATGCAAATAACGACAAATCTAGCAACTTGTTATGAGGTTATTGGAGACTTTTAGGTGAGGCATGTAATGTTACTCTTCTCATCGAGCAACTGAATGCTCAGTAGGTGAGATTAAAAATGAGATTAATTAGATTAATGAATTACAGATCAAAATGATTAAATATGGAAGTTTATTTTTTTATTTCATGACAGCACTACTAAAAAGATCTGGTTTCAACAGAAAAACCAGATGTTTGTTGTTCAGTTTAGCCCCGCACATTTTTGTAACCCTCAATATCAGTTCCCTGCATGATTGAGGTTAGATGTTTGGTCACTGCTTTATCTGAAGTGATAGCTGATTTAATTTGGTTGTTTCCTTTCTACATACCTACCTGTTAAACACAGTCCACACATTTTCAAATGGAACAAGCTCAAGGTAATTCAACCAGACATATCAAATCCAGTTTTAATGTGCGTTTGAGGTTGTGGTATATTTGAAAACGCCATCTGTCTCCAAGTTTCTACTATCTGAAACAAACTCTGAACTCCAATACAGCAAATTGGTTCAAATGTTTAGGAGATGCCTAAAGACCCCTAAGGCTCTAGGCTACTATTAAAAGACATATGTTGGAACACCATTGCTAGTCTGTGTGGACTGAGAGGGTGCTTACCAATATTTACAAAAAATTGTTTGGAGGAGAAAAATGTAAAGATCAGTTGCGAGAAAAATGTTAGAGTTTTGGCACAGTTATGGGACGTATGTTTGGAGGCTTTGAAATGTAGGGTGCATTCAAACCAGCTCTGTTTAGTCCGCTTGAAATAAACTCTAGTTCGTTTGCCTGGAAAGTCCGGTTCGTTTGGGAAGGTGTGAATGGGCAAGCAAACTCTGATTCAGACCAAACCAACAAACTCTAGTCCGGCTAAAAACGGTGGTCTCGGTTCGATTGAAACAAACTCTGCTTTGGTTCAATTGCATGTGTGAATGATAAATGGACGGACGGGAAGTGGACTATTGTACAGGGCATCCTGGGTAAATAAAATCTAAGCAAACACTAATGCTGGAGAAATAAATGATGATCTTGTACATACCTTGCTTGACATCTGTATAAGGAGGCCATCTGTGCTGTAAGGTTGTATTCAGGTGGTCCTAACCATATCAAAATGCTCATATAGAGCCGCCTCAGCAGTCTTGTATAAAAAAAACATTCTCCATAGTCCTCCGACTCATTCTATGTTCAACCTGAGTTACTGCTGCAGTATTCATCTGACACATTTTCCAAACACAACAGATCAGTCCTAAAACTGCTGCAATATGCTGCTATTGTGGCTTTGTTTACATTCAGTTTAAAAGGAAGTTCCCCCGCTGCAGCAAAGCTATACAACAGCACCACCACAGGCGGAGAGGTGAAATTATTGCTCAAAGCTCTGGACTTTCTGATAATAAAAAGCCCGTGTGAATGCCAACTGCACTAGCTAAAAACAGCAATTTTGGTTCCTAATCAAACCGAGTCTACCAGATTATCAGGTGTGAATGCAGCATTAAAAACATTCTTCTACCTATTGAACATGGAGGTTCTTGCATCATCCTGAGGGTTTGTTTAGCTACAAGTGGTACTTGGTGATTGCACTAAGTTGAGAGGAAATAGAGAACGAAGACTAGAAATTCCCCAACTAAAAAAAAAACTACCAAAAAATTACAAAACTGCTGAATGCCTTTAAATTCAAGCTAAAAAACATATTTAAAAATCTCTTTAGAGCTGCCTTTGATTAAATGATTAATAACTGGAATGTCACAATGGTAGTTGTTTGCGTTTCAGTGTTATTTTATGGCTGTTTTTTTTCTGCTCAAAGTACCTTGAATTGCATTGTGGCTGAAAGTGTGCTATACAAATAAATGCCTTCACCAAAGTTCACTTGGTAGATAGTTGAAGGTTTACCCTGAAAAAGAACATTGCATTTGTATCAAACAAATGAGCAGTTTGAAGCTTAAAATTATCCAGACATCCATGCTTATGGCATTAATTAATTACCATCTGGCCAACATTGCACATCTTGAACAAATTTACTTTAGCTGACATTGATAATGGCAAATTTGTGAATGGATATTCCTCAAATTAACCCAAGTCTAACAGATAGAGTAATTATGGCAGCAGTTTAATCTAATATGATAATTTTTACATGTGAGAACAGAAGAGAAATAACATTTCTGGAGGAAAATAAAAAGCAACTTTCTAAGAGAGAGAGAGGCCATGCCTTTTTTCTTTCAAGTGTGCAATAAACTGCAGCTCTTTACGGAGAATAAATTGGGATGGGTTCAGGATCAATGGTTTACTGCGAGGTGATACAATCAGTGGTGCAAATTGGAGGCTGGTTTATTTGACCAGAGCTGACCAGGTCTGCATTATTGAAGAATCCTCTCATTGGAAAATGCAGTTTGCTAAATGGATTTTTCCAGGCCCTGCTACGCCTCACCAATCTGAGGCAGTCTCCATACTGGTCTGTATGCGTCTCTTTTGCATCGCTGTCTTACCTTATTAACCTCACTGTCCGGGGCCATTTTGTCCTCTTCTGCGTCATGTTGGACTTTGCCTTTTATTACTGGGTTATGTGAAAGTGATGATTGTTAATCTGACTGCAGAGCCCCTTCTTTCTTCAGTCAGCATCTGTTGCTTTTTGTAATAAGCATCTATACATATTCATGCTTTCTTACCAGTGAGCATCTGTTTCTCCTGCTTTATCCTCCTTGTCTAACTTTGTCAATGTGTCTACACTCATTCGCCAATTTATTAGGTACATCTTGCTAGTACCAGGCTGCATGAAAATCCCAGTAGTTCAGCAGTTTTTGACATACTCAGACCAGCCCATCTGGGACCAACAACCATGCCACGTTTAAAGTCACTTAAATCATCTTTCTTCCCCATTCTGATGCTTAGTTTGAACTGCAGCAGATCATATTGATCATGTCTACATGCCTAAAAGCGGAGTTGCCGCCATATGATTGGCCAGATATGCCTAAGAAGGTGGCCAGTGAGTGTATATATTCTCACATATACCCAATGTTTATAATGAGAATACAAAAAAAATCAGATTTTGTCTCCAGGAGCATCAATATAATATAAAATGTATGTTTACAATATTGATTGACTAAATAAGGTTTTCAAGTTTCGGTTTTCATTCACCAATCAAAACCTCCAATGTATTTTATTTAGATTTTATGTGATCCAAGTAGTGTGTTTGGAGTAATCTATCACTAAATTTTTTAAACTAAAAACTTTCCATTGACACAGATTAGGAAACCCGTTTAGTGTTTTACACACATCCTTCTGCCCTAATGTACCGTAGCTAATTTAAAAACCTAAAATCATCTTTTAAGTGTATAATAAACACTGGAAGCCCCAAAATTTGAAAACCAGATCAAACCAATTGAGGGAATAATTTTAGCTCCATCCGAGAGCATATTGATAATTGGCTACATACTATATTTATTATAAAAAGAAGAAAGAGGCTAATTTATTTTATTTCAGGTGATCTTGATTATATGCTGCCAAACAAAAGTGATCCATCTTTATTTTTAGAGCAATATGAAATGAGCAATTGAACATTTAGTATGAAAATGAACTGGAATAGAGAAAAGACTTAGGCCATATGATAAAATATATGGTTCTGTCATGTTTGTATTAAGTTTTCTGACCCACTTGCAAAACATCACGAGGGAGTCCAGTTGTAAAGTTTTGGGTTTTTTATTGAAAACAATGAAAATGTGAAGATGAAGGATGCTGGAGCTGGAAACGCTACACTAGTGTTCTTCCTTAACTTTGCAATGACAGAAATAACCTCCACGTTGTCCCTGTATAACCTTTTGCTAAACTCCAAAACTATTTTACATTCCATTTAATTTTTCATCTGGCACCAAACAGCAGAGGCAGGGTTATAAAAGGGTTTTTCAAAGGGGGCAAAAGTTCCTTTTATTAAAAACACGTTTGCTCTGAAATCTATTTACAAAGCCTGTCACAATCTCTCCTGTGTGCTGCGAAGCATGCATCCTAATGGACGGTCATAAATGGAAGAATTAATAATTGACATCCTGTGTGAAGAAGCTTTAATGAATGTTGGTCTGAGCCAGTAGCCCGTAGGGTAGAGTAAACAATGTATTTATTAAACAAATTGGAACATGATGAGAAATGTTATGCTCGGTCAGACTCCTTTTTAGCCTCCCTTTTAATTGTCAGAGCAGATCATGCGTGGCGTAACAGCTGGAGGAAGATGTATGTGATCTATCTGCATGTGTAATTAAAGTCTGCTGCGTAGATGAATGCATCTGCCCATACATCAATCAAGAAAAATAGGCTGTATCTGCATCTTCATTTAAACTGCAAATAGACATGGAGAAATGTGTTGATGCCCCAGTTAAAAATAATTAAAAAAATAGTTTAAATGAATTCATCTTTAGTGCAGCAACAAAATATCACACTGATATATTTTTAGAAAAATAAAACCCTAAATTTGAGGATATTTATTTAATAAAAATGAGTAGCCTACAATATGTTAAACACCTGGAGGCCCAAATATTGATATTCCTTTTGCTTGTACTTTGCCCTACACCATTCAACGAGGTTGGAAAATGTAGCAGAGTTGTACTTGACCTTTTTTCTGTATGCTCTTTTTTCTAAGCTCACCCCATAGTTTTTCTATATGATTTCGATCTACATTCTGAGATGGCAAAAGAGAAGAAAACGTATCTTGTGTACCATTTCTGTTTGCATCTGTTGCTGCTGAAACACCTAATGCTGACCAGCTTGATTTTGCAGGCTACATTTTCAGGCTACGTTTTCTGAACAGTCTTTGAATGCACTTTAAGGCTTAATATAAGGAGGCGTCAGTGGATCGCTGACAGGTACTGCTGTGCAGAGCTGCACGTTCAGCAAAGCAGCCAGAGCCAGCAAAAGACCCAAAAACTGAACACAGCCAAACAAGATGAGACAAGTTGAGTAATGCTGTTGCATGCAGGTAGTATTAGCTAAATGAAGCCTTCTTTAAAAAAACATGCCAATATATGATATTAAGCTTAAGTTTGTGTATTTTTTAATAGGTAGCCCATCGGGACCAGTCATCCTGAGCCTTCTTTTTTTCAAATTAAACCTCAGCCATCTCTCTTCATAACTTATTTATTTTAGATAGTACATCTAGGAAAGTTGGCAATAGGGTTAGTTTTGGTAATTCAACTGACATCAGTGAGCTTGATACTCTGTAAAAACAACTTCTATCATCATGTGTTATTTAATGGGATTTGCTGTTGTTTAACTTGTTGTTGGTAAATCTTTCCAGATTGAATGCAACAGTCAACTGAGAGTAAAATTTAAAACTTAGTTATTCATTTCTATTAAGCAGATGGTGCCTTCAAACTATGCATTATTAACAATAATTATTACTAGGTACTTTTGAACTATTTTTAATATTACTGATAGCTAATTGTGCAAAGGTGATTTACATGGTACTGATGATAAATCACTCAACAGTTGTCTGATAAATTTGTCCCCCTCACCATTGAGATGATGGTTATGCCCCTGCCTACAGCAGTGCACACAGTGCAAATATTCAGTTAATACACAAAGTTGAGGCATGTTGACAGCCATGATACCTTAGTGTGACTATTAGATGTGTTTGCACGATCAGAACGTCCGAGTTATTTTCCTGGACCTTCATAGCATGGGAAGTTTTCAGAGGCCAGTCTTGAGGTATGTACATGGAAATCACCCAATAGAGCAAACTAGAAACAAAGCTTCTGGCTGGCCAGCCTTTCAACGTATGTGAAAGTCATTAAAAAAATTAAAAGACACTGCAACGATGTATAAAAACAAAACAAAATTCTCTACCACAGTTTTTTTTTTTCATTATTTGACAGGGCCTGTATCGTGTTAGTTAGGTCATTTCTCACAATTACAGTGTTGGTGTTGGTTTTATCTAACATGACATTAGCTTGATTATATGTTGTTGTGAAGATTATGAAAATTATGGCTACATGGATAAAAGCTTTCCATTTGGAGTGCAATGAATGTCAGTTTACAATACTTTGCATAATTATAACAGAAAGTCGCAAAATGCCTAATTGGCTGTGCCTGCAAAACAGCTAAACTTCTTTTCAAATGACTAAATATAAAATCTAATAAAATGTAAAGAGATATTACTGCTAAAAACACTTTTGGTCTCTGAGAGGTAGAAGTGTTGTGGCAAAAATAATTAAATACTTTTATTTATTTATTTTCCCAGTCAGTACCTAATGATTAGCAATAATATGCCCTTTGTTTTCCTGCAGGAGTAGCTACCAGCTCATTTCGTGGCATTTAATAGACTTAAATGCTGTTTTTAAGGGAAAGTATTCCAAGTATTTAGAATACTGTACCAGGATCCAGCAAAGTAACGGCATATGTTACAAAATACATTTTAAAGCAGGTATTCAGTCTCCTGTAACTAAATACATTTACAAAGTATTCTCTCCAACACTAGTCTTGCTTGTGTCAACTCTAGGTTAAGCGAGGTAAAAAAGCAAGTACATTTCTGGCCTAACTGTTAAAATGTACTTCCAATAAAGAGAGTATTGCCAAAATCGCTTATTGTTTTTATGTTTTAGGCAGTGGGGACTATTATTGGCAGCTGCTAAAAGTAACTTAGATATTTTAAAATAAAGTAATCAGCAAAGTAACTAAGTTTCTTTTGGAAGAAGTAATTAGCAATCAATAATCAGATTACTATTTCAAAGTAACTATGGCAACACACTTCTGATGTAGCCTTCTTACTGAAGACACTCTGGTATTGTATGATAGTCTCCTTAAGAGGATGTTCAGGATTGACCAGGATGATCTTGATTTTATGAAGAAGTTTATGAAGAACCTATCTTTACATCCTCATCCCCCGAGGATCCAAAGTCACCCCTAAGGTTTTGTTTCAAATAAAGGACTAAACTTTACTCAAGAACAGTCTGCTTTGTCCATATAAATGTTGACCGTTAAGTCTCCAGTCCAGTCTGTATGCAGGCGAACACTAAGGTATTTTATTCCTCAACCATCTTTATGCAGTAATGTTAGTGAGAAATAATGACTGAGCCATGAATGGACCTTCCAGATACGGGTGTCTTTATACTACAGTCACTTTAGACATACTCACTGCTTTCAGGGGATCCCAATTCCACTCTTTATGAGACTAATAGAACCATTCTGTTGGACTTTGTTGAATTAGATCAGTCACTTCAGGGGGCCTGGTTGAGATCTATCCACAATCACTCCATACTGTGATTGCAGTATCTAGTAATTGCTGATATTAAAAGAGTGAACATTTATGCACTCAACTATTTAATGTAAAATATTTTTCTATTATTATTTAGTAGAAAATAGGTTTCACTTAGACATGTCTTTTACTTAAAAAGACAAATTTTGTTGATCATGATTGACTTGTAAAAGCAATAAATGAGGTACATCCAAGGGAGTGAGTACTGTTTATGAGCTCTGGATGCTCTTTATTCCATGCTCCCTGAACGACTATGACTGCTTCAAATTGTTGTTGACACCCATAACATTCCTTCTCCATTGAGTGCTTTTCAGCATGCTAACGTGTGCTCCCAAGCTCTTCTCATGACCCAGAAATCTTTCCCCCGCCGCTAACATGGAAGGTCCTCCAATTTCAGGAAGCGGGGGGGGGGATGAGGCTTCTGTGCCTGGTGGAA
Source organism: Apricaphanius iberus (assembly GCA_028564705.1). Taxonomy (NCBI): domain Eukaryota; kingdom Metazoa; phylum Chordata; class Actinopteri; order Cyprinodontiformes; family Aphaniidae; genus Apricaphanius; species Apricaphanius iberus. Next base: position 129,496 of record JAPXFQ010001402.1, on the reverse strand, counting down.
TCACTCCTGCAGTGTTCCAGTGGGCGAAGGGCTCATCTTCAACACAGGTTTGCTTTGCCCTCCATGTGGCTTCATAATACACCAAAAACAATTAGGAAACTATATCGAAGCATATTGTCCCCATGTGGCCTGTTATGTTTTACCATCTAATCTACATTCACAGTGTTGTACTAGATAATTATGCTCTTATTTGCCCACTCATCCAGAACTCTTACAATTAAATTCCATCTTACTTTGTTTTTATTTTGTTGTCAAAACTGATCTTCAACATCATAAACTCTGTGTTGTTCACTGCTGCCATCCATTATGCCAGCCTTCTGTGTACTGAACAATTTTAACAATTCAGTTCTGTTTGCGCAAACTTTACACATAAATTAAAACAAGCAAGGTTGAAAAGATTTTATAAAACATTAAGAAAATCAAAGATAGGATTTTTATGAGTGTTGATAAACAATGCCAGTGGCAGCACTGCCTGTAAGCTATAGCTCCCTCTGTTGGTTGTCTTGCGCCAATACATTTGCAGAAGGCGTTGTGATCTGTCATGGTGAGGGGGCAAATAGAAACTGGCCAGACCGGCCCGCCCTGGCCCGCCCATGACGCCAAGCCTGAACCTACCTTGGGTGAACTTCTTGTAGACTGCTTTTGCAAATTCATCTTAACCTGATTCTGGTCTTAATGCTACCGAAACGGTGTATGTTTATGGTCACAGATGCATGCATACTAGGGTGGAGTCAAACTTTAATACGGTATTCGAGGAGATACAAATAATGTGTGTTTAAAAATACTTATTTCAAACAAATAATTTAAAAATATATATTTTTAGTCGAGAGCAAGAAAAACGTTTTATCAAAAAGCTGTGTCCTCATGAGACCGTGGTGTTTGCCGTCCAGAGGAGTGAGTGAGTGACATTCGAGAGTCGGGGAGGGGATGGTAAAAGATGTGACAGACCCACCTGCTCCACACAGCAACAGAGAAGTGATGAAGAAGTGAAAAAACTTAACTGCATGAATATTTTTGTTGAATAGATTTTTGTATTTTAACTGGGTTCAGGAGGAAGTTTAAAACTTTCGTTAGGCAGGGTTTGATCAGGAGATCATTCCATTATGCTGCATTAGTATTAACATCTGCTGTGGGGTGCTTTCATGTTTGCTCTGTTTATGTAGCTCTGTTAGTTCAGTAAGCTATAGAATAGGCTGTTAACGAAGTAAAGATAATGTTCAGTTAAAAACATATGGCTTTGGGTAACCAAACAGAAAAGAATGTGGCTGCTGAGCCATGTCTTGGTCCTAAACCTGCCAAAAAAACCTCCTGCTCAAGTTCTGTGTGGAAGCGATTTACAGTCAGTGCTGCCGATAAAACCAAAAGTGATGTAATATGTGCAAAAGTCAAATCAGCAGATGCAGAGATATCAAACATCTGCAACATGCACTTAAAGCATCCTCTCCTTATACTGTCAGCCCCCCACCCCACCCCTCAGCAGAGCCAGTTTATTATCACAACCATGTTCTGCCAAAGTCTCCACAAGCACCAAACTATCAGCACAGCCATGTTCTGCCTCTATTAGGTTCTTTTCAATGACATTCCTGTTACATGTTCATTTCCAGATTTATGGAAAAAACAATATTGCACATCATTTCATTGTGATGGACAATTAAATATTCAATTCAGTTAATTTGCTATTATTTATACATCGCCAATTCACAACAGATGTCAATATAATATAAATTAGAAGTGTAATGCAAAAAAAAATGGTTTTCCCCCTCCACAAATACAAATAAATATAAAAATACTGGCTGCTTTGCATACCCCTAATACATACACTAACTATTATACTGGAATAAATTTTGCTTAGCTTGTTCACCTCAATCTCAATTGTTAAGCCATCAAAATGCTTCTAATATAATGTTGAATGGGCTTTTCGGACCGTTCTTGTTGGCAGAACTAACAAATTGGTGCCAATAACTTGGCTAGGCCCTTGGCACCACTTTCTTTCAGGAAATCTTCATTTGGGTTCAGGTCTAAGCTTGGAAAACGCTGTTGTATAATATCTAAATTAGCCTGCTTTATCCACAGTGGATAAAGTGGTTCTCTTCTGAGGACTGGACAATTGTGATGATGATGCAAAGAAAGTGTCTTCTTAATGGTATACTGCTCAGCTACAGTGGCCTGCTGGACGGGGAGCATTGACTTAGATGATGTCCCCAGTGATCGAACATCCTCCATGTCCTGTTGTTAATGTTTTACTTTCTTTAATATAGAAAGTACTCTTACATGAGTTCCTTTTGTTCTTTTTGTGTCTCTTCTCTTCCAGATGATCGTGACAGATGAACGCTTGTACTGAACCAGGTTCTGTTGTGGGTTTCTCCCTTTTAAAAAGGAATGTTTCATCTCCACTGTCGCTACGTGCTTGCTCAGTATGAGGGATTACAGAGGAATTGCTGTGGTTGGAGTCTGCACATTCCAGGCACAAACTCATGTCAGTGACTCAACACAATCTGCTGGGATTCCTTACAAAGAACGCTTTTAACTGATTGGAACGTTTGTTTTGGAAGGCAACTATGTTGTTTGAATACTTATATAACCTTGTTTTTAAAAATCACGCGTACTTTTTCTGCTCGTGGTTTTCCTCCTATGTTTCTAAAAGCCTAGTTCTAGCCAAAGTTTTTGGACTGGAGAAAATGTATCCTCCAGTCAGGAAACTCTTAAGCAATGAGCATGTGATGTTTCTCTGAGCACTTGGCTCAAACCTACATCAGCTCAACCTACAGTAATAAACCTGGCTGATGTTCTTAGTTGGTAAATGGTTATCTAGGAGCTCTTAGGAAAACATCTGCTTAACATCAAGTGAAGTGTTTTTGAGTCACTTTGACGTTTTAGTTATTAAAACATTCTGTCAGACAAAGACTCTGAGAGTCTTGGGGCATCCATTAAAGTAAGTTGACCTGTACCATGGCTCTAACCAGTAAAAAAAAAAAGGTAGGGCAGCTTTGGCAATGATCCAATAAAATCCGACGAGGCTGTATTTCAATTTTAAGGTTGTTGTCATTTTCTGTAAATGTTTTGCATGTAATACTAGGACCCAACATTGTATAATTGTATTGAAATCACTTTTGTTGTAAAGTACCTTGAGATGACATATGTTGTGAATTGGCGGCATATAAATAAACTGAATTGAACTGAATAAAATAAAAAAAACTTATGAACAATCCTAAGCATCATCTTCACAAAAATATACTGAAACAGCAGTGTCTTCAGCCAGAAGCTTCTTCAGGTTCACTGCAACACAGACCACTACAGGAAGTATTTCCTGCCCACAGCCATCAACAACTCCGTACTCCTTACTATGAGCTTTAACAGCTCTTAATGAGACAATTTGTATATCTTTAAAACTAGGCTTAAAACTTTCCTCTTTGACAAAGCTTACAGTTAGAGATAGGTTAATAGGTAGTTAGAGACAGGTTAGACAGGTAGCTAGGAAGAGATAGGTTAATGTTAGTAGTCAGGTAGAGTGTCAAAAGCTAGGAAGAGATATGAAGAGGTAGAGTAGCTACGTAGAGATAGATTAATGTAAGCCAAGTAGAGAGTGTTAGTAGCTATGTCTCCTAGTAGCTAGGAGACAGGTTAATGTTAGTAGCTTTGCTGCTTTAGGCTAGGCTGTTGGAGGACATTATTAGGGTCTGTTCCTACTTTCTCTCCTACTTCTCCCCAACTGCATGATGTGCTGTCAATTCAAGCGCTAACCTGTTTTCTCTTAGTCTCTTCCTACAGTAGGTGCTCCTGAACCGCCCTGCTTGACGACCCTGACTAAGATGGCATTGCAGTGACGGAAAGTTGTCCACGTCCTGCAACAAACTTCTGCATCAGTTGTGTTGTTCTTTCTGTGTCTCTGTTCTGTGTCTCTGTTCTGTATTCTCCAAACCACAGACGGTCTCGGCAGATGACCGCTTGTGATGAGCCTGGTTCTGCCGGAGGTTTCTTCCTGTTAAAAGGGAGTTTTTCCTTTCCACTGTCGCTTCGTGCTTGCTCAGTGTGAGGGATTGCTGAGAATTACACGACGCAATCTTCTGTGGTTCTCTAATTTCTAAATTAAACATTGTATTGTAATAACTCTTCTTGTAAAGCGCCTTGAGATGACATCTGTTGTGAAACGGCGCTATATAAATAAACTGAATTGAATTGAAAAATGAATGTCCCACTGGGATCAATAAATAATTGGATGTCCATTTGAATTTGAATGACAAAGCCAGGTTTAATGTACGCTTGGGATCACTATTCTGATTGAAATCTTAGAGGAGTTGAAAAGGAGGCATCTGCATGCAGTGCAGGACCAAAGAGCAGAGAGAGAAGAAAGAAGTTCAAACCTTCTCTTCCCTCTGTGTCAGTGGGAATGGATCATATCTCAAACTCAATCGTCTCTCTCCCCGGCTTTCTAACCGTAAGGCCAGTTAGAGATTTAAAGAGGAGTAACAAAGGCAAATGAGATTCAGTCAGAGGCCGTATCAGATTGATTGCCATATGCTACTGGAGATCCCCCCAGCATTACCTTTCACAACTGTCTTATACTTGGATGATATGAGTTACAACAACATTTGAGTTACTTTTGGGAAAAATAAAGCATTTTTAAATTGAACTATGTTTATAGCCAAGGTGATCATCTCAGCCTTGGCTACACAACAATGTCTGCAGAGACCCCCATGGATCCTAGTGAGTGGGTACAGTTGACAAAATGTACCTCACACAGGTTTTGTACTGTAGTCTAGGATAAAGTAGAGTGGATCGGGAGGAATGAATTAGAAAATGCAGTAGAGTTTTCTTTGGTTTCAAAGCCTCAGTCTGCCTCATCTGAACATCCCTCATGTTACTGTGACCAAAAATTAAAAAGTATTCAGCTTCAGGAGAAAATCTCCAAATCAGTTTGCAGTCAGTCAAACTTCATAGTGTTTTTAAACCACTCATTTGCTAGTCAGAGGTTTCCAGTTCATGGCAGGCCTTGCTAGTTCCGTTGTTATTCCAGAACATCCAACAGCCTAAAGAGTTAAACTCAAATTAAAACCTTCAATTTCACTTTCATCTTTATTTAATATTATTTTTACTTTTTTTGTTGATTTTGTGACCGCAGATGCCTTCCACCAAAGTGTATAGTACAGAAATGGGGAGAGAGGTATGGGAGAGACATTCAGCCAATTCCTGGGGAGTCATCAGGAGTCAAACCCAAGACAACTGCTTTGAGGACCAAGACTTTCTAATATACAGATGCCGTCGCAACTGCTGCGCCACCCCATATTATTTTTACTTTTAAGATATTTCAATTTTTAAGTCAATTTAAAATTTTACATTAATGCAATTTTAACAATTTGATATGAAAAAATATGTATTTAATATTCTGTAAAAAATATTTTAACTTTAGTAGATAAAAAAAATGAAAATCATGTATGATCTTACCTTTGTAAAGTTAACCTATCCTGCTCCACAAATATCCCCATTACATCTGTAAAAATCATCTTCCCTTACCTCCATTATTTAAAAATCTTCCTTCTTCACTGGATATGTTCCATAAGGATGAGCCTTGTTCTAGATTGCTTTTATTTCAATTGCACATTTTGTATTTTTTCAGCTGTTTACAGTCTTTTTAATAACATAAAAGAGATTCTGTTTCCCACTGTGCCTGTTGGGCTCAGCACTGCCCCCCATCAATGAGGAACCTATATTCTGTCTGTATTCACCCTGCAAATCTTGACTGTGCATTTAAGGCCAATCAGAATGACTAAATAGGTCACACACATTTGTTTAATACATGAGACAGAGTATTGAAGATTAGCATGTGCTGTACATGTGTAATCATCCATTTATATTGGTTGCATATAGAAAGACATAAGCATACGCAAACTAAGGCTGTATCCAGAGTTGCAAAATGATCTAATATTTTAGATGAAATTGTTTCCATTGCTCTAATTAAATTGATAGTACTCTTGCATAGAAAGAAGTCTCTGTGGACTATATCCACTGGTACGTAGAGCTAAAAAGGAAGTGTCGGCAAGCCAAGAGAAAATAGTGGAAAATCGAGTCCAGCTTCCCTGTGAGATCTAAAAATAGAGAATGAACAAGTATTGCTTAGTGTAAATCATTCTTCTCTGAAATCATTTACAGAAACATTAAAACAACTATGAGAAGTTTGAAAGTTGTTTTTCTTTGCTCACGAGTGCCCCCTCTGGCCAAAGGCATAACTGCAGACTAAATGGTGAGCTTGTGCATGAGGCAGATATGCTGTGTTAGAACTCACTCTTGAACGTTTATAAATAACAGCTGAGCCCGTTGTGGACAAATTACAGATTTTCAGCGATGACTTCAACTGACGTAAGATATGTTACTGTTGTGTAAGTTTAGTTAGGGTGTGAGCTGGAGTGTTGCTGCTGCTAAAAGCTGCTCTGTGCTCTGCTGAAGCCACCCTTCAGTAAACTCTCGATCTGCGCAAGCTACACCTGAGTGTGAACACACGTGACGACATTACGCAGGCTGGCCTGGAAAGCAGTCAGGAAATCAGATTTTTCAACCAGAACTTGACTTTATTTGCATCAGATAAGATACAACTAATCCTCCTGAGACAGTAGCCCCAGTAATAAATTTCACTAGTACTTGGAATGACTTTGGAATGACACTAATCTGGAGAAACCATCTGAGTTACATAAATTAAAACTAACAAACCTTCATGAAGTCATTAACCAATTAAGCTCCTCCTCTTCATGCCTCAACAGTTTACCTACAGTTTTTCTTGTGAAGGTTTTCCCTGTCATTGGGCCTAATCTGATTTAAATAATTAACACACCACTCTGATCGGGTGTCTTCCCCCAGGTTTAAAAAAACAGCAATAATTAAACCACTACTAAAGAAGAACAACCTGGACAAGATTTTAAGGCAGAACTATAGGCCATTCTCTTATCTCCCATTCGTCAGCAAGATTATTAAAAAATATGTTTCAATAACGACAATGTTGATGTTTTTCAGTCTAGTTTTCTTGCCCTTGAGACTGCCTTGTCAAAATTTTCAATGACATCTGTACTTTTAGACCTCAGTGCAGCATTTTACACAGTTGATCATGATATGCTATTGAAATGACTGGAGAGCTGGTACTGGACTGTACTCTCTGGTACAGTACTTGGCTGGTTTAAGTGTCTAACCTAGATTATAACAACCAATAATATTAGTTGCCATAACTATGCAGACAATACACAACTTTACATTACAATTTCTCCAGGTGACTATAAGCATATGCAAACCCTAAGCAAATGCGCTGAGCTGAGCTTAATTGATGTGACATAATTTTCTCCAGTGGAAAAGAAAGGAAACTGAAGTAATATTTTTTGGGCCCAAAGAGGAACAATCAAGAGTCAGCACCAAGATTATTATTGTTAATTAAAACTAAGAAAATAATGAAAACTAGAAGTACAAAAAAAACCCCAAACATTTGTGTTAACTGAAGAATAAAAATAAAAACTAGACTTTGCAACAAAATGAAAGCTAACTGAAACTGTAATGAGTGGGCGCAAACTTAAAGAAAACAAACTGAATTAACTGAGATAATTTGACCAATTTCTGTCTCATTTGGTAGGATAAAATCTAGGATTATTGGTCTTGATCACTCCCTGTGCATGGTGTCTGCAAAAAGATGTCTTGTGCTGTTGGTTGCAGAAATCGCTTTGATTAATAACAACAAAATGGGCAAGTTCTGCAGAATTCCTTGGACTCAGCCCCCTGTTAAGGCAAACAAAACATGACGCAAACTATCAGAAATAGTTATAAGATTTTTTTTTAAATCTGAGATTTTATCCAAGAAATGAGAGGAATGGACAAAGAAAAAGAGACATAGAGATGGACTAATAAATACATTTTCTGATACTCTATTTCTAAACCAGGCTGATTGGATGTCAATTAATCATATATTAGTTAAGTAAATTTCAAGTAATAAAAATAGAAAAAAATACTTAGGAACAGACCAATAATTTGTTGTAAGACTAAAAAAAAAGTACTTCTTTTGAGCAAAAAAATTGGACACCACATCCAAGTGTTCTATGACAGCATTGTTTTTTTATATAATTTTCACAGTTTTCCTACTCTCTAATACATGTGGAACCTATTTTTAAGTATAAGTGACTTGTAGCATTGCTAAAATTGTGACATGTAAAGCAAAACTCATCTTCAGTAGATGGAGAGTAAAGCAGCCAGCCCTTTAAATGTACTTATCATTTGCAAGCTTGAGTTTATAATATCTTGAGAGCAGGCATTTCTGTTTTTCATATACTAGTTTCTGAAATAACTCCCAAGAAAAGGAAAGAGTAACATGCATGCTCTAGAAAAGTTCAGTCAGAGAACAATATTTGGTTTTCCTGAAAAATACATCATCTGATGAATCATTTTAGCCAGTTTTTCTACTTCTTCTCATCTTATTTCTAGCTGAAGTTTCAAACTGTGTGGCTGATGAGATTTATTTTTCTCTAACTAATCTGCATTATTGTTGTTATGGAAGTATTTCTGAATAAAGCTGGAATAACACCACATCTTGCAAATATACGGATGTTGTGTTAATAGCAAAGCATACTCATCTGAAAATGTTTGTTATTCTCAAGAGTGCATAACAAATCATGATGGACCAAACTTTTTATTGCAAGAGGTCTAATGGTGTACATTTCAACCCGCTTTCAGATATTTTTCACATGAGAGAAACACTTAATGAAAAACATTAAATCAAGACAAGGATGAAAAGATAAGTCTATTTTGGTAGTAAAGTTCCCCTGATACTCTATTTCTAAGCAGTATACAACTTACATCACCATTCCATGGCAACATGGTCATTACCACTGCGTTCAACACAGAAAATATCTTAGTAATATCAATAATGGCCATCTGAGAACCATTCTCCGAAATTATTTGTAGTTTAAAATTACTTTCAACTGCAATCAGGGAGTAGTAAAAATCAATGAAGGGCAGAATTTGGGATATTGCATTAAATCCCATCTGAGTTGCCTTTGACAGTACATCGCACTCACAAATATTGTAGTACAATCATGTCGGTTAAATATAAAGGCCAAGAGGGTGAAAATTATTGAGCATAGTTTGTCTGTATAATATAAAAAAACAGAAGATGTTCCTCTTCAAAAAGTATATTAGATTCAGATAGTCACAACTAAACTCTTCCACTTTTACCATTGTTGAATGCAATGGTGTTGGTTATATCTACAGGTTGTTTTCAGTTACAGCAACTCTAATTGATATTAGGGTCAGGAGAATGAAAAGAGATTTTAGTGATAAATTCAGATAATTGAAAGAGCTTTATCTTTTTTTCTTACAGGATACAGGACTTAAATCTCCCAAATTCTGAGTCAGCGGTTGTTGGCCAAACCGGCCCAACATAATCATTTACAAAATATGCAGCTCACGGCACACAAGAGAATATTTGAGCATGTTGTATTGTTTTGAAAAACTACTTTTTTTAAACTGCAGCAGCTTGCACTACTCACGAATTGTTAATTGCTGGTGAATGGGCACAGTGTCAAAATTCCCATCTTGAAGTGAGATTGGATTTCAATTAAACACTGTTAAATATGTCTTTTATGTCTTATGATATATACTTTTTATAAAATAGCCTACACAATTATGCCTTTAGCATGAGCATACAGACGTGGACAAAATTATTGGTACCCTTCATTAAATCAAAGCAAAACTCATAATGGTCACAGAAATAACTTTAATCTGACAAAAGTAATAATAAACAAAAATTATATAAATGTTGACCAATGAAAGTCAGACATTGCTTTTCATCCATGCTTCAACTGAATTATTTAAAAAAATAAATGCATGAAACAGGCCTGGACAAAAATGATGGTACCCCTAGAAAAGAATGAAAATAATGTGACCAAAGGGACATGTTAATCCAAGGTATGTCCACTAATCAGCATCCTAGGTGTCTACAATCCTGTAATCACTCAGTGGGCCTATATATAGGACTCCAGGTAGTCACTGTGTTGTTTGGTGACGTGGTGTGTACCACACTCAATATAAACCAGAGGAAGCAAAGGAAAGAGTTGTCTCAGGAGATGAGAAAGAAAATCATAGACAAGCATGTTAACTGTAAAGGCTATAAGACCATCTCCAAGCAGCTAGATGTTTCTGTGACTACAGCTGCACATGTCATTCAGTAATGTACGATCCATGGGACTGTAGCCAACCTCCCTGGACGTGGCTGCAGGAGGAAAATTGATGACAGATCAAAGAGACGGATAATCCAAATGGTAACAAAAGAGCCTAGAAAGACTTCAAAATAGATCCAAGCTGAACTTTATGCTCAAGGAACATCAGTGTCAGATCGGAACATCCTTCGCTGTTTGAGCCAAAGAGGGCTACATGGGAGACGAACAAGGAGAGGACAAATCATTAAAAAAAACAGACTGGAGTATGCCAAACTACATGCTGACGAGCCACAAAGCTTCTGGGAGAATGTCCTGTGGACAGATGAGACAAAAATTTAACTTTTTGCCAAGGCACATCAGCTCTATGTTCACAGACGGAAAAATGAAGCATATCTAGAAAAGAACACGGTCCCTACTGTGAAACATGGGGGAGGCTCGGTTATGTTCTGGGGCTGATTTGCTGCATCTGACACAGGGTGTCTTGAATCTGTGCAGGGTACAATGAAATCTCAAGACTATCAGGGGATTCTAGAGAGAAATGTGCTGGCCAGTGTCAGAAAGCATGGTCTCAGTCGCAGGTCACGGGTCTTACAACAGGAAAATGACCCAAAACACACAGCTAAAAACACCCAAGAAGGGCTAAGAGGAAAACACTGGCCTTCTATGAGCCCTGATCTCAATCCTATTGAGCATCTTTGGAAGGAGCTGAAACATGCTGTCTGGAAAAGGCGCCCTTCAAACCGGAAACAACTAGAACAGTTTGCTCATGAGGAGTGGGCCAAAATACCTGCTGAGAGGTGCAGAAGTCTCATTGACAGTTACAGGAATCATTTGATTGCAGTGATTGCCTCAAAAGGTTGTGCAACCAAATATTAAGTTGTGGGTACCATCATTTTTGTCCAGGCCTGTTTCATGCATTTATTTTTTAAATAATTCCGTTGAAGCATGGATGAAAAGCAATGTCTGACTTTCATTGGTCAACATTTATATAATTTTTATTTATTATTACTTTTGTCAGATTAAAGTTATTTCTGTGACCATTATGAGTTTTTCTTTGATTTAATGAAGGGTACCAACAATTTTGTCCACGTCTGTATATCCATGTAGAATTATGAACTCCAAAAGTGGCACTGTAGGAAACAGAAGGCATAGTTGAAGTCAGGAATACTAGATCAGGCTGATTAATGTATATTGTCAATATAAATTGTATTCATTTTAAATATAAAACTGTGACTAATGATGGAATAAGAGTTTATATTATAAAGAAGATAGTTTAAAGTCAGAGCTACATATGTACATTATGAGCAGACAAACAACTGTGTGTGGATAGATGTGAAGCCAAATGCTACAACATATTTGATACCATTCGCAACAGAAAAATAGACAACCATCTAAAAATAAAATCTAAAAATGTAATTTGTAATTGTGACTAAGTCACATAATGTAAAATATATTTTAAACACCCATATTATCCAATAAAATAATGCTATTAAATATGAAAAGTTATATGTATCTGTATCGGTAACCTAAACAAAGGTACACGATAAAATTACTGGCATAATTTGAAACAAGAAGTACCAGGTGAGAGTCATGGACACTAACCAGTCAGCCAAAGGGACAACTTGGTGGCAGGAAGGAAGTCAATTTGACTAAAATAATTCAAATAATTCGCAACTTATGCTCATTTGTTTTTAATTTTAGGCTTCTTGCAGCGAACTATAGTGTGATGCCTATTTGAAACTTTGAACTATATATTAAAAAAGGTACTGGTTTATTTTTTTTTCAGCCCACTCTGTGTCAGACTGACAGGCAAAAAAGCTATTTTGCCCGAATGGTACAGCCCCCGCCATAATGATACAGCCCAAAGGTTTGGCATAGCATCACCAAAAGGTTTATATTTGACAACCCACGGTGCTGCTGATGATACCTGTACATCCCTTGCTGGTAAGTTTGTCTTTATTAGCTGCCTGGCAGGTGAAGTAGTTGGAGTCTGAGCTTCTGTGCTGAGGCTTGTAAACAGGTGTGTACTGAGTGTAGAGAGAGGCGGGACATTTCCTGGTGACCGCTGAACAGGCCTGCTCTGTGATTGCAGATCGTCCCTTTGGGTGTTGCTTGATTTTTAAATAAACAATGCATCCTGGGACTCATTAGGGCATCTGTTGGATATTGCCGTACTAGACGTAGGGTACTTGTGAGACATGTCTCCCGCACTTTCTGTGTCTGTGCGCTGTCCCCTGCATTTTTCTCAGCAGCTAATATGAGGTAACTTATTTTTCCTACCCGTTTTTAAACACACCTCAAATACACAAGCTAGCAGTAATCAGTTAATCACAGACAGGTGCTGCTAATCAGCAAAGCATGTTAAACAAATAATCAAGTTTCTACAAAAGGCAGCCAACTTTTGACAGTTCTCTCCACACAAGCTTTAAGTTATGTTGCAGATAATGTAGCTAAATGAAGATTAATACACGTCAATATATAATGTTAAGCTAGTTAACAATACTAATGTTGCCTGTTTTACATCGTTTACTAGTCAGTTTATGCTGGGAATAGTCTCAACCCTATTTCATTCATGTGCAGAACGTGTGCTCACTGTTGCTGTCCATATATTTGAAATAAATATGATTCTTTTTAAAAGCAGTATAGTAGGGAGGGTCTGCACGGGTGAAAAGAGAATAAGTGTTGTAGAAAAAATATATTTGGCACAAAAGGGACTTGAGGTAAATGATCACAGTAATTTGACTGCTACTCATCCTTATTCTGGTTTAAAATGTTGTTTTCCTCATTTTCATATCTTTGTTACAATAGAAAAATCAGAAGCAGGGAGGCGACGAGAAAAAAAGATTCATTGGTTGGAGAAACCAGGCAGGAATCAGGACAGTGTTTTACCTGATACTTCAGAATTACTCTCATTCCCACTCCAAAATCTCTTTTGTCTGTTTAATCAGTTTGTTATATGTGCTGGCTTTACATTTACCAGTATAGGTGTAGATGTATGAAGTGTTGAATTAAATAATTATCATAAGTAATTCAATGCATGTTCAAGCAGAGACAAAATGGAGCCAATTTCCAGTTTAACATTTATTTTGAACAGATGAACAAATTGCAGTTTTACAGAGGAATTTTGCCCCCATCGTTCCTCTGTGGTCCAGATTTAAAGAAATCTGAACAATTAACTGATCTTCATTTCACAGCTTTATAGACAACCGGGCCTCTAGGCGTTTCTAATCTCTCCAATCAGAACATTTTCATACAGTGTCTTAGCCATGATTTGCTGTCAGAGAATCCTGGAGTCAGAAGATGGGTCGTCTCTGTTCTGGGTCAAAGGTTCATTATAAAGAATTATGGTTTTATGGCTATCTGCTTCTCTAAAACTTTTCTCCCAGTTTCTTATCTAAACATCCTGCTTTTACAGCTTGCAATAAAACTCACCCCAGAGTTTTATGACTTAAAAGCTTACCTGCATAAACAATAGTGACAGACCCATTTTTACAACCATGCAAACTATATAAACAGTCTTTTACCTTCTGAATAATTAAAGTTTAAACCTTATGCAGATTACCACAATTCCCTCTTTCAATCTTTTTTAAAAATAGATTGATATCTCCTCTGTACGTAAGTGTTTAGAACTTAAGATAAAAACCTGTAAAGCATTTTGAAAATGCAAGAAATCAAATCCAAGAAATTTCATAAATTCACCCTCTTTTGGCATTATACAAAAAAATTTATTTTAACAATTCCCACAAACTAAATTCAAAACCCAAAATGTATAAGAATGTCTTACATGTGAAGAGATAATTAAAGCTGACTTGATACATGTTACTATTGTGGAAGAAGCTTAGAAAATCCATGAACAAATACATTCTTACTATGTTATATTCTGAAATAAATCAAACTTAAAGTGTTAAGAAACCTGTGAAATAGAAAGTATTAAGAACCCTTTCTTTCAGAAACCCTATTAGGCAATATCAACAATTCTGCACTTGTGAATAAAATAGTTAATCAAATAGTTAAACAACCTGTAAAATGCAAAAAATTATTAATAAATGTTCAGTCTTTATATTTGTATTCTGTTCTTCTTTCTTCACTCTCGTTGTACCCCACCATGGCACCTTTCTGCTGCGAGAGCGATGTACAGAGCTGATCAGTGTGGAGGGCTCCTATTTTTTAGTGTTCCAGTTTTACTCCCATGTATACAGTAACCACTCTCTGAAATGCCAATTACTTCATTAATTGAGCATTTCCCCCAATAAACACAAATCCACAACTGGCCCCACTTCCAAATAGCTTCAGCTTCCGTTTCAGCTTGGTCAAAACCTTCTTGGCCCTGTTTAGGTAGATTCCTGCTGATCCTCGACCAGGCTCGACGTTTCCGTGAAGCTGCATTCAGTCCATGTCTATAAAAGAATTGTCTTTTCCAAATCAAATCACAATCAGATGATTACAATAATAATCCCTCTTTAATGGTAAATTACTCCCGTAATTGACCATTCCCAAACACAGCCAATTCATTCAGGTGCAGGAAGATGCGATCTGATGCCATTAAGAAGACCTGGTATGGAATCAAATGATTAATTTAACATTTACTCATTATTTCTAAATTCTTCCTTACAGCTTAACAAAACCCATAGCATGTGTCATAATAGCCAGAAATATATCCCATAAGTACGCAAAACTAACTTAGTTAGCCTGAGTTTTTCACACTTTAGCTGTCAGACCCTGTAAATTTTCCAAGTATACATTAATAAAAACTAAACCTATAAATTTAAAGTGTCCAATTTATCTTCTTTCTCCAAACCTGAGCATGGGACCAGAGCCAGATTTTCCCATCCAGCACCCGACAGGCCTGATCCTACTGGGGCAGCAGCTCTGTGCTCTCCCCATTCTCCTCAGTGCCTGCTGTGGATAAAGCCAAGAACGTTTGTTAATCTCAGCAAATTGTCTCCTGCATTGTTGTGAAAGGCAGTTATGACAAGTTTCCACAGATAAGCAGACCAGACATTTCATCCAGTCCACACAAGCCTTTGGAGTGCGTCAACAATGGAGAAACAGCCATTCACGTCCCATGCCCTAATTTGGCAAATCAACATAATCTTATTTAGTTTTACCAAACATGCCCAGACTTAGTAAATCTATAGTCTGATCACAAATACAATCAAAAGTATAGAAAAACGCAGGTTAACCTCTATCAGTCAGTCTTACCCACTCTGCAAATTCTTCCATCACCCCCACAACTTCCTTCCTGGGCAATACATTTCAGTGTCAGCAGTCTCCAATTCCTTGAGGTGAGAAAAAAATCTGAAAATTAATCAGTAAGATCAGTAGGCTCTATGTTGATGTCCCGCAAAATATGGTGTCTGAAAGCAAACATAACTCTTATGTCATAATGTCGATTCCTCAGATATAAACTGCATTGATACCATTCACTAATTCTTTTCTTCAAAGTTTAGTGGTCTGTTCCCAAAGTAAATAGATAACTAAAATAAAATTAAAAAACAAAAAGGCTGGATTTTTCTGTTAGATATTGCTAAAACACCACTAAAACATTGTAATAACAAAAATAAAGGCAATAACCATCTGCAAAGGTTCTATCCCCTTTTTTCTGTCCCTCTTACAAAAAGTCGCTATGGAAAAGTGGCTCTCCTGGTTTCGCTTCACTGAGGTTGAGACGAATAGCTCATATTGAACTAAACCCCTTTGTAATCAGACTTCACACCACTTTTCCCCGACTCTGTCCCTTTAATCAATTAATAATTTCTGCTAATATAAGTATGCTACTTACATTGAGATAACTGTTGTTGGTGTTGAAAAAGGTTACCTGTGAAGCTTCTCCCATCTGAGCGATTACCAATAACGATCCAGTCTCCACTCCCCATCACTTAGTGTACTGGATCTCTATCAAGCTGGCTCAGACAAAATTATCAAAATTAAAAACATCAAATGTTTAAAACAAAACCAGAGAACAGTACTGACTGATAACACAACATAGTTTACAAAAACAGTCTTCAGTTTGCTATACTTCAAATTCTATCCATATTTCTAAAGAAAAATCCAAGATTTAAATCACTGACAAAACAGCTTCCCTATAAATATTGCCAAGCCTAAAGTACTGTTTTTTCTTTAACACAATCCAATATCAATTCAAAGTACTTTTGCTTATATGATTCCTCTTTAAACAAACCCAAATGTGGTCACTTGCCCAAATATTTTTGATTGTAAATAATGAAAACATTTCATACTTCAAAAACATCTGTCCGATTCTGTGAAGGGAATTGAACATAGTCAAAGTGATTTCTTCAACTAAAAACTCCTCTCAAATTTTTGTAGGATACATAGTAGTCTAATTCCCCTCAGCAGTCAAACAAAACAAAAAAATTCAATAAAGGAGGTTCAAGAGATGAGATTTCTCTAAACAAAAACTAGTCGCAATAAAATAAAAAATAAAAATAAAAAAATAAAAACCAGCATTTTTCTTTTCAGTATCCCCCTTTTCCTCTCAGGCTTCTTTTTTATTTTATTTTCTCCAATGATAAACACCAAATTAAATTGAAGCTCCTAGAAATGTCAAATACATTACCACTGAATCATGTTTTTCTTTAATCCAGCTTCTCAAATTAACATTTTCCAAAGTTCTTATTAATAAGCAGACCGCAATTCAGAAATCTGGGTCAGAATCCAAATCAATACAAATATATAAATTTTGAGAGAGAGAGAGGAAAAAAATAAAAAATAAAAATAAAAATAAGAAAAAATAAAGAAAATAAAATCAAAAATCTAAATAAATTGTCAGTTACAGAGTCCCCACTAATCAAATGGTATATTATGCCATTATTCTATGATCAGAACTGTTCTAAAATGTTTTAGGACATGTAAATTTACTCTCAGCATCAAATAAACTAGCTAACAATCAATAAAGAACATCTGAAAGATTAATCTTAAATTTTAAAACTAAAACCGATTTTTTTCGTCAAAACAAATGTGTATTCAAATATATGGTAAAAATTATTTCAATGTAGCTGGTCCAATCACATTTTGCCTCTACACCATCAGAATAAATGAATTTAGAATTTACTTCTTACTTCTAAATTAAACCATCATTTTCGATCACCGCTGATATTCATTATTTGTTCTTAAATAAATCTACCAAAGACTTTAATTGTTACTTTCAATCCTTAGACCAATTCCAAATTTATCCCCAGTCTGTTAAAAAACAAACTGATGCCTTAAAGATGACTCTGTGTTTTAATGTATTCTTTTTTTTCAAACTCAAACATTCAAATCCCACTAGTTTAGAAAATATCACTATGATAAGTGTTGTTTTGCATGGTAAAAACATTCAATTTATAACGGAATTGAAATGTGCTGGGTTATTTCTTGAGCCCCATTTGAAGTTTGATAACTCCACTAAGCATTTTTGTCCAGAAAATCCTTAAGAATGTTTAATTGTGTAAATAATTTTACACCCATCTCCTTTATGTCTTTCATTCAGAGACTAAGCTATATTTCTAAAGTCTATAGAGCCATCAGGAATAAGCCAAACATAATTTTAGCATAAATGATACTTATTTAATTCACAGAAAAAATTCATTCTCTGTATCATACAACACGGTGCTTATTAAAAATAATTTAAACCAGTTTGTTGCTTTCCAATTAACACCGTTTGCTTTTCGTTAAATTCTTATAATTACTACTTATAGCTTTATCTTTATTTAGGCCAACTTAACAACTCCTGCTTAGATCAATAAAAAAAGCAAAAAATCCACCTATTTAAAGATTCAAAAAATGCATCTTTTATTTTGACTATAAACTCCCTTCTTTTTAATTTTAAAGATGAAATCAAAAATTAAAACTACACCAAGTCAGAATCGACTCATGAGTAACTGTTCTTAGTCATTTGCGTTTAATTGTAACATGCATAATTATCCCAAATAAATTTACATGCTCTCCTCATGGTTTTGCTCTCCTCGTAAAACCAGTTAACCAAATTCAGCATGTACTTCTTAATCTTTAATCTCCGTACCGTAACAGTGCAGTCAAATGTGAAACACCTTAAAAAATTGCCCTTCGTAGAAAATGTGCTAAAACATTGCCTAAGTTATCTTGAGGCCGTTTTACATCCTAATTAACCAGAAAAACTTAACAAAATCCAAATTCGTTTAAGTCTTAACAAGGCAATCGTCTGCAGGAGTCTGTAATCACTTTCTATCCAAAATCAACTTTTAGCTTGCAACACATAGAACATGCAGTTAGCCACCACCGCTAGCTTAGCATAGCAGCCTAGCTCCACGTGCTACCGTTAGCTTTCTTTGTGAAACGAAAGCTAAAACAGTACAAAACGTACGGCGAAAACACTCCAGAAAATCGCAACACACACTTTAAAAAATGACTTACCGCAATACCAGGACTTAATCCGCACAATTTATACCACTTTACCAAACCTTAATTCGGCACGAACAAAAACAATCTCCTGTTCGTCCCCGCGGACTGAAACATATTTTTCCAATTTTAGCCGTCCCGCACAGCAAACACCGATTCTACTACGTCCGTTACAGCCCAAAACCATTAACAAAAAACACAACATTATAAGCGGTGGCTTTTAGACCTTATTAATTATTTTATCGCGGAGGTTTAGACCAGTCTGTTACAAGTTTCGTAGTCCGCTTTGAGAAATTTCCTGGCGCCGGCTTCCAGAAAACCCCTCAAAAGACTCGAACAGATGGCAGAAAACCGCCTATAACCACTAATTTATTTATCAAAACATATAGTCAAAGCTGTTGTATGATAGCCGTGCTATCAAGCAAAAACTAACACAGAATTAGCTCCGCCATAGCATCTAGCGTGGGGCGGCCACCCAGATGGCCTGTCGTAAATGTTTACAACTAATTCTTATAGATATTTAATTACCGTTATCCATCATACACAGTTAGATATTCATTTATCTATTTTAATTTATTTATTATACTCGAGTTCATTATTTATACAATAACATTTTAACACAAAACGCAACATCACCAGCACTTCTCGCCAAGCGCCTGCGTAAAAAACATCTCACACACACATAGTAATACACCCTTGTACAAGCAGAAATTAAAACACTAACCTCATCGGAGCTCACCCAAAAAACAATGCCGGACCATTTTCACAATTCCCGTTCGTGGTGCTCAGCCACGCGTCTGGAAGTATACGCAGCCCCACTCCCAGGTAATTCGATAGACTTAACAGAGGGCAACCCAGGCCCTTCAGTAATCTTTTTCCGTTTGCCAGCCTGGGAGCTCCAAATAGCGTCCTATTCTGGGCAGGGTGGCCAACCCGTCGAGTTCCGATCCGCACCGTGGCTCCAATTTGAGTCGTTGAAGATATCGGTCCATCTTTCCACCGTCCGCTCCGGAGAACAAGCAGCCCGCACCGGGCGCGCAGAGTAAAAAACTCCATCTCCCAGCATGCACCGGTGCTCCTCTACGGAGCGAAAAGAAGAAGTCAATCCTGCCAGAAACAGGAAAACAGACAGACAGCTCCCACACTCCGGGCATGCAATAGTCAATCTGCTCAAAACAAAAAAAACATATTTAACTTGCATGACAACATTACCCAATGTTAGATTAACCAATCAATAGAATTAAAAAACTACGCAACTCTGCGCAAATTGTCAATAGAGCAAATACATGTCCGTTTATTAACTTAAAAAAATAACTGGATTTTGGTCCAAAACTCTGCACACAGTCGAGGTCACCATTTGTTGAATTAAATAATTATCATAAGTAATTCAATGCATGTTCAAGCAGAGACAAAATGGAGCCAATTTCCAGTTTAACATTTATTTTGAACAGATTAACAAATTGCAGTTTTACAGAGGAATTTTTCCCCCGTCGTTCCTCTGTGGTCCAGATTTAAAAAAATCTGAACAAATAACTGATCTTCATTTCACAGCTTTATAGACAACCGGGCCTCTAGGCGTTTCTAATCTCTCCAATCAGAACATTTTCATACAGTGTCTTAGCCATGATTTGCTGTCAGAGAATCCTGGAGTCAGAAGATGGGTCGTCTCTGTTCTGGGTCAAAGGTTCATTATAAAGAATTATGGTTAAATGGCTATCTGCTTCTCTAAAACTTTTCTCCCAGTTTCTTATCTAAACATCCTGCTTTTACAGCTTGCAATAAAACTCACCCCAGAGTTTTATGACTTAAAAGCTTACCTGCATAAACAATAGTGACAGACCCATTTTTACAACCATGCAAACTATATAAACAGTCTTTTACCTTCTGAATAATTAAAGTTTAAACCTTATGCAGATTACCACAGAAGGTAGATATGTTTGAAAACATCCACGGTTGTAATTTGGATCCACACGTCTGTAAATAGAATCTGCACGTTCGTATTTTAAATATGAGCTTGTATTTTGGATGCGTACATCTGTGTATTGCGATGTGAGCAGTTGCACATTAAATCCGAACTTGTACAGCTGAATTTTCACTTGTATCAAATTGGTCAAAGACATGCAAAATAAATTTGAGTGCGTGTAAAATTTTCACCTTTTTTTTGTTGACGTTGGATGTTCTGTACATTCTTTGTAACCCCTACGGTGCAGGCTTGACTCTACTCAGGTGGTTTGACAAACATTCCCAGCTTGAGAGTTGTGTCCAAAAAAACTCACAAAATGGTTTCATTAAGAAGCATTCCACTACTATCAATAGCTGTCTATCAGGACTTTAGGGTAATTTTACCTGATCTATTATCTGATGGAGTAATCTAATGGCCCACTCCTTTCAGCTGCCGTGTCTCATTAAGAAAGTGGTCCTTTAAGGACTTAGCTATGACGTCCAATAACAAGAGATCGACATAAAAGAAGCAGGGATTGCTGTTGTTTCTGTTTGCTATATTGTTAGAAACTGCTTTTACACCAACTCTTCTTATTTTACAAAGCCAATTGTTTGACAGTGTCTGCTGATTTCTACCAGTAGGCATTACTTAACCGCACTTCCCATACAGTGAATCTATGGGGACATTTCTGAGTACGTACCCCAAGACTGGTACTCTGTTGGCTGCTGAAATGACCCTGACAACTGCCCTGTCAGCTTGGCCTGATCTAGTGGATCAGACTAAAGAGCTGAGCCATTAAGTTCCATTGAAACTACCCTGAAGTTCCGACAGTGGCCAAACAATGGGGAAGGATAAAGAATGGCAAATTGACCTAATTAGGTGTCAGTGTTCTGATTACAACTTTTAAGGCTTATACTTCCAATTCATGTTTAGAACTAAAGAAATCTTTTCAACGATAGGGCAAATACCTTCAAGAAACAAGAGGTCCAGTTAACTTTAATTTAAGCACGTAAGTAGGAGTTTCTTTCTTTCTTGTTTGTAGAACTTTTGATCTGAAACCAATAAACAGTAAGTTCCTCTTTTTGCAACCTTTCAAAAGAAAACATTTAGTGATCTTTACTAAAAATAAGTCTTGAAATTGACACGTTTAAACATAATTCGATTTTCTGGAAAACATCAATGGTAATGTCAGCAGTATCATGAAAAATCTGTTTCATGGAAACATCTGGGTCTTTTTGGCTCTTTTTAATTTCCCCAGCTATTTTAAAACAGCCGTGATGCTGCAGGAAGTGGTGTTTGCTGTTTCACAGGGATCCTGTGCTACGGCTTTGTTTTCCCCTCTTTTGCAGATTCCAGTACTCGTTTCTCAGCGGCTCAGTTTAATAATCTTGCTGTGTGACAACTGTGATTTCCCCCAACACTCTCTCTGTCTCGGCACTTCACTTTGTGACAACATTGCTCCATGACAGTTTCTTCTTGTTCTGATGTCTGTTTCCGCTCTCAGCTTTCACTCTCGCCTTGTAACAGCTTAACCAGTGGCTCCCTGTGAGCCAGAGTGTAATTACAACAGTGTTGCCTCAGTTTTGTCTGACAACAAGACTGCTTTGCAAACAAAGACACTCTTGTTATGTTCAATTGAGGCTTGTGCCTCGCCTCTCTGTGCTCATGTAGTCAATGTTGGGTTTTGTACAGACATTTTTGAGAGACTTCTCTATTTGTGGCTTTGTTGTCTGTCAGTGTTAAGTATGTCAAACTGACAGAAAATGTAGTGAATTTATAAAGCGATTTGAAATGCCAAACACCAAGGTGACAACTTTCTAAGAGGAAAAACAGCTAGAGGTCTTTTAAAGAGTGCTAAAAAGCAATATATATTTACAAAGAATGTTTATTTACTTCCTCACAATGAAGGCGCAATTAAAACATGTACATAAATGTCATTCTCTAAAATAAATCTAAAGCATTCATTGGTTTACTGTTTTAAAACCATTTGTTGGACTGACTTCTCTTAAAATGGTTCCAGTTGTAGCAAAACCACAAAAAATAGCTTTTTAATTTTAACCTTGAATGGCTCATGGTGATTGGTAGAGGTTTCCTATAATATGGAAGAGTCTGATGATGCTTTAGACTTGTTCAGTTCCTGATTCAAGGTGGATGGCTTTTATTGGACTGGTTGTTAACGACTTCCTGTGATTAACACAGAAGTGTTTACTTTCCACAGCGAAGACAGGTTAACAGATGTTTTTATTTCTGGAGTGTATCTTTATTTTTTTTATTAAGCACTACTCCTGTCCAGTCCTTTTATTCTGAAAACAACAATGGGAGATGACCCTGCAGTCTGAGACATAGAAAGAATCAAAGTGAGTATTGTTGAAAAGTGGTAACTGTGAAACTTCTAAGTATCAGACACCACAGCTCCATGATTAAACCATTTTATAAAATGTGTATTAACATTTCAGCTCTATATTTTCATCACCAATTTTCCCTGATCAGAGGCCAAAATACAATATGTTCTGTCAGGTGATCACTTTTCAAGAGTACTGTATGTGATACTTTTTTTTAGTTCCTCTGTCTTAGTTTTTGTCATGATTTTAAAAAAAGTACAAGTCCAAAACAAAACTGTGGTTGCCCCTAGAGACAAAGCACATACAAAGTCCCCAAAACACATGCAGATCTCAAAACACATGCAAAATCAGAAAACCTGCTTAATCAAAACACATGCACATCCCAAAACACTTACAAATCCCAAAACTAGGGATGTAACCATACCACTTTTTTCAAACCGATATACCAATACTTTCATTTGAGTACTTGCCGATACCAATACTTTTACCACACAAAAAAAAATGCAATGAACTGGAAGACAGGTTTTATTTTCTTCTCTGCTTGTTAAAACAAATTATGGTAGATAAGATTGAAAAATTAAATATTAAAAGAAATGAAAACAAAGCTAACATTTCTAGTGTAAAATAAAAAATTTCTGTAAAATTATTGCAACATTTACACATTTAAAGTATTGGTTGTTGCTACTCCAGAACGCTAGGGGCAGTAATGAGCTCTTGCTCACGGTCTCCAAATTGAGGGGCTGCAGCCCTCTAATCCTGATTTTTAAGGACAGTTATGTCATAACGCCGCAATGAAGGCTGTCTAAATTCAAAGACTTTCAAAGAATTTCTCTCAAATATTGTTCACAAATCTGTCTAAATCTGTGATAGTGAGTGCTTCCCCTTTGCTGAGATAATTCAGAAGTGTGCTTAAGACTGGTCACAATAAAAGGCCACTCTGAAATCTTCTTTTTTTTTTCAGCTTCCAGGAATTGTGTACAGATCCTTGCAACATGGGGCAGTGCATTATAATGCTGCAATATGAGGTGATGTTGTGGGATGTATGGCACAACAATGGGCCTCAGGAACCCGTCACGGTATCTCTGTGCATTCAAAATGCCATCAATAAAATGCACCTGTGTTCTTCGTCCATGATGTACGCCTGCCCATACCTTAAGCCCGCTGCCACTATGGGCCACTCAATCTATAACATTGACATCAGAAAACCACTCACCCACATGACGCCACACATGCTGTTTAGCCATCTGCCCTGAACAGCGTAAACCAGGATTAATCTGTGAAGAGAACACCTCTCCAGCGTGCAAGTCGCCATTAAATATGAGCATTTGTCCACTCAAGCTACGACGATGAACTGGGGTCAGGCCAACTTATATAAAGCCAACATCATTTTTTGCATAAAAAAAGGGAAAATTCAATTCCTTTAGGGGTAGTTATTACCTCTTTACTCAGGCAAAATTGGGCCACAGTGCCATAGAGTTTGAGAAATATATATAGTTACACACAGGGTGTGTTTAGCAGGAGGGGGGGGGGGTAATTTGGGTTTGGAATCCATACGCAGTTTATTAAAATCTATGCACAGATTTGGGCATCATGCTGGACCTTTCATTTTTAACTTTAAATTTAATAATTTTAATATATTTAATTTTTTTCAAAAATAATTTTATTTTTCAAATTTTTCTGTCAGCATATGTGCAACAAACCCTGCAGCCAGTGCACACAAACCTGTTGTTATTTTCTATTTTTTAAATCATACACCGTTTACACAACTTATGCTTACGGGATATTTATTAAGCCTCAGATGCCACAGAATCGCATGAGGGCATATAAAATTAGTTTATTTCTTCACATTTCCAAAATCTGTTTTCACTTTAGTAAACATAATATGACTGAAGTGTTTCAAGACTAGACTAAAATTGTTCATTATTTAAAATAAAAATATCATCCTAAAATAAGCCGCCATTGCATCAGTCCAAAACTTAGGTGTACAGTCTGGTAACATGGTATTTCGAACTTGAAAGAAAAATAAGTGATGGGTTAAAGACTTGCCTAAACTAGATCAACTCCTCTTATAAGGAAAATATCATTATTATCATTACTCACATTAGTCTTGAAAGAAACAGCTATTAAGCTAAGGTAAACAGGTCTCAGGGCCTGCTGATATTTGGCCGTGAAGAAAGAAGCTTCCTTGGGTGATGAGAATCTCTTCTTTGCACCGCTCTCCAGAGCAGTGATGCCGGTAATGAGTTACTTAGTAGCGCGTTACTCCTAATATGACCACTCTTTCAGTAACGACTAATCTAACGCGTTACTATTTCCATATAGGTAATCAGATTAAAGTAACTTGTTCAAGCCACTGTGCGTTACTATTTTTGTAATTTTCTTAAGCAAAAATATATATTTGGTCCATGGTGGCAAAAGCATAAGGTAAACAAGCAACAATGGTGGTAAATATGGTTTTACATACCTTCAACAACACTGTTGCCGTCTTTTTCTGTTACAGTTCGAAACAGCTGATTATCTCCTTTACGGTCGCCATGTTTGTTTTGGTCTGAGCCTGTAAGGCTGAGTTTTGTACTCTGTAACTGCCCCCTAGTGGAACTCTCCAGTAGTACATGCCCAAAACACGTCTTGTTGCTTCATAGTTACTGGTGTCAACGTGAGGTTAAAAAGAAAGTATATTTCTGGCTTTAGCCTACTGTTAAAATGTATTTACAATAAAGTGAGTATTGGCAAAAATGGTTATTGTTTCTATGTACAGGCAGTGGGAAGCGCTACTGGCAGCTGCTGAAAATAACTACTAAAGTAACTTGTAATCCAGCTTAGTTAGTTTGAAAATAAAGTAATTAGTAAAGTAACTAAGTTACTTTTGGAAGAAGTAATCAGTAGTCAGTAATCATATTACTTTTTCAAAGTAACTGTGTCAACACTGCTCCAGAGTGATCTGTAAGTGGGCCGGGAAGAGAAGCGTTTGCCAGAGAGCTAAGCTGTAGAAGTCAGCAATCAATGTTTGGTGTTTAGCTTGCTCCTCTGCAATTTCAAGCTTGTAGTCTTCAAAGATCTGAAGGCAAAGGATGGAGGCAAATTATTACCGGTCTGGGTCAAGAGCCAGGTTGTGGTTTAGCAGTGAGTGTTCTATTGGCTCAGTCCAGTTCAGGGGGATGACTGAAGGATCTGGTCGCCGAGTACCTCAGTCAGAAGGTCAGCAACGAAACTTGTTGGCCATGTGTCCTTCTATTAACTCGGGGAGGCCAATTACCCAATGTTGTTTCTTCAACTGTGCCTTTCTAAATCTATACATCCAGCTTCCACCTTAGCTTAGCTATTCCTAATGCTACACACTTCTCTTTTAGGGCTTGAATTTGTTGATCTTGCCGTTCAGTGTGGGATTTAGGTGAATTATTTCGCATGACCGTGCCCTGTAATCTTTGTCTTTATTTTGTCAAGCTTGATTCCAGGGTCGCGAAAAACGTTTTGAAGTCAGCTGCAATGCTAGCTCTGTGCTCTTCTAGCATTTTGGCTATGCTAGTCAGGACCATACTATCATCTGTCGGAGAAACAGCCACATCTGATTCTGTTTCTTTCATTGTAGGCACCTTTCCCCCCTTGGCATTCTTTAAATGTGTTTAGGACTTTAGATGTAAGATCTTTCAGTCTTAATTGATTGGAGTTTTTGAGAAAAATATAGGTTTTTAAAGTAGTTGCTGCAGGAGGCTTAGACAGCGCTGCCTTCACATGCTCACCTTCCGGTTCGGAAGTAAAAAAAGAAAAATGTGAAAAAGAAAGACATAATCAAGGGGCAATGGAAAAACTTTAAGTAAATACTCTAGAACAAAAGATGAAAGGAACTCAAATCTACTAAGTACTGGAAGTCAGAGCAGAGCAAAAGCATGAGAAATCGTAAAAGTAAGGAATGAACTGGAAAAAAAACACTTCAACAAATGCCAAAACACCTCGGTCTGGTGGAGATGGAGGAAAATTATTATCGGTCTGGGTCAAGAGCAATGTTGTGGTTTAGCGGTGAAAGTTCTATGGGCTCAGTAAACTTTACGTCTGGGAGGCCAATTACCTTATCTTACCCTTATCTTGTTTTTGCAACTGCAGCTTTCTAAATCAATAGTCTTAGCTTTCAGTATAGTGCAGGGGCGATTCTGTTTGCAATATGAAATAAATGGCTAGCCTACGTGTTCAAGCTTTAAAATCAGTATTGTCACTGTAGGCTATATTAAACCACTGGTAACGATACAAGGATAGATTCATGGGTACAATATGATGATATTTATTTGCACATGCACATCTCAAAGGTTTACAAACAACATCCTCTTACTGAAACCATTTAAGATTAGAAAGAGTCAGATTCTTTACTACCTAAACCTCAGTCTATCTTTAAAACAAGTAGTTCAGGAAAGCAAAGTAACTAACATAAACAAAAAAAATAAAGTATAATTCTTTGATATTATACAGGATGCTTTCTTCTCAGAAGCTGTTGTGAATTATTAGGCTAACAAACTAAAAAGATCCAACATGCACATACCCCTTTCATTTACAAGCTGTGTGGAGCACAAAATAACTGCATACATTTGATAGAACTACATAGACTAAAAAGGCATTAAACAAGGTTTAACCTGGAAAATGTTATAAAACAAAGCTGGTAATACAAAGCCTTCATAATAACTTTTGGTGATAATTTGTTTATAATGTAGCCTATTATAATCTACACAGATTCAGAGGCTACTCTGTGTAGATTATTATAGGCTGCATTATAGGAAATTATCACTTCTAGGCTACATTGCAAATGCAGCAAAAGTATTTAAGTTTGCCATTATACCATTGATCAAATCACAGCATTAGCTATTTGTTACACAGTGGGACATTTTTGTATTTATTTTTGCATGATTTGTTTGTGGATTTACTTTGTTTTTGTTTGGATTTGTTTTCCCTTTGTGAATCCCAAAAACGGCAAACCTGAACTTATCTTGATGAGTGAGGGAGAGTAACGCAGCAATCCGCTGATTTGTTGCAGGTGCGCAAAAACGGAGTAGGCTGTACATAAGAAGAGCGTAGCAGGACGCCAATGAGGGAACCCACTCGCGAACACCACAAGCGATGGTGCACACGGCTCCAGCAGAAATTGGAAGGGGCAGGCAGACAGCTCAAGTCAGATGATCAGGGAAGAGGAAGGCCTCTGCCATCGCCTGTGAGTACTGTTTCACCCCAGAAGCAAGTGAGGATCCCTAGAAGATTTTCGCTATGCGCAGTATGAATTGTGCGTGCATGCGTGAATATTGGTGCCAGCATCTTGTATTTTCAGTTGGCTTCGGCTGAAGAGGGGAGGGGCACATTGAGGATCTGTTTGATGGGAAGAACTTGTCAGAAGTCTTTTGGAGAACGACCTGGATTGGTACGTAGATCCGGACATAAATCCCGCCTCATCTATGGATTTTTGACTTGTCTGCTCCCCCTTGTATCAAAAAGCCACTAGCTTTTGACCATATCGGTCACATACCATCATAAATGTTAGTTACTATTAATGCGGACAGTTATCATACCTCCCTTGTCCTCCTCATCTCTCCTCTCTGTTCCTCTCCCTCTGCTTCTGTTCAGAAACGGGGGACGGCTTACTCTGTGCTCAGTGATCTGACAAGCTCCAGCAGTTTCCATTGTGTACTGAATGTGTTTCTGTGTACGAAACACTCAGAAGAATCATGTGAACACTTTTCATTGGTTGTTGCGTTCAATCTTACCCAGCTACAGAGGTGCTATTTCCTGATTGGCTATGGTGGCCCCTTTTATTCCTTTTGATTTTTATTGGCTGGTAAGTGACAGGCTTGAGTTATACAGGCACGGAGATGCGCTCATGAATGCCATTTCCACCGAGTAAATAAGGCTTAGTAACGCCCCTGGCTTAGTGTAGTTATTTACTAATACTACACACCTCTCCTGCAAGGCTTGAATTTATTGATGTTGCAGTTCAACGTCGGATTCAAGTGAGTTCATTCGCTGACGATGCTCTGTAAACCTTGTCTTGATTTTGTTGTCTTGATTCAAGGGTCGTGAATTATGTTTTGAAGTTGGCTGCAATGCTAGCTCAGCGTTCTTCTAACATGTTAGCTATGCTAGTCAGCACAGTGCTATCATCTGTTGGCGAAGCGGCCGCGTCTGATTCGGTTTCTCTTGTTATAGGCAATGTAAGTTATAAGCTCATTCAGTCTTAGTTGGGTGGAGTTTTTGAGAAAAATATAGGTTTTTAAAGTTGCTGCTGTGGGAGGCTGAGATGATGCTGCCTCCACAGGCTCACCCAACCAGAAGTCAAAAAAGCAAAATGTGACAAAGAAAGACGAAAATGGAAAAACATTAAAGTAAATAGAACAAAAGATAAAAGGAACTCAGATCAACAGATATTTTTTTTTCTAAGCACTGGAAGACAGAGCTGAACAAAAGCATGATAAATCTTAACAGGAATGAACTGAAAAGAACAGTTCAGTGACACAGCTAAACATAAAAATAAGGGCATAATGATTATGATGGCTTAAGTTTACTTTCAACAATTTATCTTCACCTCATACACTTGCCTAAATGTGATTGACTGAGTCTGTATTTGTTGTTCAAAGTAACCAAAAAAAACGATCAATTATGGTGCTTACAAAGAGGTATGTAATGGAATTAAAAGAGAACAGTTTGTCGTGTTTTCCGGAATCTATATCACCCAGGCTGAATAATCGTTGATTCCTCGGTAAGTTCCCGACATGGGCGTGGTAGCAGGGGGAAAGTGGACCTGACTACTGAGGGCCCAAGATGGGAGAGGGACCCGTGAAAATTATTTTTTTTCTTCTATGTTTTATTTTGAAATTATTAGATCCTCTAATTAATTGGTGTCATTTTATTTCATTATATCGTTGTTACCAACTGCAAATGGGAGAATTAGAACTAACTTTATGTCAATGTCAGTTCTCCACATATTAGGAGTCCCCCTCTTGGAGGCACAAAATGGTTTATTTGTCTGGACAGCGACCGTTAACATCACCAAGCCCAGGAGTATTGCCAACGACTTTTAAGACCCCCTTAACAACTTTTTTTTTCCAAAAACGTGCAAAGCAACAAATCTAGGGACATTTCTGACTGAACTTACCTACTTTCTGTGAAACTTTGTTGCTGATATTCCCTCCCGATATTCACAAACACCTATGTTTTATCTTTAAAATTAACTGCAAATTAAAAAAAAGAATTCTGCAGGTTTATAATACCAATCTGTCTTTTATGAGCCACATAAACATTATTCTCCACTATGCAGAAGTTTGCCTATAACTACGTTGCATCTGAACCCCTGTGGTGCTTACAAGAAATGTTGGAAATGTACGGTGCATTCAAAAACGTAGGACATTTAAGACTTTTAAGAAAAAACACTAAACTTAAGCCATAAACTTCAGTTTACGTTTTTTTGGCGAGTAATGATCAATGGATACTAAATATGCTCTAATAATTTTTTTTTTACATACTAAGAAATAAAAAATTATATTCTCTACATTAATGTTGTCTTCTTAAGATATATAAGCAATTTTTTTAGAGCTAGAAATTTAGTCTAGAATGTCCTGAATATCCATTTGTAAATTTTATTACTAGTTCCCTTCTCTCAACAGTATGCTTCAGGCAAAGTATTATAACATAATAATATAACATAACACAATGACATCACCAATATGTAAATTTGCATGTGACATCATTCATTTGACAACATCCATCGACTTTCTAGGTCAAATTCACTGGCGCCCAGATCAGCAAGATTAGAATAAATTTAATGGAAGTCATCATGCTGCCCAAAAAGAACAATCAGGGCATCAAAAGAAGAGAGCGAAGAAAACAAAAGAAGGCAGAATGAGGGGAGAATGAGAGGTGAACTAGTTTGCTTGTTGTTATGCAAACTCCTATTAAATTTAACGTGTGTAGCCTCCACATGTGAAATCTTTAGTTTAGCCAGCTGCCAACCAAGCTTTGTGACCAAGCATAAAGAAACCTAAACTATGGGCCAGCTAATGTTTAGTTCTCGACTTCATAGACCTGAATCACCACTGTTGAGTTGTATTAGGCTATGTTAGCCAATGGAATTAGCCTCCTAGTAGGGCCAACATTTGCTAACTAATAACCATGAGACTAATAACCATAACACTTAATGTTAAGTTAAGTAATGTTAAGTATATGTGAGAACAACTTGGCGAAATGCATCAATTCAGTGGGTGAATGACATAAATACTCATCAATACATTCAGGTCTGATTGTTGCATAAAACCTTATTTATGCTTTTTTTATTATATATATTTTTTTTAATGCCACCCTAATGGGCCCACTGAGAGTGAGCGTGGACAGGGCCAATAACTTTGTGCTACGCCCTTGTTCATACTGATAGAAGTATTAGTAAAGTTAAAGTTCAGTTTCTAATCATAAATGTTTCCACATGTAAACTAAAGTTGTGAAGGCTTTTGAACTTATCCAATTCATGTTAATGTTTTTCAAATTTGTACATCACAACCGTATTCATTTTCGTATGACTATACTGAGTTCATTGGGAATGAAGAGGAACCAAAGAACAAAAAAAGAATGAAACAAAGTAAAGAATAATGATTGAGAACCACAATAAAAGGAAAATGAAGAAACTAATGGAAGGTGAAGTGAGTCTGGATGAAAAAGTTGAAAAGAAAGGGCAAGACGTAAACTCTACAAAAAGACATAACCACTTTTTCTACCCAGAATGTGCTCCAAGGAAGAAGGATTCATTAGATATTGATCAGAATGCACTGAAGCAGGTATGATAAAATACTCAGTAGAAGAGTGCATTAGTTTGCAATCCAGACATTTTGGGCACTGTGCTGCCAGGCAGTAGTGTAGAGTTTGATTGTACCTTTCAAGATGAAAATTAAATTATATTTCAAGCTGTACATAAACACCACACTTAAGGTGGTGTTTAATCAAACCATCATACTTTTGAGCATGTAGTTGGAATGTAAATAAGTAGAAAACATGAAAAATGTTTTTGCCTTCAAAGTTTAGGACTAAATAATTTGTCATGCAGCTTTGAGATTAATTATCCTTTCGATTCTCTAGAAGGTATATTTATCAACCATCTAAGGATAATTCTTTCCCTAAAATCAAGTTTTCCAATGCACACCAAAACAGATTTCTCAGGGCAACCTGTAATAAACCGTGGTAACCGGCATCACTCACAGAAATATTTTGAGAGACTTAATTTATGATCCACATAAAACAAGAAACAATTGGAAAATGAACCTAAAAGTTCTACGTAATATAGTTCCATTGATGCCTTAGTTTGAAGTTACTGTCACACAATTCTTTTATCACGTGTTGTAACTTAAAATGGGTTTTACGTGGGTCCAGATGTTTATAAATGTAGTGCATTCTGTTTTTATTAAGTGAATCTTCATTAGTCCAGACAGGGTGTATGTAAAGCCCAGCCGAAGCCTAAATTATTCCCAGGCCTGTTGCCATGACTACAGTTATAATTTACATACTTAATTGAATGTCTTCTTTCAAATGATGTACGGTTGGGAGAAAAGTATTTAGACGGCCAACAATTCTGCCAATTCTACCGCTTGAAAAGATGATATTATTCATATATTTATTCATATTTTCAACATGGTAGTGTTTATATGATTATGTCATATTTGAGAAGTAGTCTGTATTCAAGTGATGTAATTCATATTTTAAAAAGACAGCAGCAGATGTTACTGTAAAATTAATAACTCATTTTTATGGGATTCTTCATACAGATTTAAAACACACGATTGTCATTATTTAGTATAATCTTTTTCTTTATATTGTAAGAAAAACCTAATTTTTAGGAGGTTTTGGGCCATTAAAGAATTGACTTGTTTACTGTTAGTGGACATGATATAACAAAAGTAAAACATTTATAGCTAGACTGACAACTCTTTTTTTAAATATTTTTTATACAATTATTATATTTGTATTTTTTTATCCCACGTTTTTTCCCCGATTATTTCTCACCCAATGTTCCCGGGTATGTAGTGCCTCATTTGCATCAAAAGAGCTGGGCAAAAAAAGTCACTACTGCTTACTCTACAATACAATCAAACAAAGCAGTTTTTCTTTTTCAACCAAACCTTTCAAAACTTATTAAAAAAGGTTCTTTGTGTGTGCTTTCATTAATGGCAGATACAAAACCGAACTTGTGTATATGTAATAAAAGCTAGGAGTTGTAAAGAGGCCTGGTGTGAACAGAGCAACATGGTAATGAACTGTATTTGTACCTGTGAATATTAAAGTGTCTTGTTTTAAGTAGGTTGGCATGCATGTGTCATATTGAAGTTATGAAGGTGTACAAAGGCAAAGGAAGCAAAATACTTTATTTAGGATGCTATCTGCAAATTAGTGTTTATATTAGGGAAAAAAGGGGCATTACTCTACTTTGAAATTAATCTGACAAATTTCAATCACTACATGTGTGTGGATGGACAGCAGTTACAAACATTTAATAAAAGGCTGATGAGTCAAATTATTGAGGGTTTGCATAATTCCAGTGTCGACTTCCGTAATTCAGTCTAATGTACTAGATATATTATTGTTTGTATTTTTGGAACACTTATATGTTGTTATCTGGTGTCTCACACATCATTCATATATAGGTTCAGAATTCTTGGACGAGATCACTTGTGAAGGATG
This sequence comes from Apricaphanius iberus, assembly GCA_028564705.1. Taxonomy (NCBI): domain Eukaryota; kingdom Metazoa; phylum Chordata; class Actinopteri; order Cyprinodontiformes; family Aphaniidae; genus Apricaphanius; species Apricaphanius iberus. The sequence goes on along the minus strand of JAPXFQ010001402.1, from coordinate 95,966 downwards.
TTTTTGTTTGGACCTGGGTTCTGTGGTGGGGTCTTTTCCTCATCTCTACTATTTCCTCCTCCCTGCTTGTTTTCCTCTTAATGTTGTCTTCCCAAAAGGTGAGATCCAGTCCAGGACTGCTTAGCCGACCCCCATCGGCATAGTTTCCCCCTCAGTACTGCTTTACCCATCTGCATCCAGTTCTTACCGCAAGCATTTTAAGCTGTTACTCTACTGTGGCATTGTGTCATCTTATGTCATTAAAACAGAAGATACAGGATAGTTTGAAGATATTATTAAATTAGTATTTTGCTTCTTTGAAGTGTAAGAAAATGTGTAACAAGCTGAAAAAAGGGTAGTTTTGTGTCATGACATTTGTGCCATTCTGCTTTCATGTTATCTTTGGAATTCAAGCTATCGCCACATAACAAATATTGTCAGCATGGACAAGCTATTGGCTAGGTAGGGGACCGTATATGAAAAGTAATACTAAAGTAATACTATATTGTCAAAAGGATCACCCATTTGTCACATTCTGTTCAGCCTTGACATTCACTCAAAGTTGTTTAACCAATAATCCTAATTGCTCCAAGTAAGGTCAGGGGAGTACATATGTGCCGTAATGAGTATTACGGTGCTAATGATCGGAATAGAGGTTAAATTCCTTTTGACTCCAAACAGTCAGCTGGAAATTATATAGTTTTGTTTATTACCTCTCTGACAGTAAAGAAAAATAGAACTCGACATACTGTTTGCGTAAGCTTGTATAATAATTATGAGTGTGAGGCATTTAGATTTATTGTACAGGGATGCCTAACGAACTCTATTAATGAAAAAGCCTCAAAAGTATGCAAAAATATGGACATACCTCTCTGCATGTGTGCAGGGAAAATCTGATGTGCTGCTGAGGTTAATGAGGGGTGACGGCATCAGTCTCCAGGTCCCTTTAATAAACCCAGTAACCTCTATCCAGCTGGTTTGTGCCAATAGCTTACTTGAATATTTCCCTGCAACAATATGAGAGCACCTCTGATAAATAAAATGCAGACAGAGGAGCAATGAGGCATGTTTAGGATTAGTTTACATATACTTTATTTAGTACCTGTTTTAAACGTATGCAATTTGTTTGTGGTAAACATTCTATAATTAGATCTTACATTTTTAAAATGTAACCACCATTCCCACCCTCCAAGAGTCCAGAATGAATAGTGGTTGTACTTTACGTTTTTTACCTTTGTGTTTACGTGGTTTTTCTGAGCAAGGTATGGACTCGCACTTGTTAAGATGTAAAGGCAAAAATACCCACTAGTTTACCAGTGAGGGTTTTGCAGGCCTTAATAGTTAACTAGTAGCATGCATATTTCATTGACTAGTAAACTAGTTAAACCTAAAAACACAAACAAGATAACCCTTTTTTTCCACTACTTAACTATTAGAATAATTGAAGTTTCACTAGTTTGCGTGTGTGGCAGTGAAGCAGCTGACTAGTTAACTAGTGCCTGAAAATGCTAATGAGAGGGTGGTTGGAAGACTCCTATCGGGTATCATGAATCCCACCCATTCTAAAATGTAAATGTACTGTTCATGGCCTTGCCATCAGATCCTGATGGGTGCCCTTAGTGGCTAAAGTGATACACTGCTATGAAACAGTGATACAGAAATCAGAGGCTGCGGTATGGCGAATGCCGTTCTAAGACATATTAGAAGACGATGTATAGCAATAGAGCAAGCATATAACCAAGGATGTGCGGGCCCCAGAGAGGTACGCGCTATTGACATCTCCATTGCACATCTCCGCGCCCCTAGAAGGTTCAACTGCCGGTAATACTTTCCATGCAGGACTACTGCATTCAGGTAAGTCGCTCATCTTTTTAAATTCACCTTAAGTAAAAGATAATATGGATCCTAGCCGGGGGCAGGTGCAGAAATAATTTTTGAGGGGTAAGAATCCGTAACCTCTGTTTACTAAACTGTGCACACTGATTACGAATCCGTACCCTCGGTTTATTAAACTGTGACCGTCTTGGACTCCTGTCCGGTTGATAGTGTTCCCTGGTTGTCTTTAAAATATGATGTTGCTTTGAAGGAGTGGTTACAGTGCAGGATCAGTACCTGGAATACTGTGGTTTGAAGCCTGGAGATATCAGAGGGCACTTTAACTTACATTGATTTTTAGGGTTCCAGTAGGAAAGTAGGCTATAAACATGAGCGTTGTTTAAACCGGGGACATTTCCCCAGCATAATTTATAAATTCTAGTTTTGTCCCAACCACATAAAAACCAGATGTGTAATTTTTTTAACAGTGCAAGTCTAACAGCCACTTATGCTCCCATTATTATTTTCATATAATCAATATTCAAACTGCTATTCGACTATCTTAAACAGTTTCTTTATGTGTGAATGTTGTAGCATTCTTTGCCAAGATTAATTTTACATCAGATAAAGACTTGCATTCAAAGTGGGCACTGTATCAACAAGTAACTGGTTAACTCATATCTCTTTAATGCAAGGTGTTTATGCTGCACCCTCTGCTCCATGCATCTGTGCAGATAGATGTGTAGGTTTATCAGAAATTGTTATATTCATCGCTGATTGGAAAACTATTTACATAACATCAGCATTAATCTTCAAATCAATGGGTTTGATACATGCACTATACATGCAACTTGATGCGGTTGCAATTATGAAGTAAAATGTAATAAACAAGTTTTTATTGCAACATAACTTTCATTTTTTAACTTTATTTCTTATGATCTGTATGAATTTTTTGTGCTTTTTTATTTTATTTGTTATATCCACACCAGGAATGTGTGTGTAGTTAATTGATTTGTAATACAATTTTATACCATAACTACCTTTATTTATATTATGAAATAAATAAAACTTGATGTTACAGATCAAGACCCACCCTGGGCCCTTTTAGCCCCTTTTTATTAACCTCCTGGACACGCCCCTACTCAGCAGCACTTAACATTTAGAAATAATGCCTTATTATTCGTTCATAAAACTCATAGGAGTCTCTGTGTCAGAAGAGGGTGAGAAAGTATTTTTCTCACTTTGGTCGCAGCGCAGCAATAAGTCTGATGATTTTAAGCTGTGACATCGTTTTCTACCAGATAAGCGCGGTAGATGCGTTCTTGGGCTAAAAGAGCTGTGGAAAAATATCCACTGCCATCGTGCAGTCGAAATAAAAGGAAGATGTGAGGTCTGTTGAAACATTTTTTTAATCCTTAATTACTGGGAGGATGTAAATAGTAATTGAAACTACAACTTCTGTCAGTCAAATAAAAACTGTTCTGAAAACTTGCGGCTGGCTGCTGCACCATACACGAATCACGAAGGTGACCTGTTTTGGATTAAAAACGGCGAATTTCGCGAACTGGTGATGATTATTTATGACTGGAACGAAAAAACTGTACCCCATAGCACCTTCTTTGGCAAAATGCAAGTGTGACATGTTTTATTATCCATCCCTCCCATAAGAAACAGAGGGTTTATTAAAGGCGATGCCATCAGATATCAGGAGAAATTCGTGAATTTGGTGGCTGCGGCAGTACGCGCACACAGTCAGCTTTTCTCCGTCTCCTAATTAGAATTCTGCGCCGCTAGCTGACTAGTGTGATTTTAGACTTGAACTAGTTTACTAGTATAATTTATGACCTCACTAGTTAACTAGTTGTACAATGGATGCATCAACTAGTTAACTAGTGAGCCTTATGTCATCACCTAGCAGGTATTAAGCCATTTATGGTTCACTAGTTAACTAGTGACATTGACCTACTCCAACTACTTAACTAGTGAGGAGTTATGCCTTCACTAGTAAACTTGTGCACATTTTTGGCTGTCACTAGTTAACTAGTGAGACACAAAAACCTTCAACTAGCTTACTGGTATGCATTTTGGTCTTTACTAGTTGACTAGTGGACATCTCCAGCTGTCACTAGTTAACTAGTGGGAATTTTTTCTGTCACTAGTTAACTAGTGTGCGTATTTTGACCCTCACTAGTTAACTAGTTCACAAAAACATGGCTCACTAGTTGACTAGTGCACAGTAATGGCTTGCATGTTCATGACAATTATGCCTGATATCAAGATATCAGAATAAATGCTCATTCGGCTTTCCATACCTTAGGCTGACTGATATCATACTTTTAAAATTCATGTATACATGTATACATGTGAATACATGAATTAGCTGGAATCGAACCGAACTAGAGTTTCTGAAGCTCGGCTTCTCTATCTGGGTAATGTGATCGAAAATGGGACTACTCTGCAACCAGAGAGGCATACGGCGTCTAAGACAAATGTAAGCAGCCAATCAGTGCATGTTTGCACTAACGCAGAGGGGATGCGTTATGACTGTGAATGTCATGTTTTAACTCCGTCTGCTTCACTCCTGCCAGCCTTAGTTTACCGCCTTAATACGCGCCCCTAGGCTAACACGTAGGGGCGGATGTCGTCATCTATCGTGGGGGGGTCGAACGTACTTAATTTAATAATTCGATTTTTTCTTTGAGATGTAAACTGGAACTCGTCTCTAAGCAGGGGACAAGACCTTAGTCCAATTAGTCCAAAAAGTTTGATTTAGATGTGCTTGTAAATGTACTGACTGACACCCCAGGTAATTGGCAGATACATAGTCAGAAATACGGCATTAAGCCTAGTTTATAGTTCTCTGTCAGCAATTTTGCATCCACATGCAGAAGTATTGACGGAGGCATTCTGCTTGAATACTTCTCCACTGCTGTGTCAGTTTTGCAAAGCAATATTCCCACCAGGACATTAGGGGGTGCAGACCTTTTCTGATTCAGTGACTTCGATGTAGTTTATTTACTTCGACTTGTAAATGTATTTCCACTGTAGCTCGTAGAACACTCTAAAAACGCATGTGGTCTGTGTTGTTTTTTTACACCTCCTCGCAATCCAAATCCCTAAAGGACCATATCAGATAAACTGGTCTTTTAGTGCCCAGAAGCTGCATTGACTACTAAATACATCGAATACAGAGCAATATTCTTGTGAAATTATCTTTGGTTGATGTTGGGCTGACTAATCACTCATCTCTGTTATATTCTACTCTGTTGGTCCTTGTATGAATAATGGACAGCCTTTGCGTTGATTGATAATGGGGCTGTATAAACTAGACTTTAGAAACCCCTATGAGCAAAGTCAAATGCTGGCCAGGGGCCAGAAAAGGCAACATCCAATCTTATCTGAAACTTCTGGCTAAGGATAAGGACCATAAATATATATTTAGATTCTTATTTACGCTGGCGGTAGTGACACCCAGTTATGTCAGTCGGCGGTCACTAAAATAAGTGTTGCTTCAGTGTGTGAGTTTCCCATAACAATGTCAGACCTTGTGATCTTTTTTTGGTCCCCTATATGATCAGATCAGTGGCAACATGTTTAGCTGCATATTGTCATTCCATCATGTCTAGGTGGTGTCCATCCCAGTGGTTCTCAACCTAACTGGGGTTATGGACACCCTGCGTATTTTTGATCAATTCTGAGGACCCCTCAAGTTTAGAAACAGCTGAAACAAATATATGAGCGTTTAGTTTTAATTTAGTTGTAATTTCCAGAACAAAAAACATTAATCAGCAGTTAGGTCCTTGACATATTTAGAGAGTTTCCTGAAAATTGTAACAGAACAGGATTTATATATAATATGGTGCAGCCTCTGAACATTATGAAACAAAATAGAATCAGTAACTTTTTAAATATAATAACAAAACTTGTTACATGTTATTTTTATACAGTTTTTGTTGTTACATATTTCTGAAAATACTGGATACAAATTTTTTTTTATTACATACATATTTCTGAAAGTTACTGTATAAATATACAGTAGTTGAGAAACACTGTTTTAACTCAGTAGTTTCTTTTCTGTTACCAACGCATTAACCCATAGAGGCCAATTCTTCCGCTTGGCCAAAATCGATTGGATTAAAAGTTAACCTAACAAGAAGATCTCATATATTGAAATATAAATTTGACTGAATAGAAAAATAAAAAAGAAAGAAATGTGGGTTAATCAACATAAGATATTTGTCCTTAAAAACTGTGTTAGTAAATTACATGATTTGTGATAAACTGATTTGTTTTGTCTCACAGAAACCTGGTAGCAGCAGAAAGATTGTCAGTATAAATAAGTCATTTCCCTCCAATTACTTAATATTTTACATCCCTACAAGTACTGGGTGGGGTGGAGGAGTTACAGCTGGTTTTTATTCAGATTAACTAATCAATCCTTGAAAAATAATAGCAAGTTATTTTGTTTCATCTACTGGGATGATGCTACCAGTGACTGAACGCTCTTGTTGTTAACTGTAGATTTCTATGTGTAGTCATTCTGACTTTATTACTAGAAATGTTCTTTTTTGAGTGTCTAACAGAGCATGTATGCAGCTGCATGAGCTAGACAGCAGATTCACTGGGATGCAAGTGTTGGGAATTTGTAAAGTAGGTCTATGTATTTTTCTTCTAACACAGAAAGAAAAAAAGGGAACTGAAGGTTTCCAACCTTGGGTTTGAACACAGATGGAGGCAGGGACATGTTCAGGGTTTCATGTTTTTTTTGTTTTTTTAAAAGCAGAACTACACATCTCACCTTAGATAAAGCCTAGCTTGCTTGTTGCTAGCTAGACAGATGATATAAGAGGGTGTCAGTGTGCATCTCACCCGAAAGAAAAATAAGGACTTTGACCTCCTTTTAAGACCGACACTGATCCCGGTGTGATCATCTGCACTGCACTTTAAAAAAAAAAAGACTTTGAAGAGACATTTCATTTTTGCACATCAACACATAAACAGTGAGATAAACAGTGAGATTCAAGATCTCTTGAATATACAGTGCAGACAGAAAACAGAGTGGAAAATTCAAACAGGGAGCAAACATAAAAGAGATGAGGTCAGAAGGACATTGTGATTGCATTCATTTTATACTGTCTCTGGAAAGACGGTAGTAAGCATCTCCATTTAGATTGCTTTCTGTGGCAACCAAGAGGAAGAATAAACATGCACAATGAAAAACGCCCCCACAAAAACATACAAATAGGCACCGGTGTTATCCAACACAAATGATTTTTCTGCAATATGCTCAAAAGCATAAACAAGATATGCAACTGTTAAAAAAAAATAAACAAGAAAAAGCACCACTGCTATTTAGGTTGTAATTTATAACAGAGAAAAATAGATACTTTGACCCTCTGCTACTTTGAATGTCAAAATCTAGTTTAAGAAAATCAGTCCTACCATGTTTGATCTTTTCTCAGTTTTGAGGGTGATATCAAACACAGGATTGCACTGAGCTGCAGATAGAGCAGAAGTTAGTACATCAGTCTTGTTGGTACTAACAACTAATAATGGGTAGAGTTAAAGATATATTTTGGTTTTAATAAAACCTGAAATAGTTTTAAACCTTTTTCTCAATACATTCAAGAACCTACACACTAATGATGATGATGAACGTTATTGTGAAAGACACCCAATTTACATGCCAATTATCATTTGAATTTAGTACCAATCCCTTTAACCCCAAGCAGATAGTTCCTTTATTCTTTCATAATTGCAAGATTGTTTCAGTTGCTATTGTACTGTGTTTCATTCACACAGTAGAAGTCTTTTCCAAGTTAAATTGGCCCTTCCTCTACAAAAATAAAATGAAACTCTGCGTGGTAATTTTCACACAGTTCAACTTTCTCACATTCAGATTTCATCAGAATAGTTTCAGTTGTCAGAAGGTAAAGCAGAAAGTATCCTGTGTGATATAATTTAGTTGAAGGCTTGATTAAATTTCATTGGCAGTATTTATAATCTTAAAGGGAAGAGGGTTGTTCTGCGTTTCTTAAAATTACAGAGTAGCCTTCACAAATTAATTCCATTCCATTTTGCTGAAGTACACCAATTCTTGCAACAAAACATATTCAAGACCTGCTGGTGCAACCCTAATGCTTTCAACCCCTGCAATGTCTGAATGGTACATTCATGTTCCTCAGAACACAAAAGTATATGTTTGTTCCCTTTCTTGGACAGGGTTAAAATTTCTGGTGAAAAGATGCATCCATTAGCAAAGCTAGATGTATGTAAATTGACTTCATAGTTTTAGTAACATATTTTTACATTTTATTTTTAATTTCTTTTTAAACAAAAAATAAACAAATGGATGACTATCGGCTATATTGTGATCAGGTGATGTCAGTAATCTCAAGTCAGTAATGATTGGCTGTCAAGATTAGGGATGAAACAATACCACGTTTTTTAAACCGATACTTGGATTTGAGTACTTGCCGATACCGAGTACCAATACTTCTACCACACCCAAAAAAATGCAATAAATTGGAAGACAGGTTCTATTTTCTTCTTTGCTTGTTACAACAAATCATGGTGAATTAGTTGAATAAAATATTGATAAAAATGACCACAAAACTAACATTTCAGGTGAAAATAAACGTGTGAAATTATTGCAGAGTTTCTGACTTTTTACGTATTGGTTCATGACATTGGTTAACTATGACCAATAAAAGAAAAGAAAAAAAACATGTTGATCGAATGGCTGCTTGTTAACACACATATTGCTTCTGTATGGACAAGAGAAATCCCCTAATCACTGACTCTGTTTCGGACACTAATTCACATTTAAAAATGGCCATAATTCTCAGCACAAGTCTCCCAATTTTACAAAGCTTTTGATTAGTTCATGTCAGTTTTATTATTGTAGGCTGAATCAGCTACACTGAAAGAAAAAGTTATTTCAGTTTACATGATTAAATTGTGTACATCGGTTCCACATAATCAGAATAAGTAAATCTGGAATGATTTACCCTCTTACTCCAAAGTAAAATTAATATGTTGAATTAACATGATATTTTTGGGTTGCCACAACATGAATTTATTAAATAATGTAGTCACATGTTTAAGTCATTTAAAAAAGAATGTTTTCATTTCAACATGCTTGGGACTGTTACTCTTGTTGGATGGTTTTGTCTGACGGAGGTTTTTACTGGGTGTTCTGACGGGATGGAGATGGAAGGAGGAAACCCAGGAGGACGAAGGAGAGGAGATTAGAACCTGTGAGGGAATTCAAGTGAGTAAAGCACTCTAGGTTGCTTCAGGAAATAACTCCTTAGAAACTAAGTTGGCGGTGTTACCATGCTTACAGCGAAGACAATCTGGCGTCAGCATGCAGTTAACTAAACAGGATAAATAATCATTTTAGTAATACAATTCCTTCACTTTCAACCAACGCAAGAAAATTGTGTAAATTCAGTATTGTTAATAATTGCTGAAATTGTACTTAATTAAATCATTGAAATAAGAGTAACATGTATAGATTGTTTAGCATTTACTATATTTGTTTTTGTAAATTCAAAGACCTGCCAGTTTCCATGCTCTTCATTATATTAATACTAATTAAAAATATTCACTCAATACGTAACCCTGCGCCACTCTGGACTTTGCTCCATGCCGGATTTTCCTTCTAACTCTAAGGAGCTTCAAGTTTCCCTGTTATGTGCGGTTGCATCATATTATTATTAGAATTACCTGTTATATTGGTTGCTGCCAGCTCACGCTGCACCGTATGGCAAGCCGTTTCGGTAAAAACTCAATATCCTTATATCCATTGTTGTATATGCCAAATAGCATGCAACTACGTGGAACTAGTTTAACATTTTTCCTACAAGTTTTTAATTTTGCTAAACTAGTTCAGAAATACTATTACTAGCAACTAATGTTTGTGTAGTTGCACATTTGGCACATTAGTACAACTCTGCTTCCCAATGCACCGGCACTTGCGGCCCAAACATCAGACCGGGCCACCATGAAATGTTCCGGTGCTCCAGATTAGCCACTCCGGGCATGTTCTTGATCGATGTTTGTTGTTGTTATTCAGTTGATACACTAAAGATTTTGTTGTAAGCATTTTTAAAATCTTCCTCTATGTGCCCCTTTTTTCACTTTGAACACCTGCCACTTAAAGGTCTCTGCACGGCCCTTCATGGCACCAGAGCTGGGCCAAACATGAACACTTCCACATCTTCTTATTCCAGAAACCCTTCTGCCTTACGTAAAACAATATTCATCTGTTATTTTTTTCTTTTATTAAGTAGTGGACTCATCTTGGTGTCATGGAGGAGGTAGATGTTCACAAAGTTCATATTACGTATGCCTGCTTTGCAACTTCATGGTAAAACAAAACAAGCCATGGGAAGAAGGAGAGGGAGTAGGGCAGTAACCCCTTCTCACCATAGAAAGGCAGCAGTGTGCCATCTGGTTTGCAATCTGCCTGAAATGTATTAGATGAAGACTGAGTGTAGGACATGGTCGCTGCCAGAGTGAGTTATGAGGAGGAGAGGAGAATTTGCAATCGAAGAGTGAGTGTGCATCGTCAGGTGTCACAGAGAATGAATCAACTAATAAACTCCTTTAAAATGTTATCCATCACTCATCTCACTGTTAGTGTTATGATGAAAACATTGCTCTTAAAAGATATTGCAAAAAAACCATAAGAGCTAGTCTTTTCAATGGCTGTTTGAGGTGAATGGCTCCCCTATTAGTCCATAAGTTCCATCACTACTTGAATACCTTAGAATGTTGCTCCACCTCACTCTCAGTGGTTGCAGCTTAAAATTTGCTAAACAATTTAACCACTAAAAAAACACCACAAAATGTCTGAAAAAAGCATTAAAGGTGGAAGGTAGACAAAATTTCATCTCAACATTTAGGATCTCAGCAAACTAAATGTCTGAGGTTTAAACAGACCAAAACTCCTTTGATATGCTAGGTACCGACCATTTGAATTTGAAGTGATGCAACCTTTAGTATTTTTACCCCCCTTGGTTGGGAATAAAGGTGTCAGTGTCCTCATTTAATCCTCACCAGTATTTTTATTCTTTGTCACATTTTCACATCACTGTCTGCAAGACCTTATAGGGAAAATAATGCTCCTTGTTCTAAGTTTTGAATATTTCCCTGACCTGTTGTAGAATAATGTCATATTGCAGTGGGCTTTCAGAATCGGTCAAGTACATGTAATAAACCTGTTGCTGATAACTCCATAAAACCTAACTTTAACAAACTCTTAACTATCCCTTTACCTGATTGTCAAAGCGTAGATGTGCGTATTCCTTTACTTTCATAAATTATGGACATCAGTCATTTATGACTTTGATTTTGAAAATGTTCATTTGCGCTGCATCAGGTCTGAAGTAAAGCAAAGGAAATACATCAGAGAAGAACATGCGGGGGGAAATGAAGAAGAGGAGGATTAGGAGGAATGCAATGATGCAACTACCCAAGTGTGGTTTTACCTGAATGCATCCAAACTCACTAACACCACAAATGGTTCACTGTATAAAAGTCTCAGTGCCACAAGAAATGTATTCACTTTCTTAGGTGCTTGTATACAACAGGATCACTTTTCAATTAGCTTAGCAAATGATGTGCACGAACAAATGGACACACATATATTAACATGCTGACACTGAGCAGCCTAAATAGAGCGCAAGGCTGTTTGTATGAAAATAAAGCATATCTGTTGACAATATAAACAACAGATTCTCCAGAACAAATGACTTCCTGTAAACAAACCCTGAATTTCACAGAGACGATGTAACAATGAAGCAATCAAGCAAAACACACAAATGCACTGACTTATTTAGAATTGGTTTCTGTCGGGCTTTTTATAGGCAGCTCCTTCATCTCAGCATTCGTTAAAGAACCTTCATTAATGCAGTCAAAGAAACGTAGCTAAATATTCCTTCCTAATCTCCAACACACAGTCATATAAAGTTAAATTACCATGCGGCACACGTCCAACACCCTTGCTTATTCTTTATTGATTAATTTGTTAACCTCCTGCAATTCCCAAGAATGGACAAAACTCTGTATTTGTAAAATTCGTTGTCTGTTCCTCAAAGCTCTCTGGTCTACACTTGACCAATGACTGCTGGAGGGTGCTTAGTAGAACCAACCCTGGGCAGCACAGAGAAACACAACCATTGATTTACACACCTATACTTAGAGTGGAAGGAAACTTATGGATGGATACTTAGAAAGTAGAGGGTAGCTTAGATATTATCATAAATATGCCTACATACAAGCGCATATGTATACTATAACATAAGAAAACTGCAAATTGTATACATTATCAAAGCTAATCTTAAAACCTATATGTTTAAATGGGTTCTTTCCATGTGGGTTAGGCTAATCCATTGGAGGAAATGCAATAGACTAGAGTTATTTTTTTAAATAATATCAGTTTTGAGAAATTATGACATTCATTTAGTAGGACAAAAATTAAAAAACAAAAACAAAAGACTAATGTTCGTCTTACCAAAAGAAAATGAGAAATCATATACAACTAAAACAAAATGAGCCTAATCAACACCCCCCGATGAAGGTTTGTGACGGTTCCCATGAAGGTTTCCATGAAGGTTCCCGGTTCCAGTCATCATCCACGAAACTACTTCTTTCAATTACAATTAACCTTTCAAAATCTGCTTCAGTGTCTGGGTTGTGTGTAGGTCCTTAACATGGCCCAATCAAATGCAATGTTCCCAAACTCCCTTAAAGCATAAGAAACATAACTCTTGTAGAGGTGGGTGTTAAAGCTCTTTTGGTAGGTTACCTCTGCCACACAAGTTCAGCATCAACCTTTGACCTTTGTGTCTCATATACTTTTTCTCATTTTGTGTTTGAATGTGAATGTTAACTCTGGAAATCCCATGCCTAGCACAGAAATTCCCCAACAAAGTACTATACTCAAATTCAAATGGGGAGTCCATTACTCCTAATCCCACAATTGCAAATTAGAATTCCCCTCCAGCACCCCTCCCAGGACATGATCAAGGCTCTGCAAGAAGGTCAAGCAATTGGCATTCTTAGGGCTGTTCAGTGCAGGAGCACAGACAGCGTTAAGAACTCCCCCGGAGGCTTTCCTTTATCTTCTGACCTATAAACATGTAAGTCACGACATCACCACCAAAAATAGCGGTTTTGAAATGTTATGCTAATTTTGATTCCATGTGATTTAATTGATTTTAATCACCTGTCATAAATTACTCATGTGAAAAGTTTGTCATTAAGAAGCCTAGGAGAGCAGATGCATGGTTATTAATAATTAAAAATAAAAACAGCCATGAGATGAGGTGAAGAATGTGCAGTCTCATTTTTTTTTTCTCACACACTGTCAACACCTTAGCTTATAAATAGGAGATTTTTCCTGTGAGCCAGTTCGATTTTTACCCAACATTGTACCACCTTGATGATTTAGGGGAACCTTCAAAGAGACAAATTTAAAGTATCTCAGAGCTTGCAATGGAGAGGGAGAGATTGGAATGAATTTGTATCACTCTGCGTTTTGGCCTTTCACTTAAAATTGTGTGGATCTTGCCGTGCCGATAAGGATCACTCATTATGTGGCGAGTTAGTTCTTTGGGGAGCCTCGTCACGAACTCATAGCCACATCACACCGAGCACCTCATCGGTATTCATGGGTGGTTTGCAACCCGTCCCCGCCCCCCCTCTGAATTACGGTAGGTGAAGGGAGATGAATGAAAACACACAAACCTACCCACACACATTTTACATATACTCTGCCCGTCTGAAATTGGAAATAGAACTTGGGGTGCTGTCTGAATCTCACCCACTTTATTTACATTTAGAGCTTGAACAACTATTCCTTTTTGTTTCCAATTTGATTGCTTTCCTATTTCTATAATCAATGTACACCTGAGGTTGCTTCTTGATGAATTCCACTTGGTAAAAGGTAAAAATGTAATCATTTGCTAAATAACATTTGTGGTAGAGGCAACCAAGGCATCTGAGGTGGATGATGAAAAGCAGCTTAAATACAGTTTTTCATAACCATTCTCACAGTCTTGAAGGTAAAAGACTGAAGACATTATGAAAAGTGGGGTTCATAATTATTCTGTTTTGTAACAATTTTGAGTATCTTGAAGTGAAATATTTAACAAATGGCACAGATTATTTAAAACAACGAAGCACTGTGACAAGGAACCAGAGGTAGAACTATGTCATTAAATGTTGAAAGCTCCAGACACTGTTGGGCTTCTGTAACTTAGACACCTCTTCTTATTGCATGGATGACTGAGACAGCAAACTGTGGATTGGTAGGCTGGGGCTTTGCTCTCAACTTGAAGAAAAGGGGAAGAAGAATGGTTTTAAAATGGGTTCCAACTGTAGAAGGATCAAACTTCTTAATATGCCTGTCAAATTTGAACTTCTGTTGTAGTCTCTCATGTTGAAAAGAGCACTGATACAAAAAGCTGAGAAGAGATGTGTTTTCTGTTCAGTTTTCTTTATTTTGAATTGGTCTCTTGGCACTTTAACATAAAAAAAGTAATTCAAAGTCCAATTCAATTCAGTTTATTTATATAGCGCCGTTTCACAACAGATGTAATCTCAAGGCACTTTACAAGAAGAGTTATTACAATACAATGTTTAATGTAGAAATTAGAGAACCACAGAAGATTGAGTCGTGTAATTCTCAGCAATCCCTCACACTGAGCAAGCATGAAGTGACAGTGGAAAGGAAAAACTCCCTTTTAACAGGAAGAAACCACAGGCAGAACCAGGCTAAGCACAAGCGGTCATCTGCCGAGACCGTCTGTGGTTCCAAATAATATTGCTCACCCAGCCACTGGCTTCTTCTTTTTTGCATGAGGCTAAAACCATCAAAAAGCCAGTTACTGGTCTGATCAACGATTAGCAAGCAACAGCAACTGAGAGGCTGAGAATCAATTGAAAAAGAGACGACTTGTGTCAGCTTTGGAGAGATAATGACTAACATGCCAAGGCTAGTCATCCACTGGGTAACTGACTCTCTTTACTGTCCGGTAGCATGAATAGCCTTGCGTTATAGTTTGGAGGGACTAACAACTAGCACACCTAGGCTAGTTAGCCGATTTATTAAACACGGATTAAAAAAAGTAAACTTTAAGGAAAGTGGTTGATGTACAAAATGTATAACCAAAATGGTCTGATAGGTGTTTCTTTGATAGAAAGCAAAAAATATTAAACATACATTATTTATAAACATTAATGATAACTGTGCCATCTACCAGTAAATAACAATAACGAAGCTAGCACCGTGGCTAATAACAAAAACATACTATAATAGTAGTAGGTTGTTGGCTTTAGAATAATATTGTGCAAACCATCTATTAAAGCGGGTGACCAGCCTAGGCATGTGTCACTAGCTTCTCAAATGCCAATGAAAGTGAGTGGTCTTCTTTTCAGTTGCCTCTTAGTTACTGGTGCTTTCTTCATTGGATATTCGAGCTAAGATAAGAAGCTCCATGTATGCATTTCAAATATGTATTATCTATTTAAACAGTTCTTCAGTGAGGTTAGCAAGTAAAATAGTGGTTAAAATTACATCTAACAACCGTCATGGCTGGAGGAGTCTGCTTCTCAGTTTTAAAGCAAAATATATCAGCAGTATAAATGTTCGTTATTATAGGATCATTGCTCAATCAGATATCCTGCTGAAATGTATTTGTGTAGGTCACTGAACTCCTAACTGTGATCCTGACCTTCTTGTGGTGCAGAGAGAGCCAAAAAAAATCTCCTACGCTTTACTGGTGAGTGGTAATGAGAAAGGCATTGATGAATAGAAAAAACATATCAAGACTATGCTAGAGTTTGCCAAAAGGCATGTTATAAAACTCCGTAGTCAAGTCGAAGAAACCATGAAACCAAAATTATGTTTTGTGGCAATCAGACAGGAAACTATGTTTGGCAGACACCAAACACTGCTCATCACCACAAACCCACCATCCCGACTGAAGCATGGTGTTGGCAACATCATGCTTTGGGGATGCTACTTAGCAACAGGCCCTGAGAGGCTTGTAAAGGTAGAAGGTAAAATGAATGCAGTAAAATATAGAGAAATCCTGAAGGACTATTTGCTTCTATCTGCAAGAGAACTACAGCATCAGAGAGCATTTAGTTTCCAGCAAGACAATAATCTGGAGCATCCAGCATCAAGTCAAAGCACAAACCTCAGTCCAATAGATAATTTTGGCAGGACTATAGCACCAGATCCACATGCAACCTGACAGAGCTGAAAAAAGGACAGGTAGAATGGAGGAAAACTGCAGCACTCTAATGTGCAGCCTGATTTAGACATTTAAGCAAACACTCTGTGTTGTGATTGTAGAAAGAGGTGGATCTATTAAAAACTGACTTGAAGGGAGTCAAAAATGTATGCAATCACTTATTTTGACTTATGTTACATATTTCCTGCTAATTTCATATAATTGTAGAAATCTGTCTTCACTCTGATATTACATGTTTGTTTGTTTTTTAAAGAACAGCAATTTTGCCAATCATAATTGATTTGCAAAAGCCATAAGAAGGGTAAAAAACAAGGGGGTAATCATTTTTTTCATGCTCTGTATAGCCGTAAGGGTTTACACTTTAACAGGTGAACTATTTGCAAAATCTTCTCACTCTTTATATTTAAATTAGTTTGATATCAACAATAATTTGAATCACTTATTGGGCTAATAAGTTAACTAACCATGAGTTTTTAAAAATAAATTGATTCACAGTTTCCATGATGTCTAAACACCTTAGAAAATTAGTTTCTCATTATGGTTTTCAGACTGTCATTGATTCAAAGATTGAAAAAAATTATCACCTTTACTGCTACACTATTATGGTATGATAACAAAAAAAAGACTAAGTTCCTGCAAAATAGCTGGGTTACCAGTGAGCTTCAGCTCCCTCATTAAGTTTTCTATTGGATTAAGGTCCGGAGACTGACTAGGTCACTCCATGACTCCTTTGTTCCCTTTGTTGTATGTTTTGGGTTATTCTCAAGCTAGAACACAACCCATTTTCAGTTTCCTGGCAGAAGGAAGGAGGTTGTTGCTTAGGATTTTATGATACATGGCTCCGTCCATTTTACCGTTGATTGTTTTGGATTGAGGTCTTGAGACTGGCTACCTCATTCCTTGAAATGCTTTTTATGTAGCCATTCATTTGTTGCCAGAGTGGTGTGTTTGGAAGCATAGTCATGCTGGAAGATCCAGCCAGGTCTCATCTTCAATTAGAGCTGAAGAATTCTTGCCAGTTTGGGCTTAGTTTCTATCATTGTTGATGGTCTCCTGTTAGGCTCGGGCTTTAGCGGACAGCTGATCATGTCATTAGGGCAATAATTTTTTAATAAAATGCTGCAGTGGGCCACTAACATTATTCCAAATCTACCTGTCAAGATGTTGCATGCAAACCATGCGTCATGTTTTGAAAGACCCACTCCTCTCATATCAAAACAGAAAACATGCTCCGACTGCTGCGCTGCGCTCTCACAGAAAACGCTGAAGTGTAAATGCACTATTATCCCAAGTTTCAAGTTGCAGATGTCTCCTGCATTTATATAGCAGCTCCCTGATACCCACACGTCAGATTAAAATCTCCTGAAATCTAGAGGAAGCGGTCAAGAGCACACACAGAAACGGACGCAGCGGTTAAAGCTTCATATAGATGCAGACTAAAAGAAAAAAGATTGCCTTTAAATTATTCCTATGCATTTATCATTTTAAGCTTCAGATAACAGGTCTATTTGACCGGAGTTTCAAAAATTTCTCCAGTAAATTGAACGTTGTGTGGTGCCAGTCTTTTCTAGTGGAAAAATGTCGGGCTTAATCAGGTTGAGGCTTTAATTAGCTTTCAATCAAGATATACTCTTCAGGCTTTACTCTCTCGGTCTCGGGTTGACAACTTTGAAGGCCCGATTTCAGCTATATCTTCAATGCTGTTACTGATGGAAGGAGGTTTTCGCCCAAAATTTCATGATACACTGCCCCATTCATCTTTTCCTTAATACGGATAAGTTGTCCTGTCCCTGTGTTCTTGGGATGCAGCTCAGCATTCTTCCCACTCCAAACACCTTGTGTCAGGAAGTCATCAACCTCATTCTGATCCACCTGTTTTACTTCTCACCTGCGTTTTCATTGGCTGAACTTCCGCGTTTTTAGAAGCCCTCACTCACTTCCTCCTTTTTCGGTCATCTGGTCCGCCTGTCTGGAACTCCTTCGCCAACATTGACTCCACGCCAGTTGAGGTAATCTCAGACTGACCCTGTCTGTTCCTCGCCCATCTCATGCAACCAGTCTTCTCCTTCTGCTCTATCCAGGTTCTGCCACTGTTAGTTTGCCATCCTGTCTAAATAAAACCATCAGAACTGCTAAAAGTCTCTGCGTAGTTCTGACAGGATGACCAAACCCTCATCTAAAGCAGCAGCAGACCTGGAGGCTGTCAGAGCTTTTTCTAGAGGAAAACTCAGGTGTGTGACTTTTGAATAATGTCGGGCTGTAATCGTGGGCTTTAATAAGCTGTCGATCAAAATATACTCTTAGGGCTCAGGCTGAACCCTATCGGTTTTGGGTTGGGTCGGGCCCAACTTTTAAGGCCTGATTACAGCTCTACCTGGACTCCATGGATAAAGTTGAATGTACACTACCGTTCAAAAGTTTGGGGTCACCCAAACAATTTTGTGTTTTCCATGAAAAGTCACACTTATTCACCACCATACGTTGTGAAATGAATAAAAAATAGAGTCAAGACATTGACAAGGTTAGAAATAATGATTTTTATTTGAAATAAGATTGTTTTTACATCAAACTTTGCTTTCATCAAAGAATCCTCCATTTGCAGCAATTACAGCATTGCAGACCTTTGGCATTCTAGCTGTTAATTTGTTGAGGTAATCTGGAGAAATTGCACCCCACGCTTCTAGAAGCAGCTCCCACAATTTGGATTGGTTGGATGGGCACTTCTTGCGTACCATACGGTCAAACTGCTCCCACAACAGCTCAACGGGGTTCAAATCTGGTGACTGCGCTGGCCACTCCATTACCGATAGAATACCAGCTGCCTGCTTCTTCTCTAAATAGTTCTTGCACAATTTCGAGGTGTGTTTTGGGTCATTGTCCTGTTGTAGGATGAAATTGGCTCCAATCAAGCGCTGTCCACTGGGTATGGCATGGCGTTGCAAAATGGAGTGATAGCCTTCCTTATTCAGAATCCCTTTTACCCTGTACAAATCTCCCACCTTACCAGCACCAAAGCAACCCCAGACCATCACATTACCTCCACCATGCTTAACAGATGGCGTCAGGCATTCTTCCAGCATCTTTTCAGTTGTTCTGCGTCTCACAAACGTTCTTCTTTGTGATCCAAACACCTCAAACTTGGATTCATCCGTCCACAGCACTTTTTTCCAGTCTTCCTCTGTCCAATGTCTGTGTTCTTTTGCCCATCTTAATCTTTTTCTTTTATTGGCCAGTCTCAGATATGGCTTTTTCTTTGCCACTCTGCCCTGAAGCCCAGAATCCCGCAGCCGCCTCTTCACTGTAGATGTTGACAAATCAGAATCAGATCAGAATCGATTATTATTGCCATTGTTTGAGAACAAGTTCATAAACTAGGAATTTTTTTCGGTACAGTTGTGCACATAAAACATTTAACATCAGTAAAAATAAAATTAAATTAAATTAAAAAATAAAATAAAAAGAATGAGCCATAAGGCTAAAGTCTTTATAAATATTATAATCTGTATGTATATAAAAGAACTATGAAAAGATAAACATCCTTTTTAACATAAGAACAGCAGCAGGGTTCCATTCACAGATGTGCAGGTGAATGACAGCAGCAGATCTAAGTGTGATCAGACCACACAGTGCAGTAAAATAAAGTTACGTAGTGCAGATGGTTCTATCCTACATGGATCTTTAACTGAACTATCGGGTCTTGTTATTGTTCATGAGTCTAATGGCGGAGGGGAAGAAACTGTTCAGGTGGCGGGAGGTGTGGGTCTGGATGGACCGTAGCCTCCTGCCTGAGGGGAGGAGGGAGAATAGTCGGTGTCCAGGGTGAGAAGAGTCAGCTGTGATCCGACCCACACGCCTCCGGGTCCTGGAGGAGAACAGGTCCCGGAGGGATGGGAGCCTGCAGCCAATCACCTTCTCAGCAGCACGCACGATGCGCTGCAGTCGTTGTTTGTCCCGGTCTGCGGCGCCGGGGAACCACACGGTGATGGAGGAGGTGAGGATGGACTCGATGATGGCCGTGTAGAACTGCACCAGCATCTCGGTCGGCACCTTGAGTTTCCTCAGCTGCCGCAGGAAGTACATCCTCTGCTGGGCCTTCTTGATGAGGGAGCTGATGGTTGGCTCCCACTTGAGGTCCTGGGTGATGGTGGTGCCCAGGAAACGGAAGGAGTACACGATGGAGATGGGGGTGGGAGAGTCCATCAGGGTGAGGGGATACGGTGGGGCTGTGACTTTCCTGAAGTCCATGATCATCTCCACTGTCTTCAGGGCGTTCAGCTCCAGGTTGTTGTGACTGCACCAAGAAGCCAGCCGGTCCACCTCTCTCCTGTAGGCGGACTCATCACCGTCTGAGACAAGTCCGATGAGGGTGGTGTCGTCCGCAAACTTGATCAGCTTTACGGACTGGTGACTGGAGGTGCAGCAGTTTGTATACAGCGAGAAGAGCCAGGGGGAGAGTACACAGCCCTGAGGAGTCCCAGTGTTTGTAGTCCGATTGTCCGAGACAATCTTCCCCAACCGCACGTGCTGTCTCCGGTCCGACAGGAAGTCAGTGATCCACCTGCAGAGGGAGTCGGGCACGCTGAGCTGGTAGAGCTTGTCTCGTAGCAGTCCAGGGAGGATGGTGTTGAAGGCAGAGCTGAAGTCCACAAACAGGATCCTGGCGTAGGTTCCTGGGGAGTCCAGATGCTCCAGGATGAAATGGAGGGCCAGGTTCACTGCATCATCCACAGACCTGTTGGCTCTGTAGGCGAACTGCAGTGGGTCCAGGAGGGGGGCGGTGATGTCCTTGAGGTGGGGCAGAACCAAGCGCTCAAATGACTTCATGACCACAGACGTCAGCGCCACCGGCCTGTAGTCATTGAGTTCTGTGATCCGTGGCTTTTTGGGGACAGGGACGATGGTGGAGGTTTTGAAGCAGGACGGCACGCGACAGAGCTCTTCTCACTTCACTGCTGAAGTGGTACTTTGCTCGTCTGTATGTACTCCAGTCCTCGCTCCGCCGCGCTACTTCCTTCTCCTCACGTAGGCGCCGGAGTTTGGGTGTGAACCAGGGCTTGTCATTGTTATAACAAATCCTGGTGCGCGTTGGGATGATGCGCGTCTCATTGAACTGAATGTATGAGGTCACAGTGTCCGTATACTCGTCCAGATTGTCCGTGGCTGCTCCAAACGCTCCCCAGTCTGTCGTCTCCCAACATGAGCGCAGCTCCTCCACAGCTTCAGAGGTGTATTTCCTTGTTGTTATCACCGCAGGCTTGGCCAATTTCAGTCTCTGTCGGTATGAGGGAATTAGGTGCACCATCACGTGATCTGATAGTCAGAGGGCAGCGCGCGGCACAGCATGATACGCTCTGCTGACTGTAGTGTAGCAGTGATCCAACGTGTTCTCCTCTCTGGTCGGGCATTTAATGAACTGTCTATACTTTGGTAATTCCTGGCTCAGGTTTTCCTTGTTAAAGTCACCAAGCACGATAACAAGAGAGTCCGGAAAAGACCGCTCCGCATGTAATATCTGGCCTGCAAGCGTGCGCTGAGCCTCGCGCACGTCCGCGCTCGGCGGAATGTAGGCAGCCACCAGAATGAATGAAGCGATCTCACGCGGTGAATAAAAAGGCTTACAGTGAATGAAAAGATATTCCAGATAAGGAGCGCAGTGTTGGGAGATCACAGTCACATCCGTGCACCAGCTGCTGTTGATGTAGAAGCAAACGCCACCGCCTTTTGTTTTGTTGGAGAGCTCTGCGTTGCGATCCGCGCGGAGGAGATTGAAGCCTTCCAGGTGAAGCGCGCTGTCCGGGACACTCGCGCTTAGCCACGTCTCCGTGAAGCACAAAACACAAGACAAGGAAAAGTCCTTGTTACTTCTCATCAGCAGCGCTAGTTCTTCCATCTTGTTGGGAAGTGAGCGGACGTTTGAGAGAAAGATACCAGGTAAAGGCGTGCGCATTCCCCGTCTGCGCAGGCGGACGAGTGAACCCGCTCGCTTTCCACGGCGCCGTTTCCCTCTTTTGGTCAAAAAATGGACCAGGTCCGCAGCTGATGCTAAAAAAACTGGTAATAAGTCCGTAGGGGTGGTAGTTCTAATGTCCAGAAGCTCCACGCAGGTATAAGAGCACGCAGACGAACAGTTAACGCACAAGAACAAACAAAACAGAGCGCACGAAAGCACCACGGCTGCCATCCTCGGCGCCATCACACTGGTGTTTTGCGGGTACTATTTAATGAAGATGCCAGTTGGGGACCTGTGAGGCGTCTGTTTCTCAAACTAGAGGCTCTAATGTACTTATCTTCTTGCTCAGTTGTGCAACGCGGCCTCCCACTTCTTTTTCTACTCTGGTTAGAGCCTGTTTGTGCTGTCCTCTGAAGGGAGTAGTACACACCGTTGTAGGAAATCTTCAATTTCTTAGCAATTTCTCGCATGGAATAGCCTTCATTTCTAAGAACAAGAATAGACTGTCGAGTTTCAGATGAAAGTTCTCTTTTTCTGGCCATTTTGAGCGTTTAATTGACCCCACAAATGTGATGCTCCAGAAACTCAATCTGCTCAAAGGAAGGTCAGTTTTGTAGCTTCTGTACCGAGCTAAACTGTTTTCAGATGTGTGAACATGATTGCACAAGGGTTTTCTAATCATCAATTAGCCTTCTGAGCCAATGAGCAAACACATTGTACCATTAGAACACTGGAGTGATAGTTGCTGGAAATGGGCCTCTATACACCTATGTAGATATTGCACCAAAAACCAGACATTTGAAGCTAGAATAGTCATTTACCACATTAGCAATGTATAGAGTGTGTTTCTTTAAAGTTAAGACTAGTTTAAAGTTATCTTAATTGAAAAGTACAGTGCTTTTCCTTCAAAAATAAGGACATTTCAATGTGCCCCAAACTTTTGAACGGTAGTGTATCTGCACATTTGCACCAACCGGTCAGAGATGTAAAAATTAATCTGTAAAAATGATAGACAGGCTTAAAAGTTTCCCATCACCATTCTAAATAAAACAGTCAAATACAGAAAATAAATTCAAAACATAAAACACGACCCCTGATAAAGAGTTATGTTTTAACATTATCTATGGAATAGTTTTACAACTGTAAATTACATTGTAGCCAGGGACATTGTAGCATTGTAGCTACCCAAATTTAGCTAAAGGAATATTTTGGATAATCTTGACAATTGTAAATGTTTTATGTTCCATCAACATAAATCTATCAGTCCTATTTTGTTTGTATTTTAATGTATACTTATATTAAAACGCTTTACTGTTATCCTGAGTGATTTTAAGCTAATATACTAATGTTAAACAAAAATCAAATCAAGCATTTCTTAATTTAAGTAGGTATGTTGTGTGTTATTTCAGTAGTAGTCAGACTGTTAGAATTATGTCAAAAAGATGAAAAATTCACCTGGACAAGGTTTCAAATGTGTTTGTGACAATTTCAATATGAAATCAGCCAAGTTTTAATTCTTTACCTTTTCATCCCCCTCTGCAAGTGAGCAAACTCTTTACAGGTGAGATTCATAAAACAAACACCTGCACACAAGCCTTGTCTGGCATGGGTGCAGAGGCGTTTTACAAACACTTGATTTTCATGATTGTGCAGAGTAATTTGACAGCAGCTGCTTGAGTCGTGACTTTCACATCCCCTGTGAATCCACTAAAATAGTCAGCCACCCACTTACACAGTTATGAAGAAGTACAACACTCAGAGACACACTGCTGTGGATCGAAATCAAGAGTCAACCCATGTCTTATTTAATATTAGTTTAAATCCAACTCCTGTGAATGCCTCAGAGGTTTGTTTGTAAACTTTAAAGAACAAACAGCACCAGGAAGACAGGCAACAAAGCAGACAAGTTTGAGATAATGTTGAGAATCTGATCCAAAATAGTGCTGCTGAAGGCTGCCTTGGTAATACACTTGCCTGTACTTAGTGTAGTTTGTACTGCGCTTGCTGCTATTCTCCATTTACTTAGACCAGAGAGCAACTCTTAAGCCTCAGGCAGTCCTCTCTGAGCAGTGGCTTCTCCAGTTTTTACTGGTCCAGAAATATTTTGGGTGAGTGGCTGGTCTCTGTGGAATTTACCCAAAGATCTAAACCAACTTGGAAGCGGGGACTGCATGCTCCGTTCCCATCAATTCAGCTGACGACTGTTCGCTCCTTGGTAAACAAAACAGACGAGCTACCTCTTCTTAGCACAAGGAACTCAGAGTTCCATGGATCTACTGGTGAACACATTCAAGACCGTGCACTTCTGATGCCAGGCCTCCAACTGCAGTGGAGAAATCTTGGGGAAAATCAGATGAGAAATCTGATTTTAGTTAAAGGTTAGTGTACTGATATCAATATTACAGAAGCCATCACCTGGAGTAATCTTTTTTTTTTATGGACTGTAAACATTTTAACTCAACGAAGGAATAATCCTTGTTTTTTATGGCTATATAGAAAAAAAAAATGCCTGTACAAAAACCCCAGAAGACAACAAAGAACCACTTCCAAGATGCTCCGAACTCACAGGGGAATATTCAAAGTGAATCATAAGAAATGATTGTTGAAATGTTTTATTTATTTATTTTCTTTTTGAAGATATGACTTACTTAAAGGCTGCACTTGCTGTGCCCCCAGAACTATATAACTATGTATAAAGTACATAATAAACTTTTCCCGAAATGGCTCCAAACTTGTCTCGGTGAGAAGATGAACGTAATTCATGCTTTAAATAAGGTCCATGTTGAAAAGAACCCCCGAAAACGTCTACTTTAATTAAGGACTTTGACTGTACCACATCAAAACCTTTTTTTCCCAGCCATCTAGAGGTGACCTTGGGATTCTTCAGGAAGCTTTGCCCTGCTGCACATTACACTTTAAGATCACAAACTGCTTCATCAGGATTTTCTGGTAATTATTATAAATCATGTTTGCATCAAGTTTGCATCAACACTCTCACCATGTCTGACTATTGGTAGGACATCCTCTCCCAGTAAAGGTCTTAGTTTTATTGCCGATTTAATGGGACACACAAACATTGCTAAGAGTTCTATATTTGTTCTTTTTGGTCAAGTGTTGCATTTGCCTTGGAACTCTCCTGTGGATTTCCTTATTCCCCACTCTCTTTCTTTTTGCTGAATCATGAACACAGCACATACCTTAGTTAGTGAGGCTTGAAACATACAGGTGCTGGCCAGTAAATTAGAATATCATCAAAAAGTTGAATTATTTCAATAATTCCATTCAAAACGTGAAACTTGAACATTATACTCATGCAATGCAAACAGACCAATGTATTTCCAATGTTTATTTCTTTTAATTTTGATATTTATAAGTGACAACTAATGAAAACTCCAAATTTGGTATCTCAAAAAATTAGAATATTTTAAAGGCCAATGAAAAAAAATGTTTTTTTTTAAATGTTGGCCAACTGAAAAGAATGAACATGAAAAGAATGTGCATGTATAGCACTCAGTACTTAGTTGGGGCTCCTTTTGCCTCCATCACTGCAGTAATGCGGCGTGGCATGGACTCGATCAGTCTGTGGCACTGCTCAGGTGTTATGAGAGCCCAGGTTGCTCTGATAGTCGTCTTCAGCTCCTCTGCATTGTTGGGTCTAACGTATTGCATCTTCCGCTTCACAATATCCCATAGATTTTCTATGGGGTTAAGGTCAGGCGAGTTTGCTGGCCAATCAAGGACAGGGATACCATGGTCCTTGAACCAGGTACTGGTGGTTTTGGCACTGTGTGCAGGTGCCAAGTCCTGTTGAAAAGTGAAGTCTGCATCCCCATAAAGTTGGTCAGCAGCAGGAAGCATGAAGTGCTCTAAAACTTCCTGGTAGACGGCTGCATTGACCTTGGACCTCAGGAAACAGAGTGGGCCAACACCGGCAGATGACATGGCACCCCACACCATCACTGACGGTGGAAACTTTACACTGGACCTCATGCAACGTGGATTCTGTGCTTCTCCGCTCTTCCTCCAGACTCTGGGTCCTTGATTTCCAAAGGAAATGCAAAAATTGCTTTCATCAGAAAACATAACTTTGGACCACTCAGCAGCAGTCCAGTCCTTTTTGTCCTTGGCCCAGGCGAGACGCTTCTTACGCTGTTTCTTGTTCAAGAGTGGCTTGACACACGGAATGCGACAGCTGAATCCCATGTCTTTCATGAGTCTCTTCGTGGTGGTTCTTGAAGCGCTGACTCCAGCTGCAGTCCACTCTTTGTGGATCTCCCCCACATTTTTGAATGGGTTTGTCGTCACAATTCTCTGCAGGGTGCGGTTATCCCTAGAGCTTGTACACTTTTTTCTACCACATTTTTTCCGTCCCTTCGCCTGTCTGTTAATGTGCTTGGACACAGAGCTCTGCGAACAGCCAGCTTCTTTAGCAATCACCTTTTGTGTCTTGCCCTCCTTGTACAAGGTGTCAATGGTCGTCTTTTGGACAGCTGTTAAGTCAGAAGTCTTCCCCATGATTGTGGAGCCTTCAGAACAAGACTGAGGGACCTTTTAAAGGCCTTTGCAGGTGTTTTGAGTTAATCAGCTGATTAGAGTGGCACCAGGTGTCTTCTATATTGAGCCTTTTCAGAATATTCTAATTTTCTGAGATACTGAATTTGGTGTTTTCATTAGCTGTCAGTTGTAATAATAAAAATGAAAATTAATAAACACTTGAAATATATCACTTTGTGTGGAAGGAAAGTATACAGTATAGAAGTTTCACGTTTTGAATGGAATTACTGAAATAATTCAACTTTTCGATTATATTCTAATTTACTGGCCAGCACCTGTATGTGTTAAATGCAAGTGTTAATTTATTTCAGTAATTCAACTTAAAATCTGAAACTAATAAATTATATAAAAATATATTTTAACCCTTTATTTATTATAACTTTGATGATTAGGGTTTAAAGCTTATGAAAATTCCAAATTTTAAATCTCAGAAAATTTGACAATTACATGAATTCAATAAAACAAGAATTTTGAATAGAGAAATATCTGACCTCTGAAAACTATAATCATGCATCTATACTCAATACTTTTGGGCCCTTTTGAATCAATTAATGGCTCAAACAGCATGCCATGAATGCTCAGCCCACCCCTTGGAAAGCTCATCAACACTTTTGAATCACTTTTTTTCTTGGCAATCCTATCCAGGCTGTGGTAATCTCTGCTGCTATTGCACCTTTTTCTTCCACACTTTTTTCCCTCCACACAATGTTCTATTACTGTACTTTGATACATCACTTTGGGAACATCCAGCATAATTTCTAATAACCTTTTGAGGAATTTACTCCTTATGCATGGTGTCAATGATGGTTTTATCTACATCTCTATGAAGAAATCCCACATTTTCCCCAAGATCGTGATTAATGCGGAACCAGACCTGAGAGATCATTTAAAGGCTCGGAAACGCTCTGCAGGTGTTTTGAAATAAATAGAGTAGAGTAGTTAGAGTGACACTTTGAGCCTAAAATATTGAACCTTTTCACAATATTAAAATCTTAGATTTTGAATGTGAAGCCAAAATCATACAACAAATAAAGGGTTGAAATATCTCATATTGCATGTAATGAGTCTAAATAATATATCAGCTTCACATTTTAAGTTGCATTACTGACATAAATAGACTTTTGCACAATATAAAAATTTTGTAATTTTCGCCTACCATATATAATATGTTCAAGGTTATTCTGTTGCCTAGTAGATGAGTTGTCAATTGACACTTGCGCTACTTTTGTTAGGCCCTGAACACGTTTTCTCAAATTGAATATAACTCTCAATGTGGTTAACTTCAGTCCCACAGCTCTGAAAATGGCTTTTCACTTATTTTCAGGCTGATAGAGGTTACTGACTCTAGTTATAGTCAGTTATTAGATTCCCTTAGCCCACTTTATAATTGTAATATGCTCTGTATTTGCCTTTTAAATTGAGCATATTATTTGTTCGGACATGACCAAAAGCTCAACTAGGAACAGACATTGAAAACAGGGATGTCCCGATCCTGATCTTGAGATCAGGCTGATACTTTCACATTTTTCAGTCATAGGAGATCGCCTACATTAGCTTAAGAGTCGCCGCGATTTTTACCAAAGTATCTCCGAGTTACATTTGACGTGATCGCGCAATAATTCAAATCTCCATAGCAGTGCAAACAGGGAGTCTTAATTACCACAAATCATCATAGAAGATTAAACACAATCCTAATATTGGTAGACTTCAACAAATATGCTTAAAACCATATAATAAAGGCATGGAAACCCACCTGGAATTTACGCCTAACAAATTACAGAAATAAACAGAGAAAAACTCCTCTCAGTTCCTGCAGTACTCCAGCAGCACAGGCTGAACAGCATCAGAAATATATGCTTAGTTTAGGGCCAGAGGATATTTCAGTTTATAGTGAAAACACCAATAATAATGCTGCAGCTTACAAATTTGGAACAAAGTGGACTTCCTAACACTGTTATTTACTCAAAAGTAAAGAGTGAATGTGAGCCCATAAAAGTGGAAGGGAGCATTGCACACGCCAGAATATAGCCTGCTTTTTTCTAATTTTTTTTAAAATAAGGTTACTAGTTACTCCTAACTTCTAATTAATAAAAAGAAAAGCATCTTAGTCTGCCTGTTTGGCAGTTCTTCTTCTGCCTTTTTCTGTTAAATTTGACTTTAGCCCAATTTTCTTGTTTCTCTTTGCTTAGTGCTAATTTCATTCATTTATTTGACTAATTCAAAAATGAAAACAAAAACTTTTGATATAATAAACAACATGTTTTAAAAGACTAACATTTCAAATCATTCTAACATAACGTGCAAGCGATAGATTCACAAACTTGGATTGTTATCTATTTCATCACAGCTGGTGCTGTTGTCACAGTATTTTTCTTGATTAAAAAAAACATCCTAATTTCCACGTTTACATTAGTCATTTCATGTGTGAGGCTCAGATGCAGTATGCAGGATGATGAACGCTTCTTCATAAGAGGCTCAGATAAGTTTAATGCAGATTCAATTTTTCCACTTCTGTCTCTGTATTGTATTCTGATGTATTCTGACTACATGTGTTAACTCCGAGAGGAGTTAACACATGTAGTCACATGTAGTTAACACAGTTGAGTTCACCCCTCAAAAGTAAAATCAAAGCCTAGTTCATGCTTCTGCGTTTTGAAGGAGACGGATTGACGCAACGCCATTATCCGTCAACGCAAGGGCTCTCCGTCATCTACGCAAGGACGCACAAATTTTAACTATCCGTCTCCGTCGATGGAGAGCGTATGCAGAACGGGGCTCTATATTTAATCTAATCAGTAGTTAATGCAGGGTTTGGCCACTATATGCTGTATGTTAAAATGATAACTTATCTAATCTGTTCGTTTGGCGATTTTGAACACAAGGAGGTGTAGGAAAACAAAAACGGCTGCTGTATTTTCAATCAAAACTTACTTTCTGTCATTCATTGCTCCTTGAGGAAGAAATGCGTTCACAAGCCTAGAAAAAAACAGAAACTGCGCTGTGTAGGCAGTAGGCAGAGACGCCATGAAAAAGTAGCACCCCCTGCTGTGCTGGTCGAGCAACACTGAAAAAACAATAGAGATTGGAGAGGAAGGGCGACCCCTTCTTCTGACATTAAATCAGACCAATTATTTCCTTTTTTGGATCAGACTGGGTGACTGTGGCTCAGTAGGTTGAGTAGTTGTCTTGCAATTGGAGGGCCGTAGATTCGATTCCTGCTTCCTCCAGTTACATGTCGTTGTGCCCCTGGGCAAGGCACTTAACCCCAAATTGCCTACTGGTAATTGTATCGGTGCATGAATGTTTATGAGTGAGAATGGGTGAATGTGGCTCCAGTGTAAAGTGCTTTGAGTGGTCAACATGACTAGAAAAGCGCTATATAAATTCAGTCCATTTACCATTTAGAAGATTAACCCAATTCATTTTATTTATAAAATGCCAGAACAATGAAAGAAGTCATTTATTTTATCATTACTTTTTAAATCCCTGATCAAGCCCAAATTAATAAACTGTTGGCGAAAGAGGCCTGACCCCTAATCACCCTGAATGAGAAGAAGCAGGTTTTGTCAGTGGATGAATGAATATAATTGAATAGAACAGCATAAATAAAAACAGGGGGAAAACTTATAAAAAAAAGAAAAAAAAAGGATTCCTTTGGAGGCAAAAATTGGTTTGAAGTCAGCACACAAACTGTAGGAAACTGACTGAATGGTTGCATCAGCTATGGTACAAACTGTGCTGTTTATTTATTTTATCCTGATCAGTATCCTTGAAACACAGAAAATGAGCAAGAAGAGCCCACATTATTTTCATTTTACATAAATCACCCAGTTAATTTACCTAAAGTTATTCATTTGTAATTAATTTAGGAGATAAACATTTCATTTTGGTAAAAATTAGCTGCACTGACAGAACTGACAGGCCTCTATTAAATGGTATCATTTTAATTGGGATTTTGATCTTGTTTTAATTGCACTGTTTTGGCTGAATGAGGATAGGCTAATTCAGACAGCTTCAGTGAACACTGAAAGGAGAGAAATGGCGCTGATTAAAGACAATGAGTGATAAAATGTGGTGGAAATGAAGTGTTTAACGCGCTTTGATTAAATATAAACTCTGGAGCGCAGACTCAGAAAGCATATCTCAGGAAGCAGGACCTCCACTGTCATTCGACTGACAAATCCTTCACAGATGGCAGGTGACGTCTGGAAACAAGTTGCTACTTTTCATGCATGAACAGTTGTCTCAGAGCGCTGCTGTGAAATTTGGTAATAATGTAAGATAATGATGGAAATGATTCGGCTGCACAACTGATTTATAGGTCTGTCAGGGGAAAAGGAAACAAAAATATGTATTCTATAAGGATTTTACACAATAAACCAGCACAAAGCAGTGCAGATAAAGAAGAAAATGATTTTTTTTGTTGTTTTTTTTACATGTCGAACTTCTACATATGTAGTATGCATTTATATTTACTCACCTTTACTCAAATGCTCCTAAATGAGACATATTACAACTAACTGCCTTTTCTTATTTAGTAAACATAGTCCTCCAGTGTTTAATTAAGTCTTAGTATAGATCCAGCTGTTCTTTATAGAACCCATATTCTCGTCATTTCAAAAATACTTTATTGATCCCAATGGGAAATTAGTTGTTGCTGTAATTATTATTATTTACATGTCTTCAAGGAAATATGTTACATTGAGTTAAAGGAGAAGAATTCATTTTCCAACCTGGACCTTTCGCCTGCTCACCTAGACATTTTTGGAGTGACTCTGCGTCCTTCTGGAAAGGTTTATATCCATAAATTCCTTCATTTAACCAATGTTTTGTTATTAATATCTAGAACTATTCCCGTTAGATTTTGGCGCGTCTCGGAAATGCTTCTTTGCTGTCTACAAGGGTGTTTTGTAGGCTTTTGATCTAACTACACAAACAACTGACTTCAATTATGTCACTGTCCATGACAGTTGTAGTCCCAGCAGTTATTTCACCTAAAATATTTTGAATCACATGTTGGGTCTGAAAATGTGAGTTAGTTTGTTGACTTAGGAGAAGAGATTAAGAACAAGGCTGAATCTTTGTAGGCAGCCATTTAAATCAACAACAAGCAGACAACCCGGGCTTTCCACTGGACGTGTCAGCAGCATGTTACAGGAGCAGCACGTTTTACTTGCGTATTCTGCTGCTTGGCCCTTTCCATGGGGGGTGTCAGCTGCACGTAGCAGCAGGGAAGCAGCTGTCAACGAGAGAGCCTGAAATCATGCGAGATCCGCAAAATCAAGCGTGATTTCGTCAGTAAACGCAACAACAAGCAGGAAAAAGACTACAACATGGCTCCTAAAGGTCTGTGTTTTATGTTCTGTCCTATTTACATTAGCCAGTAAGTTAATGTTATGTCAGGGAATATACAAAATCCCTCTAAGAGCAAAAGAATAATGTTAGTGGCGTTCCGAGGTAGTGTAGACCCTCCCGCGACCTACTGACTTCTCACAGGGCCGCACAGGTAGTAAAGTAAAGCCTCCAGAAAAAATCACCTTTGTTTTATTTTGAAAATTTCTGGATGCCGATGCGTCTGATTTCCTGTCTTCCCCTATCCAAAATGTCGAAATTTACACATTTCACAGGCATGGCGTGTAAAAAATAATACTATATTTAGAAAAATGCTGCGACATAACGCTCCAGGGACGGGGCAAACTCGTGCTGCTTTCGCCTCCGGGGGAAAGGATTATATTGATTACAGCTGTGGCTAAATGCTGAGACGTGCTGTTTCTGTGACATACTGCTGACGCGTCTGGTGGAAAGGAGGGGTAAGTCATTTTGGTGCGGCCCCTGCAGTCCACTACTATTTTGCCCCACTCCAGGTCGCAGAACCTTCTACTCCCCCGGGTCAGTCATCCTTGTAGTTTAATAGAGATATGACATTCTAATGGTGCAGTATGAGAAGATGCAGCTTCTTTTTAGAAATTCCCATGCCATTGCAAAAAAGGGAAGGCCTTTCACCAACTTTACATGAATATGTAAGTGAATCAACCATTCTGTATACATGTTTCAAAATAAGTGCATTTTAAATGATGCAGAGTGACGTACTGTACATGCGTATGCTGCCACAGAGGAAATGTTACGTTCTGATTTTAAAAAGAAAAATGAAAAATTACTCTATAGGGACTAACTTTGGCGTAATTCACAAGAAAATACATTTAGTTTTGGACAGTAAGAAAGGCTTGAAGATAGGAAAGACCTATACCACCAGGTAAGAGTTTATTCACAGCAGGAGATGAGGTGAAAAAGATGAAGGCAAGCTTATCCGATGGCAAGTTCATGTCAGTCATGTCAGACGGATTCCTTGACAGTGCAGTGATGGAACAACAAATGGTTAATGTCAGGAGTTGTATTGAGTTAAAAGTTACAGCTGATTTTGTTGGGGTTAAAAGAGTCTCAAAGCCAGATGCTAAAAAAATATAGCTGAAACTGCGAACTGGCCTTTTCGGACAAATAAGGAAGAATGCCATAGTTAGGCTGCATGGATTAAAGGATTTTATTCTACATTCCTAAAGAACAGAAGCTGGATCAAAATATAAGGATACCTGATGGACAGAGAAGTAAGTAGCTAAATGCTAATGCTAATGTGTGTTAGCCATTTATCAAGCTACTTATGTGATCTTATGACAGCATTGTGTGGTTACTTAATTGATTTGTATCTAAGAATGTTCAGTTAACGGGTGCAAACAACACCAACGGCTTTTTTATATTCTGGGCTGGAAAGATTCCCACCGAGCATTTTTCGGTCTAAAAGATATCTAATGAACGTCTATATGGTCCTTAGACGTCTAGGCTAAAATCGGTCTACTACTGGTGTAAAAATGAAAGTTTTTCAGCCGTCTAGGTTTAGACTAGCCGTCTAAAAGACGCCTAAAAGACGACTACCACTATACACCACGTCTAATGTAACACGTTTATATAACCATTAATGAACGTCTATTTAAAGACGCCTAAAGTTATACGTTTGCCAGACGTTTATTTTTATACCAAATTTATACACCATTAGAGAATCTAGACGTCGTATAGAGGTGTATTAAATGTATTATAGCCTCATGATATTCTAATAAATCCAACTATCACAATCTATTAAATTAATCACAACAAACCTATTAAAATGAAATTAAAGTTGTGAAATTGAATATTAAATCAGGTTCTCTAAATTAAGGGGGGGGGGGGGGTGGCAAATTTAACCTGTGATCTTTTCCTGTATGTCGTTCCAGGATGTTAAAGATCTTTTAAAAAGGTTTCAGTAACACCATGCACCATACACTTTTACATTTTTTACAGAAACAATCTTTATGGTGTGCCACCTGGGACATCATTCAGAATGGTCTTACATATATACATATAAATTAAACTCCTTTCATACACACTAGTGAGAACCTTTCATACAAGCTAGTAAAATCCTTTCATACAAACTACTAAAATCCTTTGATACACACTAGTGAAAGGTCTCATATAAACTAGTGAAAAAATGAACCTTTCAAACAAACTAGTGAAATCTCTCATATAAACTAGTAAAAAATGAACCTTTCATATACATTAGTGAAATCCTTTCATACAAACTAGTAAAATTATTTCATACACTAGTAAAAAACTTTCATACACACTAGTAAAATCCTTTCATACAAATTAGTAAAATCCTTTCATACAAACTAGTAAAAAAAGTGTTTCAAAAAAGGTGTTTAAGTGTGTAAAAAGTGTTTCAGGTTAATGTAATTTTGTTTCGGTAAAAATGCAAAAGTGTTTCGCAAAAAATGTAAAAGTGTTTCAGGTTAATGCAATTTTGTTTCGGTAAAACTGTGAAGGTGTTTCAGGATAACGTCTTATAGTCCCCTCCACCACTTCGAGCTGGGGCCTCTTTGAGATGTGCAGCCATTGTTGAGCTAATAATAAACTCCGTGGCCTCTTTGAAAGTTTTCTGAACAGATTCTGCAAACAAAGCAATAAAATAAATGAAGAAATATTTTAAGTGTCACAGAGATCACAGAGATATTATCCATTAAGACAAGGTACATGTTTTCAAAGGACCATTCGATTTAATGCCTACCCAAAAGCTAGTATTTAAGCTATAGCTAGGCTGCTAGCTATGCTGCCAACTGATAATGATTAAATTTACAAACATTGGAGGACAAAACAACATTTCAATAACGTACCTTTTAGCACGCACCTACAGTATATGCGGCCCTTCAAAGTCTATTTGAAGAAACAAAGTTTTCTGACACGTAGTGGTCACAGAGTAAAATAAATTGGTCCGAACAACTCCGATATGCTAAGATAACCATTAACGACTATTAGACCGAACGGAACTTTAAGTGTGTTGCTTCCTCCTAGTGGTGAGGGCGGGGGGTAGATGTCTAAACCAGGTTTAAATATAGACGTTGAATAAAGATCTAAAATCAGGGCTAAATGTAAACTTTACTGTATATTGGTCAATGGCAATTATTTAAGCTCAATATTTGGACACTAGTTGTGCAACTTAGTTATTTTTTTGATGACTGTTCATTATTTAATGTAGTTAATTAAATCATCAAAATTTGGTCTTAAAAGAGACGTTGATATGACGTATTTATTTAGACGTCTAAATCGAGTCTAAATCTAAACTATATTGTACATTGATCAAAGACTGTTAAAAAATTTTTAATCCAGCACTTGGCCATCATTTACACAATTTACCATAATTTTTTTTATTTCATATTTATTGATTAATGTATTAAATTTTGTCGTCTAGATTTGGGCTAAAATATAGACCGATTATAGACGGTCTAATTTCGGTTTTACTTTAGACGACACCTCTAATAGACGTCTATTGCTCAGTGGGTTGCTTGCTGGACTCAGGTTTGTTAGTTTGGGCTCTGTCTAACGCCTGAAGATTTAGCAACTGAAATAAGCTTTATTGACTCAGTTTTTTACAACAACAACAAAAAAAAATACGTTTTAGAGTTACGCGTTTTTATTCACTTTCCTGTTCCAGTGAAATGCCTTCCTGTTCCAGTAAAATTTTACTTGTGTGTATAAGAGGATTTTACTTGTATGCTTGTATGTATGCAAGGTTTTTACTAGTTTGTATGAAAGGGATTTACTAGTGTGTATGAAAGGATTTTACTAGTTTGTATGAAAGGATTTCACTAGTGTATATGAAAGGTTAATTTTTTCACTAGTTATATGAGAGCTTTCACTAGCGTGTATCAAAGGATTTCAGTAGTTTGTATGAAAGGATTTTACTAGTGTGTATGAAAGGTTCTCACTAGTGTGTATGAAAGGAGTTTTATTTTATATGTGTATATGCATGACCATTCTGAATAATGTCCCAGGTGGCACACCATACAGATCAACCCCATTGCATAAAGATTTGTAAGTGGTAAATGGTTGGTATTTGTATAGCACTTTGCTTTTCAGTCATTCACCCATTCATGCACACATTCACACACTGGAGATGGCAAGCCACAGCTACACAGGGGTGCATTCACAGAGGAAAGGCTTGTGTTTCATTTCTTATAAGTCAACAAGTCAATCAAAAACCACCTGTTTAAAAAATGTGTAAGTGCCTTTTGATACAAAAATGTACGTTTTTTTTTAAGTCAATGGAGGATACACCCTTATAGTTTAATTCATTTATACTATAATTTCCTTTTGTGTAAAACTAACTGTTATTTATTCATGAGCATTGTTTGTGAATAGACTTATGTCTTTAATTACTTGGCAGAACTAAGTGCAACACACTGTCAGTGAAAAGGACCAAAAATGTTCCAGCAGATTCAAAGAGGAAAAAAACTCTGCTCTTTATAAGGTTAATTACTTTCACTCTGTGACATGTAATTACTGTTACCTTTGTTCTGAAAATCTCAATGGTGAACATGTCAGCAGTGTAGACTAATATGGGATTATCTACCCCGAGGCCCCTCTTTCATAACGTGAGATAAAGGGAACTTCACCTTTGAAAGTGCTGAACACCAGCAGAGACTAAAAAGCCAACTTGGATTTACATTTGGAGAGTTTTGTATTTAGGTATTGGCAAAATATGTTTGCGGTAGCATACATTTTTTTAATTTAAAAAACATCTTAAACTTCTCTGTTACATTTCAATGCTTTATAGTCATAAAGAATAAAACATGGTTCCCATACATCAAGATTTTTACTAGAAAACAAACTGAATATTTGAATTTAAATATCAATATTAACATGGTTGATGCTTCTCATTGACGTCTGTAACTCACAGCATGATGCATTGTAATAAATACCTACTAATGGTAACTGAAGTTTCCTTTAGGCTTGAAGTTGATCAATGTTAGCTTCTGTTTCTCAATCTCATTTTTGAGAACTGACCATATTCTTAATGAGGTAAAGTTCCTGACTAGGAACTAAAGTTCTGAACTGTTCGCTTTTACACTGTGTGCCCTCATTGAAGAGAGCTGTCATTGCAGAGAGCATACCAAATGTGTTATTGGATTATTTAAAACAGTTGCTTCCACTTTTTGGTTAGTGGTCAGTGCTTTTTTTCCCCTTTTTTTCCCCGTGGAAAGTCCTACAGGTTTCACAGAATACAAAAAGGTGCCCAAAACATAGGCTAAGGCAGTATCTCTCCAATAGTGGGATGTGCCCCCCCCCCACTCCAGGGGTGTAGGAGAACTTTTTTTCTCTTTATTCATGCTTGAACAATTACAAGCCTCCAGTCACTCGGTGGTTGCAGCGCTCAAACTAATCCAGAAGGGTGCCTGTTCAACCCAGCAGACGTAATCTACACAGACATACAGGTGTACAGACCAATGGCCGCTGGCTGCTCTGCTTTGTGACCGCATACCATGGAGGCCGCCATTCCTCCTCCATTGCTGTAGTACCTCCATTTGGCCGCTAGGCCCCCATTGAAAAGCATTGGACTTTAGACACGTTAAAAACAACTTTAATGCCTGGTGCCCCAATGTTTTAAACTTTCAATGGCTACATATTCTTCCTTAGATAACACTGGGCTTGTAAAAATAATAGGCACCAGGCCGGTTTTCGTAAGATAATTTCTTGAAATCTTGCATAATTAATTAGGGTGCCGAGCCAAGTTTAGCATCAGAGCTAAAGACAGGGGAGCAGAATGGGCGTGATTACGACCGAACTACACGCCCATACACGCCCCTCGAGGACAGAGTCTACAGTGAAGATCCCGCCCCTATGCCCTTTTTAGGAACATGCTTCGTCAGAGGTGGGGAAGAGGAGTCTGTGAATCCACCATGAATTCCCCCATGAAAGTGTGTCATTCTGGTAAACGGGGAGGAGTGAGGAGGCGCTGTCTATTCTTTTTTACAGTCTATGGTACAGACTGACAGAGTAGGCCTCTATAAATTTCGTAATGTGGGAGAGTATGGGGCACAAAGTGTAAAATTTTCGTTATTTAGTAGATATGCACTTTCTTCATTTTTCCACATTTAGCACACTTTCATTACATTAAGGAAGAAAATTTTACTAAAATTCAACGTGTACCAGCATATTTACATTTTGTAAAATCTAAATGCTAAATATTGTATCGAAATGTTAAATTTTAAATCTAAATGTTAAATCTAAACCTAAATATTGAATATAAATCTAAATGTTAAATCTAAATAAAAATGTTAAATCTAAATAAAAATGTTAAATCTAAATCAAAATGTAAATGTTAAATCTAAATGTTAAATCTACATCTAAATGTTAAATCTAAATCTGAATGTTAAATCTAAATGTTAAATCTAAATGTTGAATCCAAATCTAAATTTTAAATGTTAAATTTAAATCTTATATCTAAATCTCAATTTTAAATCTAAATGTTAAATCTCAATCTAAATGTTAAATCTAAACCTAAATGTTAAATCTAAATGTTAAACCTAAATGTTAAATCTAAATGCCAAATCTAAACCTAACTGTTAAATGTGTCAGCTAAATGTTTCTAAGACATGCAAATTAACCGCGCCCCTCGAACCATCCTCTGCATTTGTGGCCATGTCCACATTAGGCTTTCAACTTTTGCATTAATTTTCTTCTCTCAAAGTAACACTACTGCTAGATTCTCATCGGTAATATTGTGGATAAAACTGATAACCAGACACTGCTTTTGGTCGTATTTTTGGAAGTAAAGCGCTTGCTTTTACGTGTAATTGCTCTTCTAAAAAGACCAGCTACGCAGCAGACCTCTGAACTACCTGAGCAACACTTTGATTTCCAACATGGCCGCTGGGTCTTTCCAGGTGGGAGAGATAGTAAGAGCTATTATAGCAGGTGTCCGAGCTGCTCTGCAGGATGCATTACCCCGAGCAGCAGGCCCAGGAATGGTGGTAAGCTAAGCGGATTTTCTTATGGTTTCAGTTATATACTTTTTGTAGATGTCAATACAATGATGCAGTTATTATATAGTAGCTAGCAAATGTGTTGCTAAGTCCCCATTATGTGGTACAGTTATGTGGTACAGAAGCCTATTGCATTCACTTGAAAAATAATACACACATGGGTGGAGGGGACAATATTTCAACTAAATTAAACTGTAGTTAATTTTTTTTTTCATAAAATATTAGATATGACCATGTCCATAGCAACTTTTTTCGCAAGTTTATCCTAAAGGTGTATAACTTTGACTGAAGGTACAATCCAGATTCTTAAATCATAAAGGCGTAGTATAAGATGCAGGATTCTGTCCCAGGATAATCAACCGGTTACAGCTGTTTCATCTGGCTTGAGCTGCTTTATCCCAGCTGGCACTTCACAGACAAGTAATGTTATTCTAAAAATTTAATTTTTTTTCAGCACCCAGTTATGCCATGCTTTAATTGCTAAAAACATCCATATTTGTAATTAGCCCTGTAATAACTCAGCTATAGCCTTTTGCCTTAGAATAAATCTTAATTATCTAATAATAACCAATAAAGGGGGAATACATTCTGAAGCACCTCATCAGATTTTATTCCAACTGGAAAAATATAGCTTTAACCTGAAGCTTTTTTGGTTTACAATAGAAATATAAAATTGAATTTAATGAGATATCATGAAATATCTTTTTAAAGTCATTATTAAATATGTACAATAAACTGTTCTTGTTTTTACTTCATGTTTTGTCTTATTCTGTTTAGGAAGAAATAAGCTTAATTGTATATGCAGGAATACAACATAAGACATTTAAAATTCAGCAACATATCTGACCAAGAACTTGATTAAACTATAATTGCAATTAAAACAGAACCTCTTGTTGGAGAATTAATACTCAATGGATATCTGCATGCTAGAAATATCATAGTTCAAAGACGGCATCTCAGAAACTCAGTAAAAAGGGTTAACAGTGCAGGTGTTTAGTCTAGAAGAGTGACAACAATACACAGAAGAGTTTACTCTGTGCCTTTCCCAAACTACATACACTACCGTTCAAAAGTTTGGGGTCACATTGAAATGTCCTTATTTTTGAAGGAAAAACACTGTACTTTTCAATGAAGATAACTTTAAACTAGTCTTAACTTTAAAGAAACACACGCTATACATTGCTAATGTGGTAAATGACTATTCTAGCTGTCTGGTTTTTGGTGCAATATCTACATAGGTGTATAGAGGCCCATTTCCAGCAACTATCACTCCAGTGTTCTAATGGTACAATGTGTTTGCTCATTGGCTCAGAAGGCTAATTGATGATTAGAAAACCCTTGTGCAATCATGTTCACACATCTGAAAACAGTTTAGCTCGGTACAGAAGCTACAAAACTGACCTTCCTTTGAGCAGATTGAGTTTCTGGAGCATCACATTTGTGGGGTCAATTAAACGCTCAAAATGGCCAGAAAAAGAGAACTTTCATCTGAAACTCGACAGTCTATTCTTGTTCTTAGAAATGAAGGCTATTCCATGCGAGAAATTGCTAAGAAATTGAAGA
This sequence comes from Apricaphanius iberus, assembly GCA_028564705.1. NCBI lineage: Eukaryota > Metazoa > Chordata > Actinopteri > Cyprinodontiformes > Aphaniidae > Apricaphanius > Apricaphanius iberus. The sequence goes on along the minus strand of JAPXFQ010001402.1, from coordinate 55,488 downwards.
TTTCCTACAACGGTGTGTACTACTCCCTTCAGAGGACAGCACAAACAGGCTCTAACCAGAGTAGAAAAAGAAGTGGGAGGCCGCGTTGCACAACTGAGCAAGAAGATAAGTACATTAGAGTCTCTAGTTTGAGAAACAGACGCCTCACAGGTCCCCAACTGGCATCTTCATTAAATAGTACCCGCAAAACACCAGTGTCAACATCTACAGTGAAGAGGCGGCTGCGGGATTCTGGGCTTCAGGGCAGAGTGGCAAAGAAAAAGCCATATCTGAGACTGGCCAATAAAAGAAAAAGATTAAGATGGGCAAAAGAACACAGACATTGGACAGAGGAAGACTGGAAAAAAGTGCTGTGGACGGATGAATCCAAGTTTGAGGTGTTTGGATCACAAAGAAGAACGTTTGTGAGACGCAGAACAACTGAAAAGATGCTGGAAGAATGCCTGACGCCATCTGTTAAGCATGGTGGAGGTAATGTGATGGTCTGGGGTTGCTTTGGTGCTGGTAAGGTGGGAGATTTGTACAGGGTAAAAGGGATTCTGAATAAGGAAGGCTATCACTCCATTTTGCAACGCCATGCCATACCCAGTGGACAGCGCTTGATTGGAGCCAATTTCATCCTACAACAGGACAATGACCCAAAACACACCTCGAAATTGTGCAAGAACTATTTAGAGAAGAAGCAGGCAGCTGGTATTCTATCGGTAATGGAGTGGCCAGCGCAGTCACCAGATTTGAACCCCGTTGAGCTGTTGTGGGAGCAGCTTGACCGTATGGTACGCAAGAAGTGCCCATCCAACCAATCCAAATTGTGGGAGCTGCTTCTAGAAGCGTGGGGTGCAATTTCTCCAGATTACCTCAACAAATTAACAGCTAGAATGCCAAAGGTCTGCAATGCTGTAATTGCTGCAAATGGAGGATTCTTTGATGAAGGCAAAGTTTGATGTAAAAACAATCTTATTTCAAATAAAAATCATTATTACTAACCTTGTCAATGTCTTGACTCTATTTTTTATTCATTTCACAACGTATGGTGGTGAATAAGTGTGACTTTTCATGGAAAACACAAAATTGTTTGGGTGACCCCAAACTTTTGAACGGTAGTGTATGTCACATAGACGGTAATCACAAACTTATTAAGTGGGCATTTGTAGTGCATTGTGCAATGGATGAGTGCCAAACCATGAAAGGACTTGTACACAAGCCAAGCTGTTTTAAATTCTATTCTCTGAGCGACAAGAAGCCAGTGCAGTGACCGGAGCACTGGACTAATATGGTCATATTTCCAGGTTCTTGTCAGGACTCGGGCAGCAGCGTTCTGGATGTACTGCAGCTCTAACAGCTCGTTTAGAGAGGCCAGTGAGCAGGCCGTTACTGTAGTCTAGCCTGCTGGAGACAAATGCATGGATAAGTCTCTCTCAGTCTGGTTTCGACACTATACCTCTGATCTTAGCAATGTTTTTCAGATGGTAAAAAGCTGTTGATGTTATTGCTTTGATTTGGCTGTTTAAGTTCAGGTCAGAGTCCATGATTACCCCTAGATTTCTAACCTGATTTTTTGGTTGAAAACAGAGAGACTCAAGATGACCGATAACACTTTCTCTTTGTGTCTGTGGGCCAAAAACAATTATCTCAGTTTTGTCTTAGTTTAACTGGAGAAATTTGTTTTGCATCCACACACTGATCTGTTCAATACAGTAACAGAGTGTATCTATAGGCCCATGTTCACCTGCCGTAAGTGATACATAGATCTGAGTGTCATCTGCGTAATTATGCTAAGACACATTATTGCTGTTAATTAGCTGACCCAATGGAAGCATGTACAAGTTGAATAAAAGTGGTCCCAAGATTGACCCCTGGGGGACTCCACAGGTCATGGGAAGATGTTTCAACAAACTCACAAATATGTAACTATTGTAATACCAACATGAAGTATTGGTGCTACCCTCTTAAGGCCAAATGCACAGATTCTACACAGTATAAACAGAATATTAAACACTAAACAAACTGGAGGTTTTTCTTTTAAATCCAGTGAAGTACCGAAATGTGTAGGCAGTTTACACTGCACTGAAAATTGCTCCATTCATAAGAGCTACCAGAAAATTGTACTCAAAGTCATTATTATCAGCAAGATTCTTCTCATTTACAAAAATTTGAAGCTCATTTGAGCATTTATGAGCAACTGGAAGATATGTTGTTTCATCATGGACAAAAACTAGTTTCTGACTGGGAAAAAATCCAACTGCTGGAACTTTGCTGCTTCCAGTGGCGAAAGCCAAAATGTGTCCAGGGGTCAGTTTTTGAATGAAGTCCTTTTCTTCCAATGTGAGGTTTCTGGTACTGGGATGCTCATCCAGCTTTCTCTTAAAGTTGAAAACAGAACAAAATATAAGCAGGAAACTTTTTATAAAAACAAAATCATGTCACAGATCTGCTATACATTTTGGCACTAAGATTAAGTTTTTTATGAAATCCTGAAGTTTTAATGGAGCAAATATCTTTTAAAAAAACAACAGAAAAATGTATTTTAACATTGAAAAGAATGTGGATGTGGTTATCAAGAAAGTTTTCTAATAGTGCACACTTTGAGTATCAAAAGAGCATGAAACTGGTTTTGTTAGTTTTTCATGAAAAAATAATTTCTACACGTATACAGACGTGGACAAAATTGTTGGTACCCTTCATTAAATAAAAGAAAAACGCATAATGGTCACAGAAATAACTTTAATCTGACAAAAGTAATAATAAATAAAAATTATATAAATGTTGACCAATGAAAGTCAGACATTGCTTTTCATCCATGCTTCAACAGAATTATTTAAAAAATAAATGCATGAAACAGGCCTGGACAAAAATGATGGTACCCCTAGAAAAGAATGAAAATAATGTGACCAAAGGGACATGTTAATCCAAGGTATGTCCACTAATCAGCATCCTAGGTGTCTACAATCCTGTAATCACTCAGTGGGCCTATATATAGGACTCCAGGTAGTCACTGTGTTGTTTGGTGACGTGGTGTGTACCACACTCAATATAAACCAGAGGAAGCAAAGGAAAGAGTTGTCTCAGGAGATGAGAAAGAAAATCATAGACAAGCATGTTAACTGTAAAGGCTATAAGACCATCTCCAAGCAGCTAGATGTTTCTGTGACTACAGCTGCACATGTCATTCAGTAATGTACGATCCATGGGACTGTAGCCAACCTCCCTGGACGTGGCTGCAGGAGGAAAATTGATGACAGATCAAAGAGACGGATAATCCAAATGGTAACAAAAGAGCCTAGAAAGACTTCAAAATAGATCCAAGCTGAACTTTATGCTCAAGGAACATCAGTGTCAGATCGGAACATCCTTCGCTGTTTGAGCCAGAGGACAAATCATTAAAAAAACCAGACTGGAGTATGCCAAACTACATGCTGACGAGCCACAAAGCTTCTGGGAGAATGTCCTGTGGACAGATGAGACAAAAATGTAACTTTTTGCCAAGGCACATCAGCTCTATGTTCACAGACGGAAAAATGAAGCATATCTAGAAAAGAACACGGTCCCTACTGTGAAACATGGGGGAGGCTCGGTTATGTTCTGGGGCTGATTTGCTGCATCTGACACAGGGTGTCTTGAATCTGTGCAGGGTACAATGAAATCTCAAGACTATCAGGGGATTCTAGAGAGAAATGTGCTGGCCAGTGTCAGAAAGCATGGTCTCAGTCGCAGGTCACGGGTCTTACAACAGGAAAATGACCCAAAACACACAGCTAAAAACACCCAAGAAGGGCTAAGAGGAAAACACTGGCCTTCTATGAGCCCTGATCTCAATCCTATTGAGCATCTTTGGAAGGAGCTGAAACGTGCTGTCTGGAAAAGGCGCCCTTCAAATCGGAAACAACTATAACAGTTTGCTCATGAGGACTGGGCCAAAATACCTGCTGAGAGGTGCAGAAGTCTCATTGACAGTTACAGTTTTTACTACATCTGGTAACCAATTTCTCAGCATTACACTGTATGAAGAATCAATGTCTCACATAAATGTCGTTTTTACACTAAGAATATGAAAGTGTGGGCATCTAGAGGAAAAAGGCGTATTGGAAATAGTTAAATTGTAATCAAAAGATGTTTGAAATTGCAAAACATTTTAATAGAAACTTCTAAATCAAAAGCATTAATTGAACTTATTGAAATATAGTTTAAACTAATTTCGCTTACTGTAATAATAATGTTTTTAATATAAAAAAGGCTTAATGCTATTGGGTACGTTATTTGAAAAGGTCTGCAGAACTGTATTGATTCATGTAAATAATGTTTTATGGTTATAATTTTTTTAAGATTTATCCATTCCACAGAACTTAAAAAAAATGATGTGAAAAAAAGTGGAGTAAAAGAAATGTACATGCCCTCTGACCTTTACATGCATGCAAAAGTATATGTGCTGATTTAAGTAGGTTACCAGCATACGTACCAACATGTATGTTGACTGATAAACTTTGCATGAGAAAAGCTACGCAATTTGATAAATCTCTTATTCAAGGTTTAAATTAATATAACATTGTTTTGTTTCTATTACATTTGTATTGTGTTGTAGTCTTTTAAATTAAATAAACTGATAATGGTATTTGATGATATGCATGTCTTAAATCAGCATATATCTAAAGTCTGCAGTTAAAAACATAGCACCGGGGAGTACTTAATTTATTCAACGAAACCCAATTAGCCTCCAGGATGAGTTGTGTTTAGCACTAAAGGAAATGCATTCGTCCCCGTTTGCATTCAAGAAGGTTTTAACATTTAAAATATTTCCAGTCATTGTAATTAAACAATGTGTTGTTTACAAATAATCCTAGCAAAATTGTTGAGTTTAAAAAAAATACATGGCCATAATAACTGTTCTATGACCCATGATAAGGAAGAATACTCTCATATCTTCCATCAGGATGATGCTTCAGTCTCCATCAGTGTTTTAAAATATCTTATTATGGCCAGGTCATGATACAATAGCCCTTCTCTGGGCAGCTTTTTTACCAAAACATTAGGAGTCACTGGGTTAGATTAGCGTACATGAAAATGATCTTCACTGACTCCCACAAACTATGTCATATTCCACTGATGCCTTTACTAATAAGTAATAACCAATAAATTGAAATAATCTTGAAGTCTTTTGTTCCATAAAACCTACTTTGGATGAAACTATAATTTAGACAATAAAGAAAACAATTTGATCCAATTATAACACCTTTTGATGTCCTTAGAGTAAAGCTATGCTTCTGAATTTTCTTAGTTAACGTCATTTTCGCAGTTAAATGGGGGGTGGGGTCCCGTTCTTTCCCAGACAGAGCAATTATGTGGTACAGTACAGCTATATCATAAATCAATCTTTAAGTGGAATAATTTAAATACACTACCTATTTGAAATACTCCTCTCATGTCTAAAATAAATGCCTTGACATTAGCCGCATTTCCCTTTAAGAGCCTTAAACATTCCCCCTTCGTCATGCTATGTTCCACGTCATCACAACATTCACAGAGCGCCGTCTTAATCGAGCCCAGCATGTGGAGCACAGCTGCAGGTGGGCTCTAATCTCCGAGCTGATCGCATTACATGTTCAGCCTGGCCTCAGACGAAGCAGGCACCACTACAGTGGGGAATTAGGGGGATCCATAAACAGCGGGTCATTTCTTGGTGGAGAGAGCCATGCATTTGCAGCAAAAAAACGGCTCTTTTAAGAGCCATGACAAACCTCTAAATAATTTAACCTCTATAATGTTTATTGTTTTTATTCCTCTTTGTTATGCTGATGCTGTACTGTAGTATCTTTGGTGCACCACACTTTTTTTTTTTCAAGAAGGGATTGCCAATTGGTAAAAATAACTAGGTATATACTATTTTCCACAGGTGATAGCTGATTGATGTGGATGAGATACTGCTTTTGTGCTCGAGGGAGGGCTGTGAAGAGTTGTGGGCAGTGATCAAAATATAGGGGCGTTGCTAAGAGGAATTGGGCATTCAGAGTTCAAAATGGCGAGAGTTTCAAAAGATTACTCAAACATGAATGAATTAATCGAAGAAAAACATCAGGCATGTTTTTTTAGGAGGGAATGACATAATGTGATGAAAAGCTTTAAAAAGTGGATTTTACATGCCACCCCCTTTTAATATTCAATGCTTTTCAAAATGTCCTCTATACTTACCGTGAACTGCATGGAGAAACTCTCTGAACTTGACGACTTCCCAAAACAGGCTGATCTAATGCACATGTGCCATGACTGATTCCTCTCCTTGCTCCACCTGTCTCTCTCACTATTTAAACATCTCCTTGGCTCTGCTTCCCTGCCAGAGTTTCGAACGCTCACAGCAGTAGTTATCAAGCCGTATGATTCTGATCTCCGTCTCCAACGCCGACCTATTTCACGTTCCTAGAGTTTTTGCCTTTACCAAGCCCTTGACTAACCTCGATCGCCTTCTAACCTCCCAACGCCAAACCCAGCAACGGATCCTGACCAAAGAGCTCTGCCTTTCCTGGTTGCTTATGTTATCTTCCTTCTGTCTGGTAAAGCCAAGCTGGGGAACAGGTGAATGGCAGAGGGATGCTGCAATTTACTACAATTACAGAAACTTATCTCGGTAACTGATCAGGGTTTTTAATCCTGTTTTACCCGAGCGGGAGGCTGCCCGAGGCTCGCTGACCTTAAAACAGGGCAGGAGGAGGGTGACTGAATATATAATTGATTTTCATTCGCCCTCTGCAGAAAGTAACTGGAATGAGGAGGCTTTGTGTGATGCTTTTTACCAGGGCCTCAATGAGGAGATAAAGGACGAGTTATCCACCCGTGATGCTCCTGAGGACCTGGCCAATATGGAATCACTTGCCACATGTATTGACCTGAGGCTCCATGATCGCAGGCAGGAGAGGAGTCGCTCACACCATGTACGACGTCCAGAACCTGGGATCAGGTCCTTCTCTGGCCCCTCCTTGCCTTCTGCTAGAACTGAGCCACCCACTGGTGACACTACAAAACCTATGCAGATTGGTCGGTCTAGACTTTCACCCCAAGAACGGCAACAAAGGTCCCGGAAAGGTTTATGCTTTTATTGTGGAGGGGATGATCATCAAATCTGTCAGGGCTCGTTAAAATGCCAGACTCAGTAGGTAGGAAGAGGCTCCTAGTGAGTTATAATTCACTCCGTAAGTCCTCTCCTGTCAGTTTAATCGAGGCTCAGATGATGATTAATGGGGCATCAAAGACATTATCAGTTTTTGTGGATTCAGGAGCTGACACAGAGTTTATGGATTGTGATTTGGCCAACAGCCTGGGGATCAAGTTACAAACTACCTCTAGGGCTCAAGATGTGATCGCCATAGATGGTCATGTCCTTTAACACATAACACTAGAGATAATGCCAGTCAGAGTTATTATCGGGGGTAACCATAATGAGATTGTGTCCTTTGTAATCATTAAGTCCCCTGACCTTCCTGTGATTTTTGGAGCATCTTGGCTCAAGAAACATAATGCACACATTGATTGGAACACGGGTGTAGTGCAGTCCTGGTCACCACAGTGTCTTAGTACGTGCTGTCTGCCCATGTTCCTAGTCAAAACCCTGCTGAGGTTCAGGAGGTTTTTCCTGATCTGTCCAAGGTTCCACCAGAGTATCATGACCTCAAGGAGGTTTTTAACAAGCAGCGTGCTTCCTCTCTCCCCCCTCATAGACCCTATGACTGTTCCATATACCTCCTCCCTGGTATCTTTCCTCCCAGAGGACGTCTGTATTCGCCTTCTGCTCCCGAGAACCAAGCCATGAAAAAGTATATTGAGGAATCACTATGTGCTGGCATCATGTGGCCTTCTTCGTCCCCTGCTGGAGCTGGATTCTTCTTCGGGGGAAAGAACGTTGGCTCTCTCAGGCTCAATGAAGTCACAGTCAAGAACAGATACCCATTGCCCCTTGTGAACACAGCCTTTGATCTTTGATCACCCCTGCAGTTTCTTACAGTACCCAAGAACAGGTTTAGTTGGAAAAAGCAAGCAGATCAAGCCTTCACCAAGTTAAAACTACTCTTCACTTCGGCACCAGTTCTTCACTCCCCCGATCCAACTCATCAGTTCATTGTTCGATGCCTCTAACACAGGAGTAGGAGTGGTGTTAAGCCAGAGGAAACCTAACGAGCTATTCATCCATGTGTCTTTTTTTCTAGAAGTCTATTGGTTTCAGAACGAAACTACGACGTGGGGGATCGAGAGCAGCTGGCTGTCAAGCTAGCCCTTGAAGAATGGAGGGATTGGTTAGAGGGAGCCAAGGAGCCCTTCATAGTATGGACAGACCATAAGAACCTGCAGTATCAATGTTCTGCCAAGCGATTAAACCCCAGACAGGCCAGGTGGGCTTTGTTTTTTAGTCGCTTCAACTTCTCCTTATCTTACAGACCCAGAGAGAAGAAGATCAAGCCTGATGCTCTCTCTAGGATTTCTGAGGACTGGGTCCAGGAGGAACCAGACTTCATCCTGCCCAATCCAGCACGGTTAGTAGCCTGTCTAGTCAAGCTTGAGGAGAGAATTAAAGAAGCCCACCAACAACATCCAGTCCCTGAGGAGCGCCCCAATGATTGCCTGTACGTCCCGGACCACCTAGTGCCGGAGGTACTTACTCTGTGCCATTGTTCTCGTCTTTACTGTCACCCAGGGATGAACAAGACATTGTCAGTGCTGCCAAGCAAAGTCCTCCCGACGATCGCCTTCTGGGTTCCTGCAACGACTGCACATCCCTCATCGTCCTTGGTCTCACCTCTCAATGGACTCTATCACAGGTCTGCCTTCTTCTAATAATTTCACCACTCTCCTCACGATTGTTGACCGTTTTTCTAAGATGACCCACTTGGTTCCCCTGGCTAAATTGCCCACATCCAAGGAACTTGGAGAGATTTTAGGTTCCGCCTTCATGGCATTCCCGTCGACATAGTTTCTGACCGAGGTCCACAGTTTATCTCTCAGTTCTCGAGAGAGTTTTGTGACCTTCTAGGGATCCAACTGAGCCTCTCCCCTGGTTTTCATCCTCAGACTCATGGGCAGATGGATCGCATAAATCAGGGGGTAGAGACAAAGCTTTGCATGATCTGTGAACAGGATCCTACAAAATGGTCACAGAATCTCCCCTGGGTTGAATATGCCCTCAACTCTCTTCCTTCCTGTGCCACAGGTTTGTCCCCTTTTAACATTGTTTATGGTTTCCAACCTCCAGTGTTTTCCCCTACAGGAATTGGCGGCCAAAGTCCCCTCTTCCCATGCAGCATCCAGGAGGTGTCAACGGGTTTGGAGGCGGGCTCGTAGGGCCCTACTTGACTCTTCTGTCATTTATGCCAGAGCTGCTAATCGTCGTCGGACTCTTGCTCCAGCATACCAGGAGGGGCAGAGTGTGTGCTATCTACAAAGGAGCTTCCTCTTTGCTTAGACTGCCGCAAATTGGCTCCCTGCTTCATTGGCCCATTTCCTATCTCTAAAGTGGTCAATTCTGTGGCCGTTCGTCTCCGCCTCCCAAGAAATATCAGGGTCCACCCGACCTTTCATGTATCTAAGGTTAAACCTGTGTCTGTATCTCGGTTCTGTCCCTCCTCCAGACCCCCGCCACCCGTCCGGTTCATAGCTGGTGGCCCGGCTTTCACTGTGCGACGCCTTCTCCGATCCAGAAGATTGGGCCGGGGCCTGTAGTACCTGGTGGACTGGGAGGGGTATGGTCCAGAGGAGCGTTCCTGGTTGCCTGCCCGACACATTCTGGACAAGTCCCTTATCCGGAATTTCAATCTTGCCCATCCTGGTGGTCCGTCGGGAGCCGGACCTTGAGGCGGGGGTAATTTAACATTCCTCATACCACGTCTCACCTATCAGCCTGATCTAATGCACCTGTGCCATGTCTGATTCATCTCCCTGCTCCACTTGACTCACTATTTAAACATCTCCTTGCCTCTTCTTCCCTGCCAGATTTTCGAATGCTCATGGCAGTAGATATCAAGCCTTATGATTCTGATATCCGTCTCCAACGCCGACCTATTTCACGTTCCTAGAATTTTTGCCTTTGCCAAGCCCTTCACTAACCTTGACCACCTTTCTGACCTCCTGAAGCCGAACCCAGCTACGGATCCTGACCATCGATCTCTGCCTTCCCCTGACAAGCTACGATCGCCTTTCTGATCTCCCAACGCCAAACCCAGCTACGGATCCTGACCTCAGATCTCTGCCTTCCCTGGATTAACTGACCACCGCCCGGCCGTACATGACCGGTGCCTGTTTCCTGGTTCCAAAATTCGGATCAACCCCAAGTGACAAGGTGAATTATTTAAGAATCTTAAATATCACTTCTCAGGAAGAGAAGCAAGCGGAGCTCGCACCCTGTCACACGTGTGTGTGCTTACAAAGCGCTGCTGCAGCCTCTGTTCCTCTGACATCACCGCCCCGGGGAATTCCCCGTCTGCCTTCCCGCTGCAGAACCAGAGATCCAGTCTGCAGAACCTTTAGCAAATTACCCATTGTTGTTCAATAAACCTCATCCTAAGTTTTTGCTCACTCCTGTGTTGTGGCTAAATATCTGGGTCTTTCTCGTAGTTTATGACATCTGCTGAAACATCACAGGGTTTGTCGGGCAAATCCAGACGAATATGATAGATGGATACTCTTTCAAAAATGCAGAACCTGTGAAAGGGTCAGTTTTATTACAACTTGAACTACAAATCAAATATAAATGTATTTTACACATTTAAGGATACAAATCAAATTATTTTCTTTTTGTAACTGATGTTTTTTTGTTAGAATACAAACTGTAAATAAAAATTTGATTAAAATTTTAAAGAAGTGAATGTATCTAAAGTGTGTAATTAGCAGTCTTTAAAAGCAGTTCAGATTATATCAAAGTATAAAAATTATAATTTTGCCATTTCACATTGTTTCATGATAAAATGTATTTTACGATATTTTATTGTCTTTTCACCAAATCTTTAGTCATCAGTTGTTTACATTGTTATAGTTCAATATAAATGTTTAACTAAAAGATATGTCAATTAACCAAATGCACTAGAGCTGTGTGTTGGAAATAGGGCTGGGCGATATGACCTAAAATAAATGTCATGGTACATTGAGCAGTTCACCTAGATAACAGTAAGGGGCGTTAAGTGGACCATAAAACCCCCCGCCCTATATTTAAGGTCCAGTCGTGGCTTAATTTATATACTGTCCTTGGAAACGTGATGGATTCTTGCTATTGAACAGCTTCAAACAGCCTTTTAATTCAGGGTTTGAATCCCACTCCTTTCTATTTTTCTTAAGCCTAATTTATGCTGCTCCGACCGCAAATTTGCACTCAGACACAGACGTATTGACAGAGAAGTTTTCCGTTTATAGTACTCCGCTCTTCCACTCCATTCTCTATTGTTTTTTTCAGCGTTGCTCGACCAGGACAGCATGGCGTGCTACGTTTTCATGGTGTCTCTGCCTACTATCACACAGCGCCGTTTCCGTTTTTTTCTAGGCTTGTGAACGCATTTCTTCCTCAAGGATGAATGAGCTCATTGAATCCTCTAGCAATGCATGGAAACAAACACAGCAGCCTTGGTTGATGTTTTCCTACACCTTCTTGTGTTCAAAATCGGCAAAACGACAGATTACATAAATTATCCTTTCAATATAAAGCATATAGTGACCAAACGCTGCATTACCACCACTATAGAGCCCCATTCTGGTGAAGCGATCTCCGGCTTTTGCTGAAACTGACCAATCAGATGCATACGCTGTCCGTCGACAGAGATGAATAGTTAAAAATTGGGCCTCTACTCCGTGCGTCCTTGCATAGGTGACGGAGAGCCCTTGCGTTGACGGATAATGGCGTTGCGTCAATCTGTCTCTATCAAAACGGAGAAGCATAAACTAGGCTTTAGAGTCCAGTCCACTCAGAAGTGACCAGACAGACAATGAGGAAGTGATGGGGACTGTGGGAGAAATCTATGATTTTAGTGTGCAGTCCTTTTTTAGGCAAAATACTTTACGTTTATATCAAAGCACAGAATCAGCCAGTGGTGCCTTCAAGCGATGTATAAACAGTGAAGGACCAGTGCGGGCGGAGCTACAATTGCGGGGATCGGAGCACTCTGGGTAGACTGCATACCTGCTGCTCTGTGAAAGCAGTAACATGCCCCAGCATTAGTCTCCAAGAACACCACTAACAGTCACTATATTTGTAGCTAGTCACTTCTTTTAAAAAGAGTTGCTGAAGGAGTCTAAACACTCGCTAAATATAGAATCACAACTGCTATGTTGGTGCCGCTGTTCTCAGTCTGGAGAGATTCAAGTCACAAGACTGTAAACAGTAACCTGACTCAATGCAGCACACATTTCTTAAACTGAAACACATTTTCTTTTTTTTTTTAATACCAAATTTACCAGCATGGGCAAAGTTACGTTGGTAATGGTCCAAAAATGTAGTCTTGGTAAACCTCCTAGCCCTAGTTAGAAAACATCCAAAAATTTAGATTTCATAAAAATTGTAAAGAATCGATTTGATTGTCAAAAAATTGAGTTAATCATTTAACATTGTTTGCCGCTTTTACAGATGAAATAGGAAGGAAAAGTCCAGATGTGTAGTTTTATCGTTCCCCTAACATTTAATTAAAGTAACCGCTCAAAAAAACTTTTTTGAGCACCCATTTCAGATTAAAATTGGACCATTGTAATCGATTATAACTCTTAATAATCGGAATAGAATCGTGTTATTTGAATCAATACCCAGTCCTATTTTAACTATACTTAAAAGTTCATGTCTTCTGTTGTTTCGACTATATTTTTTTAAGAAAATTTGTCCATACTATCCAGCCACATGTATTAAATTAATTAAAATAAGACAAACCAAGGTCATGCTCTTGAAATTAAACTAGAGACCAAATCAGTTTGACAAAAAAACAATAAAAAAAAAACAAAGAATTGGAAAGTCAAAGCTAAAACAGAATATTTGGCAGCACCATAAGCGAACGAGAAACAGTATCACAAAAGCAAATACATAAACTATTACCGGACAGAATGTCTTCGTAATATGAAGATATAATTACATATTTTATGACTTATTGTTTCTACTTTTTTGGTGCACACCATACATGAAGAGGGGGTACTGAACAGGCCCAAAATCTAGCTATTGTAATGAACTCAGATCTGAACCTCCAGGGTCACATAACAGCAATAACAGTTATTCTTTGATCACTTGAAGAACACTTCTAGGATTAAAAGACTAATGTCAGAACAGGACCTAGAAGAATTCAAAGCATTTATCTTAAGTCAGATTGATTACTGCAACAGCGTCCTCAAAGGTCTGCCTAAACTGTCAGACAGCTGCAGCTGATCAAGAACGCTGCTGCTGGCGTGCTCACTATAACCAGGAAAGTAGAACACATCAGCCCAGTTTAAAGTCCTTACTCTGGCTCCCTTTAGTTTGGAGAATAGACTACAAAAATCTTTTCCAAATTTAAAAATCAGTAATTGGCTTAGCAACAAATTATTTTGAAAAGTTGTCACCGTTCTCGAAATCTACAGATCTAATCACGTGGTTTCATACTCAGTCTGAATCAAACATTTATTCCAGATTAGGACTTGGATATATATGCATCAGAGGTCGCACGAGAAGTTTTTTTGGTCTATCATTTTGACTGAAAGAGTCCCAAAAATTCTGTCAGAATACAATTGTACCTGACAATGTTCTAATGCTATTTGGGGTGGGGGGCTAGTGCCTATCTCTAGCAGTCATCCCACAAGCGAATACCTGTTCAGTAGGATTTATCTTTTATTAATGTTTAAAAATGTTCAATCCAAAGAAGATCAACGGAGAAAGACTTATAAAAAGTAAAAATAAACATTGGACTTATAATACCCCTGCTGCCGTTGTGAGACAGGTTATTTTTACCCTACTGATAATGTGTTGTTGGAATAGTAAACCTGCTCCAGATGTAAGTGTAATGTATGTCCAATTGTGCATAATCAAATAGACTTGTTTTTGTAATCAGGTTATGGATTTTTTCCTCAGACATATGACTTCTCATTGGGGTTTAGATATTGTTTTCAAGGTTGAATCCAGGACTAGACTAAAACTAAGGCTGTTTTCCGGAGGATTTATCTATCGAATTTTATATATCCTTAAAATAATGTGGGGTTCAGTACTATGATAAAAAGCTAGTTTTCCACAACATTTGTTATTTTTCTTAAGTCCCTCCTTCTTCCGATAGATGTCTATGCAATTCACAAGGACAGCAAATTTTTTTATCCTATAGAATTTGGTGTAGAGGGAGCGAGAAGCTCATAGGAGGGGGTGGGATAGGGGTGTTTTGCGAAGGGCCTTGCTCATAATCTGTAAACATAACCAACAGCCTTCAGACTTCTCATGTCCCGTTCTAACAAATGATTAAAATACTGAAAAGATTCAGTTAACGCGAACCCTGATTAGGGGCACACCGATCAGACTTTTTCAGTCACGATACCGATAGTGATAGCAGGATTTTGTGTATCTGTCGATACCAATCTGATACTATTGTTGAATTAATAAACTGTATAGCTTCCACCTTATACCTTTCTTGAAGATATTAAAGGCACCAGACTTTATTAAGTAAACATAACTGGGACAAATTAACAGATGTCAAATATAAAATTACCACACAAAAAAATTCAAGTGAAAATTTTATCTTTTTTTGGTGAATTTATTGGAGATTTTCAATATTTTGAGTATTGGTTCAAGTATTGGTAATTGTGAGTTCTGAGATCTGCCATTATTTTTTCAATCCGTGTTGTTTTACAATTTCAAGTCAGCAGATGGCGCCAATGTGGGTTTACCACCAGAGTTTAGTTGCAGGCTGTCTGAGCATGCGCAAATGACCCTGATCAAAAGTTTACATACACTAGTCCTTAATACCTTGTATTGCCTCCTTTAGCATCAATGACAGCTTGAAGTCTTCTGTGATAGTTGCTGATGAGACACTATCTTCTCAGATGGTAAAGCTGCCCATTCTTCTTGGCAAAATGTCTCCAGTTCCTGTTCATTCTTGGGCTGTCGTGCATGAACCACATGTTTGAGATCTCCCCAAAGTGGCTCAATGATATTGAGGTCAGGAGACTGAGATGGCCATTCATAAACATTCACTTTTTTCTGCTGTAGCCATTGACAGGTTGACTTGGCCCTGTGTTTTGTATCATTGTCATGTTGGAATGTACAAGAGTGTCCCGTGCGCAGCTTCCAAGCTGATGAGTGCAGATGTTCCTCCAGTATTTTCTGATAACATGCTGCATTCATCTTGCCATCAGTTCTGACCAAGTTCCCTTTGCCTGTGTAGCTCAAACATCCTCAAAACAGCAGCAATCCATCTCCATGTTTCACAGTAGGGATGGTGTACTTTTCATTATGGCCGTTGTTGACTCCTCTCCAAATGTAACTGTAAGGTTTTTACCCAGAGGATAACACCCTACAGATGCAAAATGCCAGCGTCCACTGGGATGTACAATCAAATAACCACCAAAGGACTCCAATTTAACAGATCTGTTTCTTTCTTTACTCACATTTTCTTTACATCAACAGCCATGCACAGATTCCACCCTCCACATATATAGGCTATGGCTAGAAACATTCAGTCCTACCCAGGGGTATATGTACAGTTTTAACCCTTAAAACCTCATTTAATATAAACTCAATATAAATGCTATACACAAGACTAAATTACATCCCACTTTAACCATTAACTTAAACCATCAAAATAACCCATTTTAATAAAAGGCAACCAAAACAAACTTATTTTCCCCAAACTCCCCCCTCTCCTAAGGCCACTTGGTTAGTGCCAGCTAGCTAATTGAGCACACCAGGACCTTATCAGCAACACTTATGAGCGCGCTTCCATGACTGTGCTGATCTCCAAAAATCACCTCAGAAAGACCGAAAGAGAATGGTTAGTAGCAACCCAAACAACTGAAAATAAACTAAATGCATTAACCTACTAAATAGGATCCATCTTTAGCAAATCAATACAACAAAAACCCAAGCAAACAATAAACTAATAACATCAGGGTGTAATGTACAAGTTTGAGTGTGTACCGTCAAACTGAGAAGTCCCTTAGTGAGGGGGTGTCTGCATCTCCCTCACAGTAACGTTTATGGTTGTGGCAAAAAAGTTCAATTTTGGTCTCATCACTCCAAATAACTTTGTAACTTTGTAAGAAGGCTGTTTTGTGGCATTGGCAAAGTAATGGCATTGTTCTGGCCACTCTACCATACAGCCCATTTTTCTTCAAGTGCCTCCTTATTGTACATCTTGACAAATCCACTCCACTTTTTTCAGAGAGTCCTGTACATCAGCTGAAGTTATTTTGGGGTTTCTCATTGTATCCCAAACTATTTTCCTGGCAGTTGTGGCTGAAAATGTTGTTGGTCCACCTGACTGTGGTTTGGTTTCGACAGAATCCCTCATTTTCCACTTCTTGATTAGGGATGGAACACTGCTAACAGGCAATCTTAATTACTTAGAAATCTTTTTATATCCTTTTCCTGTTTTATGAAGTTCAACGATCTTCTCCCGCAGATCCATTTGATATTTGTTTTCCTTTCCCCATGGCTCGGAATCCAACAAACATCAGTGCAACACTGGATGAATCATATCAGGAGCCTAGAAACTCGCTGACTTTTTATTCACACCCACTAATTACAAGCAAACAGATCACATGTGAGGATGGTTGCCTTTAGTAGCCATTTACACCTGTGTGTGTCAACCTGTGTCCATGTTATCGTGCCAAAAGTTCTAGGGTATTTAAACTTTTGATCAGGGTCATTTAGGTATTTTCTGTTGTCATTATGATGTAAAAAAGGCAAAAAAAGTTGTTTGATAATAAATTGCTTCACCCAACCACTAACCACCAGTGAAAGAAAGGTTTTTATGTTATCATTCATATTCTCAGGAAAATGGCCAAGACATCACAAATTCTGCCAGGGTATGTAAACTTTTGAGAACGCCTGTATATATACGAAACATTTGCTTGACCACACTAATGTTATGAATTTAGATGAAAATACCTCAAGATGAGGGCTTTTCTCAGCAATTAGTACTTGATATAAAAAAAAGAAATTATTATATTCATTTATTACAGATTTAAATTAAAACGCAACGTTTTTTAAAACCTGATGGCAGCACTAGTATTACCTTCAAAAGCTCCACTCTCTTTAAAGATTGCTTTCCCGAGCAGTCAGAAGAACTCTCGTCTAGGGCCGCCAATATCTTCTGCATCTTCATTTGTGTTTTTTATGACTGGGAAAGGTTACATATAGAATATCCGTACTCTTAGCAAAACAGTCGGAGCGCTGAGTTCCACACGTTCCCACAGCTTACAAAGATTGGCCTGTTTCCTGCTGTGACCAACTTCTCACTGTGGGCCTTTAAAACTCCATTTATTTCCTCTTTGCTTAAAGGTTCTGCAGACCTTTAAGACAGAAATACAGTAATTTCAAATACTAATACGGTTTACATATGACCTTACGGCCTCATCTTACACTTAATGCAAAACTACGCACCTTGAACTGAGTAAAGACTCTACAGGTTCTTCCTGAAGACTCCGTCTGATTGCCTCTTCCATGGCTTCATCTTCTTCGAAACATACAGGACTAGAAATTACATAATTTTTCCTTACATGACACAATACAAAATCAAAGTGAAGTAATCCAATAGTAAGGAAGGGGTAAAAATCCATATAATTAAAATGATCTTACATGAAATCTGCAAAAATGAACATTAGCTTCAGTTGGTCTTTGGTCGGCTTCAAAACCAGTACCGTTGAGAGACATTGCCCCTGCTCCGACATCCCGTCTTTCAAAGTCCTCCCTCTGCAGGATGGATGGAGAATCCATTGGATTCACTAAATAAACAATGATTTACAATTTGAGAAAGTCATCACAGCATAAACTAAGTAAATAATTCTTTGAGAGAATAAAACTGAAACAGGCAGTAAACATTCCTAGCCTCTTAATGGCATAACAAAGAAACATGCAGTGTTAACCAGTGATTGAACGATACAATTTTTTCTAAACGATAAAATACCGCTACTTTGATTTAAGTACTTGCTGATACCGAGTACCAATACCGATACTTTTACCACACAAAAGAAAAATGCTATGAATTGGAAGACAGCTTTTATTTACTTTACACATTGTTACAACGAGTGATGGAGATTTAGATAAAATATAAATATTTACTAAGAATGACAAAAAAAACAAGCTAAAAGCTAAAACAGCTAAAAATATAAATTTTATATTAAATTAGAGCAGAGTTTCCAAATTTTAGGTATCAGTTCATGGTATGGGTTACAGTTAATCAATACCAATACAATGTATAAAAGTGGTAGAGTCAATACCAGTATCGGTACATCCCTAGTGTTAACCCACCTCTTCTTCGCTGTAAAACAGGGCTTTCAAAATCACTGTCCACAGACATTTCCCCAATTTCAGTCTGTATAAAAGAAATATGCAATATGTTTAAAGCGGGCATCTGAATTTATGAATAGAACATTAAAATGTATCTAATGCATTGTCTCAGGTAATGTGGACAAAATCAATGATCTTACACATTGGGAATATCTGTTATGTGCAGGCTGCACAGGGATTCAGTTGGTACCACCTGTAGCAAGAAGGTCGTGGGTTCAAATCCCAGCCTGGGATATTTCTGCATTGAGTTTGTATGTTGCTTCTGTATATGCGTGAGTTCCCTGTGGGTAGTCTAGTTTCCTCCCACAGTCCAAACACATGACTTTTAAGTTAACAGGTCTCTCTTGGTTGCCCTTAAATATGAGTATGCATTGTTACTTGTCCAGTAGGGGTGTCACGATTCTCCAAACCCTGGATTCGATTTGATTTACGATTTTAGGGTCTCGATTCGTTTTCTTTTTTCTTTTTTTTTGGTAGAAACTTAAGAGACTTATAGGAGTGCTATATAGACTGGTTTTCATTCTGTTGGTGGAAGAACAAATAATTCATATAAAAATAAAATAATTAATAACGGCCCAAAAATGCGGGACTAGCCCCTGAAGGAAATAGCCAATTTACTCGATTCCAAAAATTCCTCGGGGCAAAAACTCTGCCTTGAAGCCTTGTTGAATTCCTATGACGTGGACTAAACGCGCAGGGATCTGATTGTTCCCCGTGAACCGTTGTTTTGGATGCACCTGTGCAAATCACAATAGTAGTGCGTGATCCAGTTTGAATTTAATTGCCGTGATAGCGGAGAGTAAAGATGCCCACAAACAACATAAATGTGTAAAGTTTGGGATTGTTACTACATTCTAAAAAAATAAAAGAACAAAGTACAGTATATTTTCTGCAAAGTAGAGCTGGGGTACGTTTTGAGTTTTTTAGCTTTTTCAAACAAAGTAGATGGACTATTTAGTTTATTAACATACATTATTGCTGTTGACAGTTATTTTGTCAAATAAATAAATACTGTAAATGGGCTTAGTTTTGGAGCTAAGTGTTGTACTTGGCGTTCTCTGTTTTTTTGAGAGATAAAAGGAAAATGCTTGATCATTCTACAGCCACAAAATTTTTCGTTATGCATGATTTGTTTTGGTTATTTAAAAACGTAAAAAAAATCATCAGTTGAATCGAATAATAGAATCGATAAAGGGCTAAATTAATCGATTACAAAAAGAATCGATAGCGGCAGACCTATAGACAATCATGCCAGAGAAGTTATATCCAATCAGAGGCGAAGAAGGCGGGACCTTTCCCTACTTACTGATGATTAAGATACTTGCCTCCGGCTTCCTCAGAGAAACCAGCTAACATGGAGCAAACAGTTGTCCTCTTGTTTCCAACCAGAATGTCGACTTAACTCATGGGGAAATCAAAATGTACTCACTGATGATTTGACAGTAGGAGTGGCTTTAGCTCTGGTCCCACTGCTTCTTTCTTACTAGCCATGGTTTAACTGTAGCTTAGCAAACAGCTACTTGCTAGCGTCAGCTAATATGCTCTGTAGAGATGTGCTGTGTTCATGGGGATGTTCTTATTGTGATCAAGTGGTTAATAATATTACAATAATATTACCAGGTGAAATGCAATGTGCGGCTCCTTGTGATGAGGAAATCTGGGTAAATATACAGTTGACTGCTAACTGTTGCTATAAAGTCCCAGTGGGACGCTAGTGACACTACAGTATGTAAACATGGGAGGATGTGGTCGGGATTGTCTTTTAGATTGCGATCCACAAGCTCGTTGTGTAATTTCAATCGATTTCGATTCAGAAAAAGAAAAGAAAAATAACTTTTAAATAAATAATACAAACAAAAAACAATTAAAATAAAATACAAATAAAAAATAACTCCCAGTCTCTGTTAGAAAAGGTTTAATCAAAAACAATAAAATAGATCCTGTCTCTCTTAATACAATAAATGCATTGGCCTATTCAGTGTCAACAACCAAAACTTCACTTCAATAATGATAATAAATAATAATAATAGAGATGTAAATTTCTTAACCTTCCTTTCTTTCCTTACCTTAACATGTAACACTACAAATCCAGTTAAAAGAGGTAGCTGTAACAACGTAAACACTTCCATATAAGCAGATGTCTTAACAGACCCCGTTGGCTCGGTCAACTTTACAAGCTTTTCCTGCGTTTCAAGCTTCAAAGCTCATAACACTAGCATTGCAGAAGTTCACTTAGTTGAACTTTTGACGGTCTTAACGCTCTTGACGTAGCATGGCAACTAATCAAAGCATCTCGCTGTAGTGACATTGCCCAACGTCAACGCTGCTTAGCCAACCACGATCCGCTAGTGTTTAAAACAACCGGCAGAGAAAGGCCTGCCTACAAGCTTTGCTAGCTTCAGTTTAAAAATGTATCTTCTGTGTATATCCGTCAAACTATTCGCTTTTTGAGCATTGCTTGACACTGACAAAGCTTGTGGTCTTAACGCAGGTTCGCCATTCTTCTCACGAGGCTCACTTGCTGTTTACAACTCTGCTTCCTCCCAGAGATACAACAGGATGCTTCACTCCCTTCATTTCATCCCGCTAAGTCACTAACGCACCCAGGTGCTGAGACCAATGTACAGAGTGAACCCTCTTGTCATCCAGCGTGTTTGGAGGCGAGAGACGAGGAAAACAAATACACACATACACATGGCAATATATTGAGGCCGGAAAAATTACTGTGTCCATATTCATCTATTGTGCGATTAATTGATGTATTGATTATCGTCCCAGCCTTAGTGAAGAAACACGAGGGGATGTCCCAGAAGTTCCTTGAGGTATGAGGTTTCTATTTAAGCTAACCTTTGCTGGAGCTTCCATTCCTGCCATGATGTACAGATATGTGCTTTAGCAAACTGAGGCAACTTCTTTACCATGTCATTGGAAGTTGGATGTTACTTTTGGCACCATTAGTTTCCCCCCCCCCCCTCCCCCCTTTATTGTGCTCAGATACTGAAATGGAAATTGCTGATGTTCAGATAAACCAAATGCTCCTCTGAAGATAGCTGTTATCTCAGCTCTAATTTGTTACTCAGACCATTCACTGGTGAAGGAAATTTTCCCTAAAAGACCAGCCTGAGTTACTTTGGTCCAAGATTCCCCTCTGGGTATAGCAAAGATAGTTGTTTCCGGAGAAAAAGGCAAGCAAACAACTTCTTTTGTGTATGTTCTGAGATGCCTCTGGCTCTGGTATATTGCCCGAGCCCCACTGCGTTGGGGGAGGGATGGTAATAAAGCCTACAGAAAAAGACCTAAGAAATGTTCTGAATACTACAGTTTGTAGGGTTAACACTGTGAACTCTAACTTAGATTTGCAAAAATGAGGTGTTGAAGTCCTTCCAGCGTTTTATGTAATAGTCACAATGTCTGGTGGTCAATTTACAAAGCAAAAGTGCTATAACTGAGTTGTTACAGGACTAATAAAAAATATGAATATTTTAAGGAATTAAAGGTATTGTGGAGGATCTTTTTCTTCTGGGTGGATCATCTACACCAGCGGTGTCAAACAAATTTCCATTTTGAGTGACATGCTTCGCTCTGACAGCTTCTGTTAGCAGGTGTACTCAGTTAAAAACTTTATTTTTTACACTGTGGTGAACAGCGTGTAGTAGTGAAATCGGTCCTGGCTGAAACACTTCCCAAAGTTAAACGTTCCAGAAGTTGTCTGAGCTATTCACCGGTATAGGGGTATATTAAGGGTATAGGGGTATATACTGTTTATTTATTAATCTGATTTGCATTTTTATTATTTGTTTTACACTTATTGTTTTATACTTTATATACTTTATATTTTATTAACTTTATATTTTAATGTATTTTAATCTTTCTTGCCAGTGTTTCCTCTCTGGGGAGCCCCCTGCATCGGGGGCGGTGGTCGGCTGTGGCTGCCTGGGTGCCCCCCAGGTAGCGCTTGGGTGGAGGTGGGGGTACCAGCCCTCCCTCCTCTGGGCGCCCTGGGTGGGAGCCTTGGCTGCTGCTGTTGATCTGCTGCTGCTGATGCAGATGGCTCCATGATGGCATTTCCTGGCTCATCTGTACTCAGCCCGCTTTTTGTAGCTTCTAAGTGTGTGTGTGAGTGAGTATGGCTGATGGGTTGGGTTGGGAGGGGGTTGTATTTGCACTGATGATTTTATTTTTTGAAGGGGGGGGGGGGTTGTGGGGTATTTTAAATCTGTAAAGCACTTTGAGTAACTTTCTTTGTTTGAAAAGCGCTTTATAAATAAAGTTTGATTTGATTTGATTTGATTAAAAATGTATTTCATAATGAAAATGAACACCTGTTTTCGGTATAAACCGGTATACCGCCCAGGCCTAATTCTGAGAGTGCTGAAGCGCATGTACACTCTCAGGTGTTTGTGTCATTTATTTTACCACCAAGTCCTCATCAGGTCCTTTTAAAATGGCAATAAAGTCTTAAGTGTATGAGCAGTGACGGCTGTTGGAATTTTCTCAAGGGGGCGCTATGACGATGCCGGTTAGATATTAGGGTTGTCAAACGATTAATTTTCCTTTCCTAATTAATTACACGGAACAAATCCAATTGCCAGCGCTCTCTTTTCATGAAATAAAGGAGAAATTTTGTTTTTAACTCCAGAATCACATTAAAACATGACCCTTTTAAACTATTAATCTTTTAGCCAGTTGCTAGCACAAACTAACTGGTAACTAGTTTCTGTATGTCAAGCTGACTGTTTCTTATTAGTATTACACAACCCCGAGCATCCTCTTAGTTTTTTTTCGATTGCTTAAACAAGTTTTTGAAAACAACATTTTTTTTTTTAAAACTGCACACACAAAACCCCAAACATCACACACAAATTGCTAAACCCTGGCATCCCTTTGCAAAAAAAACTCTTAACCATCAAATCTCGTAAAATGTTCACAAAATGGAACTCATGTCTTCATTTGGTAAACAAAGCCATATTTTCACAGACACACAGATACCATTCATTGAATAAACAAAACTCAGCTTTTGGTTGAACACTACCAAGCATGTAAAGAACACTAAAGAGCAAAATTGAAAAATAGATTCACACTTCTACTTGACAGGTAGTGTAAAGTGTGGCATACTGTTTAGAGCAATAGTTATTAGTTATCTACGTCTATATGGTAACTTTCAAGGGAAGATTCATTATTGCACTTTTTTGTGAAGCGGGTAGTTCTTTCCTGATATTCAGAAAAAAAATCAACTATACATTTAAAAAATGGCATGTAAATTCTTAGAATAACATTACTTGTCTCTGTGGAGTGCCAGCTGGGATGAAGCAGGTCAAGCTAGATAAAACGGCTGTAACCGGTGGATTATCCTGACGAGTTGGAACCTGGAAGACAATCCAGCATCTTACACTGTCTTTATGATTCAAGAATCTGGACTGTACATATTGTGTAATGTGTTAATCTGATACGGCGTTTGGCCGCTGAGCTCCATAAAGTCTCCTTTTAACACTGGTGGACGGTGGAGGAGAGACATCAGGATTTCTCCTTTTACCGGAGGTAAAGAAAGCCTTTATGGAGCTCAGCAGCCCCATGCGATACATTTCGAGTTGGTTCAGCCGTTGCTCCACCCTTAAAAAAAAAAACCCAATCATGTGACATGTGCCTCAGTTCTTCTGATTTTGTTTCCTGCAGCTTCTCAGTTTGGACCAATTAGTTTTGTTTTCTTTAATACATAAATAGACAAAAATATAGTATAAAGATTATATATAACATAATACTAAGCAGGAGGTACCCAGATTGGACAGTGTCATCTTCCTAGCTGTTTCGTTTTTGACTGTTTGAGCGACTCATTAAACTTTGACGTGCCGTAACACAAACTGGCCAGCCTTGTTGATGACAATGAGCTCCTGCTTGAAGTGTGGTGCTAACCCGAATCGTATGATGTATTCAGTTTAGTCCTCGCCACAAGTGAACGACTTTGCTACATCTGAATCTGGCAACATAGCCTTGAAAACTTCAGCCATGTTTTCGTTTGAGTTCAGTGAATGGTGTTTCTCCACTATGAGACACCACAACAACTCAGCACTCAGCATTTTTTTTTTACTTTATTTAAGATTGTAGCAACAATGACAATTCAGTCTTTCCAGCTCACAATCATTATAACAGTAACAATGATAGTACAATATGTTACATTTATATGACAGTATAACAGCACGCAGCGTTTCTTTGCCGCCCAGAGCCACTCAGATGTCGGCTGCAGAAGATGGGTAAACAGAGACACTCCGTGTCGTAGCTGTAGCTTCAGGTGCGACTGCCGGTGGTGTAACAACGTTGCCACTAGGGTCCGTGTACATTCAAGCACTTTGTGTAGAGAGCTGTTCGTTTATACACACACACACACTGCCACAACAGACGGACAGCCTGACTTTTCATATGTGGATTAAGGACAACGCAAGAATAGAGAAGCGTAAGAGATAGGTCTTTTATTTTACTGATAGCCATTTTACGATCACAGAGGTCTGCTTTGGTGAGCTGGGTGTCTGTTGCTAGGCTATGCATTTAACAATGGTGGATACGATGGTGATGTTCAACATACTGCTTGGTCTGCGGCTTTTGTCAGACTCCAAAACAAACCTACACGGATAAGGAGTAATATTCAGAGGAAGTGAAGGAGAGGGGAGGACGCCATAAACCAGCCTCTCTGTGGTACGAGCTTGTTCCTGTGATTTCACAAAATTATTCAGCCAGACTGAAGGGAAGATGGCGCTGCGTTGTAAAAAAGTCACAACTTTGTTATTCCTTAAATGAAAAACGATGACTGTGATAGACTTATTAAAGTCTATTGGTCTGCTGGGCTGCTCTGCATCAAACCTATGAGAACTCATGGAATGATCGTAATGAACATATTATGGATGTTAATGGTGTAAATAAACCTGTGACATGATTTTAAAATGTCTTCTCTTTTGTGTCCAGATAAAACACTACCACAATGTGTATGTTCAAATAACAAGACAAATGCTACAGTTAAATATTTGAGTTATGAGTAATATAATTGTTATCAAAGTAGTTTCAAACACTGCTTCAGATTTGAGTACTTGGTTTAACTTTGACAATGCTTAATTATCTAAAGATAGATTATTGAATAGATTCAATAATCTTAAATATTTAGCAAATTCACTTTTATTTTGCAGTTCTATACAATTTTTACTTCAAAACTTTCAGGGCAAAAGTTATCTGATTTAGAAAGGTTGCTGACCCCTGATCTGTCAGATATGATTTTAGAAAATTTAATTAAGAACCATTCAGATGTTTCAGTGATGAGCTGTTAATATCAATGAAGCAAATGTTCAGGTTTTACTTTTGATTCTGCCAGTGTATGTTCGGAAAAAAAAATTACAACTCACAAAACAAACAAATAATTTAGCCTACACATTTTATTGTACAGGATGCTGTTTCAGGCGTCTGTGAGTCATGGCATGTAGAATCTTTCCAACAATCCCAAGGAATGTTTGATTGAAGGCAACATTCTATGTAATCTCCCTTCATAAGCAAACTTCTTGTTCCTGTGGATCAGATGAACATGTTGATGTCGTTGGGTCTGCTACTGTTCTTCTGATTCTTCCAAATCACTAATAATTGATTAGCTGTCTTTGGAGTCTCTCTGAGCTGTTTCCAGGTTGTACCGGCCTCTCGCCTGATGACTGCTTGAGATACCAACCCTGTAGGATAGACAGAGGTTTTAAAAGTATTCACATTCAGTACTCAGGTACTGTATTAGTATAGATCCTACATACCACACCTCCCCAAAAAACACACTAAAGACCATAATGACTGTTATATAAAAATCATCATATTTATACATTGGGGATGCATTAGGCACCGTATTTTAACTGCATCAAAATTAATGCATTTTAGTGTAATGCAAATACATCAAAGAACTACATGTGCACTACTGAGTATTAATACATGTTTCATTAAGCAGAAGTTATGATGACTAGTTGCCTATTTATAATGGTGTATTGTCTGAGTCTCTACCATAGGGATCTTTGAACTTGGCAATATCCATCTGCTTCATCCTAGTGGACTATGAAGTGGTTCATAGCTAGAGGTCAGCTACACTAAATAAATCAGCATTTTTAAGTTAACAGTTGTGTCCTACACAGACAGTTTATTTTTAATATTTTATTTTATTAATTTACCTCATTACAACAGAAATATAATTTTTACTGCTACGAGGTAAAAATGGTCTAGAACTATATGTGCTTCGTTTGTCACCGGGCTCTATGAAGCAAGTCTTTGACCAGCTGCAAAGGTAACAGTCACTTTCCAGAGCCTCCAGATGATTCCCAGCTAATCTTTTCACTATTATTGATTCCGTTACCAGTACTCTGTGCTTAAACTGTAAACTGTCAGCACGTCTCCATCAAATAGTCATGGATGTAAATTGTAATCTGACAAAAATGACGAGCTGCCTTCAGATTTTTTTGCCGCCGTACTAAATGGGATAGAACAGAAAATACTCCGCTAACATGGCCCCTGTGTGCTCAGTATGCGATGGAGCCAGGCTGTCAGAAAGACATTTCATTAAAATCACTTACAAACTGCAAACTCTATTCACTTGGAGAATTTTGTATAGAGTTTATTTTTAATAAAAAATGACCAAATAAAACTGAAATAACAAGGCTATTTTTAAAATTCAAGGAGTAGAAAGTACAGATAATTGCGTGAAAATGTAAGGAGTAGACGTAAAAAGTAGGCCAATCTGTAATTACTCCAGTAAAGTATAAATACTCAAAATTTCTACCCAAGTAGGACACCTCTGGGTATAGATAATAGATGGATGGATGGATGGATGGATGGATGGGGACCCTCTTCTTCCTGGCTAGACAAAAATTAAAAATCTACTAGAATAGTGTAAAATGCTTATAGAATTTGCATGTATTTTTTATGAGTAACATGAATGCTTTGAATATTATACTAATCATTCATTTAAAAGCATGCACTTTAAAGAATTTATATTAAGGAAAACAACTAAAATATCTGATGCTGTCCTGAAGCAATTAAGTGTCAACATGAATATTTATCAAAAAATACAATGGAAGACTGTAGAATAAACAGATTTACGAGATAACATAAAATATATCATTTTCTGACATTGCAGGAACAAGCTTGTACCACAGAGAGGCTGGTTACCCTTAATTATTAAATACGTATTTTTCAAGTAAATGCAATAGGCTTCTGTACCACATAACTGTACCACATAATGGGGACTTAGCAGGACATTGGCTAGCTACTATAAAATAACTGCATAATTGTATTGCCATCTCCAAAAAGCGTATAACTGAAACCATAAGAAAATCTGCTTAGCTTTCCACCATTCCTGGCCCTGCTGCTCGGGGTAATGCATCCTGTAGAGCAGCTCGGACGCCTGCTATAATAGCTCTTTCCATTTTTCCCGCCTGGAAAGACCCAGCGGCCATGTTGGAAATCAAAGTGTTGCTCTGGTAGTTCAGAGGTCTGCTGCATAGCTGGTCTTTTTAATGGAGCAATTACACATTAAAGCAAGCACTTTACTTCCAAAAATATGACCAAAAGCAGTGTCTGGTTATCGTTTTTATCCACGATATTACTAATATGAATCCAGCAGTAGTGTTACTTTGAGAGAAGAAAATTAATGCAACGGTTGAATGCCCAATAGGGGAGTGGTCACAAATGCAAAGGATTGTTCGAGAGGCGTGGTTAATTAGCATGTCTTAGAATAGACAAGACACATAGAAAAAAAAGAAACATTTAGCTGACACATTTAACACTTAGATTTAACATTTAGATTTAACATTTAGGTTTGGATTTGACATTTAGATTTAACATTAAGATTTATATTTAAAATTTAGATTTGGATTTAACATTTAGATTTAAGATTTATATTTAACATTTGGATTTATATTTAACATTTAGATTTTAATTTAAGATTTAGATTTAAGATTTATATTTAATATTTAGGTTTAACATTTAGATTTAGATTTAACATTTAGATCTAACATTTAGATTTAGATTGAACATTTAGATTTAACGTTTAGATTTAACATTTAGATTTAAGATTTAGATTTAACGTTTAGATTTAACATTTAGATTTAACATTTAGATTTAGACTGAACATTTAGATTGAACATTTAGATTTAACATTTAACATTTAGATTTATATTTAACATTTAGATTTAACATTTAGAGCTAACATTTAAATTTAGATTGAACATTTAGATTTAGACTGAACATTTGGATTCAACATTTAACATCATAATGTGTATGCCCACCTTGCCCATAATTAAAATGTTACAGAAAGCACTAACCAGAATTTGAACCCCAGCGTTCTACGCACAGGTCATGTACACTGACCACTCTGCCAAAGCAGCAACAAGCTCATATGTGAAAGGTGTCATTAAAACACACAAGAAGTTTGCACCATGATGAAGTGTACATTTCACTGGTGGCGACGTCAGGTTAGACTGCAGGATGTTGGCAGCGACGTTTGAGGCGACGTAAGGTGAGAAACGTTCTTGAGGCGACGTAAGGTGAGACACGTTCTTGAGGCGACGTAGGTGAGACACGTTCTTGAGGCGACGTCAAAAGAGACACGTCCATAATTGATACGTAATCTTTAAGTACGTCTCTGTTGTCGTCGCTGCCTGTAGACATTCATTACATTATGTCGCCGCCACGTCTCTGCCCATCTGATGTTAGCAGCCTTGCAGAATCCCATTGCAATTTCAGACGTTGAGACGGCGACATGAGGTTTGACTTCTCCCTCTCCTGTGCGTGGGTTTCCTTAGTCTGGTAATCCCTGGCACTTTCCACCCACCATATTGGTGGGGGACAGTGCTCTAAAGTCTCACCCAATGAGCGTGAGACACACGCATTTCACCGACTTCCCACTCTCACATGCCACACATGCCCTTTCTTAAACTGATAAATGATTAACACTCTTGGAGCCACAGTGTTTTCTCGACAAGATGCGGCACTAAATAAAACGGCCGATTGTGTCAAATAGGGTGTCATATTTCATTCAACATCAAGAAGTATTTACATTACATTATTGGGTAATGGCATCAGCGAAGTTCACCTGGAAGTTTACCCGCAATGAAGTGTTGTATTTTCTCTTTGCTGACCCTGATTCTGAAGGGGAATATCTGCCTTCAGAACATGACGGTTATTGATTTAGTGATCGCGCTTCAGATGCGCCCCCAGCTTGCAGCTTGACAAAGGGAGAGTTTAGCCTCAGCACAAACTCCTTTGCCCGATGTAGATGGTGGGGACAATGTTTCACGGGGTCGGGGCGTTCATCTGAAAGTCAGCAGGCTTGCTTGTGGTGTGTGAAACGAGGCTGGAAATTACAGGGGGGTCCAGTCTTTTTACCGCGCGGGCCAGCTCGCTTCTTTGTCTTCTGACCGTGTGCCTCCCCGCAATCGTGGCGACAGCAACGTGGTGGAGCAGCTGTCTAAGGTCACTGAGATGTCAGACGAGGTCGTAGTGTTTTTAGGAGAGTTAGGGGAGGCAGAGGCACATCTGTGCCAAGCAGATCTGGCCGTGCCACCCACAGCAGGAGCAGAAGCATTGGGACCAGAGGTGGAGGGAGCAGAGGCGGTGTTGCGCTGGGGCGGGGCAGGGGGCCCATGCACATTTTTCTTTGTGATATACATGTATATATATCATATAAATAATATACAGGGGCCCCATAAATGGAAACAGAGTTCCTAATGTATGTAGTAAATGGAAAATGGCTAGCCTACCGCTACCTGCATTCGTTTTGTTTCTGCCATTTATTAGTATTGTTTACACAGTTTGTTTACTACTTACTATTTACCTGAGCATTCAGTATTGTGCAATATAGCATACAGAAGGTGAGGGACCCTTTGGGGAGAAAGAAGTGCTGCATTTTATAATCCAAACACGTGACTTTGGCCACCACGTCATATGTCGTCATAATATGCAAATTAGATGGGGGAATTTAATCCCCATATAAACTTTGGCTCATCCTTAATATTTTTCTAATTTACAGAAGGTCTTTATCTCTTATCACTTTTACGGTATAGCCTTTTGAAATTAAGATGTAATAATCAAACATTTCAGAAAAAAAAACTCTGGCGCCTAGAGGGCGCGTTACTATGAACAGTCATTGCCCACCACAGCTGTGCGCTTGTACAGCTCATCGTACAGCTGTCTTGAGTTAGCAAATCAGAGCGTAGAATATCTAAACCAATCAGAAAACAGAATGTCTTGTTGCTAGCCGGGTAAGATCCAAAATAGGCAGTGTTGTCGCTGGCTGACGAAGCTTGACGAAGACAGACCTGACACACCCCACCCCCGCGTGCTCTACGATTTGCTGCTGGCAAAAGGGGGACCCCGTCTCAATCTCACTCCAAGCTATTTTGAAAACTTGAAAGCCCTGGTGGGGGAAAAAAGACTCACTGAAACACAGACGTACTGTGATCAACAACAATTTAAAGCATATGACAATGTTCAGAACTAGTATTGTTTATGAATCGGGTCAGGAACTCTTCTGTTAGCTCACGGGCTTCAAGGTCTGCAGGAACATGCTATCTAAACACAAAAACCAAGACATGTCATGTATTTCAGTGGAGTCTGGGACAGATTTAGGAATGATGGGAAACACAGTATAAAACATTACTTTGGGATGTATGAAATGTATTTGTGACTTTATTATTCAAATTCAATTCGATTCAAAAATACTTTATTGATCCCGGAGGGGGGCTGCACGGTGGCGCAGTGGTTAGCGCTGTTGCCTTGCAGCAAGAAGGTTGTGGGTTCGTATCCCAGCCCAGGGTCTTTCTGCATGGAGTTTGCATGTTCTCCCCGTGTATGCGTGGGTTCTCTCCGGGTACTCCGGCTTCCTCCCACAGTCCAAAAACATGCATGATAGGTGAATTGATCATTCTAAATTGTCCCTAGGAATGAATGTGAGTGTGAATGGTTGTCTGTCTCTCTGTGTTGGCCCTGCAACAGACTGGCGTCCTGTTCAGAGTGTACCCTGCCTAACGCCTGATAATTGCTGGGATAGGCTCCAGCTGCCCTGTGACCCTGAATTGGATAAGCGGTTAAGAAGATGGATGGATGGATGGATCCCGGAGGGAAATTAATTACTATAACCGCTCTGAAGTGCTTAAAGAGATGTTTGTCATGTGCATACAAGTTAGATAAAAACACGAACTTTAGAACAGGATGTTAAACCTTTGCACCCAAACTAGTGGAGAAAAACAGGTTATGGAGGATGTCTGGACTGCAAAAGATTAGGGCAATAGATGAGGAAATGTATAGAAAATAGTATACATTGTATAATGAAATTGTTTAAGTCATTTTATGATTCCTTTAAATCATATAAACTTATCTTGTAACATTCATTGTTTCTTTTATGATAGATTTTAATATTGGCATAATTACCTCTACATTTGAGAACCAGAAAGTTATAAGCATTAAAAACGGAAGTAACCTTAACCTAACTATCATTTTAAAGATATATAAAACTTTGATTGATAAATAAAATCCCAAACCACGGTTTTAAGAAGATGTTGATTATATTTTATGTCTTTATTTTTCTTATAGTGTAACCCTTTTCTTAAATCAGTATTATCCAAAAGTGACTTGTTGTAAGAGTTTGTATTAATATGGATGATATATGTCATGATTTCTTTTTATTTCAGGTCATCCTTATGTGTTTATAATATGTATTCTTTAAATTGAGTGTGGCATTTAACTTTCAATAGTGAAGTATTTTTCTCTGAACTTAACATATGACAGGAAAGCACACGCCTAGTTTGCAGGAAGCCTTACCACACAATTGACAAAGGAAGGATGTAAGAAATAACGGTCAGCAAAAACTCTAGTTAGAGCTGGTTTGCAAAGTCAGAATAACAGGAAGGTAATTAATTATGCATGCATGGTTGTAAGGAGGCTGGTCTTGGCAAAAGTTTGAATGAACCAATCATGTTTTGTGTCCCATATGTAACGTTAGGGGGGAGTTTCTCTAACTTTGTGTTAAAATATAAAACTTAATGTTTCTGTTATATACGTTGTCATTCCTCGGTAGGGTGACCCAGAGTGTGGATAATTTATACCACTCTGTAAGCTAAATATTTGATTTGTTTTAAGCAACTCTGTGAACCAGTATTTGATTTCTATTGTATTAAAATCTAAAGAAAATTAAATTACTCTCGTCTCCTCTGATAAAAATGGACATGCATGGAATTTATAGAATTAAGGTTTAAATTGAATAAAGATTAAAATACTTCAGGAAATAAAAATGAACAAATGTCCTGATCATTGTGAAAGTGACCATGAGGATTTTCTTTTATAAAATGTGAAAAAACCACAAGTTTCTTTGTTTTGTACATAATGTTTTAGCTCTTTAAAACGAGAGGGAAATATTGGAACCCCAGTACCGTTAGATTTGTGAATAACAGTAAATATGGGTGTCTTTGGTTATTGATTTGTTAAATTGCTTTCATTCACTCCATAATTACATTACATACCTTTGGTTCAGAAAAATGAAAATGGAAATAGTGGAATTTGACCAAAAAAACCCAACAGAATTTGAGAAATTATTAAGTGGATTTCATAGGATTCTAGAGAGATTTGTGACGATGAAAAGAAAAATTGTGGAGGTGATGAGGCAATAAAGTTATAAACCTTTTAAAAAGATTAAGCTGAGGAAGCTCACGAGTAACCCATATTCACACATTAAAAGTTTAATTGTTACTATTTAGTCTAAGTATGCCTGTCCCATTGAATAATTTGAACTTCTTATTAACTCAAACAGATTGAGTAGTCTTGATTGAATTTAGTTAATAAACAGTGTTAAGACTTAAAGGATATGTATCATGATATTTTTACAACTTTCAATATCTGGGATAGGCACATAAAGAGCCGTCTAAGGAGAGTTCGGACACTCCCATAGACTTCTATAGAAAGAATGGAATGCAGAAGTCACGTGGTTCATGTAGCTGCCAATAGTTCCTAACAGCAGCACTCCCGTCATTGAATGCAGTTCATTTTCGGTGTTTTAGAATCATTTTCTCTGGTAAGTTGATGATATTACAATATTTCCAGCCTTGTGAAGCGTTAACTGACCGTTCTTTGCCAAAATAAGTCAACAGTGATGTTTAATGTAGCCAGTTTTAGTTAATTAAGTGTGTTATTGAGCTCACTGTAGTTTAGCTGCAGCTAGCTAAATGTAAACAGTAGGGGTCCAGACAAGCCTAACAAGCTGGAGACTGTTTTATTTCAGTCTGTCTAATTTAGCTTTTTATGAATAATCAGCACTGTTTAAAATGGGCTTTACATTTAATATAATTTATTGATTTTATTTGATTTTTTATTCATTTGGTGTTTTGCTGGTTGCTGTATCATTAGTCTTTAACTATTGAATCAGATATTGAAGCACAAATTGATATACTCAGTAAAGAAAAATGTGATAATGAAGATGAGTAATTATTTTATGTTTTTCAAGTCTGACTACAATGACCTGCTGAAGCATGACAAAAAGGATTAACAAACTATGTTGGTTTCTTATGTCCTCCAAAAGTAATAAGAGCTGAATAAAGATATTTGATACTTGTGTACTTGAAGAGCATAACCTTTGCAACGTTGATATGTACTGTAGAACATTTCACTTGCACTTGTTTTATGAAATTATCATTTGCAATCATGTGATTGAGTAGAGAGTACAATAAATTGAGAATTATTCATAACATAACTGTGTTGTGTTTCTTTCTTTCTCAATCTCTAAAAATATGATCACACTGTTAGCATAAAAATGAATTCTTTAACAATAATAATAAGTCCGCTGTAAACAATCGGACATTTACAATTTAATTGGGGGAACAGTAAGACATGCTGAGCCCTGATAGAAAATGTTTGACTGTCATGGAGGTTATTTCCAGATTATTTCGGCCTGAGAACTCATTATGCTCTTTTCCAAGGTTTATCTCTGCATTGTTTCCTGGACTCAGTCTTCAGTGCTGCTTCTGGACCTCTCACTAAGATCAACCAAACAAATACTCCTGATTTTAATTCCCATAGCGGCCAGCCTTAGTCTCCTCTTCCTGGTCTTTTGGCTCTCCATGCCAGGCTGAAGGACAGCAGTGAAAGCACTGGACATGGCTGCACAGGACCAGACCTGCAGCACCAGAGATCCACCACATCAGGCAGCATCCCAGGTTCAGGCTGTGTGAAGAGGCCCCTGAATTAATCCAACATCTACCAGCAGGGTTTAAGATACAATCAAAGGGAGCTACTGACGATGATACCAAGGATGAACTGTCATTAAGACTTTAGCACATTTCAACATTGTAAAAATTTTATCATAAAGTATAATGGTACATGATAGTGTATAATAAAATAAAATGTTTGGATGCCTATAATAAAATAAAATGTTTTGTAGTTTCTTGTTTTTGCATAATTAGTATACTCTTCCTTACCCCTTAATATGTATTTAAACATACAAACAATATTTGAAACAGTTTGATTTAATTATAGTTTTTAATCAATTAACTATTTTACAAGTTTCTGGCTAGAAGCACAATCAACTGGGTTACAGATAAAAAGGAAAAACATTCCTCCTAATTATTTAAAAAAAATAAAAATGAGTAGTTTAGATCAGTTCTGCCATTCAGCTAATTTTGCATTGGATATCAGGCAGAGAGGCAACAGCGTGACATCTAAACATGTGGTGTTTGGGACTATGAGTTTATCCTGCTACAGTAATATAATATAATGTTTTAGTGAATAATGAACATCTGAAAGTAAACTGGAGCAGAGCTCTTAACCACTGGCATATTTATAGGACCAGATATAGCCTCTCCATGCTAGCATTTTAATGACACCAGAAAGCTATATATTGTGTATTTACTCTACAGTTTGGTTTTAAGTGCATAACATTATTAAACACTGCAGACATGCTTATATTGAATGCATTGGTAGAAGATATGTAATCAAAACGTATTGTGCGATTTCTTTGCAGTCTAATAGTGAATAGTGAAGTGAATGTCATCATTGGTGGTGGAGACGTATCGCGTTGGTAAGACGTATCGCGTCATTTCCTGTTTTGTGACTAACTCGTTTGTAGCAAGTCGGTGTTTCTCTCTCTCTTGAACTGATCTAACTTTCTCTGTCAATAAGTTTTTTCTGAGTTGCTTAACACACAAACACATTAAAACGTTAATTTTCTTCACGGTTTAGGACTCTTTAAGCGTTTTACTGGGTTAATTACTTTGTTTTTAGGTAAGGTAAGGTACCGCTTGGTTAGCTTAGCTTTACGGCTAGCATGGCTTCGGCAGCTTTCTCTCTTGTCCCTCCATCTCTCTCTACACCTCCTCCTCTTTCCTGCTCTCTCTGTCAGATGTTTAGTTACTCCTCCGCCTCATTTAGTGAAGTTGGTAGGTGTAATAAGTGCAGCATTTTTGTAGCTTTGGAGGCGAGGGTTTCTGAGCTAGAGGCCCGGCTCCGCGCTGTAGAACAGCCAGGCCCAGCAGTAGCTAGCGCGGAGTCAACTAGGACAGGACCTAGCCGTCCTTCAACAGCTCCCGTGCAGCCGGGACCTCAGGCGAGCTGGGTGACTGTTCGTAGGAAGATTAGCGCCAGACCCCAGTCCGCGGCCAACCTCCAGCCCCTTTCTCTGAACAATAGGTTCGCCCCGCTCAGCGACGCACCCGCCGAGCAGGAGAGGCCGATTCTTGTAATTGGCAGCTCCATAGTTAGGAATGT
This sequence comes from Apricaphanius iberus, assembly GCA_028564705.1. Taxonomy (NCBI): domain Eukaryota; kingdom Metazoa; phylum Chordata; class Actinopteri; order Cyprinodontiformes; family Aphaniidae; genus Apricaphanius; species Apricaphanius iberus. The sequence continues at coordinate 19,271 of JAPXFQ010001402.1, read as the reverse complement.
GGCTCCAGAGACACGAAAGACCACCGTCAAATGCCTTCCAGGGGCCAGGGCTGCGGACATTAGGTCCCATCTGAAGCTTTTGGCCAAGGACAAACGGCGGTATAGCAGGATCGTTATCCATGCTGGTGGCAACGACACCCGGCGACGGCAGTCGGAGGTCACTAAAATTAGCGTAGCTTCGGTGTGTAGGGCTGCCAAAAAGATGTCTGACTCTGTAATTTTTTCTGGTCCCCTGCCTGATCGTACTAGCGATGACATGTACAGCCGTATGCTTTCGTTCCACCTTTGGTTGTCAAGGTGGTGTCCAGAAAACGATGTGGGCTACATTGATAACTGGGGGGCCTTCTGGGGAAAACCTGGACTGTTACGTAGAGACGGCATCCATCCCACCGAGGACGGAGCTTCGCTTCTTTCCAGGAACATTGATAGGGTTATCTCTAGTTCCCCAAAGCCGTGACAACCCAGAGTCCAGCTCAGGGAACCAGAGTCCAGTCAGGGAACCCAGAGTCCAGGTCAAGGAACAGGGACTGCCACCCACCCACTACCCTATAGAGATAGTTTCCCGTCCACTACCCAAAACTAATGAATTAAAAGTTAATGCTACTAGAGCAAAGTATAAAAATCTCATAAAGATAAATAAAACTCGGACTGAACATAAAAACAAATCAATTAAATGTGGTTTACTAAACATAAGATCTCTCCCCTCAAAAACACTCTTGGTAAATGACTTAATTTGTGAAAATAATATTGATTTGTTTTGTCTTGCAGAGACATGGTTGCAGGAAGAGGACCATGTCACAATAAATGAGTCAACTCCCCCTAGCTACTTAAACTTTAGTGTCCCTCGAAGTACTGGTCGAGGAGGTGGAGTAGCAACTATCTTTCATTCCGATTTACTAATTAATCTCCAAAAAAATAATAGTTACAGTTCCTTTGAGCATCTAGTTTTTAGCTTTCCTCATACACATAACAAAGCAGTAAAGCCACTTTTGTTTGTGGTCTTATATCGTCCACCAGGACCTTATTCTCAATTTTTAGATCAGATTTCAGATTTTCTATCTGACTTAGTTTTAAACACTGATAAAGTCATTATAGTCGGAGACTTCAATATTCATGTTGATAATGAAAGTGATAGTCTAAATACAGCTTTTAACACTATCCTAGACTCAATAGGCTTTACTCAAAATGTGCAGGGACCAACACATTCTTGTCACCACACTTTAGATCTTGTGCTGACTTATGGCATTGACTGTGAAGAAATAACAGTCTTTCCACATAACCCTATCCTGTCTGATCATTTCCTTATCACTTTTAAACTTACTCTAATGGATCATATCAAACCTGAAAGAAAACTTCATTATACCAGAACGTTATCAGACAACGCTGTAGCAAATTTTAAAGAAGCTCTTCCAACTTTAATTTCCTCAGTTTATAAATGCAGAACAGAAAACAGTGATTTAACTCGTGACCCCTCACAACTTGACATTTTAGTTCATAGCGTTAATTCCTCCCTGCGTCGGGCAATAGACAAAGTTGCCCCCTTGAAAAGGAAGGTGGCTAGCCATAGAAGATTAACTCCCTGGTTTAATTTAGAGCTACGTACCCTAAAGCAGAATGTTAGAAAACTAGAGAGAAAATGGCGCTCCACGCATTTACATGATTCCTTTTTAATATGGAAAAATAGTTTATTGCTATATAAAAAGAGCCTTCACACAGCTAGAACAGCATATTATTCATCTTTAATCGAGGAGAATAAAAATAATCCTAGGTTTCTTTTTAATACAGTTGCCAAACTCACACAGGATCATAGCTCTATCGAGCCAACCATTCCCCAAGCTCTAAGCAGTGACGACTTCATGCAATTCTTTATAAATAAAATAGACTCCATAAAGAATAAGATAATTGGGAACCTTCCCAATATGCTTGCTTCCTCCTTAGTTAATGAGGCAGCCTCAAAAATGGTGGAACCTAATATATGCTTAAACTGCTTTAATGCAGCCGAACTTTGTGATGTACTAAAATTATTAGCTTCATCTAAACCTTCAACTTGCGTTTTAGACCCAATCCCAACTAAACTCTTAAAAGAAGTTTTCCCTCTGATCGCTGCTCCAATTTTAAATATAATGAATCTATCCTTAGTCAATGGATATGTACCACAGGAGTTTAAGATTGCTGTAATTAAACCTCTACTTAAGAAACCCTCTCTTGATCAAAACGACTTAATTAACTATAGACCGATATCTAATCTTCCCTTCTTATCTAAAATTCTTGAGAAAATAGTTGCACACCAGATATGTGAGCATTTAAACAATAATGAGCTGTTTGAGAAGTTTCAGTCAGGCTTTAGAGCTCATCACAGCACTGAAACAGCTCTGGTGAAGGTTACTAATGATATTCTCATAGCCTCAGACAATGGACTGGTGACCATTCTGGTCCTGTTAGATCTCAGTGCTGCCTTTGACACTGTTGACCACAATATTCTCATAGAAAGGCTTCAAAGTGTCGGTATAATAGGAACAGCACTAGGTTGGTTTAAATCTTATTTGTCTAACAGATTTCAGTTTGTTCAGGTAAACAATAGATCTTCCTCAACCTCAATAGTTACTTGCGGAGTACCACAGGGTTCAGTGCTTGGGCCGATTCTCTTTACTATATATATGCTTCCTATTGGTAAAATAATTAGGCAGCATGGGATAAAATTCCATAGTTACGCAGATGATACACAGCTATATCTATCCATAAATCCTGATGAATCCAATCAGTTAGGTAGACTACAGGCATGTCTGGAAGACATAAAAACTTGGATGACTCTAAACTTCTTGCTTCTAAATTCTGATAAAACAGAAGTTGTCGTCTTTGGACCAGAAGCTCTGAAAAAGAAACTACTTAGTCAGCCCCTTCACCTGGACGGCATTAAATTAGCCTCCAGTAATAAAGCAAAAAACCTCGGTGTCATTTTTGACCAAGATATGTCATTTAGAACTCACATTAAAGAAGTCTGTAGGATTTCCTTTTTTCACCTTAGGAATATTGCAAAAATTAGAACCATCCTGTCCAGGAATGATGCTGAAAAACTAGTCCATGCCTTTGTTACTTCAAGGCTGGATTACTGTAACTGTCTATTATCAGGTAGTCCACAGAATACAATTAAAAGTCTTCAGTTAGTTCAAAATGCTGCTGCTAGGATTCTGATGAATATTAAAAGAAGAGATCACATTTCCCCTGTTTTAGCTTCTCTTCACTGGCTCCCAGTAAAATCTAGAATAGAATTCAAGATCCTCCTTCTGACATATAAAGCCCTTAATAATCTAGCTCCATCATACATAAGAGACCTGATTGTTCCATATGTTCCTAACAGAGACTTCGCTCTCAGACTGCAGGTTTACTGGTAGTTCCTAGGATTTCTAAAAGTAGAATGGGTGGCAGATCTTTCAGCTATCAGGCTCCCCTCCTATGGAACCGGCTCCCAGGGTTGGTTCGTGAAGCAGACAATTTGTCTATCTTTAAAACTAGGCTAAAAACTTTCCTCTTTGACAAAGCTTACAGTTAGAGATATGTTTATAGGTAGTTAGAGTCAGGTCAGACAGGTAGATAGGAAGAGACAGGTTAATGTTAGTAGTCAGGCAGAGTGTCAAAAGTTAGGAAGAGATAGGAAGAGGTAGAGTAGCTAGGTAGAGATAGATTAATGTAAGCCAGGTAAAGATCCGGAGCCGGTCGCGGCTTACCGCCGCGGAAGAAATGTGCCCCACAGGGGCCAGCCAGCGCCGGAGAGAGGTCCCTCAAGGGGATCCTCCCGCACAGTGCGGCCGCCCATTACCTGCCGGGTTGAATCCCCCGGGCAGACTGTGCGGACCCCACCCGTTTATCTCTTAAACGTTTCTCGCCCTCTTCAACTCTGTCCTCTCAGTTCTGTCTATTTTTCCTTAAGATAGTTGTCGACTATCGGTCTCGTGCCGGTATTTAGCCTTAGATGGAGTTTACCACCCACTTTGGGCTGCATTCTCAAACAACCCGACTCCGAGAAGACCCCGGCATGACGGGGGCCGTTACCGGCCCTACACCGTCCACGGGTCAGGAGGACTAAGACAGAGTGTTGGTAGCCAGGTCTCCTAGTAGCTAGGAGACAGGTTAATGTTAGTAGCTATGCTGCTTTAGGCTAGGCTGTTGGAGGACATTATTAGGGTCTGTGACTACTTTCTCTCCTACTTCTCCCCAACTGCATGATGTGCTGTCAATTCAAGCACTAACCTGTTTTCTATTATAGTAGGTGCTCCGGATTAGCCCTGCTTGACGACCCTGACTAAGATGGCATTGCAGTGACGGAAAATTCTCCACGTCCTGCAACAAACTTGTGCATCGGTTCTGTTGCTCTTTCTGTGTCTCTGTTGTGTATTCTCCAAGCCACAGACGGTCGCGGCAGATAACCGCTTGTGCTGAGCCTGGTTCTGCCGGAGGTTTCTTCCTGTTAAAAGGGAGTTTTTCCTTCCCACTGTCGCTGCATGCTTGCTCAGTATGAGGGATTGCTGAGAATTCCACGACGCAATCTTCTGTGGTTCTGTAATTTCTACACTAAACATTGTATTGTAATAACTCTTTTTGTAAAGTGCCTTGAGATGACATCTGTTGTGAAATGGCGCTATATAAATAAACTGAATTGAAATTGAATTAATTTCCCACTAATAAACAGTAACAAATGTCATTTGTCCGCACAAAGAACCATTATGAAATATAGGATGAGGTAATCGGTGCACATGGTATAATTTAGAGAAAATCGCAGGAAAAGTGAAAAAAAAGTTGTTTATTAAGCCCTTTACCGCTAGAAATCAATGACGGCGCTGGGATGTCTGGAACTATTTAGGGCTCCATGAACCACGTGACCGCGAGTTCAAAGTGTGTCGTAACTCTCTCTACTCAATAGGCTCTGGGCACATATATGATAAAATGTTACCGTTGGTGTTGCGTAGTATTCATTTGTCCTGAAATATAACATATCTGGAGTAGTAAGAGCCTCGGTTCCATAAAATCTCCCTGTTAGTGCCCCCCATTTCATTACATAGTCTCGAGCCCTGGCCTGGCTTCAGTTGAGCAACATTTACAATATGAGTAAAGAAGAATGACTAAGAACCGGTACATAAGACAGATACAGTACAAAGTTTGTGTGTCACAATGACTATCGCCTCCCACTCACATAACAACAGTCTGGCAGGAAATTGGATAGCCAGAGTGGAAGTGACAAACAGCACTTCTGTGTAAATTTAATGGCACAACCTAAGTTATTTTTCTTCAAACTGAAGAATAATTCTGAGACACAAAATTAGCAGTAGGGCAGCTGGATTACATGCAAAGTCTAGCAAGGTTTCTGACTTGTGGGATCATTTTGATCTTATATCAGCAAATAAAGTATTTGCTTTTATTTCCTTTATTCATTCTGTCCCCCTCAGTTTCTGTTTAATCTATTCAAATTTCAGTCTGTTTCAAAATAACTTAGTTAAAATTATTCCTATTATTTTCTGCAGTTTAAATGCCACATTTGTTCTACTGAACTGGCATATATCAGCACTTGTTCTATGCTGAGACATACAGAGCCAAACATGACCATCAGGAGATCAAAAATGCAACTAGGATAAATGCAGATATACTGACATTATAAAGCTTCTTCGTGGTAATTTTATTCACAGTGAATAAATGTTATTTTATTATTTCTTTTTTGAATATCAAGCTACCAGGAAGCATGAGTGGGACCAGGCATTTTATTTTCAAGGATTGCCACCTCAGCATTGTTGAAAGTGAGGGATCCAGGGAACGGTTTCAGATTCTTGAACCATATATTTTGCAAACCAGAAAGTAATTGTGCATCTGTCCCTCGCAAGTATTTGTTTTCTAAATCTGGAGAAATTGCTTTAAAAAAATCATTGCAAAGAGCTTGGAGTAACTAATTTTTAAAATACAATAGATGTTTTAAAAAGTCTGCCTCTAATACAAACTATAATCAACATCACCTTCAGTTTCACTTTTTTACAAGATGTAACACACTTTCACATTATGTCTAATGCTATATTTTCAATATAACATGTTTCAATTTTGATATTAAATTATGTAGCGTACAGTATGGAATACAATTACATAAATAATTTTATCATATGGCCATTAAATCCATAGAATACGTAATTTTTCCAAATAGGTTACCTGCAATAATATTAAGCTCCAGAAGGTGTCAGTTGACCAACATAGTAGCAACTCCGTATCGACACAGTATCAATAAGTTATGGCTATGTGTTAAAATGGTATATGAGGCCTCTTCTACCCATCACTACCAGTTACAAAACATAATCTCTTAAAATAAGTTCAGACCTTTGCTGCCAGGCAGCAGGGCAGCTAGATTACATGCTAAATCTATGCTACCTACGCAGCATGTGGGCGTCAAGCTGCAGCAAGTCGCACACATCAGTGCAGCTGGCATCAGCATGTCCACACGGCTGCGGCTCATCAAGGCCTCCATGCACCAGATGCATAAAGTTGGAAAAATTTAACCTTTGGGCAAAAAATGCAGGGCAGCAACCAATCCGTGACGAAATTCTTTATTTAATGTTTGCAGTTGTTACAAATACATCTTGTGCATTAACTGTAATACAGAACATTTACAGACTCTCTAAATGGTAAAACAATGAGACAAATAGATTTTAAGCAGAAACATGAAACCAATTTATATATTTTTCAGGGGAGTTATGTGTAAAGCCTTAAAAATTAATTATTAAAAAAAGTAAAAAATAAATAGGAGAGTTACAAACAAATAAAAGAGAAGGTATTTGGATGCACAGCTATGTTTTTGGCACAATTGGATCTAATTAATTTTAATGAACGGAAGTAGTTTTTCATTCAAAGAAACATTAAAACATGGGACCGATTTCCTCTTTTTGCAGCAGAGGTGACTTGAGCTACTCAATGCAGGGAAGACTGAGGGCGAGATGACCGGCGGTTGTAGCTGTAGGGTGGGAGAGACCGAACAGGAGGTGATGACGTAGCGATCTGAAGATATTGGAGTGTCAAGTAAGCAGTTAAATATTTTCTTTTAACATTTTGGTTATATTAGTAAACGCTAGCCAACTACGGTACTAAATGCACATTATTATGAAGAAAAAGACAGGAAGAGAAAAAAACCGAAAAATCCTCGCTCGCCTGCTGACAAACTGACGTGATGCGCCGAGGCACCGACGTGGACTAAATTGTGCAAGCATTTGGGTTTAATTTTAAAGCGTCAACTTTCGTCTGTTTGACCATTTTGCTGCCATGGCACGAGGTAGAATGAATGGATGAAGGTGTAGTGCACTACACATAAACACCTGAGAGTGCTCATCCAAACTCTGATAATGATTGACAATTGTGAGGACCGCTAGTGTAGATGATCCATCTGGAAGAAAAAGATCCTCCGCCATACCTTTAAAGGAGACGTATTATGAAAAAAATCAGTTTTACTGGGATTTGGGGTGTTAAAATGTCTCTGGTGCATATACATGCATACAAATCTGGAAAAAGAACATCCATACTGTTTTGAGTGAGATAGGGTTTTCTTAATTGATCCTGCCTTCAGTCTATGATTGAGCTGTTCAAAATCTGCCCGGCTTTCTACATCACAAGCCGGAATATTGGAATATCCACACCTCCTCAGAGTGCTGTCTCCACCTCCTCAGAGTGCTGTCTCCACCCCCTCAGAGCACTGTTTCCATCTACCAGGTACAGCAGTAAACAAAAGTTACCATTCAGATTATCGAACACCATGTTGAAGCTCCATGCAAAATGCTCCGTTTTTGGCTGGTCAAAAGAGCTCAAAACACTTCATCAGGTCCCAGTCGAAGAGGACTGAAGAGCTGCATGGGTTGAATTTTATTTTTTACGGTAAGATGCTGGCGGTAAGGGCGGGGAAGACAGGAGATCTGCCGCCGAACTGAGCTGCTGAAGACAGGGAAGAAGACAAGAGATCTGCCGCTGAAGAGCGGCACCGATTGGCTTTATTTTTAATGGTAAGAAGCTGGTGGTAGGGGGGGGCGGGGGGGGGGGGGGGGGGGTACGGAGGACCTGCCGCCGCAAAGGGCTACTCAAACTTCGGGCAGAAGACGCTAGATGAGCTGCTGCTCTGAGCTACTCCAAGACTGAGTATATGCATCCGCATAGATCACAAAGAGCGGGGTCTCTGCAGTGCAAGAGAGCTGGAGTCAGCAAGATCGATCTGGAAGGCTTTAGAGTCAGTGTCTCAGAAGGATATCGGAGTGCCAGGTAAGCAGTTAAATATATTCTTCTAACTTTAAGTTATTTCTTCAATAACCATTCAGAAGTATCTTGCTGAATTCTCTGAGGATCGGGTTCTCAGGAGATTCCCATCCTACGGGAGCAGATTCTGGTTCAAACATGTAAGGTTAACCTATCTTTTTTGTATTTTTTTTTTGCATGGTTGAATATTTTTTGTATGGTTTAATTATTTTTTTGTATGGTTGAACTTGAAGGATTATAATATTTTTAGTCCATTATCAATGTATATGTTTATGCAAACCCATTACCAAAATACCTCTGACTCCTTCTCTCCCGATGAGGTTCCTTCAGTCCTCTGCGTGATCAGCTTGGTTCTGTTACCAGGAAAAAAGAAAGAACACACACAAGAGACCAAGTAATAAGTTTGGCCAACGCACCTGCAGGAGGACTCAACAAAAGTGAGCGCCTGAATCAGGGCAAGAGCAGTTTTTATTAAGCATAGAAGCATATCACATTTCCAAGGTCCCCCCTCCCCTCACAGTTTCTTCAGAGTTGAGCTAATTATCAAAACCGTTCTCGAAACTTACCCCACAAACTCCCGCAGAACTGATTTGTACCCTCCTCCTTTGATAAACTGGTCACTGGCTGGAATGTTATTGCTATAGTATAACTCATTCGGCCTTCTAACTTCCGGTGCAGCTGCAGCTGCCTCACTCAAGGTCTGTTATGACACAAATAAGTTAATGTTAATTCAATTCAGTTTATTTATATAGCGCCATTTCACAACAGATGTCATCTCAAGGCACTTTACAAGAAAAGTTATTACAATACAATGTTTAATTTAGGAATTAGAGAACCACATAAGATTGCGTCGTGACTTCTCAGCAATCCCTCACACTGAGCAAGCATGAAGCAACAGTGGGGAGGAAAAACTCTCTTTTAACAGGAAGAAACCTCCAGCAGAACCAGGCTCAGCATAAGCGGTCGTCTGCCGAGACCGTCTGGGGTGTGGAGAAGGCAGCAGAGACACAGAAAGAGCAACAGAACTGATGCAGAAGTTGGTAGCAGGATGTGGAGAACGTTCCTCCACTGAAATGCCATCTTAGTCAGGGTCGTCAAGCAAGGCAGGTCAGGAGCACCTACTGTAGGAAGAGACTATTTAGAAAATATGTTAGTGCTTGAATTGACAGCTCATCATGCAGTTGGGGAGAAGTAGGAGAGAAAGTAGGAAGTGACTCTAATAATGTATATATGTATATATATATATACATATATATATATATATATATATATATATGTATATATATATATATATATATATATATATATATATTAGGGATGTCCGATATTATCACCCTTAAGTCATTATCGGCCGATATTGGCATTAAAACGTAATATCAGAAATTAGCGGTATCGGTTTTATTTTTTAATAAGATACGTTTTTCAAACCATACACATATTGTATATCAAACTCTTCAACTACTTCTTTTCTCTCTCAGAATGTAAAAATATGACAGATTCAAGGTTTAGTTTTTGAGGTATTATTTGTATGAGACAACTTTCAATATATCAAAAGGTAGGTTAATTATTGGCCCTGCTTAAATGTCTGCTGGTTTTTTAAATTTCTTATTCTTGTTTCAGTTGTTTCCACTTTACTTCACTGCTATAAAAGTATAATGTTGTTTAGATTTTCTAAAATCAGAAATTTGTCCTGAGTGGTGGGCCTTTGTCAGTATTCTCTCCATCTCTGATTTAGCGTTAGCTGACCGTAGCTGTGGTGGAGATGCTCTTGCTGTGGTGCTAGTAGCAGTGTGGCTCCCGGCGGTGTCAGGCCTCGTGTTCGCTGCTCCAGTATATTGAAATTTACGCAGATTTGTCACCATTCACTGAAATGCAGACTTTCTCTTAGCTTTGGAAATGTTTTCAGAGCACATTAGTCGATGGTTGAATGTATTGTGCACTTATTAATTTAAAATAAAAAAGAAGTTCGACGGGAGCTCAGACAAACACGTCTCACTCCATTGCCAGCTCAACAGCGCCCCCCCTTTATTAGGGCAGATTAACTTAAGCCAGTATCTCCTGCTTGATGCGCGCATACAGATGTGACAGTGGAGTTGGTGGTGAACCAATTATTCTTATCTGTATTAAGGAAAGGATAAATGTGACTGCATATTGTTAGATTTTTTGGGGAAAAAACCTCCTTCCATCGATGAGCGCCTTGAAGATAAAACATGGCTAGACAATGATCCCAAATACAACACCCAGGCTATGAGTGGCTACATAAAAAAAAAAAAAAACATTGCAAAGTTCTGGAGTGGCCTAGCCAGTCTGCAGACCACCACTCAATAGAGAATCTACGGAAGGAGTTGCCCAGCACCCCAAGGAAGCTCTGCAATGAAGCATGGGCAAAAATTATTAGCTACAATGTTTGGTGAAGACCTACAGGAAACATTTGACCTCTGTCATTGCAAACCAAGGTTACATTAAAAAGTATTGAGTTAAACTTTTGTTATTGACCAAATACTTATTTTCCTCACCATTATGAAAAAAAAAAGTTATTTAAAATTATACAATGGGGCCTTTTTCCTCTCCATCACTCCCTTCCGGTCACTGGGGACCTTGCCCACTTGGTGCATTGGTGGCTCTCGATGTCTGGGGCTGGGGGCCATGGTGATCTCCTGGGCCCTGGGCTCGTAGCTGCTCGGTTTTCCCCAGGAGCTTCCATCTGTAACTTTCTTGGGGGGGGGGGGGTGTGCGTTGGTCCAGGAACCGCTGCGTTGGTCCACCTGCGGGTCCTGGACTCTGGAGAACTATGGACATATACATCCCCAGCCTCCTTCATGTCTGAGTCGATTCCTGTTGGACGGATTGACAGCTCCTTACACCAGCTATTAATCACCTGCATGGTGAAACCTTATTTACACCTGCATGCTCACACACACACATATGTGTGGGGCGTTGGTATATACGGGCATATTCTTGGGCGGAAGTTATCATCAACAGATAGTTGGTGCCAGGAGTTTTCCAGCAACATTAGTGTTGTATTTATTAAAAAATGTATGTTTGTTGTGAATGTGTAGTTCTTAGTTAATATTACTGTATCTGTTTTGTTAATGGTGTTCTGTTCTATGTTTTTTTTTTCTCGGTCTTTCCACTACTCTGCCATCCAAAAGAGGTGGAGGACTGGGATGTTTTTCTTGTTCTTGTTTACCTCCCTACCTTTTATGATCAATTCACCCTCCTACCTGTCCTGTTTCTCTTCATCTTCTTTCTTTTTTCTTTTGTTTTCTTGTTTTTGTATCCATAACTTCAAGAAATTAAACCCACAGTAATCATTAATAAAGTTTTCTTACACATATATATCAAGTGGAGTACTATAGTAAAGCTGTTTTGAAATCATACATGCGACTTCCTGGTTTTTAATTTTTTTTCACATTTTGTCTCTCCCAGTTGAAGTGCACCTCTGATGAAAATAACAGACCTATCTATTTTTTTTTAGATTGCACAACCTGCATAATTGGTGGCTGCCGAATACATTTTTTACCCCACTGTAAATGACCTTCCTCTTTTCTCTACCCACTGCACCCCACCCTTCTATCTATCCACGCTGTGACATGCTGCCGGTTTTTTTGTTTTTGTTGTTTTTTTTTCTTTTGGCACTTTAGTTCTGATGTTTTAGAGAGAGGAAAGCTGGGTATCTTTGCAGCAAATTTCATCTCGATTTCTCATACTAATGGATTAGTTGAATGTGCTGATTCCTGCAGAAATCCACAACAGAAAATCTTTTAGTGGGAGTGCAAAGTAAAGCCACTCCCCAGATAATTTTTTCTTTCACATGTTCTTCACTTGTTGGAGCCCCAAGCTTTTTATTAAGCACAGATAAAACGTGTCTCTTTGTGATTCAGCATCGTACTTAATGGAGGTTTTGTTTGTGGCTGATGGAGATCTAGATATAGCAGCATAAAAGGCAACACTTTTCTACTTTGTTCCATTATGGCAGGAACACACATCTCCATTAAATAATACATAGCTGTCACAGCCACCTCTTTTATTCCTACAGATGGAGAGAAATGACAAACGGCTATGGTGGAAAAAAGGGTGCTGCACCTCTAGCAAAAAACTGCTGACATTTCAGATTGGCAGATGGCCTAAAATGGGCCTTTTAAAATCCTTTTTTGAGATCCTAGTTTAGAAAAACTTTTCTTCTACCATTATGTTCAACGTATATCCATAAGGATATGAGTGCACATTGTTATAGATAACAATCTTTCCTAAATCTGTTTAAAGTCAAAATAACTTTCCATTATCACTTACTTAATTAGAAAGTTTCCATTAGCACACTAAAAGCTAAAGCTGATGTTACATTCATTACATTGACTTTGTCACCTAAATTTACATTGTAATGCATATTTGGCCTTTCATATAATTGGAAAACATCAAAGTTTTATACAATTTCAAAAAACAGTCATATAATTTGCGTTAACCGAAATCTTCAAGATATTTTTTCTTTCTTTAATATACTTAGTTATAAGTATAATATACAAGTATTAAAGAATCTGTTCCATTCTTGCTTCCCTATGTGTCTTAGAACACCACAGTGGACCGCAATAATTCCAACACTAACCCTTCAGAAATTGATGAGCTGGTTCAAAGTATTACTTCCTCACTACCTTTGGCGCTAGACAGTGTAGCCCCATTAAAAAAAGAAGTTAATCAGCCATAGGAGGTTGGCTCACTGGTTTAATGTAGAGTTGAGTACTTTAAAGCAGAATACTAGGGAAATGGAGATAAATTGCTGCTCTACACACTCAAATGATTCCTTTATAACCTGGAAAAATAGTCTACTACTTTATAAAAATGCCCTTCAACAATCTAGAACATTATATTTCTCGTCATTAATAGAGGTACGTAAAAAAAATCCTAGGTTTCTTTTTAGTACAGTTGTCAAACTTACACAAAGTCATAGCTCTGTTGAGCCAACTATTCCCCCTTCTCTCAGTAGGGATGGCTTTATGGGATTCTGTATAAATAAAATAAATTATATTAAAAATAAAATCATTGGCATTCTCCCAAACATGATTAACTCTCTTTCAGTAAATGAGGCAGTATCAGAGAGAACTTTAGAACCATGTTTATGTCTGTACCATTTTGATTTTGTTGAACTTTCGGAATTATCACAAATATTAGCTTAATCTAAAACCTCAACTTGTATGTTAGACCCAATACCAACGAAATTATTCAAGGAAGTGTTCCCTCTGGTTAGTGGGCCTATTCTAGACATGATGAATGTATCTTTAATAAATGGATATGTGCCTCAGGAATTTAAGGTTGATGTAATTAAACCTTTACTTAAGAAACCCTCCAGGATCAAGATCATTTAGCTAACTACAGCTCTATATTTAACCGTCCTTTCTTATGCAAAATTCTTGAGAAAATAGTTGCTAATCAAGGATCTGAACATCTAAATGGCAACATGCTGTTTGAATAATTTCAGTCAGGTTTTAGAGCTCATCATAGCACTGAAACAGCACTGGTAAAAGTTACTAATGATATTTTAATGGCCTCACATAATGGATTTGTGACTGTTATTCTGGTCTTGTTAGATCTCAGTGCTGCTTTTGATACAGTCTATCATAATATTCTCTTAGAAAGGCTTGTAGGGATCAAGGGAACAGCACTAGGCTGGTTTAAATCATATCTGTCCGACAGATTCTAGTTTGTTTATGTCAATGATAAATCTTCTTCACGCTCAAGGGTTACCTGTGGAGTACCACAGAGTTCTGTGTTTGGACCGATTCTCTTTACTATATATATATATGCTTCCAATTGGTAAAATAATTAGACAACATGGAATAAATTTCCACAGTTATGCTGATGATGCATAATTATTTTTATCCATAAAACCTGATGAAACCAATCAGTTAGGTAGATTACAAGTATAGAAGACATAAAAACATGGAAGACTCTGAATTTTCTATTTTTAAATTCAGACAAGACAGAAGTTGTTGTCTTTGGAACAGAACCTTCAAAAAGGAAACTGCTAAATCAATCACTTCATCTGGGTGGCATTAATTTGGCATGTGGTAATAATGTAAAGAAACTCGGTGTAATTTTTGACCAAAACATGACATTTAAATCCCATATTAAACATGTTTCTAAGATTTCTTTCTTTCACTTCCGGAATATTGCTAAAATTAGAAACATCCTCTCCAGGAGTGATGCAGAGAAACTAGTCCATACATTTGTTACCTCAAGGCTGGACTACTGTAATTCTTTATTATCAGGAAGTCCACAAAATGTAATTAAAAGCCTTCAGTTGATCCAAAATGCTACAGCAAGAGTTCTGATGAATACAAAAAATAGATATCACATTTGTCCTGTTTTGGCTTCTCTCCACTGGCTGCCTGTTAAATCCAGAATAGAGTTTAAGATCCTCCTCCTTACTTATAAAGCCCTTAATAATCAGGCTCAATCGTACATCAGAGATCTGATTGTTCCATGTCCCTAACAAAGCACTTCGTTCTCACAATGCAGGTCTACTGGTAGTTTCTAGGATTTCTAAAAGTAGAATGAGAGGCAGATCTTTTAGTTATCAGGCTCCTCTCCTGTGGAACCAGCTCCCAGTTTTAGTCCGTGAGGCAGAAGACTAGGCTTAAAACCTTCCTTTTTGATAAAGCTTATAGTTAGTGGCTTAGGTTATCCTGAGCTATTTTTTTTAGTTATGCTGCTATAGGTTTAGACTGTTGGAGGACAGACTGACCACTTTTCTTCTCTCTTCTACTTTTTTCTTCTACCACTCTCCAGATATATTTATTCTGCTGTTATTGTGATTGTTAACCCAGTTTTCTCTCAGTATTTTTCTCCCCATTGAAGCACCACATGGTCTGGTACCCTGCTGAACTATAAAGTCCCCTGTTGGATGAAGAACATCGGTCCAGTTGATGCTCAAAATCCCCAAGCATCCTCCATGCTGTCTCTTCTCTGTCTTCTCAGACCCCCAGATGGTTGTGGCAGATGACCGCTTGTACTGTACTGAGCCAGGTTCTGCCAGAGGTTTTTTCCTTTTAAAGGGGAGTATTTCCTCTCCACTGTCGCTACATGCTTTGTCGGTATGAGGGATTGCTGAGGAATGGCTGTGGTTGGAGTCTGCATGATCTGGGCACAACCTCACGCCGATGACTCATCGCAATCTTGTTGGGATTCCTTACATATAAAACTTTTAACTGATAGGAATGTTTTTATAATTGTATTGAAATTACTTTTTGGCCTGTGGGACTCCGGAAGCAGCTGATGGGTACCGGCAGGCCAAGCGGAGTGCGGCTTGGATGGTCACCGAGGCAACCAGGGGGGGGAAGCGGTCTGCCACCAACACTGTTTATCAGTGGGGGTGGTGTGCTGCTGACCTCGCGGGACATTTTGGGTCGGTGGATGGAATACTTCGAAGACCTCCTCAATCCCACTGACATGCCTTCCTGTTTGGAAGCAGAGTCTGGGGACTCTGGGACGGGCTCTCCAATCTCTGGTGCTGAAGTCATCGAGGTTGTCAAAAAGCTCCTTGGTGGCAAGGCACCAGGGGTGGATGAGATTCGGCCAGAGTTCCTCAAGGCTCTGGATGTTGTAGGGCTGTGTTGGTTGATGCGGCTCTGCAATATTGCATGGACATCGGGGGCAGTTTCCTTTGATTGGCAGACTGGGGTATTGGTCCCCCTCTTAAAAAGGGGGAGCACAGAGTGTGTTCCAACGATAGGGGGAACACACTTCTGAGCCTCCCTGGTAAGGTCTATTCTGGGGTTCTGGAGAGGAAGTTGCGACGGATAGACGAACCTCGGATTCAGGAGGAACAATGCAGTTTTCGTCCTGGCCGTGGAACACTGTACTGGCTCTACACCCTCGGCAGGGTCCTGGAGGGTGCGTGGGAGTTCGCCCAACCGGTCTACATGTGCTTTGTAGACTTGGAGAAGGAGTTCGACCGTGTCCCTCGGGGTGTCCTGTGGTGGGTACTCCGGGAGTATAGGGTACCAGGCCCTTGATACAGGCTGTTAGGTCCCTGTATGAACGGTGTCAGAGTCTGGTTCGCATTGCCGGCAGTAAGTCGGACTCATTTCCAGTGAGAGCTGGACTCCGCCAAGGTTGCCCTTTGTCATCGGTCCTGTTCATAACGTGTATGGACAGGATTTCTAGGCGCAGCCAAGGCGTGGAGGGGATCCGTTTTGGGGACCTCAGGATTGGGTCTCTGCTTTTCGCAGATGATGTGGTCTTGTAGGCTTCATCTGAACGTGATCTACAGCTCTCGTTGGAGCGGTTCGCAGCCGAGTGTGAAGCGGCTGGGATGAGGATCAGCACCTCCAAATCCGAGACCATGGTCTTGAGCCGGAAAAGGGTAGGGCGCCTTCTCCGGGTCGGGGATGAGGTCCTTCCTGAAGTGGAGGAGTTTAGGTAGCTGGGGGTCTTGTTCACGAATGAGGGAAAAATGGAGCGTTAGATCGATGGGTGGATTGGTAAGGCGTCTGCAGTTATGCGGGCGCTGTACCGGTCTGTCGTGGTGAAGAGAGAGCTGAGCCGAAAGGCAAAGCTCTTAATTTACCAGTCGATCTATGTTCCTACCCTCATCTATGGTCACGAACGCTGATTGGTGACCGAAAGAACGAGATCGCGGATACAGGCGGCTGAAATGAGTTTCTTCCGTAGGGTGGCTGGGCTCTCCCTTAGAGACAGGGTGAGAAGCTCGTTCATCCGGAGGGGGCTCAGAGTAGGGCCGCTGCTCCTCCACATCGAGAGGAGCCAGTTGAGGTGGCTCGGGCATCTGGTCAGGATGCCTTCTGGACGCCTCCCTGGTGAGGTGTTCTGGTCACGTCCCACCGGGAGGAGTCCCAGGGGAAGACCCAGGACTCGCTGGAGGGATTATGTCTCCCAGCTTGCCTGGGAACGCCTCGGGATTCCTCCCGAGGAGCTGGCCCAAGTAGCTGGCAAGAGGGGGGTCTGGGTCTCTTTGCTTAGGCTACTGCCCCCGCGACCGGCCCACGGATAAGCGGAAGATGATGGATGGATGACTTTTTTTGTAAAGTGCCTTGGGATGACTTTTGTTGTGAACTGGCGCTATATAAATAAAAGTGAACTGAATTGAATTGACTGTGATGGACTGGCGACCGGTCCAGGGTGTACCCCGCCTCTCGCCTGTTGACAGCTAGAGATAGGCACCAGCCCCCCCCCGCAACCCCTTGAGGAATAAGCGCTTCAGAAAATGGATGGATGGATGGATTAATTCAAATTGAAATATATTGCAATGACCAGAGGTACGTGCTAACGACTTATATTTACTTGAGCAACTTTTTCTGGGAGGAAAAATACTCTTAAGAATAGTTGCACTGCACTTTATTGTTTTTTACATTTCATTGAACACTGTTTTTGTATAAGTATTGGTACTCTTCCTTGAGTAAAACCTGACGAAGAGCTACAGTTTATTAAAATAAAAGCTTGTTGCATTTTAAGGTCAAGTAAATATACAGTAAACACAATAATTTGTCACTACTGTTTACCTTGAATATATATAGATAGAGAAGAACTTGCAAAATTGCAGGGTGTTCAAATAGTTGAGTTGGGTTTTACTTTTTTTTATTCTCTGACAGTTCGGCCCATGATATTCCAGAGCCCCATGGTCTAGGGCAGGGATCTCCAAATCCAGGCCTTAAGGGCCAGTATGCTGCATGTTTCACTTCTTTCCCTGATTCAACACAACATAATTAAATGATGGCTCGTTAGCAGGCCTCTGCAAAACTTTGCTATGCTGAGGAGGAAGTTGGAACAATTTGAATCAACTGTGTTGGAGCAGAGACTTATCTTAAACCAGCCAATGAGGCCTATATTTGGAGATCACTGGGCTAGGTTGTAGACTCCTTTATCTCTGTTCATGGTTGAGGGTGGGCATCTTCTTATTTCTACTTCTTCTTTAATTCACCGTTTAAATCTTTCTAGTTCTGTTGCTATGATTTTTGAGTTGTCCCAGTTCACTATGGGATTTTCTCTTTTGCAGTGATCTGTTATGGTTGATTTTTCCTTTTTTTTTAGTATTGCCTGTTTCTTTTTTTTTTTTTTTTGTGCTGCTCTCATGTGTTTTTTGCTTTTTGCTTGATCTTGTACATAAATTTACATAAATTGTATATAAATTCACATTTTTGTTCTGATGGTATGTTGTATTTAGGGTGCACCAGTGTTTTTTGAACTGTTATTGGTGTATTTATATTATATTATTGTATTCTTATATTTTGTTGCTTTTTGTATTTTTTCTGCTATACCTTTAATGTGTGGTAGGGTAATCATAGTTTTCTGATTTTCTTTTTCTGGTTTCTTGGATTTTTGTTTTGATTATCTTTCTTCTTTCTTATTTTCCCTTTGTTATTGCCCACATTGGGCATCTTCTATTTCTCTATCTTGTTCATTTGTTATCATTATTGCTTGGTTGTATAGTATTCTTATAACTGACATTATGTGTATGGTGGGATTGTTTGATGTCCACAGTAACTATTCAATTCAATTCAGTTTATCTATATTGTGCCAATTCACAACAAATGCCATCTCAAGGCACTTTACAATAATAATAAAAAGATTTAAATAAAATTATACAAACATTCCAATCATTTAAAAGTTTTCTATGTAAAGAAACCCAGCAGATTCAGTTGAGTCGTTGAAGTGAGGTTGTGCCCGGAACATGCAGACTCCAACCACAGCAATCCCTCAGTAATCCCTCATTCTGAGTAAGCATGTAGCATGACAACAGAGAGAAAAAAAATCCTCTTTATAGGAAAAAACCTGCAGCAGAACCTGGCTCAGTAAAAGCGTTCATCTGCCACGACCATCTGGGGGTTTGAGAAGACAGAGAAGAGACACAAAATGAACTGACATAAGATTAATTTCTATATTTAAGAAATTAAAAAGTTGACACAGATCATGGGGGGCATTCGGTCACTGGAAGCATCATCCGAATCAATGCTCCTCATCCAGCAGGGTGTTGTAGTTGAGCAGGATACTGT